>CM076578.1:1700654732-1701264021 GCA_034641835.2 Pinus albicaulis
TCCTTCGCTCAAGACCACATCATACCCCTTGTCTTCCAACATCGCCACAGAGATCAGATTCTTCATCAATCCTGGAACATGCAATACTTCCTTCAATACGAAGGGTTTACCAGACTCCCTCTCAAAGGAAATGGTACCGATACCGGTCGCACCGTATCTACCATCATCGCCCATCTCGATGTGCACTCCAAGATCTTTTTCCTCCAGATCTGAAAACAAATCCCGATCTCCTGTCATGTGAAATGACGCACCACTGTCCAAGAACCATACTGATCCCATCACACTTGAAACCAAGCATGCAATCGTTGAAAAGTCAAGCTCGAATCGTGAAACCAAAGTTTCTCCATCTCAGCAGACCTTCCCCGCTCGCTTGTTCTTCTTCTTCTTTGCAGTAACCAGCATAATGTCCGTGATCATGGCAATGAAAACACTTCACTTTTGCCATATCCTGCTTCTTCCCCTTTGCTCCAGAATGAGAGGTTTTCTTACCCTTCCCCTTTCTTTCTTTGGCCACCAAAGGCATAGTTTTCTTCATCAGCTCCCTTCGATGAAGATCCATCTCGAGTAGTCCTCCTTATCTCCTCCTGCATGAGATCCGCCCAAAGGCGCTCCCATCCCGGCAGCTTCTCCCGACCATTGACACTATCTTGACATGAGTGCCAAGCCTTCGGAAGACCAAGGAGAGCCAGGTCGACCATGTCCTCGTCTTCGACAGTCACCCCCACACTTCCCAGCTCATCTCTGCACTGAGTGAACTTCCTGAGGTATTTGGCGATACTGTCGCCTTTCTCCATCTTGATGTTCCTGAGCTTATCTTTGAGCGCCAGCTTCCTTTGGTCACTCTTACTCTGGAATAGATCCGTCAAAGCTTTCCACATTAAATATGGAGTAGCCTTTCCATGCAGGCTGGATACAATATGATCCTTGACGCCCTCCAACAGGATCCTTCGACATTTTGCTATCTTCTTTTGCCATGCATCGACTAAAGCTGCATCAGTGGGCTTTGGGACATCCGTATCTACGAACTCCTTCAGACCATTATCTTCTAACACTACTTCCATGCGATCCTTCCATGCAACATAATTCGAACTGCCTTCAAGAGCATATTCGAGTCGCAAACCGTTGAAAGAAGACATTTTCAACACCGGCACCAAGAAAACCAAACTGCTGCAAAATTCGAATTCCAAACTCCAAGCTCTATCACTTCTGATCTACACTTGAGAACAAATTATTTCCAAATCAGAGATTGACTGCAAGGGGTTTTTACCAGACCTTTCACTTTCCGAAGAAAGATGAATCCGGAGGCTTCCTGGCCCGTATGCAGACTCTGTCCGAGGAAATAAGTTTGCAATCACCATAATAGATCTCGAAAATTAATCTTGCTTTGATACCATGTAGAAATTAGCTGAATAAATCACTTATTCAATGGAGATTAACCCGATTACACATCAATTTCGAATTGCACGCATAACACATAATCTCATCTACAATTAATTGTCACATGCGGAAATAATAGAAGCCATCTCACATCAAATAAATCACACATTAACTCAGTATGTATGGGGAAAGCCTATAGCTGAAAACCCCGCAGCTATTGTGTATATTATAATGGATAAATCATGTAACAAAACAAGTACAATATTCCTCACAAGTACTCAGTACTTTCTCATAAAGTCACACACAATCTAGCTTAGTTTTGAACAGGTTACTGGTTCAAAACTCCCCGCCAATTGCCTTGCCTCTATTGCGCAATCATGGCCTGTATATGAAGAGATCCAAGGTTCAAATCCCCTTGTCTTGACTGCGCAATTGTCATGGACAATTCCTCCAAGTGTAATGCAAATCCCATGCAAAACTGATCCTCCAACTGATAGCTTTACTCACCCTTTCATCTACCTCTTCCACTGGTCTCCACTGAACTGATCATGCATCAGAAAGTGAACCCAAGTGTTCTGAGCCGACTAATGATATTAATTAGTGAATTAAATAATATTTAATTCACTCCACTCATAACTAATTGATTAGCTAGTTAAACTAATCTCAACTAGTTCAACTAAAATGTCAGAACACAACTCACTATCCTGGCCCCGTTAACCCCTCCAAAACTTCGCTAATCCTAGTTCAACTGAAGTCAACCATGCAAGATGCCATCAAACCCTAGGAACCACGTGATTCCTTGTGTCAGTTGCATGAGCCACCTCCATGACTCAAACTGAAGTGCGCCAAGAGAGTAAACTGCTGTTTATAGTCAAAATATTATTAAGGGTAAATAATATTTGACTTCCATATTTTTAGGAGATGAGTCTAAAAATAGCCTGGGTCCTAAAAATAAGGGTCTCATCTATTTTTACCGACATGTCGCATACTCCAAGAATCTCCAAGTAGAATTCCCAAATTATGCTCCGTATGTCTAAAAATAGACATAGTCTAAAAAATAGACTTTGCGCCAGAATTTGCCTGCGGGCCCACTTAGTGAAGGCGACTTCATTTCACTAAGCTCCATCATCTTGCTGCATTCTCAACACTCCCTCTCAGCAAGATATGGATTATCTGCAATCCCTATCCTGCCTCTGTGGAATTCGAACTTGCTCCCGGTGAGCGCCTTCGTCAGGATGTCGGCATCCTGATCCTCCGTGGGAACATATGAAAGCATCATGATCCTCCGCTGAACACAATCTCTGATGTGATGGTACCTGATGTCGATATGTTTGGACCTATCATGAAAAACTGGATTAGCCAAGAGCTTGATGCAGCTCTGGTTATCACAGTAGATCACCGTAGGCTCCAAATGCAACCTGAACAAACCTGCAAGGATCTTCCTCATCCAAATAGCCTCACATGCAGCCAAGCTTGCTGCCATGTACTCGGCCTCTGCTGAACTGAGTGCCACGGATCTCTGCTTCCTGCTGTACCAGGAAACTGTTGTCAACCCAATGCTGAAAACTCCTCCAGAAGTGCTCTTCCGGTCTGTTGGGCTCCCTGCCCAATCTGCATCAGTGAAACCAGAAAGCTTCACTCCATCCTCCTGTCTGTACCATAGACCATATCCCGATGTGCCTCTGATATAGCGCAATACATGCTTGCCCGCCTTCCAAAAGAGCTTGGCAGGCTTAACCATAGCTTGCGAAAGCTGGTTAACTGCATAGCATATATCGGGTCGTGTATTGACCAGATACATAAGCGACCCCACCAACTGTCGATAGACAGTGGCATCCACTACCTCCACCGAAGTAGCATCCTCCTTCCTCCAACCACCAGGAAGAGGAGTGTCAACAGGCTTGCAGCCTTGCATGTTGAACCTCTCCAGAATCTCCCGAGCATACTTGCCCTGAGAAACAAACAGTCCTCCGCTGCGCTGCCAAATCTCCAATCCCAGGAAATAATGAAGGATGCCTAAGTCCTTCATCTCAAACTCTCGTGCAAGATCCTCCTTGCATGAAAGTATCAACTGCTCATCGCCAGTCAAAATCAGATCATCTACATATAGTATGATGATCAACAGCTTCCCCTCCACCACAATCCGGTACAGGTTTGGATCCGGCTTTACCTTTGGAGAATCCGGTTCTATGAAGTAGTCATCATCCGAGTGTACCTAGCACGCAGGTGCTTCGTCTTGCACCAGACACGTTTCTTAGCCGGCACACACAAGTACCACTGGCATCTCAAAAACCTTCAAAGTTACTCTAAGGTACACCCTCTTCTCAACAACTCATCGAGAACGCTCATATCCATCTGATGTGAACAAAGCAGTCCATTCACAACAAAGACAAGGATCAGACAAAGAGTACCTGCGACAGCAAAGTCTCTCTACAGTCAATCTCGATCTGTGATGGAAGCCACGGTGACAAATCTTCGCCTTGCACTTCACACCGTCATCTCCGCTCGCTCACCCAGATCCCATCGCGAACCTACCACCGATTGCCAATCATTTTTTGTATTGGACCTCCATGCACTGTTCCCGATGATCGAATCATATTCTTCGATCATGGCATCAACCCATGCGGGTTCCTCCACAGCTTCCTCAAAAGAGGATGGCTCTGTCACAACACATTGACTCATAAGAGCCATGTATCCAGTGTACCGATCCGGTGACTGTCTCTGTCTGCGCTGTGCTGTAGGTGGTCCCACAACCTTCTCTGCATCCCGAGCCAGTCGCTCAGCTTCTGTAGTGCGCATGCGCCCTCTGATGGTTGGCGCTGCCTGGGTGGTTTCTTCCACCTCCTGAACCTCCTCTTGTGGCTGATCCACATCCGGAAGCTCCTCCTTAGGAACTAACAGCTCCTCATCTGCATGAAAGTGTAGCTCCCTCTCAAGCGAACACTGCATGGCTTTCTCCTCCTGAAATTTTATATCCCGTCGCACAATAGTCTTGTGACTGTCTGGCACATACACCCGATAGTTATGAGGTGTATCAGTGTACCCCACAAATATTCTTAACCTCAAATAGCTGATTCAGCCTTTTCCTTCGCATTCTTCGTTGGTGAGTGCATGTAGAGGAGAGAAACTAAAATCCGCAAACTGGGAAATACTGTGCCTCTAAGCGAATAAGCCTTCCCCGGTGTGCATCATACAGAACTTCCAGGAGGACACCCGTTCGCACATACATCGCCGTATCGCATGCCCGCCCACAAGTGAAGGGGTAGGCCCCGATCATGCAACATCGCCTGCAGCACCCGACGATCTTTCGTTCTTCCGCTCACCTACCCTTGCTCGCCGTGGGTTATGGGGTGATGAGTTTTCCAATCCTTCGCGCCTAACTTTGAATTCACAATAGATGTAACCACCACCGTTATCACTCTTTAGAGCAATCACCTTCTTCCCCGACTCCTTCTCGACCAGTGCTTTAAACTCACAGAACTTCGCGAATGTATCGCTCTTCTTCGACATGAAGAAGATCCAGCACTTTCGAGAGAAATCATCAACAAAGATCACATAATACTTGTGCTTTGCTGTCGAAGCAACCGAGAAAGGACCACACACGTCTGTGTGAACTCTCTCAAGGATCGTCGTGGCGCGACTATCCTTCTCGTGAAAGGTGGCTTTCACATACTTCCCTAAAGTACACCCCTTGCACTGATCTGACTGCGCAAGGGTGCCCTTAGGAAGTCCAGTAGAAATCTGCTGCAGAATCTTCAAAGCTCCATGTTGAAGATGGCCCAATCTCCTGTGCCATAGTTCGCCCTCATCATCCCGGCTCACCACATCTCCAGCCTTGCATGCCATAGCTGCGCAGTCATCTACCTGCAACTGATAAAGGTTCTGAGTTCGAACCCCTATCTTCCGGGTCTCCCCAGTAGTCTTACTGCGTAGGAAAGCTTTTCCTTCGCTGAAGACCACATCATACCCCTTATCCTCCAACATCGCTACCGAAATCAGGTTCTTCTTCAATCCAGGTACATGCATGACATCCTTTAAGACAAAGGGTTTACCAGACTCCCTCTGAAAGGATACGGTACCGATACCAGTCGCACTGTATCTACCATCATCACCCATCTCGATGTGCACACCCAAATCTTTGTTCTCTAGATCTGAGAACAACTCCCGATCTCCCGTCATATGAAATGACGCACCGCTGTCCAAGAACCACACCGATCCCATCACACTTGAAACCAAGCATGCAATTAGTGAAAAGTCAAGCTCGAACTGTGAAGCCAAAGCTTCTCCATCTGTAGATCTTCCCGCTTGCTTGTTCTTCTTCTTCTTTGGACAATTGGTAGCATAATGTCCGTGATCATGGCAGTGAAAACACTTCACTTTTGCCATATCCTGCTTCTTGCCCTTTGCACCAGAATGAGAGGTTTTCTTACCCTTCCCTTTCTTTCATTTGGCCACCAAAGCGCAGTTTTCTTCATCGTCTCCCTTTGATGAAGATCCATCTCGAGTAGTCCTCCTTATCTCCTCCTGCATGAGATCCGCCCAAAGGCGCTCCCATCCCGGCAGCTTCTCCCGACCATTGACACTATCTTGATATGAGTGCCAAGCCTTCGGAAGACCAAGGAGAGCCAAGTCGACCATGTCCTCTTCATCGACAGTAACCCCCACACTTCCCAGCTCATCTCTGCATTGAGTGAACTTCATGAGTTATTTGGCGATACTGTCGCCCTTCTCCATCTTGATGTTCCTGAGCTTATCTTTGAGTTCCAGCTTCCTTTGGTCACTCTTACTCTGGAATAGATCGGTCAAAGCTTTCCACATTAAATATGGAGTAGCTTTTCCATGCAGGCTGGATACAATATGATCCTTGACGCCCTCCAACAGGATCCTTCGACATTTCGCTATCTTCTTTTGCCATGCTTCGACCGCAGCTGCATCAGTGGGCTTTTGGACATCCGTATCTACGAACTCCTTCAGACCATTATCTTCTAACACTGCTTCCATGCGATCCTTCCATGCAACATAATTCGAACTTCCTTCAAGAGCATATTCGAGTCGCAAACCGTTGAAAGAAGACATCTTCAACACCGGCACCAAGAAAACCAACCTTCTGCAAAATTCGAATTCCAAACTCCAAGCTCTATCGCTTCCAATCTATACTTGAAAACAAATTATTTCCAAATCAGAGATTGACTGCAAGGGCATTCACCAGATCTTTCACCTTACAAAGAAGGATGAATATTCCGGAGGCTACCTGGCCCGCATGCAGACTCTGTCCGAGGAAATAAGTTTGCAATCACCGTAATAGATCTCGACAATTAATCTCGCTCCGATACCATGTAGAAATTAGCCGAATAAATCACTTATTCACTGAAGATTAACCTGGTCATATATCAATTTCGAATTGCATACATAACACATAACCTTCTTCTACAATTAATTGTCACATGCGGAAATAACAGAAGCAATCTCACATCAAATCAATCACACATTAACTCAATATGTATGGGGAAAGCCTATAGCTGAAAACCCCGCAGCTATTGTGTATATTATAATGGAGAAATCATGTAACCAACAAAGTACAATACTCCTCACAAGTACTTAGTACTTTCTCATAAAGTCACACACAATCTAACTTAGTTTTGAACAAGTCTCGGGTTCAAAACTCACTGCTGACTGCCTTGCCTCTATTGCGCAATCATGGCCTGTATATGAAGAGATCCAAGGTTCGAATCCCCTTGGCTTGACTGCACAATTTTCATGGACAATTCCTCCAAGTGTAATGCAAATCCCATGCAAAACTTATCCTCCAACTGATAGCTTTACTCACCCTTTCATCTACCTCTTCCACTGGTCTCCACTGAACTGATCATGCACTGTAGTGAACTGAAGTGTTCTTGAGTTGACTAATGAGTTACTAATTAGTGAATTAAATAATATTTAATTCACTCCACTCATATCTAGTTGATTAGCTAGTTAACTAATCTCAACTAGTTCAACTAAAACAAACAGAACACAACTCCACTATCTGTCCCGTTAACTCCTCCAAAACTTCTGCCACTGAAGTCCAACTGAAGTCAACCATGCAAGATGCCATCAAACCCTAGGAACCACGTGATTCCTTCTGTCAGTTGCATGAGTCACCTCCATGACTCAAACTGAAGTGCTCCAAGAGAGTAAACTGTTGTTTATAGTCAAAATATTATTAAGGGTAAATAATATTTGACTTCCATATTTTTAGGAGATGCAGTCTAAAAATAGCCTGGAACCTAAAAATATGAGTCTCATCTATTTTTACCAACATGTCGCATGCTTCAAGAATATCCAACTGGAATCTCTGAATTATGCTCCGTATGTCTAAAGAATCTCCAAGTAGAATTCCCAAATTATGCTCCGTATGTCTAAAAATAGACTTTGCGCTGTGGACTTGTTCGTACCACTTAGTGAAGGCGACTTCATTTCACTAAGCTACATCATCTTAGCCGCATTCTCAACATTTTGATAGATCTCTCGCTCCTCAGTTTCTTCTTTTCTTTCGCTTTCATGGGAGGGCTGCCTGGGTTATGAGGGCTGGGATTCAGCAGGTTCCAACTGTGACGAGCCCAACTCTTATAATCCCGAACCGCGTTGGGGACATGCAAAGAAAAACAAAGAAAGAGCAGACCCGCTCTGATACCACTGATCTAGATTTATGCAGGAATGCAACAGAATACAAAAATAACCATAAACATAGAGATGCAGCGGAAATAATGTTTCATTTCATTAATATCAAATAACAGAAATATGCTTACAGACATAATGGAAATAAAACTAGCTAGGGCGCTGGTAGCTATCTCTGAGGAGAGATGTGGCGGCTACAGGCCTCTGAACTGTGTTAAAATGAGGCTCGAGGGCCTATTTATTGTTGAGAAACAATGTAGAATTCAAAACGTCCAAAAAACCTAACCGTAGGAGACGAGGTGCCAAAACTGTGGGCGCCCATTTGGGTAAATTGTATCAATCTCCTGGCATAACTTTGCACTGACTGCGTGACGCGCTCAATACCAGAAAGACTATCCGTTTCCCAAAATGTCGTTTAGGCCTCAAAATGGTTCCTAGTTCAGACCCAAAAATACTAGAATTCTAGAAATATGTTTGCTGCATCCCGAATGAGAACCGAAGATGGGGGTTCAAATGGAATAGGTGGGTGGCCACCAATATCCACCTGATCATTATGTTCCCAACTCGTCCAGAGTGGAGGACCAAAGGCCGCCGCTAAAATAAGTTAGGCTGAATGAAAGCCGCAAAGAATTTGGAGCAGGCCGGGTCCGTGGGAATAGGTGGGTGGCCACCGATATCCACCTGGATCACATACTCTCCTCAGTATTAAGGACACTTGATCAGTGGCTTGACACCTGATTGGTCCATGATCTCTATTTAAAGAGAATGGAGGGTCATTTGTCTAGTAACCGTTTATGAGAGAAACATATGTAATCTTTCATTTTATATTAATAAATTGCCTGAAGTGGCCGCATTGGCTCAGGTCGTGGACTGTTTCCCTCCTCGAGGGTTTTAACCACGTGATATACTAGTGTAATGATTTGTGATCTGTTTGTGAGTGGTGAAATTTGGTTTTTGTCTAAGGAACTTACCCTATAAATTCCTACATGGTATCAAAGCTATTTGAGGGCCGCATTTTTTTTTTATCCAAATCTGAAGCTATTTTGACTACCTGTGACTGCTGTTTTCTAGATCTACTATTTATGAAAATTTTGGGGCCTGGAGAACTGCTATGTCGTGTCTGGAGCATCCGTTACAGTGAGGAACCCCTTTCGTTTCATGCGAAAAGGCTTCCAGTTGCCCAAGTTATGTCATTTTAGATCTAGAGGTATAAAGTATCTGTTCTGCAGTTATATTTATTAATCATTTTGTTTATTTTGGTTTATATATATATATGTATATTTTATTGCCGGATCTATACCCGCTTCCCTGTGTATGCTCTTTGCTCTATGTTGTGTGCGATCTTAGCAAATCAGAATCAGGAAGACGAGATTTTTTTTGTTACGTATGCTCTTTCCCCGTGTCTTTTTGCGATCTCATGAAATTAGAAATAGTGAAAAAATAGATAGTTGCTAGTAAGGCTAACCGAAAATCTAACGTTTTGCCATAAGGCTTGCATTTCATTTTTTTTTCTCGGATTTTTGTGTTTTTTTAGCAAGAAAAAGAACGCGCATTGAAGTCTAAAATAAATAAATAAATAAATAAATAATAAATAAAAATGATAAAAAAAATTCCCCCCTTTCTCCTTTCAAACAATTACAAAATCTTTTTACTAGCTCACATGGTGAGAAGTTAGTTTATGAGAATAGAGGTCTTGGGTTCAAGTCTCTTTCTGAAGCTTATTTTTGTAAAAAAAAATTGTTAAAGGGGCGAGATTTTTTTTTCAAAAGTAGAACTTCATCATCAAATTTCAAACTGTTCCCATAACTATTCGGCATCTACAATACAATTTTTTCAAAAAGGCATAACTTATTCATCCAGAAGCCATTTTTTGAGCCGTTTTTTTTTTAATCAACCTAATCATTTGAGATCATTCCATTAGAGTGGTTAGTTTCAGCTCTTTTCAGCTTCAATTTTAAAAAACAAAAAAAAAATGGAAAGTGCATGCCCGATTATTCTTAACAGCACCAATTATTTCCAATGGCTACCTCACATGGTATATTTACTTAGAAGTAAAGGGCTTTATATAATAGCCACATGAAAAGTAACTAAACCTTCTGATGATGATAAATTCGCTAAATGGGAAAATAAACAAGATCAAACACAAGGGTTGATAGGAATGTCCACCGCTCAGGATCTTTGATTTCATATCCTTGAAATTGACACCTTTGATGAAGCCCTGAAAAAGCTAAATACTGTTTTTGGCATTTAAAATAAAATCAGGGCCCACCAGCTTGAAAATGAGTTGCTTACTTTGGACCCCAATAATTTCTCCTCTATTGAAGATTTTTTGTCCAAATTCAAGCCCCTTAGACTTCTTTTAGAAGGTTGTAAGGTCAAAAAGGAAGATGGTGGCCTCATCTATTCCATTCTTGCTAAGCTTGGCCCTACATACTCTGTATTTGTTTCCACCTTCCATTCCACTAGAGAAGCCATCATTTCTTCAGGAACCGCCTACAAGAACCCCTCTTTTGATGCCTTTTGTAATTCTTTGATAAGATAACAAGAAAAACTCTTACACCTTGGTCTTATAACTTCTGGAAACACTTCTAAGAAAGCCTTACTAGCTCGAAATCAACCATATCAAAAGAATCCCAAGAAGCAGTATCCTAAAAAGTATGGTCCTAAACCAAACAAGGGTCCTAAGCAATTTCAGCCGCAAACTGAAAAAGAAACTCACCAAAATGATAAGGAAACTAGAAACGAGGGGAAGAAAACAGATATACATTGAAACTTTTGTAATCGTGATGGCCACGTAGAGTCTAAATTTTTTAAGAAGATGGAAGCCTTGGAAGCAGTAATGAATAAGCACCACATCAATTTGGAGACCTCTTCAACTTCATCTTCAAGAATGGCACTTTCTGCTTGTGGTTGTCAAGCATCTGGTTATGCATTAAATGTATCTTCTTCTTCTCATTCTCATGAGTGGCTCATTATTTCTAGAGCTTCTTACCACATGGCCAAAAATAAAGCCATGTTTTCTTCTTTAAATGATTGTAACACCAAACATATTTATGTTGGTGATGATAGATCTCTTAGTGTTGTAGGATCTGGAACCATTCATCTAGATAATGGTTAGTTTAATGATGTACTATGTATTCCTAACTTGTCATGCAACCTTCTATCTGTTTATCAGATAACTCATTCAAGTGAAGGGAAAATAGTAGAATTCTCACCTCATGATGTTGTAATCAAGGACCTCAAAGATCCTAGACATATTTTAGTTACTAGCATTGCTGATGATTCCACAAGGTTGTATAAGTTTGATAACTTTGGGTCATCATGTCTTCCCTCCATTTTTGTTGCTCATAATGATGAAGTGAGCAAACTTTGGCATGAGCGATTTGGTCACTTAAACTATCACTCTCTAAACTCTATGTAAAGAAAATATGATAACATGTCTTCCTATGGTATCTTTTCGAGATGGTGTTTGCTTCGGATGTGTACTCGGAAAACATCATCGGGATAGCTTTGACAAACGTGCCTCTTGGCACACTTCAGCCCCTATGCAGCTTGTCCATAATGATTTATGTGGTCCACTTCATGTTGTTTCTTTCTCTGGTTGCAAGTACTTCTTAACTTTGATTGTTTATTTTTCCAGATGCACTTGGGTATACTTCTTAAAACTCAAGAGTGAAGTTTTTAACATGTTCTTGGCCTTTAAGGCCTTTGTTGAGAAACAATCTAGACATCCAATTCTTAAGTTAAGATCAGACAATGGAGGAGAATATGTTAACAACAAATTTATCAACTTTTGCATTTAGCATGGCATTCAATTACAACATATTGTTCCATATACTCCACAGCAAAATGGTGTAGTTGAAAGGAAGAATCACACCTTAAAAGAAATGGCTAATTGTATGCTTCAATCTAAAGGACTTAGTCTCAATTTTTGGGAAGAAGAAATTAACTGTGTAAATTACATAGTAAATCACATTCCTAATAAGTTTTTAAGGAATGTAACTCCAGAAGAAGCCTAAAGCTCAATCAAACCAAATGTAAGTCATTTTCATGCTTTTGGAAGTGATGCTTGGGCCCATATTCTAGATGTGAAACATAAAGCCTTAGAACCTAAGAGTGAAAAATACGTTTTTGTTGGATATTCTAAATATGTCAAAGGATATAAACTTCTTCAACCAAAATCCAAAAATATAATCATTAGAAGAGATGTAAAATTTGGTTAAAATATATCGGCCTGCGAGCCTAGTTCGGCGGGTGTGCCACCTTTGGCCTGCGAGCCTAATTCGGCATATATGCCACCTCTCTCTATCCCTTATATTTTTTATAGCATTCCTTATAGTTAAGATGATGATAGTGAGGATGAAAATCCTCCTCCACATCTTGAAGATATTCCTTCTGCTCTACATCTTCCAAGATGGGTCCGCTCTACTCGGGATGCAACAGGTTCTCTTGATGGTGACCCTTCAGATCGACGACGTATACATTCTCAGTTTGAAAGAGCCTCTTCCTTATTGGCTCAAGTTCCAGAAAATATTGATCCAGACACCTTTGAATAAGCTTCAGGTCATCCATATTGGGATACTTGGGATCTTGTTCCTCTTCCAAAATAAAGAAAACTTGTTAGAAGCAGATGGGTTTACAAAACAAAGTTTGGACTAGATAGAAAAGTGGATAGACATAAATCTGATCTTGTTGCTAAAGTATTTTCACAAGTTGAAGGCATTGACTATACTGGAACCTTCTCCCCTATTGCCAAAATTAATTCTATCCACCTTGTTCTTTCCCTTGATGCCTCCTTCCTTCTCCTATTGTGTCACCTTTGTAAATCCTTCAATCCTATCCCAAGTTGTTCTTAAGGGGGGATGTTAGTATATTTCGACACATAGGAAATAGGCTCCTTTTGTGTCACCTTTGTAAATCCTTCAATCCTATCCCAAGTTATTCTTAAGGGGGGATGTTAGGATATTCTAATGCATAGGATAAATTTAAGTATAACTTGGTCTAGTGTGGAGTTAGGTAAAGTTTGTTTCTTTAATATGTACATTTGTAACTTATAATCCAATGGTCACGATTTGTAGTGATCCGAAGATTCACTCTCTCCTCGGTATTAATGACATTTGATCCATGGATTAGCACCCGATTGGTCCATGATGTCTATTTAAAGAGCATGGAGGGTCTTTTTTCCGGTAACCGTTTATGAGAGAAACATATGTAACATTTCTTTTTATATTAATAAATTGCCTAAAGTGGCCGTGTTGGCTCAGGTCGTGGACGGTTTCCCTCTTCGAGGGTTCTATCCACGTGATATACTAGTGTACTAATTTGTGATCTTTTTGTGAGTGGCGACTTTTGGTTTTTATCTAAGGAACTTACCCTGTAAATTCCTACATGGATCTCTCTAGTCAGATGGTTGTGCCCATGTCGTAGATTCATAGTCATATTCATGATCCTTTTCAGTTGGATGGTTGCGTTGTTTTTGTGGTTCCATGTATTGATTTCTCGGAGATGTATTATTGGGAATACTTACATCAGAGATGTCATATATATTGTACTATGTTTGATTTTTAGGTCTCCTGACGGTGGTTTACTAAGTCCTTACCTTGACTAATAATGCATTTCAACGATCACTTCCCGTTCTACCTTTATGCTTTAGGGGGAATATGTTATACAATATTTTTTTGCACTCTCGTCTCATTCCATGAGTTGTCAAAATTTTCCCCAAATGTCCCAAAATGACAAAAACTGTTAATGTGTTCACCATAAAAACATGACCAGAGCATCCTTGAATAGAAAAGAGAAAATTCCTTGAAGAAATTTTGGAAGATCTTGCCAAAAAACCCTATTGGCAGGCCCAACACAATACTCATATATTATGCCTCACACTTGTCACCCTCACAAGTATATGGGTCTAGCACTGGTAGCACGAGAATTTAAGTCAAAAACCGCATTGCTCTTCTTTTCGCAGTTTCTCCAAAAATGGAGGAGAATTTTCTCCTACTAGAAGCCTCGAGAATAGAGAACCAGTTACATTTGAATGAGGATAGGGTCGAGGGCTCCGATTTCAGGCCTTTGATACTAAAATTAGGGATCTTCCCCTTAATATGTGGACCTTCTTCCCCCTTTTGTGGATCCCTAACTCCCTCTCCTTCCCTATAAATCAATTCCCTACTTTCCTAAAAGGGTTGATGATTTTTGTTGATCTTTTTTGCTTGATAAAATTCGGTTTCCATCCTTATGCTTAGTTGTGCCTAAATTCTTCCATTTTCTGAAGGAGAAATGAGTGTTTGAAGGTCTTGGATAGGACTTGGAAACTCATCCAAGGGAGGCTTCCAATATCATAGCTTAAGTGGTTGTATGCTTCCCCTACCTTCTCTTAATAATATAGTATGTGTTTGCTTCCCATAAATGTGTAAATCATTACTCATTTAGTGTGATACTCTCTGATCTGTGAAATAGTTTATGTTAGAATGAATTATGCTATGTATTCTTTTGTCGTCTCTCTTTGATCTTCCTTGCAGGTATTCATCCGCAACAACGTAAAGAGGATTGGACTTGGAAGCGAGAAGTTCGGGAAACGACACCAACGAGCGTTAGTATCAGAGTGAGGTAGGCCATCTATCTTACTTTGTAATTTCTGATATAAGTTAGGAAATTTTACACATATTTGTCTGGTTTGTTGCTAAATCCTTCCTTTAAGACTAGAGAGATCACTTGTGTCCGTAGAACGGATTTTCTATACAACAACATCAGATAATTGAGGTGGGGCATTCATTAATTGTTATGTGAATTAATTGAAGCATGTAAAGGGGTAGACATCCCTCCCATATTGGATAGGTTGAAATGGTTTGTTACGATTTTGATCTTTGTGGATGTAAATTGTGTATCAAGTTTCGAAATGTCCAACATTTTAAGTGGACACTCCACCCATTGTCAATGGCATTTTTATCTTGAATTCTTGAAAATGGTGTAGAGAGAGGAATAAAAAGAAATGATAAGAATACAATCATTGAATTATAGTTACTTGAGGAAGGGATATGCAAGGAAATAGGAGGACAAAGGAGAAATATTGTAAGGATATTCAACAAAATGAAAATTTATATTATATCAATCAATTATTAATATTTAACTATATATTAAAAGATAAAAATATTAGGAAATTAAGAAAATATAAAGGGGAGGCGACAACAATGGAGCAACAACACAAACCAAAATTAAAGAATGCAAAATATAAGCAAGAATAGGTAAAAGAGGTCTAATGATCAAATTATAAATAAGTGGTTTCCAGAATTAAAGAATGCAAAATATAAACAAGGATAGGTAAAATAGGTCTAATGATCAAATTATAAATAAGTGGCTCCCAAGATTAGCTTAAATTTCATTCCTCCAGTATGTTTAAATTGTTAGGGTGTTTTTTCGATTTCGAGATCTTCTCTAATAACGTGGGTGGGAAGTATAATAGTGTACAGAGGCAAGGATTTTAGTTTTTTAAAGAAAATAAGGTGTTTATAATTAAAGGCGTGCCCAATGATGGCGTACTTTGAAATATGATTATGCAAAGTATCAACAATACGTTCTTTCCCACTTTTCTTTGCTTGAGGAACCATGGAAACCTAGAACTAGAGAATCAACTAGAAAAGAAAAGTAAACAATGAATTAGAATTGAAGGAACTCTAGATGTGGGAGGAAACAACATATTTGCATCCATTAGGATGACAAAGCATAAACATTGTTCGCTCATGGCCGGGATAGAGATAGATATCACCAGCCTAAAGTAAATTAATGACACAACAACTACCATGATTGTCATAGAGTCTCAATCCATCAACCAACAAACCATCATCAACAAAAGCAACAAGCCCATTAAATCTTCTACTATCCAAATAAGACATGAACTACATGCGGAAGCAATCTCAATTACATGTGTATAAAACCATGAGCCACCCCCAAATCACGGTTGCACATGGATTATCTTTCCAATATGGTGCTCACCACCCCCATATAAATTTAATATGGTGATTAACTAATTCAATTATTTAATCTATATAGATATTAAATATATATAATTTTAATTTTATATTTTTAAACTTATAATTAAAATATAAATAAAAAACTGCCATTAAATCTTCCCAAAGTATACTTTTAATCAATTATTATTTCCGTTAAACAAAACGAAAAGAAAATATAATTTTAAACCTACCCATTAAACAAAACCCTATTAGAAAAACATATATATTTTAAAATTATAATGGGCGTCATCACCAAATCATTTTATCTTTCCAACCTTATATTCCAATGGTGAAATTGAAATTATTTATTCCAATGCGTATAGTAGCCACTTTACATAGAATTTTTTTTCTAAAAGTGGGAAAAGATTATCTAGAATCTAAAATAAACCATTGAAATTGGGCAAAAGATTCATTATTTGGCATATTTTAATTGGGAAAAGGATTGACTTTATTAATGTTTTTCTCGAATCATTATTGTTCATATATGTTTGGGAAAAAAATCGTCTTTATCAATGTTTTGCATTATCATCCATTTATTAATGTTTTCTCAGTGTTTTATTAATTTATAGTTGATAATGTGGATTGATAGAATATAACTTGGAAATGTTCTAAATATGAAGGGGACTTTAACTCTTATTTGAAGAAAGGTTCCTCTCATATTATATTATATGTTCTAAATAAATTTGTTTTGTTTTATTTTAATCTATTTTTATAAATTATTTATAAAATTTATTTGATTAGTATAATCAATATTTGATATGAGAATTTTAGTTAAGTGGGCTGATGAATAATTTGTTTTCTTTATTTAATGGCTCTAAAAAAATATGTTACAATTTGATATATTTAAAAGTTAACTTAAAAATTTATTAAACTTATTACTAATTTTCATAAATATTTCTTAAATTTAATTTTTAAAAATTTAATTATAAATATTTTATTTTTAATTTTACAATATTTTTATCTAATTAATTTATTATTTTTTAGTATTTAAATTATGTAAACAATTTAACAATTTTATATTTAAAAATATTTTTATCAATTATTTAATTAAAAATTAATTTAACTTATTATCAAATTTTATGAACATTTTTCTTTTTTTACTTTTTAAAAGTTCAATTCTAAATATTCCATTTTCTAATTTTCTAATACTTTTATATAATCAATCCATTGTCAATTTTCATTGTTTAAAATTTTCAATCAATTTAAGCAACTAGGTATAGCAAGTTTGCTAAGATTTAACAAATTATTTTATAAATCCAAACAATGTGATTAAATAAATTTATTACAAATTTATTACATTTTTTTTGTATATGTATAAATTTACACTAATAATTCAAAGTTTAAAAGATATATTTTTTCATAAAAATATATAATTTGAAGTGTTAATTATACATTGAAAAAATTATATGAGTTGATCATTTGTATGAGTGCTAATTATGCTTTTATTTCTTTTAAGTAATATTTTTTAATGGTTACGTTTTGAATAAGCTTGATCCAAAGTAATGATATAATAGATTTCGTTTATATATATATATATATATATATATATATTAAATTAATTTTTTTGGATTTTATTAGGAATGTATGATAATAAAGTTTTTTTTTTCACTTAACAATATATAGAGAAATAAAAGTTCCAAATACCCACATACAACAAAGTTATAGAGCAGTATTGTTCTCTTTAGCTGAACAAAACATAACACCACAAACCTTATACATGCTAGTTTCACCATAGAACCATAAACAAAGTTGAAAACCATAGTGTCGAGATGCCACATAGCCTCTCGCCCTTCTCCAGGAACAAAAGTCAACATAATGAAACATAAATTGCAAACAAGAACCAATGTGAGCAAGCCAGGTGAAGCACATCTCCAAATCCATATACTTTCTCCATCTTGAATCATAACCCAAATAACAACAGTGCTAGTGTTCCATAAAACAAGCAATAAGTGTACATTATGCACATAGAGCCTCATCGACAAAAACATAACGTATAGAAGCCCACAGAAACAGAGTGCCATCCAACAGAAACACATAGATTCGTATCAACAATTGACTCAAAAACACAACATTGAGATCAATAACCACACCTCCCTAATTCAGAGCCTAGAGAAACATAAGATAAAAGGGCCAACCATAGAAACAAAGGTCGATCCTTAGATGCACAAAGCCATCAATAACACCATTTATTCGACAATGATAACCACAAATACTTGACAAAGAAGCTAGAAAATTTTCCACATTATAACCACACCTTCCCAATTTAGAGCTTAGAGAAATAGCAAGATAAAAGGGCCAACCATATAAACACGGATCCATCCATAGATGCACAAAGCCATAAATAGCACTCATTATTTGACAACGATAACCAAAAAAACTTGACAAAGTATCTAGATAACTCTCCACATTATAATCAAGATTCAGAACCAACAATGTGTTCCTAAACAATGTACCTTCAAATCAAAATATAATGAGGAACCCCCTAAAGAGGCCATACCTGAGAGATCACATACCAAAATTGATGACAAAAAGCCCACCATCTCTAGTAATGACTAGAATAAGATATTGTAGTCGGCACCTGAGCACTATCATCGAGAGGGTTCGTGAGATCACTAGAGGCAGAATCACTCACAAAAAAGTTTCTACACAGGCCAAATAAGAATCTAGGTTATCTAAGAAGAACCTTTGATTGTAGACCATGTGTTCAATGTCCTCCAATGAGGAGAATACATTGTAATTTTCCACTTGTTTGTATTTGAAAATAAACCACAATAGGCAAGCCATTTTTTGATGTAAAGCTAAAGAATTCAAAAAATGTAGCCAGATATTCTTGAATCTACTAGGATTAGGAATCCATTTCATATATTTTCCCACCAACTCAGAATCTATATGATAAGGGGGGTACCCTGTCACTTTACATTCCAACAATAGAATTAATGTCCTCACCTTTAGAGGAACGACATCAAATAAAGTAGTCACATAGTCATAAACCAAAGGACATAACCTTTTTTTCCCAACAATAGCATTGCCTCCTTCACCCCTCATGCTATTCATACTCTATCTAGGAGGCATGAGCACCCCTACAAAGGAACACTGTTGAAAATAATTACCCTTGGCCTATAAAGCAAGAAGAAGGACTAGACATAGAACCATGAGCCCTAGACCCAAAAACTACTATATCATCACCCAATTGCCACATTACAGCTGCAAGTTCCACCAAATTCTCAAACTCATTGTAGGTCAAAACCATGACATACAAAATTCTACAATACCTTGACAAGTAGTAAAAAATTTCTACGCATTAACATAACAAAAAGAAGCAAATACCAAGCCTTGATAGTGCAGCGTCACCAACAAACACGAGACCATAAAAAGATCGACAACACTGCAATAGAACAAACTTACTCAAACTCAGACCAACCAACTCTACATAGTTCAAAATTTGAGAATGCTTAGGACTTAGGGATGCCCAACCAACAGAAATCACCCCCAAAGACTAAAAAATAACCCACGATATCATAGGAAGACATTAAAATTGAGTAGACCTATCAAACCAGTGACTCAAAGCCAATAATTCGAAAATTACACTTTTAATAGGTAATAACATTCTCACTAGAGCATTAAGAATACTAAGGCCACACCCTTGAATGTAGATATCAGCATTAATTTTATACTGAAACAACTCTTCATATACTATTAAATATTACCCACTAGCAAAACGAATGAGGAACAATTGTTGGAGGTCGATGTATGCCCTCACCTCTTCTCATGCTCGCCTTCTAAATCTTTATAAACCAATAAATATCATTTTAAAGAAGCAACTCCGCCTATGATCCTACATGCACCCACAATCCAACACCTACAACACCTTAAATGGGGAAGGACACTTGGGCGGAGGATAGTGCACCCTCTTATGGAACCGTCACATCCATAATAACACCCCCTCCAGGTAGATTTTGTTTGTATATTTAATTTTTAATAAATAATGGATTGTTTTTATTTATATATAATAATAAATTGTTTTTAAAAATTTGATAAAATGAATTTTTTATTTTTTAATTATTAATTTATTTGTATTATAATTTATATTATTAACTTATATTATATTTTATAATTTATATATTAAAAATATTAATATTTATAAATTATAATAATAATTTAATTTTAAAGTTATTGTGAAACATCAAATTGTTGCATGAGATCAATAAATTTCTTTTTACACAACTATTTAACTATTAATTTTACAAACATATATACCATCTACCTCCTCTAAATTTAAATATAATTTTATTTATTTATTTTTTAATTATTAATTATGATTATTAAATTAACTAAATTTTAAAAAAACTATTTTTTTAAATAATAACATTTTATATGTAAAGAAAAGTCTTGAATCACGTTTTTTTTTTAACATACCTATAATAATGAATTGTTTTTACAACCTACGTCACTTTAATATCCTTTATACCTGATTAAAAAAAAACACACACACATAGAGAGATTCTCACATCAAAATAATGTCACCACCTGAAAAAACATACCATTTTAATATTATTTTATCACCACCTGAAAAAACATACCATTTTAATATTATTTTTATTAAGAAACATGATTTACGTTTTATTATTACATTATCACAACTTAATTGCAATAAAAATATTTACAACCATGTACACACCATTACAATTATAGTGAACAACGTTAATCGAGAGCTTTAATGGGAAACATTTTTAATGACTTCTTATTATTAATGACCGGTGAATTTATGGCCATGGCTTTGTAAGTAATCTAATTTTTGTATAAAATTTAGTGTCAACAATGCCATATGTATATTTGGGGTGGTAGGTGCGGAGTGTGGAGGTGGGTTCATTCACGCCAAAGGAATAATTGAATTTTGTTATTTTCTTGAGTTGGGGTAAAGTCACCAACACTCAACACTCCAAAGGAGATTTATGCTCTTCTCCAAGGCATGAATTTAACAATTACTTTTATTCTTATAAATAAATTGATTGTTATTAGGGAATCCAAAAATATAATAAGATATTTGCAACTTAGTTCTTCTCCTCGAGATCTTAAACTTCAAAATATTTTTTAAATAATCTCTGTAGAATTGAGCTACATTTTTGGGGTGTATTCATTCGACATTCTGTGAAACAACAACTCCCTAAACGATTCCCTTGTTTCTCTAGAAGAATGCTAATTCTACACTATCAACTTAGAATATGATCTCAATTTCCACACATAATTTAATATAATCTATAATATCCATCTCAACATTTTGCATTCAAGAAAAAAGTATCACTAGGAAAATGAAAGTTTTTATATATACCCTTAAATGTTAGGATGACACAAGGTGCACTAGACTATTAAAGAGCAAAGTATGAGAGGTCAATATGTGCTTTACAAAAAATGGTGAGTGTAGGACGACTCTTGACAATGATTTTTTCTGGTTATTTTGAGACAATATTGAAAATAAAGTCTACTAAGACACCATCAGAAGTTTGAACCATAATAATTATCTTCCTTCAACTAATTAATGAATATTTTGTGTGTCAAGGGTGTTAAGGGACTTGACATAGTAACAAAGGCTTCAATTATGAGTGAATGGTGCATAATTCATTAATGTGATCGAGCTTAGGGTATTCGAATTAATGACAATTCTTATACGATTATAAATGCCCCAAAAAGTAAAAATGAAGTCTTTCTCAGCAGATCATTCCCAAATTTATCCATGATTTCAAGGAGAATTAAACCAACATTTGCATATATCCAATGATATATAACAATTACAATTGCATGAATGGATCCTCCATTATCCACCATCACTATCAATCAAGCAAAGAATGTTACTATTTTTTGTGGTTGCAATAATTAGTGTGAGACACACTACATAATTTCAAGTGTTATCACATATAGATTAGATTAATTAATTAAAAAAAATATCACAATCCATGTTTCAATATACTATAGATTTGTCATTAATATGAATCAATTGTAGGAATAAAATCACAAAGCAATCAAATCAAAATGAATGCAAAAGTAAGAAAATAGAATAAAACAATACAAAGGAGACACCAATATATTTGTTTCACCAAATTTGGGCTATGTCCACTAAGAAATATACAATCTTTCCTTTTATTCCATCCAAAAAAAATGAAGTGATCACAACCTACAAGATATATGTTGCAACCTCCTTGAATCTCTCTCTTGCAATCTCCTCCCTCTCAATTACAATTCTCCGTCAGTGACACATATTCGCAATATAGCTCCCTCATAAAATAAGGGTTACCTTCTAGGGGAAAAAAATCTAAAATAATACCTACCATTATATTTGTGACCTAAAGAGGAACAAAGTAGACTGATTCTGATATTACAATATTTTACAAGACATTTTTTTCCAAGAAATTTCTCTTTTTGGGTGCTACCTCCAAACCCCTACTAATGGGGGATCTAAAGAGTTGTCACTTGCCCCTGGACCCCTTAGTGACAATAGTATGTATGATATCCCCCCTACACTCCTTCTCAAGAACCAGTGCCCAAACATGGGTAAAAAATAAGATCTCTAAATTAGTAATATATTTAGGGTCCATAGCCAACAGTCTCCCACTTGGAGATTGATTACAACAACTCCAATGCTACTGCACCTACCAGAATATTCTTCAACTTTGGACCTATCTAGTTTCTCATCTTGAACATCATGCTCGAAGGCCAAATGGAATTGAGCATAAACTTAGTGTTCCCTTGGTTACTACCTTCATTAACATGTCTACAAGATTCTTGATCTGGATCATTGGAGGAATGGTACTTAAAGAGTGACATAAGTATAAAAACCAAAAATTCCTAGCAAGTCACCCATATCAGTACTATTTTGACCCAAATGTGCTTAGCGTTGATTTTTGAGTAGCTTGGGAGGTACTCCAAGCCCTAGGGCATGAGGTTTGAAGGCTGAAGTGAAAAAACATTCATTTGTGGGCTTCAAACCAAAGGTTGGGGTTTTTCACCCATCGATATTTGGGCTAAAATCATGAAGAATTTTAAACATGTGATGGGTGGATATGATAGAGGATGGCGAGTATATTCCTCGAAATACAATATGTCCTTGATGAATTATGAATTTTTGAGGTTCACAATGAAATTTTGGTCATTCAAGTCATGTAGGCTTGGAGTGTAAATGTCCAAAAGACATGTCACTTAGAAAATTTGGTGGAGCCCTTATTATGAGTATAAATAGAAGGTGATGAAGGTTCATTTTACACATCCACTTGGTGCAACATAAGGACAACACAGAAGTGTGGAAAGCAGCTCGTAGAGGAGAATAGAGACACATCTGTGGTGGCTGCAAAACAAGAGTATCTTCAACGAAGGAAAGGAAGTTTATTTGGGCTCCTTTGTGATAGTTTGAAGGTGTAGTTAAGTCTACTAGAAGGCCACATTTATATGGACATGTTCTGGGCTAGTAAAGCGTGAGAATTCCTCCTTGAAGTAGGCCAAAATGATAACATAATTTTGATGATTAGGTCGTAGGCCTATAGTGGGTGTTTTGAGGGTCAAACAAGCCATAAATAGGGAGTTGTAAGAGACTATTCACATAGGGAGTTACCAACCTTGTGAAGGGAAGGAAGCCGCATAAATTGAGGTGAATTTTGGTGGAATTGGTGGATTTTTGTAGGCTATGGGAGTAGCACTAACCAGTGACCAGAACTTTGTTCATGAAAAAAATTCAAGAGGTATGTGATTTCTTCATTAGTGACTTGTGTTGGATCCTAGTATTTGGATCTGTTTGGATGTGATTATATTTACAGTCTGTGGGAGCCATTTATAGGGCTTCACTTGGTGGTAATAAGCCCCTCCTAGGAGAAAATTTCATAGTGATCAAATTAGGTTCCTTTGGACTGGTGGAGAGCAGCGTGTTGGTGACCCAATTTATCCCTTGACAAGCAGTCATAAATAGATCTTGACAGCTGAAGGTTGGGTGAAGTTGATGATCCAAACGTACAGTCATTGATGGACTAATGGACTGCTATATTGGAAGATTGGAGCTAAGGGATTGGCCCAGTTAGAAGAGTAGATTGGATCAACCCGTGTTAATTGTAGCAGAAGCAACTTGCAGCAGTGATAGGTGGTAGCCTTCCTGGAGACTCTATGTGTTGTCTCTTGAACGACTAAGGGGCTCTAGAGAGTAGAACAGAAGTGAAGGACCGGACATATGAGATACGACATAGAGGCTGCAACGAGATTGTCATTGTATCATGTATTCTTGTACTTTTGGATAATTGAGGGTCATTATCCCTTGTATGGGAAGGCCTAGACTATTCTATTATTTAGTTGGTTTAATATAATGAAGATTGGGTTGCTATACATATTTGTATAATATTTTTTCAAAAGTTTTTTATACTTGTGCAAGTTTGATTTACATTTATTTATATTCCACTATGGAGAGTAACTTTTTTGATATTAATGGTTTGGTAGCGTCAAAGATTTTAATATTATATCCTATATCCCAAGATCATGGAAATTAAACATGGTATCAGAGCATGTATGAGCTACATTGGAAGATAGTGAATCATCAGAGTGCACAGTGAATTACAACTTAAGAGGGAGTTGGTCACACTATAGGTGAAAGGCTCACTACAGTGTCAAAGTTGCAGGCTAGTCTCTGGTATGAGGACAGGTTTGAGGGGTTTTCCAACTATAGGCCATGGAATGAAAGGATCAAGTTGGTATTGCAGGTTAACAGGATTTGGGAGTTCGCCAAGAAATCCATCAAGAACAAACTAACCCAAAGGATATGGAAGTGCGAGGATTTTTATACAAGGGCGAGATTTATCATCCTTTATGGTGTGAAGGATCCCCTAATACCTCATTTTTCCAGGAAGAACATTTCACATGAGATGTGGATGGATATTTAAAATTTGTTCCAAAATAAGAATGAGAACCAGGTGCTGGTATTGGAGGATAAGTTGAAGTCCACCAAGATGATGCAGGGTGAAGGAGTTACTTTGTATCTAATGATATTGTCTCAGGTCAAAGATGAGTTTGTTATCATCAGTGTGACTATTTCAAATAATGATATGGTGAGGATTTATTTGAAAGGTTTCACTGTGGAATGGAATCCCTTCATCAAATGGATTGTTTCTAGAGAGAAGTTTCCAGAATTGAATATGTTGTGGAATGACTTCATTCAAGAGGAGTTGCAAGACGAGGATATTCATCCTAAGAAGAGGGTTGTAGATGATGATATGGAACTTGCAACACAAATGAAGGGTAAGAAGAAGAAGGACTTGAGTAAATTCAAGTGTTTCAATTGTGGTGAGATGGGTCATTTTTCGGCGAGATATATGATGAAGAAGAAGGGAGATGAAGAGAAGAATAAAGGGAAGTAGGTCGCCAGTGTTGCCACTTTTGTTGAGATAGATGCTCTTAGCAGGAGATTGGAGGAGGAGTTCTTTGCTATCATCTCTCATTTCTGACTGGGTACTATCGATGAGGATGGATGGTACGTGGACAGTGGTGCGAAAAAAACATATGATAGGGTCACAGGAGATTTTCGAGACTCTAGCTGAATGGGACTCGAAGTTCCACATGGTGTTGGATGGAAAGTGTCAGAAGGAGATCTGAGGATCAAGAGTTGTGCCATTCAGGAAGGAGACAATATGGGTGATGTGGGTCCGAGATGTACTATTTGTACAAAGACTCATATATAGCATGATATTTGTCTCAATGATCAAGAATAAGAGGTTTTAGGTCTTGCTCCAGGATGGGAAGGAAAGACTCTAGCCCAGAAGCTCTAGCTCCACGGGTATCATTCTTGGAGTTAGATAGTGTTAGGGTCCTATAATAATAGGATTCATAATTTTGAATTGACTATGATTAGTCTTGTAATATGTACATACTTTTCTTTCTGCAAATTGTTTTCCTGTATTAAAAAATGTAAATAGGGTGAAGTCCTAAAAGAAAAATAAAAGGACTAAAAGAAAAATATCAAAAAAAGAAAATAAAAAATGAACCCAAACAAAAAAAGAGATAAAATAGACCATGAAAGTGATGCAAATTCAAATGCCACTACCATTACTTTGCAAAATAAGATTGTGTGCAACTTGTCAAAAATTCCACAACCCATGAAGGTCAGACTGCTTAATCTTGATCTTTCATGTTTTAAATTTCATGCTAATAGATAGAGAATAAAGATCTAGCCAAACTGTTTAATCAGTAGTTAGGTAGAGAATAATAAATGAACTCAACAATTTAATCTAAGCCATTGGAAGTAATAAGTTTAGAATTAGTTAGTTTGTTGGTAAAAGAAAAAATAAAAAGGGTTTGCAAGCTCAAATGCACCCACATAAATGAAGAAAAAATGTTAGGGTATATGATGGGTAGGCAGAAGCATCTTTCACAAGGCATAACTAGTGGAAATTGATCATTTCATATTTATTAATTTCCCTCTAAATTCATTCTCCCTTGTAAAAATACTCCTTCCCCTTCATTTTAACCCTCTCCCCCTTACTTCAATCATTTTCCCTACAAAAAACCCCTTTTCCATAGTTAAAAAAGAATATTACATTTGAAAAGGTAAAAGTCCCTTTACTAATTTCCCTTTATTTAAAAAACCCAAAAAAAACATTTATCCTAAGTATTTATTTAAAATCATGTATCGGGTCCCAGTACGAAATTCCCTTCCCGATATAACTTTTTACATTAAAAACTTAGTGTATAATCCCACACATATTCATTTAACCCCCCCCCCCCCCCCTCCCCCTGTACTAATCCCATGTTTAATTTTATTATATTAAATCCCATATACCTTTAATGTGTATTATATTAATTTCCCTTTTAAATACATCTCCCTAACCCCTTAGGATTAATTTAATATATAGTTTTATCCCCCCTATATGTATTTCTTGGCCCAATGGTTATAAACCCCGCCTATTATAAAGTCCCTACCCCTTCATATATATTAATCCATGCATATAAATCCCGCATTGACTTAAAACCCAGGCCCCATGCCTTTCAAGTCCTCGATTCATCCTTCCCATTCACTCAGCCGTCCAATTTCGATTGATCAAATCCGATGATCAACATCTCCTATTGCATGCTCGAAAGCCCGATCTTTAACACTGCTGAGACCTTGCGAAATGAGCAGTTTTCGCACCCCAATCCTCTATTATTTGGCAAAATTTCATTTCATCGCATCCTACAAAATAATACCACCCAACCACTTTTGCCGATGCGAAAACCACTTAGCTGTATTCCTGACCGTTGCAACAAAACCATCCTGCCTTCTAAATTTAACCCGCGCCAAAAGTTTAATTAATGCTGGTAAAAAACCCACAAGACCACCCTTTGCAGCCTTTTTTCACCATTTTTTGTTATTTTTTGTGCATACAAAGCACTGCCAACCTATTTGAAAGAAAATATTACTCTACCAACCTGTTTTCAAGCCCTTTACACCAGAATTAGACAAAATTTCTACCAAAGGCACTGCAGAATCAATCTGAAGCCCTATAAAGACCAATGAAGCCTTATAAAATCTGCACCGTCTCCAGAACCTCCTCTACATACCAAAATATTTGTTTTCTCCAGGTATTCCTGAAAATACTAAGGCTTGTATTTACAAAAAGAAATTAACCAGTAATTAAATAAGTTTTGGAGCCTTTGCAGACCAAAAGAAAGCCCCTGTTGCTTCCCAATCCTCTTTCTGCAGACCCTAGGCATCTTTTCACAAAATTCCCAACGCCTAAAACTATTCTTGATCACAAAGACTAATTATTTCATCAATTGAACTAGTTTAAACCTTTACAGACCATAGAAAAGACATTTCTTCATTCCAAACCCTTCTACAGAGTGTAATAATCTTCCATAGCATTCCTAAAGTTCTTGAGTCTATTTCTTGAATTAGAGAGTATTCAATTGAGTAAAACTAACAAAAAAAATGGCTTCTCAAAGAATTGTATCTGCCAATCCTCTACAACCTCCAGTTGTGGATGTAGAACACACACCTTTAGCAGACAAAGATTTTAAAATTAGTGACCCTGTCACTCAATTTAACCTCCTTGAGCTCCACTACTGGAGCCATGACAAATCCCTTGACCAAGCTGATGATGTTTTCCTTTGGGAGTCAAATCTGCCCAAGTATATTGTCCCACAGACCTTCCAATGTCCTGAGGTCATCAAACTTTGCCAAAATTACTATTTCCCTAAACAAAGAGCCATTATTACCCCTGGAAAAGAAATCCTATTCACTATCATAGTTGAATCAATAAATCAAATGCTGCAGATCCAACCTAGGCCTCATGAAACCCCTCTGTTTATTGAGACCCTCACACAACTATATCTGAATCTATACTTCCCCAAGAGGCTCCATATATTCCAAACATTCATCCCCTCATCAATAGAAACTCCCAAAACAAATCCTCCTTATCCAACAGCTATTTTCTCTGAGAGAACCAAGCATATCATCTCAATGTTGTCTAGTATTCTGGGTTATTCTACTGATGAGCATGTTGATGCTTCAATCTTAGGTTTCCTGTCTATTTTCACCCATGGTCAGCCTCCTACTACCATATTCAATTTTGCATAGTACCCTACTGACAGAATCCATGAAAAACTTGTTAAAATGACTAAAGAAAGTGTTTTCAAGTATTCATCAGCTATGTTCCACATGTTTCTATATTTTCAACTATTTCCTATCAACCTTCAGAAACTGGATGTTGAAGGCAATCCACAATCAATAATATTTTGTACTTCCTTACTCGGGAAGGATTCAACACAGTTCACATACACAAAATTTATTGACTCATTCATCCATCCTATTGTCAACATGCTGAACATCAGCAGTCAACCAAGAATCAGTGCTGACATTAAAAAGATCCTACAATTATTAGAGCACAATAGAACAGGATATTGGTACCTGTATCAGAACCACACAGAGATTAGGGTTTATGGATCTAATATTTTTCCATATAAGTTGCCTGAATACCTCCCAATGAGGTTATTTGCACTGGAATTAGATCCTTCACTCTGATGAAGTAAATTTCCTAGCAGCCAAAAAGAAGACACACTTCAAGATAAAGAATCAGATTGTTCTTTTTATTTGTAATAGTAGAGGTGCAGGCCAACAAGTAGAAAAATATTTCTACGATTTTAAATTCAGTCAAAGTTTTCAATGGTATTATTATCCTTTAGGAGTTATAAGAAAATTAAGGATTAAATCTAAGTTAACTCCTTGTATACATGAATCCAAGCTAGACATTGAAAAATACTCGAATCAGTCTGAATGGTTGGAGAACACTCTAAAATAGGCAGAGAAGTATGATAATACTAGTTCAACCTTGCAAACTCTAGCCCCATAGGATAGGAACTCCAAGAGAGTCAAAGAATAAGGATCATACACTGTTGAAACTACCACTGAAAAAAATTTCAAAATGATGTATAGGAAGACGCCCAAATTAAATCTTGTAAATGAAGAAGTGGCAACCAATGAAGTCATAGATATAGATACAGTGGTAAAAGATAATGCTCCTCCAATAGTTTCTAAAGAAACTCATCAACCTTCAACATCCAAAACTCATATTATTCAAAAACATCATAGTATTGAAGTGTCATCAACCAGTAAACCAGCAGAAAAAGAGCACGATATCATGCAGAAATACAAGGAAATCAAGCTTAGGAATGAGGCATTAAAGGCTTATACATATACCCAATACTGGAAGCAGTCACCTAGTGACCAAAGCATATTGCTTTCTACATTTGACTACAAGACTAGGAAGATGCAAATGACCTTCCTACAACCAAAAGTCAAGCATCCTAAGTCAAAAGCAGATTATAAAAAGGCATATTATGAAGTTCAAGCCAAGGATCTTCATCCCATAGAAAAAATATAATTTCATAAGCAGGATAGTGAAATGTTGTATTCTACCATGACCAATAAAGTCATGAGTGTAAAAAAACTACAAAACACTCTAGAGAACATTAGAGGTCAGCTAAAGCTAGAAAAGACATCCTCACAGGCTAAAGATAACATAATTAAATCTCCGGAAGATTTGGTTATTGAAGTAGGATATGATCCAAACAATGTCAAAGTTGCAGAAGAAATCATAAAGAAGAAGAATGTAGACATTGGTGCATTAAAGAAGCAACTCAAATTGCCTCCTACCGAACATCCACGGGCAAAGGAAGTGTTAGAAAATGAAGGACAAAAATATGAGATGATGAATCTCATTCTTCCGTTAGCTGCCCAGTTGAAATAAATGGAAAATGAAATGGATAAGTTAGTGCTGGAGAAAAAGGCCAGGTCATAAGTAGTCCCTGTCATTATTATTCCTATAGTCACTACAACAGTTCCTTCCACTTTGGCAGAGTCATTGGCCCCATCAGTTCCATTAGCTACAACACTTCCTATTACCTCAGCAACTACTTCAACTATAGGGTCATCTACATCAACAATACAACCAAGTGATGAAGTAGGTAAACTAGTGAAAGTAATGTAGGAAATATCCATCCAAACTAATGAAATAAACAGACTTAAAGAATAGCTAAAAATTCTGAAGGATGAGAAGAAACTTGCTCAAATCATGCACAAGAATGAAGTACAAAAGACAAACAGATTGACAGAGAAATTGCAGAAGTTAGAGAAAGATTTAACACTGAAAGAACAAATGGGACAAGCCAAGCAGCAGCTATGGGTGAATATCATTTAATCTATCAATGATATTTGGCCATCAATCTAGGTTATTTATGAGAAAAAATATTTAATCAAAGAAGTAGGTGAATCCATCCAGAAAATCAAAGAAGAAATTGGTAAGAAGCCAGAAGAGGCTAATGAAATCATAAATTTTCTTAATTCCAAGAATAAGCAAGAATTAGAGGAAATTGGAATTAGTGACAGGACAAAAACAATCCTATAAGTTAGGAAGGTGATTTCTAAGAGAAATTTAATGGTTCAAATTGAAGAAAATTCTAAAACATGGAGATTTCCATAACCAGGTTCATGATGAAGTTTGATATTTTGAGGCAAAAAGGCCTACCAAATCCTCTGGTTATTCATGAAAGATTGATGAAACAAGAGGATTATGATAAGAAAATGAGAGAAGCGGCCAAGGAACAAGCTAAAATTCACAAGGAATTCCAATAGGGAAAGTACTCTACAAAATTTTTGAGAATATCTTTTACCTACAACTTGAGGTAAAAAATTTATTTATCAACAAGCCTACATATTCAAAGTATACAGACACTGGTGAAGTATTCAGAAGAATGGTAAAAATCAAATTACCAAAAGCAGAGGATGGGGAGAAATTGACTAATTTACTGTGAAAAGATAAAAGTAAAACACAACAGTCAATTTAAAGTAAAACACAACAGTCAGTTTAAAGTAAAACACAGTAGTCAGTTTAAAAGTAAAAACATAGACAGTCAAAGAGTATCAGACTTTAAAGAGTATCAGGTGAAATTCATATGGTTAAAGTCAAAAAAGAAATGATAAATCAGAGTGAAAGCTGCCAGCGTAAAGGACACTCAATTGTCTAAAAGACAACCTTCGTTGAGCAAACATTCAAAGACAAATTAGAAAAATATCAAAGATGGCAAACAAAAAATTCAATAAAAGTAGGGATAACTTGCATTAGTTAGATAGTTGTCTCTATATTCTTGCATGAAGATATGTATTTTTCCTTGAATAATTCCTAAATCAGTTTAGGATATTTTGTATTAGTTTTTTGTATAAATACTTCTCATTTTGAAGTATTGAGGGTGGATTGTGAATTTCTAAAACACTTCTATAGTTGTACTGATCTGAACCAAAGGGTTCATTGTACTTTTTCAAGTCAACAGACTAGATTGAGCAATAAAGTGTCATATTATAGGATTCATGTGTTGAGCTACTTCAGTGAAGTATTTTCACTTATTCTATTGTCATTTTCTGAAGTTTTTTCACATGCATGTTTTCTAAAGCTAAATATTATAACAGGAATATTATTATAGAAATTGTTTAAGTACACTACGTTCTTAACTGTTATATATTTTGATGTTTTCTACTGATTTCCAGATTAGGGAATTCTTAATTGCTCCCTAGTTTTGATAGACCTTTGTCTTTTCCTCCATTATCCGGATCTGAGAATCCTTAACTACTCTTTCATCCAAATTGAAACCATTTCATCATCCAGCCTAAAGATCTAAATTACTCAGCTACCTTTCCCTGTGAAAATTTCCTTTAGAACTTGATTCTGATATGTTTCTTGATACATTGACTCCATAGCCCAATGGAATTCAAACCTGCATCTATCCATCTGAATTAATGATTCCACCACCAAACCAAATCCAAAATCAAAACCAACCAATCTCACATAGCTAGCCTAAAATCAACTAAAAAAAACAAAGTTAAATCTTAAAGAGAGAGCCCTCTCTGAGCTTTAGGAAAGGCTAGATCCTAAGCTTAAAAGTAGGTCTGCATTTACCTCTAATATTTTTCTAAACAAAAAAATCATAACAATCCTAGGAAATTATTAGAGTGATAATAGATAGCATTGTCTATACAAGATAACAGACATGCCTATGGATCATGGAAAGAATAAGCAGGTGAATAAGGTGTAGGTTTGAGAGAAGAAATTGTAGGTGCAAGTTTTAGAGGTATAGGTACAAGTTCCCAAGAAGAAGGTTTAGGTTCCATAGGCTCATAGGGATTTGAGTTGTAGCAGGAGATTTTAGATTCAAAGGGATACTTTGCAACCCAAGAAGAGTGCATTGTTAATGGGGAGAAAGAGTGCTCCTAAATATGTAAAGAAGGAATCATGGAGTGAGTGAAAGACATTTTAGGAGAAGAAGAAGAAGCATGATGTTTCCAGTGACAATGACACTTCTGAGAGAGGTGTAGTTCACACTACAAGGATTGTTGCAGTTGTGAATGCTAGGATTTGGGTGAGTGTTGTGAATAGTGATGATGATGATGAGTTACTTCCTAGCCTTGGAGGTTGATGATCACCATCCTTAGGTAAATTATAAGGGGTTAATTTTCACCTTTTTTTCTTATTTATTCTCTCTTCCTCACATTTAATTATAGTTTGTCATGTTTTTCTTAGTGAGAATGGTGTATTAAGGGTTGTCATGCTTCAAGGCCTAATGTGGTTTAAATGCAGAAAAATAAGGGGAATATGCAATTTTTGAGGAAGATTGCAAAATCAGGGCTTGGAGTAGACAAAAAGGAGTGATTGTAGGAGGGTTAACCACCTCCTTAACTCCTAAAGGCAGCCAATATATCCTCAATATTCTCCTCCAACAACTCAAAATCAGAGGAAGCCAAACAAGTGAAATATCAAGGGGATCCAAGCTCCACTTATCTTGAGATCCAGGGGAAAAAATACATACTTTTTAGAGAGTTTTTGGTAACTACCCTTTAGCATAAATAGGCCAGAGAAAGATCTCACTAGGATTCAATTTTTGGATGTCGCTAGAGCACTCTTGGTTATTATATTAGACATTTCTAATTTTCATATGTTATGTACATGACTAGTGTTAACACTGAAAAATCATACAGGCATAAGACATTAGAAAATGTCAAGCAGTAGGTACAGATAAAGATTTACAGGGAAGAAATACATTAGAGGAGCTAAAAATTTAATTTTCCTAAGTTCAAAAGGCAAGATTTTTTGGACTGCACACAAGAATCACTAGCTTTGAGCATGCATTGCGTCTTTTCCTTTGATATTCATGTCGTGCGTGACTATCCTTTTGATAGTCGTGTGGTCCCGGGGATGCGAAGTGTCACCATCCAGGACCACTTGGCATACTTGGAGAAAAATAATCTCACTCAACCTAATGAAGTGCAGTCGCCTTTGAGCCAGCTTGAGGCTTTAGTGTAGCACACAAAAGAATCATACTCTTGTGTCACCATCCATCTTGGACAAAGAGAGGGAGGGTAAATTTGAAAATGGTCTATAAAATCCATGCATGGGAAGAGAAATGGGAGACACATTGTTATGCTAGCCAAATTTCTCATTAGCAAACCAGCTTGTGTTGTCCAATAGTAAAAGGATTCAAAGGATTTAGTTGTTGGCCATCCAACACCTCAATCCAAGAGAGAAGAGTTCACCACATGTCCATAAACCTACCATCCTTTGAGAGGGAGGAGATGCTTGCTGAAAATTGAGGGGAAGAGACCCCCTTGTATTGTATATTAGAGATCTATAGCTCGAAGGACCCACTACAAGAGATTTAGCATTCTATCTTCTACTACTACCAGCACCAAATAAAGGGAGAAATATCTCCATTGTTGAGTTATTAGTGTGTTTTCTCTATTGAGCATGTTTCTTGCGTATGTTGTTTTGTTTTTGTTTCATTGTTTATGTATCATGTTATGTTTCCATTTAGCTTATCTTATTACATGTTGAACTTGTTCCACTAACCTTTGACAAGCCAATTTGACATGTGACTTGCATGTAGGTAAGAAGCCTCCCTACTAAGCAAAGCGTATTTCTTCTTCCCATGCTCCAAATACACTACCACAGGAATGGAGACTCCACAATATTCTTTCTTTTGAGTTAATGGTCGTTGATGCAAGTCCTTCTTCCTACTCAACTTGCTGCAAAATCACTCCTACATACTCTCAGCACCTTCTGTCGCCCTAAGTGATAAATTTTTCCTAGAGAAGGAGGAACTATTTTCTTCTGCCTGACCATGTGCATTCTGTTTAGGCAAACACATGTTTCATGCCTGTCGGTTGATAAACTGCGTAGTAGGCAGAAATCCCATTTTTGCTTTCTTTTTCTCATTTTTTGCAGTTTTAAAGTGTTGGAAACCCATAGAAAACTTGCCATCACTTTGTTCTGGTATTTCATGGTTGTTTAGGACACTTATTTTCAAGAATTTATCTTAGCAACTAAGTAGTTTTCATTTTATTTTTTTATTTTTTCAAATCACACATGGTTTAAGTAGGAAAAAGTAAGCAGCCTTCAATCCAAATATGTTGTCTGAACAAACGATTTTCTCATAAAAAGATACAGAACACATAGCCTAATTAGCATAAAAGTAAGTGGACCATATATCCACATATCTTTAGCTAGTTCAAGTTTTTTCAATTTTTGCATTAGATTAGTTCAAATTTGCATTTTGAATCGAGACCATGACCAAACTTTCGAAAATAAAGAAAGTAATATTTGCCACCCTTGTACCTCACGATGAGCCTGGGTATGCATATGCACGCTTTCCTAAGACAATTTTCCATCTTCCTATAGTGTAAACTTAGTCTAACTAGGCAAGGTGTAAGCGGCCCATGGTCCGCACATTGTTTATTTTTTCAAGGAACAATCACACATAGGGTAATTAGAAAAGGATTGTAAAGTATAAATGCATATCCACATCTCATAACACTTGTGATTGTACACTTCAAATCACACATGAGGCATCTGTAAGCATTGGACCAAAAGACACCCAGTGTGTTGGGACCTTTATCCTCTTCTTACACTTACTTCACCAAGGCACACCCTAATAAAATTGAGACTCCATAAAAATAACCACTAATTGAACTCACTAAATTATCCCCACAGGGGCCACAAAATAAATTATAGTTTATGTTAGGACCATCGGGGGTAGGCATCCAATAATCTGCCGTGGTCATCATACATTTTTAAACATATATGTTGAATTTTTAGGGAGCTTCAAATCTGTCTATCTGCCCATGGAACAATTATGCGAGTATTACTATAGACTCATTTTAGATGGGTTTAAGCTTAGGTCTAGTGTGTGTGGTACTCTGGGGCTTCCTGACCCATATAGTGCTCAGTACTGGTAGTTGAATACCAATAAGATCAAAGCTCAAATGCTCACGTGGGATGACAGTACTTTAGTGGCCAACACTAGGGCCTCCTTCCCTATAGGTGATGGTGCAGGAAACACTTGATCCTCTTACCATTACCTTGTTCAATTCTTTGGCTGCTGGAAGGTGTCACCATTTCTTTTATGACATTAGCCCCAGTACCCATCATAAGACATATTCGCAAGGAGTAGTGACATTGAGAGTGTAAGGACAAATAGGTCTATCTAGGCTTTTTAGTATCATACGCAAAACAAACAAAGCTATTTTTTTTTCTTGCTTGATCACATAGCGTTAAATTAAAAGAAAGCTTACCTCTTATTTTTTTGAAATTTTTTATGCATGTGATCATATTTGCTTTGATAAAAATCTTCCTCCGTCTAGCAACCCAAAAATATCACCAAGACTAAGCTAGTAGACACCATAATGGACCCTACAGGACTTCGTCAATCTAGGCGTTTCTTGGACCTCCCCCCATTAGAGGGAGGAGTGCCAGGTATTTCGCCATTTAGGTGTCAAAGATGACACACTGCCGCCATTATCGGTTCATCCTTTATCTAAGCATATGTGATTGGAAACCCCCAAAGGTCACCCAACACCAGACTAGTGGAAACCCCAGTATGGTCACCACAATGAACTCCTCCCACAACCCCTAGAGGGCAGAGGAGTGCTACCCCTTTGGGGAGTCAACAGAATATTCATCAAGGCATGCCACAGGGTAATATTTCCCAGGCACCCCCCATAAACCATCACACTCAGACACCTGTGTTTATACAATACACAATGGCAGTCAATACTCAGTTATCCTTATTAGCACCACTTCATCTTCCAGACCTAATGAATTTAACTAATGACCCCATTGCTCATAGCCTTAATTGGCCTCCCATGCCCACAAAAATCCCTTCATATATACCAAAATTTGGAGGGAAGAAAGCGGAGGACCCAGTAAATCACATTATGACTTTCCACTATGGTGTTTGTCCAATAGTATCATTGATGATACTATTCAAATAAGAATTTTCCAATGCAGCCTAATAGGGTCTGCAGCGAAATGGTATGTGGAGCAGCCTTATGTTTTGCATGGATCCTTTAGCACCCTCGCTACCGTGTTCCTCACTTATTTTTAGCTACCCATTCACCATGATTCTGGAATGGAACTGCTGACTCATTTTAGGCAAACACCAGTTGTCCATATATCGCACCATCTCCACGAATGGTGGTGATGTTGTAGTTTGTGTAAAGCTAAACTCAACGATAGAGTGTTGCTAGACTTATTTTTGAAAACTCTCACAGTAGAGATCTCAAAATACGTGGCAACACAGAAACCTACCTCTAAGGAGGAAACCATTAGCAAAGCCTAGTAACTTGAACTCATCTAAACCCAATTAGGATATATTTACAATGTCCTGCCAAGCTCCCCATGCCTACAATCTTATAGAGAGTTACTAGGCACGTGGAATATTGCAGAAGGATTGATCGGGTCCTTGACTCAAGGTCACCTAGGTAGTAGCATCCAGTACCCAGGATACTCGTATGGTTATACCTAGAACATGATGCATCTTGGCTACCACCAAATTAAATTTTCACCTTTGTAGAATATGACAAATAGGGTGGTGACATACCATCAACAACAGGGAGGCTCGTACCCTCCCACATAGGGGAACCAATACTCAACTAGGAATGCTGATGGAAGAGACCCCCCATAGCAATCTTACACCAATTAGGGATATGGGAACCTATATCCCCCTTTCCCTGAACAAAATCCACCACCGCAAAACAACATATTGTTGAACGTAATGCAACCATCCCAGGCTCAACATCGTCACTCTTACGACCAGGTGAACCGCAATAACCCTTCTAACACCATGAAAAATAAGCCTAGAAATAAACAAAAGGGATACTCTAGACAGGGGGTCAACAATCAACAACACCCCCTGCAATCTCAGTCTAGGGGCAACCCCAACCGAAATCAAAACCAAGATCCAAATAACAACTACCAGGGGAAAAAAATAGATCCAGTCTAAGGAAAAATCATTCTTGTGCCATATGTGGTGAATATGGCCATTACACTCACCATTTTCTCGAGCTCCCTGAACTGAAAAAACTTCAAGGTAACCGTGGACAAGGGGGACCTACCCAATAACCTACTGTAATGCAGGAGCCTTTCTCCCACCAAGGAGTGGTTAACACCCAACAACAAAAACCACCCCAAAATGATATCGGAGGTGGCATCCATGAAATTTACATGACTGGCGAAGAGTTGTTCTTCCACACAAGGAATAGGAACTATGATACCCCCCTGGACACCAACCCATTAGGTACGAGCGTGAGTACACCTACTGCACCATTAACCATATCCAAAGTACCTATATAGCCCCCTTCGAAAATGGTCAAGGGACCTACCAGGCACATAGGACATCACTCTAAAGTTGCTCATAGATATAGAATAGTGGATGATTTAGCACAATCACTGGCTACTATGTTAGCCTTGGAAGTCCTACAATCCTTCCCTAGACAACAGAAAGCCTTACTTTCCACATTAGGTGCAATCGATCCTTTCGGTTCGTGCCTAATGGTTTTTGACCTAGACAAAGAAAGCCACATGTTTCCTTCTCCAGTCGCTTTCCAAATACTGGTTTCAGTTCATAACATCACCATACACTAATGTGTCATTGATGAAGGAGCATCCACATGCATCATGTCCACATCTGTTTGGAAAAATTTAGGATCCCCTGAATTGAAACCATCCGAAATCATGCTTAGAGCATACGGCAGATGCCCTTCAACCCCTATCATTCTATATCAAAATGTCCTTGTAAACATGTCTAGAAAGATAATACTTATAGACATTGAAGTATTAGATGCACAACTAAACTACAATATACTCCTCGGGCAGAGTTATATGTACACAATGACTGCAATCACATACTCTATCTTTCGGGTAATGATGTTCCCCCACAACGATCGAATCATCACCATCGACCAGCTCATATGCTACGATAAGAAACTGATGACAACTCTCGATGTCATGTTACCATACATAGACACATCTATGGAACTGCTTACATGGTATATAGAATTTGGCCCTGACTAATTCAAAACAACATCGATCCTAGGATCATTCCCAGGAGATCCCCATATCATACCAAAGGGAGTCCCAGAAAGAACGGGGGCACCAGTGTGCATGATGCTCTCATCAAACATTGAAACTAGCCTGGACATAAAAACCAGTAGTACAGAGATAGAAGCCACTGACACGACATTTTTGCCCTACTCCATTTCGCAAACCCCATTTTTATACCGCCCACTTGGTTCTGTGTCAAAGCAAGTCTTGGAAACTATAACATTTCCAAATATGATTTTCACAATACGAGTGTGGTGTTTGGTCCCACCAACCATGCTAGGAAGTATTGGCATCACTTCTATAGGAATAACCCCTAACCTCCCTTTGGAGGCCACATCATTTAACGAAACACTAGTAGCAGCGCCAGCTAATGCGACCAAGAAAAATAACAAAAAAGGAAAGAAATTCGAAACCCCAAAGTTACCTAGGGAATTACAACCTTACACATTATGCGATATCGAAGGCTATCCTACTAATATTTTCCTAGAGTTAGATGAATTAAAACTTCTTCTACACACCGAAAGAAATGCCGTGACCTCAAGTTCCCATAAAAAGGAACATACCATGAAAAACTAAGGGAAATCATTGCGCACCAACCATGCGTGTGCCATATGTGACCATTATGGGCATTATACCCACCATTTCCCATAGATGCCATGACATAGGGATGCCCTGCAAGCCCTAGAGAAATCCTACCAACAGGACCCCTTAGCTCTACCCATGCAAATGGATAAAGGAGAGCTTAAAACCATACTATACATACAAGAGGAGCTTACATCTTTCTCGTACATAGTCACCCCAACGGACCAGAGATGGAAAACGGAGGCAACATGGTAGGCCCCAATTTTTGCACTGTGTAATGAGCCTAACCACTTAGTCACATAATGTCCCGGGTTAAGGGCGTTTAACCGTTGGTATCAAGTCCCCCACATTTCCCAGAGAAACTTAGTTTGACATCGAAAAAATACATGTAATATTTTTTAGAGTAACCACCACGTGAATTGTTGTCCCCATTTCCATTGATTCTGGTCTATGTTGGATTCCCTGATGCTTCATCGCTAAAAATCCTGACTTAGATGGCTCAAACACGAAATCCACAAACAGTACTACAACTCAAGAAATGTAAGAAAAAAGGACCATATTGTATGTTTCTAAGGAGATATGGTCACATGAACGATCACCTCCCCCCCGTAATCACCATCAAGCTCCAGTCCATCTCTATGCACTTTGTGATGAACGTGATCACTTCATCGTTGACTATGCAACTCTTAGTTATTCCAAAGATGATACCTATTCAACCTAGTATACTATGATGGCCTATGAGAAGTCTAGTATTTGTGTTAAGTGTGTTTAGTTGACCACCCAGTTCATCTTTGTCCCTACATCCCCCGATTCCATTTAGCATTAAACTATTTACTCCAGGCCATAACATGCCTCACCGCAGCAAATGGATTGGATTTAGAATCCATGGAATTTTTGACAACTCAAGAAAATGAGGAAATCAAGTCCATTCTCTTCATATCAGTAGAAAAACGACCAACAAGGGGTTATATCATCACCCCAAACTTCCCTCCACGAATAAACCGAACCTGCACATTATGCGACGCCCACAACCATTTGGTCGCTCAATGCCTAGATTTAAGATCATTCTGAAAATGGCACCCAATTACTCCAACATTCCAAAGGGAGTGGAGAACCAAAGAGCAACAGTCTTGTCTAATTTTTCACGACAACCATCACACTTGTCATTGTAATTATATCCCCCAATTTTGACCCTTCTTAGACACCATACGCTCATTGGTTACTAGATACCCAGATGTAAATGGTTTAGAACTAAGGCAGCCTGCCCCCATCATTACCAAAATGCTAGGAAGACTAAGGCCAATAACGGCATCTATTCTATGCGATAGAAAAGGCCACATGGTTAATCAATGTCAGGAACTAAAGAAACTCACTAACAATATTCACATGGTCACCACCATACCACAGATCCATCTTTCTAATGAGGATAAGATCATGCACCGCTATTGAAGAATTTTCTCGCAATTCCACCATACTATGAATTGTGAATACCTCCCAAGGTTACAAGTGGCAAAGGAAACATTGAGTATGAAATCCCTAAAGGAGCCAGACTGACCAAAACCACAGACTCAGAGATGGCAGAAGTGCAAACATACCCCAATTGCCAATCATCTCCAAGCATCCACTTAGGGCATGTGGATTAGTGTTGGTTCCCACACCATATACTCGATAGGAACCTTTACTCCATGCACCATTTTCTCAAGCCATAACCATGAAACAGGGACATTCCCTATGTTTCAAGAATTTTGACACCTCTATAGTCAACGTAATATTCAAGTAAAATAATATGTGTGTACCGCTAGTACACTACCAAGAGAGCATGACTCTCGGCTGGCTAAAATCAAAACAAACATTTCCAAAATTATGTCACAACCTGATGGTACATGCCTTGCCAACCTCTTCAATGGGATCTACCCCAAGAAATTCCACCCATGAGGAAAAAGCCTCCACAACACAATTCAGGTATGCTGATGCAGGAGCATCAGGCCATAATTCAAATTGAATGCTATGAAGGGTGAAATGTGGACAATCATTGTAAACCAGGGAAAATTCTGTTCAAACAGAGCTAAATTGAGGGAATTGATAAATCTCTAGAAGACTTGATTAAAATTTAATTATCTGCCATGAATGCGAATAGAAAGATTTAGGGGTTTGATTGATCAATTTTGGGAGAAACTCATGGGTCTTAAATGATCCACTCCCTTTGTAATCTCTTTATAAAGTGAGTCTATATGCATGAGAGGGATATATAGTACGCAATGTAGCCATAGAGGCTTTAGTGTGATTTAGGCCGTGAGGCCTGAGCCTGTAATCGAGTTCTATGTATTAATGAATTTGTGTATTACTATGTATATCTGGATTTATTTGTATTTGGGTGTTATTATATAAGCATAAATTTGCTTTAAATTGATGAAGTGCATGAGAAAGAGCAAGGGAGGAAGTTCTAATGAATTTCATCGTAGATAGAGTATGGCAGAGACAAACTTATTTAAATGTGAATTCCACATATAGTTATTAGAGTGAAGGACGAATGAACGGAAGAAACATTGGATCTAAGAACAGATCAATGGTGGAGAGTTTAAATCACAGCCGGAGAGACTGTGCAACATCGCATCAGTGAATTTTATGTTTACAAGAAAATATTTCGCAAGTTAAATGATTTAACTCATGGTGGAGATGAGGACAAGACATGTGTTGGTAGAGGTCCGAGCATATTCACGCATCACATTACATAGCATTTACCTTTAGAGAGTTCGCAAGTAAATTGGAATAACTGCGATGTGAAAACGAGAGGACACATGTTGGCTCAGTGTTATTTCACACTTCACAAAAGATAAGTGTTGTGGAAAATTGCAAAATGTTAATTATCACGAAATGAAAAATTTATATGCTACGATTTGCAAAAGGAAGCTGAGTTGGTGATGCGAGTTGGAGTGGGTGCCAATAGATCTGTGCTAAGGGTTTTCAGTGATAAAGAGATATATGTTATATTGCGATTGTGAATTAGTTGTGATATTGTGAATTTCACTATTGAAATGCTTCCGACGTATACGTGGGCCCATAACCCCTAGGTTCACGCAGTTAAATGTTAAATGTAGTTTTTTTTTCTACATCAAAGTGGTATTAGAGCAGAGAAAGGTTTCCTGCGAGAAAGAGTTTGAATGCAAAATAAGGAGGTACAGTTATGTTGAATATTGGTTAGTTGTGGTCTTTATATTGTCATACAGGTAGTGGTAGAAGAAGGTGAGAATATTGTAGTAGCCTAGAGCAAGGAGTACTCAAATGGTTCCAGAGAAGAGAGAACCAGAAAGATTTCGAAAGACTGAGCTCAGAGGAGAGAAGCTTGGTGAGGTATCGTGTAGCAGGGAGGAATTGTTACTGGAGAGGTTTTTGTTGCAGCTCACGGAAAGATCATAAAGGAAATTCTAGAGAGGATGTGGGTAGAATTGCTAAGGGATGAAGGAGGCATATAACCAGGAGGTCATAGAAATTTTTGTACCTAAGGAGTCTGATGCAGGAGCATCGGGCCATAATTCAAACTTAATGCTATGAAGGGTGAAACGTGAACAATCACTAAAAAATAGGGAAAATTCTCTTCAAATAGAGCTAAATTGATGGAATTGATAAGTCTCTAGAAGACTTGATTAAAATGTAATTATCTGCCATGTATGCGAATAGAGAGATTTAGGGATTTGGTTGAGCGATTGTGGGAGAAACTCATGGATCTTAAATGATCCACTCCCTTTGTAATCTCTTTATAAAGTGAGTCTATATGTGTGAGAAGGATATGGAGTATGCAATGTAGCCATAGGGGCTTTAGTGTGATTCAAGCTGTGAGGCCTTAGCCTATAATCAATTTCTCTGTATTAATGAATTTGTGTATTTATATGTATATCTGGATTTATTTATATTTGGGTGTTATTATATAAATTTACTGTAAATTGATGAAGTGCGTGAGAAGGAGCAAGGGACAAATTTCCTATGAACTTCTCCGTAGACAGAGTATGGCAGAGACATACTTATTTAAATGTGAATTCCATAGATAGTTATCATAGTGAAGGATGAGTGAACGGTAGAACTGTTGGATCTAAGAACAAATCAATGGTGGAGAGTTTAAATCGCAGCAGAAGAGACTACAAAACATCGCATCGACGATTGTTTTGTTTACAAGCGAATATTTCTCAAGTTAAATGATTTAACTCACAGTGGAGATGAGCACGAGACACATGTCGGTAGATTTTCGAGTGATATCGTATATCACATTACATATCATTGACCATTAGAGAGTTCACAAGTAAATTGGAATAACTACGATGCAAAACCAGGAGGAAATGTGTCGGCTCAGCGTTATTTCACACTTCACAATATATAAGTGTTGGGGCGAAGTGCGAAATGTTAAATATCACGAAATTAAAAGTGTATATGTTGCGATTTTCAAAAGGAAGCTAAGTTGGCGATGAGGGTTGGAGTGTGCGCCGATAGATCTGCGTTAAGGGTTTTCAGTGAGAAAGCGATATATGTTATATTGTGATTGCAAATTTATCGTGATGTTGTGAATTCTGTTGTTGAAATTTTTTCGACGTATACGTGGCCCATAACCCACAGGTCCACGTGGTTATATGTAATTTGTATTTTTTTGTTGCATCATATGCCCTCTTTTATTGCTTTAAATTCAAGTTATTTCAAGTATGTTTGTTTGAAAAAGATGCCTTTTACTTGGTGTATTGGTTGTAGGTATTACAAACATGCCAAATCATGATATGTCCCAGCCAACAAAGGTATAAGAGTAGGTATCATTCTACCCCTAGCATGATAGGCTCCCAAAGAAGCTTTGCATATCCTGACATCATTTATTTAAAGAAATAGACCATAGGTTTCAGTCACCCAACCATGTTTATCATCACCCCACCTTGCACATGATAAACACCATTGTAGGTCGGTAGAGCCTCACCCTCCATGGAATCCATCACTCATGTAGACCATGCACTAAAGTTTTGGATCCATGACCATAAAATCCAATCCTAGGAAGTACTTCATGTTCATTCATCCATCATACATCAAGTCAAGTTTTACCCATATCACGTTAAAACCCCTTTCCTAGGCTACCATTCTCATAAGCAGATAAAAAACAGGCCACCACGTCTCACACTTGGCCTATCACACCCCCATCAACATAGCCCATCTGCGACACTTTTCATCTGATTCATCACCCCCCTCACCGAGACCAGCCAATGGGCCCCCCACCCTCATTAAAACACAATCCTCACACCATAGTGACAGATTATTTCATGTTTATAGGGGCATCGGTCTCCGTGCTTGTACATCCAAACCCATTCTATATTATTTTGGAAAGTATACAAAGATTTTTTAAGAAAGCACTCCCACCCATCCATTCAAATTTCTCACTTGGCAATAGTCCCTAATCACCCTTGGCTAGAGCTACACATTCTTTACCACACCCCACCATGAAACTCATGAAATCCATACACCCACCCTAGATGTCCTACTTACTCGAGAGATTTCATCACCATAAATTGTTATGACTGCCGCCACTCTCATTTATAGCTCCGACCTCAGGCCACTTAATTTCCATGATCACTTATTACCATTTCTCATCATCATGCCTAGTTAACCCATCACACCATGCCTTGCTACATTAGAAACCCTGGTCCCTTGCATCAGTACTCATCTCGATCGGTTGATGCTTCCTTCTTGTCGACTACAACAAAAAGTTTCCAAGGAAGTAGTACCTAATTGGATGATTCCTCACCTCAATACGGGCATCCCTGGATGGAACTATGGGAATCATCTTTACCCATTGATGTCATTGACCCTCTTGAAACTTGACTTCAAGATAAGCTTTCATGTCAATATGGCATTGTACTTTATAACCATTGCACTCTGTCAGAATTCGTAGAAGACTGTGACTTGATAAGCATATCTTTCGGCAATGCTTACACGGGAAGGTCCCCAATAGTCAAAGGCCCATGAATACAATGAGCATGTGATCTAAAAAACATGCCATACCAATATTATGCATGTGGGCACCACATTCAACCTTCTTTCAAAGAAAAAAATCCCTTGAGGGCGTCAACAACCATCGTCATCAACCAACAACAAGTCACTACCAAAAAGTGACATAAATATAACCACTATCTATCAGATAAACTTAACCAGTCAAAAAATCATGAGCATGGGACATGCTCGCCTCGTAGAAAATTTTTATTCATTCTATCTCTTGTAGATTTCCAATAGAGAACAGTGTATTTTTTACTCACAGTAAGGGGTATCCAACCTCAGTTCTCAAGCAAGTTACTCACTCTCCCTCTCAAAAGGACTACACAGAAAAGAAACTATAATGTATTTTGGCTATAAAATTCTTCCTAGACCTCATACATTAGGGGCCAACTGTTAACACTAGAAAATAGTACAGGAAGAAGAAATTAGAAAATTTCAAGAAGAAGGCACATATAAAGATTTATAGGGAAGAAATACATTATAGGAGCTAAAAATTTAAATTTTCCCAAGGTCAGAAGGAAAAAAAATTGGACCACGCACAGGAAGCACTAGATTTGAGCACACATTGCGGATTTTCCTTTGATAGTCACGAAGTGCGCGTCTATCCCTTTGATAGCTATGCAGTCCTGGGGATGCAGAGTGTCTCCATTTAGGACCACTTGGCACAATTGGAGAAAAATATTCTCACTCAACCTAACCAAGTACTGTCGTCTTTGAGCCACCTTGAGGCTTTAGTGTAGCACACAAAGGAATCATACCCCCACTCTTGTGTCACCATCCATCTTGGACCAAGAGAGGGAGGGAAATTTTGAAAATGGTCTATGAAAGTCAGCCATGGGAAGAGAAATAGGAGACACATTTTTATGCTAGCCAAATTTCTCATTTAGTAGACCATCTTCTGTTGTCCAACAACAAGAGAATTGTAAGGATTTAATTGTTGGCCATCCAACACCCCAATCCAAGAGAGAAGAGTTTAGAAAATTTTCGTCGATCTACCATCCTTCGAGAGGGAAGAGAGGCTTTCTAAACACTTGAGGGGAGGAGTCCCACTTGTCTTGGATATTAGAGATTCGTAGCTCGAAGGATCCACAACAACAGATTTAACATTCCATCTTCTACTACTACTAACACATAATAAAGGGAGAAATCTCTCCATTGTTGAGTTATTTGTGCATTTCCTCTATTGAGCATGTTTCTTATGCATGTTTATTTATTTTTTGTTTCATTGTTTATGTAGCATGCTATGTTTTCATTTAACTTAGCTTATTGCATGTTGAACCGGTTCCACTAGTGTTTGACAAACCACTTTGACTTGTGACTTGCATGTAGGTAAGCAACCTCCCTACTAAAAAAAGTATATTTCATCCGCCCATGTGCCGAATACACTACCACAAATAGTTATGAAATAAAATGAGCATTTGGTTTCTTCTTCACTGAGTTAGTTTCAGGGAGTTGAGCTTGTGGGTTAGGGCCTAATCCATTGGCCTTAGTATCTCTTATGTACTTGTGTTTTTTTATATGTTGTAGTAGTTAACCTCTTTCATTTTATGTTGAATAGCATATAAAACCTAAAAACTGTGTGCTAACCCTCCCTCTCTCACCTCTTCCATTGGAGCTTGAGGAGGAAGGTCTTCCACCATAGACCAAAATGACTTTTAGTTTATGGTTTCTTGGAAAATTTAGTTTCCTTTTATTATTATGAACATGTTGTAGATGCAGAGGTCAATTTATGTTTCGGTTTCATAGGTAGGCTTGTTTAAATTCAACTCATATTTTCCACCACTTTTATGATAATTTTGTCAATGATGAATGCACGAAAAAGTATTTTGATTGTATGTTTGAATAGAGAAATAGAGGAGGACCCCTTAAACACAATCAACTTCAGTATTCACCCTTCATCAACCACCTTCCATCCAAGTCACCTACATCCATGTTTTTTGGAAATCACCACCACATCACCGTGAGCCATCTTGAAGGTGAAAGACATGTGTTGTGAAGAGTTTTGAGCATGGAAAAGGGGTTGGATAACCTTCATTTACGTAGATCCACCTTCACTCCACCTCTCCTAACCTTTTCCTCACCATTTCTTGTAGCTTTTCAGGACATCTTGTATCAGCTTCTTGTAGCAATGATAAACACTCCTTCAACAAAAAATCAATCTTTCACCTCATATAAGCCTAGCCAAGCCACCAATAGACCTTTAGCTCTGAACCTTTCATCTAGGAACCCTCTTAGACCACCTCAGAACCTTCTTCATTTGCTGCGCAATAGAGTCACTTAAAAGTGTAATTAGCTCATTGCTATATGCATAATTAAACATAGTAGTTAAGCATGAGATATATAGGATTAAATTAGTCATTTGTTTTAGCATGTGTGCTCTATATTAGTTTCCTTTTCTACAATTCAATTCAACAATCTAGATATGAATGACACTTAGTGTAACTTCCTTCTTGCATTAGCTTAAGTATGAATTTCTCTTTCTGACAAATAGCTATATGAATCAGTTTGATCTAGAGTATTTTCTTTCTTGGGTTGATAAAGTAAATTTTAGTAGCCTCTGGGAGTTGCATCACTCTTGGTGCGATACCAAGGTTCACCACTTTTTGGCGTCGTTGCCAGGGAGGTTTCTAAGTAGATGTTTGTTTCTTCTTTAGCATTATTTTATGCTTTTTCCTTTACATTCAGTTCCAAAATATTGAAAAATATAAAAAGAGTTTGACTTTCATGCCTCATAGGAGTAGGGATACCCAAGGCAAATTCTTACCAAAAACCCCCACATCCCCACACAATCACCATTCACTCCTCTTTAGTGACTATGAGGTTTAACACACTATAAGTGAACCAATTGAAAATTTTAAAGAACCTATTGGAGAAGAAGAGGAAATTTCTTCACTAGAGGAACCTGCTTCACCAGTTCAAGCCATGGCTAGAACTAGGGCCCAAGCAGATTTTCCCATTAGAGAAATAGATGGATAAACTAGAATGAAGAACATTAGTCCCTCAACCCTTCCATATTTCCATGGCCTTAATTCTTAGGATTATGAAACCTTCATGTTCATGTTTGATGTTGTCTATAGGACTTGTGACTATGCCTCAGATGACCAAAAGCTAAAATTGTTCCCATCCACCGTCAAGGATGTAGCCTTGCGCCGGTTCATGGGTTTTCTTGGGAACAATATCACTACCTAGGCATAGATGCAAGATTAATTCAAAAACAAATATAAATACTACTGCATATCCAAACAGACTAAAGAGGAGATATTTAGGATGACTCTGGGACCTGATGAATCCCTGGAGGATTATGAAGAAAGATTCTAGTTGAAATATAATAGATCTAACTGCACCCTTGATCCTGGATCACTTAAATTGTTACTTGTCTGAGGGATAAGGGAAGAGTGATATAAACCCTTAATATGTTTTATGGAGGAGATATCTACCACCTACCTTATGACAACATAAAAAATGTCTTTAGAAACCAATCTAGGGTAGCTAGGAAGAAAGGTAGAGCTAGCCAAAGCATGACCAACACCCCTTCCTCTTCCACCTCCATCAAGCATGAGATTGGGAATATGTTGGAGGACTTAAAAAGTGAGATGATTCACACCTTTTCTTTGCAAATGGACACAATTAAAATCAAGAGGAAGAAAGAGGAAGCAGAAAGGGCCATGGCTATATTTTTCCATAGATGTACTAGAAAAAAACCCTTGAAATGAATGTCCACTAAATTTCATAGAGGTTTTCTTAGTCTGTGAAGACAATCATGCCATATATAAGTGTCCCTCCTTACCTAGCCTCAAAGTTGTATATCAAGGTGGGGAAGGGAGACTAGAGAAGCTTTGTTTCATAAATCAGAGAAGGTATGAAGGGCCTCAGTCATATCAATAGGGAATGCAAGGTGCAACTTACTCCAAATACCATACAAACCAGAATGCACCTATGTAGTATTGGTATACATCCACTCCTCCATCATATCCTACACCTCCTACTTGGCCTTATGCACCTCCATATCACCCTCAACCTATGAACCAACCCTTCCAGCAATATCTTCCTCAAGCACCTCAGTGGAGAAACCCATCACAAGGTGGAGGCCCCAACACAACCAACCACCTGCTTTACTACCTCCACCCCAACCTCAAACTCACCTCACTCACTCTTCTCCACCTAAGTTGCTTCATATGCCTACCCAACCTATTATGAACCCGCAAAAAAGCAGGCACAACATTTTTAAAATGGGGAAACATCCTATCTATCTTATTTTGTGGAGATACATGATATTAACCTCAAGTCTGGAAGAGTGCTCCCAGAAAATCATCCTCCATATCCACCTACAGAGTTTTAGGGGGGGAAGGAAAGAGCAATACTCAGACAAATCAACCTCCTTTTCCTTAGCTCCTGATCCACCCTAGTCATCATACCCCAAAAGAAACAAAAATCTTGGGAGAATTGAAAAAACTATGTGTGAAAATACCCCTTCTCCTGCCATTAATGATGTCCCTATTTACAATGTAATCATCAAATAAAAATGCTTTAAAAATCCTGGGATAAAGAAGAAAGACACCCCCACCATTAATGTTGTGGGACAACTATCTGACTTAATTTTGGGAAGGGTGATCTTCCCAAAGTACCTAGACCCTAGAAGTCTAGTAGTAGATGTACACATCGATGGTGTCATATTCCCCCACACTCTGATTGATCTTGGGGCTGCCATAAATGTGATGAACATGGAAACTATGCTTAAATTCAACCTCCAAGGAACCTTCAGAAAGACCACCACTATTCTACAACCTGGAGACAGATCTACAGTAGCTCCAGAAGGAATTTTTGAGGATGCTATGGTCTCAATTGAATCTTGGGAGTATCCCATATATTTCTTGGTCCTCCAGCCAAAAACCAAGTTTAATGGATATCCTCTCATTTTAGGAAGACGTTAGTTGGCCACTTTCGATGCTTATATCAATTGTAGGGCTAGAAACATGACTAGAAAGAATGGGCCATTATCCAAACAACTGGTATTATATACTATTTCCTAGCCTTCCATTGACCATGACCTGCCCTTGTGGTTGGAGGATGAAGAAGAAGATGATGAAGTGTAAAATACCAAACCTTATTCCATTTGTACCATAGAAATTGTTCTTAGAGGGGGGAAACCTAGTGAGGATGATGTCATTGACCACATCATTCAAAGCTAGCCCCCCACTACCATTCCACTTGATGACCTAGTGAGAGAATCTGAAAGCCCCCTTGGATTGAGCTTCACTCAATTGACTGAACCTCTGAAGCCACCAAGGTTGTGGAATTTGGCCCATCTAAATTTTTGAAGATTAAATCATCCCTCTTGGCCAAAGAAGAGGAGGAACTATGCCAGCTCTTGAATGAAAACCTAGATGCTTTTTCTTGGGAGTACAAAGATATGAAAGGGGTGCATCCATTAGTGTGACACATCATATTTATATTAAGGAGGGATGTAAGCCTATGCTCCAACCCCAAAGGAGGATGAACCTGGCCCCAAGGGAAATAGTGAAGGATGAACTGCAAAAGTTATTGGATGCAGTTTTGGTCTACCCCATATCAGGAAGTGAGTGGGTGTCTCCTCTTATTCTAGTCCCAAATAAAAATGGAAAGTGGTGAATCTGTTTTGACTACCGAGAACTAAACAAATCCACTAATAAGGACCATTTCCCTTTTCCCTTCATCGATCAATTGCTAGATGGTCTTGCAGGAAAGAGTTTTTTCTCTTTCCTGGATGAATTTAGTGGGTATAAACAGATTCAAATCAACCCTGAGGACGAGGACAAGACCACTTTCACATGTCCTGGCGACACTTTCGCTTACAAAGTGTTGGGTGTGGAGCCTGATTATCTTGTTTACTTTGTATCACAGCATTGGACCCCTATACCTTAAAAGGGGCAGCAACGCCGCCTGTAATTAATCGCTGCTGTGGGGGGTCAAGGGGGGGGCAGTAGCGCTTTTCAGAGCCCCCCCCCCCCTGGCGAGGGGTTTCAGGGGTAGCACCCCCGAAGCTAAAAACAGATGTAAAATTTCCTTGTAAAAGTATACTAGTAATTTCTAGTCAATCTGAGCCGTTCATTAGGCAAATGATCTAACGAGAGAAGTTATGTTTGGTTTAGGGTTTTTTACCTAGAAGGAAACCCCTCGCTTTTATGAGGGTAATGTATTGTGGCTGTGTATTATGTGTGTATCCTCAGAGCAAGAAATATATAGGGAGACTATGAGAGAGAATAGAGGATATTACAACGGATCTGCTGTAGGTTTTATCTCTTCAATTTTTTCTGGATAATAGAAAGGAAGGACTGGCTGTTCGGGGTGGACGTAGCCCAAACTGGGTGAACCACGTATATCCGTGTCTCTCTAGTTTTATGTGTTTTGTGTGCTTGTATTTTTCACATATTTTATGTGTTTCATTGCTCCATAATATATAATTTTCTAACAACTGGTATCAGAGCCGAAGGTCTATTTGGCTGATAAACTTGCAGGAAAGAAGGGTTCCTGGTTCGAGTGGGAGTAATGGCAGAAGATGGTAAATTTAGGGTCGAGAAATTTAACGGCCAAAACTTCCCATTGTGGAAGATGCAGATGGAAGATTATCTATATTAGAAAGATCTGTACCTACCATTGAGCGGAAAAACAAAGAAGCCGGAGGCCATGACAAACGTGGAATGGAACATTCTCGATAGAAAGGCACTTGGAACAGTACAGTTGTGCCTTGCGGTGTCAGTCACCTTCAATATTTCGAAGGAAACAACAACAGAGGGTTTTATGCAGACGTTGGCAAAACTATATGAAAAACCCTCAGCCTCAAACAAGGTATTTCTTATGAAACGATTATTTAATATGATGATGTCAGAAGGTGGATCTGTTGTAGACCATTTAAATGATTTTAATACAGTTACCAGTCAGTTAAGTTCTGTAGGGGTAAAATTTGATGATGAAGTTAGGGCTCTTTTATTTTTGTGCTCATTGCTAGAAAGCTAGAATGGTTTAGTTATGGCCATTAGTAACTCTGTCTCTGGATCTAGTACTTTAAAGTTTGATGATGTTGTCAGTGCTATCCTTAGCGAGGAAATGTGATGGAAAAGCTCTGGTGAGACATCGGGTAATTCTTTGAGTACAGAGTCTAGGGGAAGAAGAATGGAAAGAGGAAAGAGCTTGAGTTATCATGGTAAATCAAGGAAAGGCAGATCCAAGTCTAAATCGGGGATAGTGTGCTGGAAATGCGGAAAGAGAGGACACCTAAAGAAATATTGTAGATCATGGAAGGGAAAAGAAGGAGATGCACAACAAGAAAAAAATCATGAAGCAAATGTGACAGGTGATGTGTTACAAGATGCTTTGATTCTTTCTTTCGAAAATGTTACTAATTCTTGGGTTTTAGATTCAGGGGCTTCATTCCATGCCACACTCGATAAGAAATATTTTCATGACTATGTTTAAGGATATTTTGGACAAGTTCATTTGGGTGATGATAAACCCTGTAAAATTGTTGGAATGGGTAAAGTTCTTGTAAAAAAACAAAATGGAAACCAATGGCTACTAAAGGAGGTAAGACATGTTCCAAATCTGAAGAAAAATTTGATTTCAAAAGGGCAGTTAGGCAGTGAAGGTTGTGTGACAACTTTCACAGATAAAACTTGGAAGGTCACCAAAGGAGCACTGCTAATATCAAAAGGTGAAAAGGTTGGTACATTGTATTTATGCAATGGTATTTCTAACTTTTTTAATGCTTTAACTTCCAAAGGAGCAGATGCATGATTATGGCATCATAGGCTTGGACACATGAGTGAGAAGGGAATGAAGATTCTTCACTAAAGAAATTTTTTGCCAGGATTGAAGAATGTTGAATTGGATTTATGTGAAAATTGCATTTATGGAAAACAAAAGAGAGTCAGATTTCTCAGAGTTGGGAAAGAAAAGAAGAGAGAAAAATTGGAGCTTGTGCATACAGATGTATAGGGACCTGCTTAGGTATCATCTCTCAGTGGCTCATTATTATGTTACTTTTATTGATGATGCAACTAGAAAAACATGGATTTATTGTATTCAGAATAAATCTGATGTATTTGATACTTTCAAGAAATGGAAAGCTTTGGTTGATATTGAGACAGGAAAGAAGTTGAAGTGTCTTAGATCAGATAATGGAGGTGAATATTGCAGCAAAGAGTTTGATAGGTACTGTTTAGAGCATGGAATTCGAAGAGAGAAGACAGTTCCAAGAACACCACAAGAAAATGGTGTGTCAGAAAGAATGAACAAAACAATCATGGAGCATGCAAGGTGCATGAGATTGCATGCAGGATTGCCTTTACAATTATGGGCAGATGTTGTAGATACTGTTGTTTATCTAATAAACAGAGGGCCTTCAAGTTCCTTGGATGGTGGTATTCCAGAGGAAGCATAGGCAGGTAAAAAGGTAAACTACTCTTTTTTAAAGCCTTTTCATTGTGAGGCCTTTGTCCATATTAATAAAGAAAATAGAACAAATCTTGAGAAAAAATCAAAGAAATGTACCTTTATTGGATATGGTGTTAATGATTTTGGTTATCGCTTATATGATTATGAAAATCACAAAATCATTAGGAGCAGAGATGTAATATTCAATGAAAAGGTCTTGTATAAGAATAAGTTGCAGGAAAAGAAACAGGAAAAAGAAAGCAAGGAATACATGGTTCTTGATGAGATAACTGAAAAAGTAAAGGTGCCTGAAAATAATAATAATCAACAACCATAGCAACAAAAACCACCACAACAGCAACAAGCACCTCAAACACCTGAAAGTGGTGTTAGAATATCTACCAGGATAAGTAGACCCCCTAAACGATACTCTCCTTCATTATATTATTTATTGTTGACTGATTCTGGTGAACTCGAATGTTATGAAGAATAAATGCAAGTTGAAAGCAGGAAGAAGTGGGAGCTAGCCATGGAAGAATATATGGACTCCTTAATGCATAACCAGACTTGGAACTTAGTCAGGTTTCCTGCAGGTAAAACTACATTGTAGAATAAATGAGTTTACAGGCTGAAGGAAGAAGATGGAGGAAAACAGAGGCACAAAGCTAGACTTGTGGTGAAGGGGTTTGCATAGAAGAAAGGTATTGATTTTGATGAAATATTTTCTCCTATTTTTAAAATGAATTCAATTAGAACTATTTTAAGTCTTGTAGTAGCAGAAGATTTACATCTTGAACAGTTAGATGTAAAGACAACATTTCTGCATGGAGATCTGGAGGAAGAGATCTATATGGAGCAACCAGAAGGATATGAGGTCAAAGGGAAAGAAAAATTAGTGTGCGGGCTAAAGAAGAGCTTGTATGGCTTAAAACAGGCTCCAAGGCAGTGGTATCTAAAATTTGACAAGTTTATGTCTGAACAAGGTTATACTAGATGTCACTCTGATCATTGTGTTTATCTGAAAAGGCAAAATGATGGTAGCTATATTATATTGTTATTGTATGTAGATGACATGCTTGTTGTAGGGTCTAACATGCAGGAAATAAATGTGCTCAAAAGAAAATTGGCAAATTCATTTGCAATGAAGGATTTGGGAGCTGCAAAACAAATCCTTGGTATGAGGATCAATAGAGACAGGAAAAATCGCAAATTAACACTGTCTCAGAATGAGTACATAGAGAAGGTGTTGAAAAGATTTAATATGCACAATGCAAAACCAGTTAGTACACCTTTTGCTAGCCATTTCAAACTTAGTGAGGAGATGTGCCCAAAGACCCAAGAAGACATGGATTATATGTCTAAAGTTCCATATGCATCAGCAGTTGGAAGTTTAATGTATGCAATGGTTTGTACAAGGCCTGATATTGCACATGCAGTGGGAGTTGTAAGCAGGTATATGAACAATCCAGGAAAAGAACATTGGATGGCAGTAAAATGGATTCTCAGATATTTGAGAGGTACCACAAATAAAGCATTATGCTTTGGTGGTTCAAACATTTCTCTACAGGGATATGTTGATGCAGATATGGCAAGTGACAAAGATAACAGGAGGAGCACTAAAGGATATGTATTTACTGTAGGTGGAAAAACTGTCAGTTGGGTTTCAAAAATCCAAAGTGTTGTTGCACTTTCAACAATAGAAGCAAAGTATGTTGCTGCTATAGAGGCTAGTAAGGAAATAATTTGGTTACAAAGGTTTATGGATGAATTGGGTAAGAAGCATGATATGGGCACGTTCTATAGTGATAGCCAAAGTGCCATTCATCTTGCAAAGAACTCAAAATTTCATTTGAGGACTAAACACATACATCTCAAGTACCATTTAATACGGTCAGTATTGGAAGATGGAGAGTTGAAGCTGGAAAAGATACACACTAGCCAAAATCCTGCAGATATGCTAACAAAAGTTGTAACTAGGGAGAAACTGAGAATGTGCTCAGTTTCAATTGGTCTTCAAGGATGATGATGAAGATGAGTAACAACCAGGTCCAAAAAGGAGTCATTGTATAGAAAATGAAGCAGCGGTGGATTTGCTACAATCAGTCTCCAAGTGGGAGATTGTTGGGTGTGGAGCCTGATTATCTTGTTCACTTTGTATCACACCATTGGACCCCTGTACCTTAAAAGGGGTGGCAACGCCGCCCGTAATTAGTCGCTGCCATGGGGGGTCTAGGGGGGGGGGGGGGGGCGTAACAGCGCTTTTCGAAGGCCCCCCCCCCCTGGCGGGGGGTTTCGGGGGCAGCGCCCTCAAAGCTAAAAATAGATGTAAAATTGCCTTGTAAAATTATAGTAATTTCTAGTCAATCTGGGCTATTCATTAGGCTAATGATCTGACGGTAGAAGTTATGTTTAGTTTATGGTTTTTTTCCCTAGAAGGCAACCCCTCACTTTTATGAGGTTATTGTATTATGGCTGTGTATTATGTGTGTATTCTCAGAGCAAGAAACAGATAGGGAGACTATGAGAGAGAATAGAGGATATTACAACGGATCTGCTGTAGGTTTTGTCTCTTCAATTTTTGCTGGATAATAGAAAGAAAAGACTGGCTGTTCGGGGTGGACGTAGCCCAAACTGGGTGAACCACATATATCTGTGTCTCTCTGGTTTTATGTGTTTTGTGTGCTTGTATTTTTCGCATATTTTATGTGTTTCATTGCTCCATAATATATAATTTTCTAACACAGAGTCCTTCCCTTTGGCTTGTGCAATGCCCCTCTAGAGAGTAGTCCTTATCATTTTTTCTGAGCTAGTTCATGACTTCGTAAAAACATAAATGGACGATTTCACACCTTATAGGTATGATTTATAGGAGGTTCTCTCCAATCTAGGAAAAGTGTTGAGGAAGTGCATTGAAATGCATCTCTCCCTAAGTCTTGAAAAGTGTGAATTTATAAGAAGTGGAAAGCATAGTCCTAGGCCACTCCACATCACAAGCAGGAGTACAAGTAGACACAAACAAAATCACCATCATAGAAAGGGTGCCTACTCCTCAAAAACAGAGAGATGTCAGAAGTTTCCTAGGTTTGGTTGCCTACTATAGGAGGTTCATTAAGGGCTTCAAAAAAGTGGCTTCACCTTTATTTTGGTTGTTGGCTAAATATTTTGAGATTTTCTATTATATTATCTGTCAGGAGGCTTTTGATCTCATCAAGGAAAAGCTAACCATTGCCCCTATTCTTTGAGGTCCCAATTGGGCTTTGCCCTTCCACATTCATATAGATGCATCAAATAAAGTTATGGGGGTAGCCTTAGGCCAATTGGAAACAATTTACCCTATTCCAATTAATTCATTAGCAAGAATCTATCTAAAGTTGAAATTAACTATATTGTCATTGAAAATGAGCTCTTAGACGTTGTCCATTCCCTAAAAAAATTTAGGAACTACATTGCGGGTTATCGGAACTTTGTACATGCTGACCATACAAAAATCAAGTACTTAATGAATAAACCTAATGTTAATACTAGAATCATTAGATGGTTGTTTTTATTACAACTGTTTGATTTGAAAATTGTTGAAAAAATAGGAAGGGAAAATGTTGTTGTGGATTTCTTACCTAGACGAACTTTGCCTACAGATGAGGAAGGAATGGTGGATGATAAGTTTCCGGATGAACATTTATTTTCTATCTTAGCACTCTTTCCTTGGTTTTATGATATATCCAACTACCTGTTTGCTGAGAGGTTTCCTCCAAACCTTTCATCCAAATAAAAGAGAAAAATTATAAGGAAAAGAACCCCTTTCACTTGGATTGGTGGAAATCTCTTCAAATTAGGTCCAGATCAAATTATCAAAAGATGTGTGAGGTAACATGAGGTCTTTGAAATCATCTCAGAAGATCATGATGGTCCCTGTGGGGGTCATTTTGTTGCTAAGAGGACAACCTTCAAAGCTTTGTAAGTAGGCTATTATTGGCCTACCCTCCACTAGGATGCCAAGAGATACACGAGTAGATGTGATCAATGTCATAGGATGGGGAGACCTACACTGAGAGATGAAATTTATTTTCAATCTCAATGGATTTAGAGCCATTTGACAAGTGGAGAATGGACTTCATTGTGTTAGTGTCAGTCTAGTCATACTGCCATCAGTGATCAAAACTGCTATTTTGCATTTTCATATTAGGTGTCTCATACTGAATAAATTTCACCATTCCGCTAGGTCATGGATTCATCGATGGTAGTAATTTTTTATCAGTTTTCCCTCATGAGGTACTTGCTAATTCTCCTCTCTATGGTCTTCAGTCATGAGTCAATTTCACTCTCAAATCATGTCATTAGGCCATAGGATAGGTCTCATTAGTTTCTAAGGTCTCACCATGGTCAAGTTAATGAGTCAAATGTCAATAATATCAGCAAGGTCATGAGGAAGCCAAATAAACTCAAAGTCGCAATTCAGAAGCTATTTTCTCCGTAAAGTGATGTCCCCGCTTTCAGAGAATTTTTCTGCAGCATCTTCAATTCCAAATCATTTCCAAGCAGATCCATCAGAAAGATCCCGGAAAGATCTTTCCAATGGTATACTACACTCTCAAAACTGACTTATGTATTGAAATTCATGCTTAAGTGAAGTAAAAGTCCCTATATCCTCATATACCCCCTATTTCCTATTTTTCCTTTAAACTTTGTGTTATTAAAGTTTTAATATTTCCCTTAAAAAATTCCCTTTTTCCCTTTCCGATTATAAAATTGCATTATAAGTATAAATGTGATTATGCCAAACCACTTCCCCTCCATTTTCCGTAGAAATTTATAATAAAAAGCTTTATATTATAAAGTCTCGCCATTCCCAACCACTTTCCCACCATACGTTGTGATGAAACTTTATTATAAAGTTTTATATCATATAAAACCCCGACCCAAAGGTTCATCCCCTTCATATCACAGTCACAAAATTTGGAAATGCTATTCCGATTGTCCCATCCCAAAGGTTCCGATGCGATCACGTTAAGTCCCTATCTCACCCCCAATCGCATCGCTCATCTTATAAAAGCCCTCCAATTAGCCAATCGCAAATATCTCTAATGCGATTGATCACATCACAAAGTCTTGTGCCCTTCCTCTGATTGATCGCAACTTCTGATCCGCTCCCCAGATTAAAACCTCTGATTGACATCTGACCGTTGATTTCCCCCGCTGATCGGATGGCCCACATCCAATCGCACCATCGCAATCGATGCTTCCATAAGTCTCCCTCTAATTTAAACCTCCGATTGATGTCCCCACCATTGATCTGTCCCCGCCAATCCAACGGCTCAAAGTCAATCGAGCCATTGGCATCGGCATTTCCCATATGTATTTCACCTCCCCCCTTCGATATTGCGATTGCGATTATAATGTGGACCCCATCTCCCTCCCCTTTTCCCATTCAAATTACCTTTTCCCCTTCACATAAGGCATTATTTCATTTCATTTTCGTTTCAATAGCATTTATAAAGGTCAGTTTTCTTCAAACCATCATATGGAACGCAACAGTTAGATGCTGAAACAAAGTTGTAACCATCACATCTTCTGTTATGATTCAAAGGGATCCATGCTACAAGTTTCACCTTCCCATTGGTTATCAGCGAATTTCAAGTGGAATAATGTAACACTGTTCTTTCTTTAGGACAGATTGTTGGCTCTCTAGATTTCCGTTGTTGATGCTGTCAAATAGCTCCCGCCTTTCGTAGATCTGTTTTCCCACATTTTATCCTATTTATTGTAATTGTAAATCATTTGAAAGCAGTCTGGTCTGAGGTATGAAAACTTAGAAGTAGGGGAATAGTGTGGCAGTGAGCTCTGTGCTCCATTGTACAGTTTGGCAGGGAATTAAATAAAGTGATGCAACTCTGATTTGTGGGATTCATGTGGTATGAGTTTTAGCATATGTCTCTCCTTTTTGTTTCATATGTACATTTTTATGTTTCACCATTCATTCATAAACATTTCAAGTTGAATGTTTTCAAGTCAGAAGGGTAGAATCCATTTTTATATGCTCTACCTTGGGGAATCATTCATACTCTGTGTATTTTCTTCTGTTTGAAAAGGATTCATTTATTATTCCCTTTTCAGCTTCTCAACAGTCTTTTTGCTCCATCTTATTTCAAATTGATTGCTAAATCTCCTGCCTATCTTGCCCCATGAAATACCCTGTATCCTGATTTAATTCCTCAGTTCATACTGTCCTCCTGTCCCATACATCCCTGAAAATTCAGTCATTTATCAAAACTCCTTTTCCCATTTATATACCTAGCCTAAAATCAATTCATTATTGTGTTATAGAATATCTATTTTACGGAGATAGCCCTCTCCTGTCCTTGTAGGGCTAGCTACAAGGCTGAGCGTGGTTTAGTTGTTACCCTGATTTTCCCTTTTCAGCCTAAGGTTCAGATTGGGTGCTAACACATTGGACCCATTGATCCACCATTCGGGTAGAAGATATATATCATAGTCTGCACTAATTACTTTATCAAGTGGATTGAAACAAGGGCGGTAAAGGTAGCAACATAAGAGTAGGTAATTGAGTTTTTTAGAGATAATGTGTTCTACAAGTTTGGATACCCCAGAGAGGTATTCGTCGATCAGGGGGATCAATTTAAATCTCATATTATTGAGAACCTCATGAGGAAACACATGATAAAGCACAAGAATTCCACTACCTATCATCCTCAAGCAAATGGACAGGTGGAAGTGACAAATAGAGCCTTAAGGAACATCCTCACCAAAGTTGTGAGCAACAACAAAAAATATTGGGCAGAGAGATTGGTGGAAGCCACTTGGGGCTTCAATACCACATGGAAGAAAACTACAGGGTTTACTCCATATGATCTAGTTTATGGGAAGAAAGCTTTACTTTCCATTGAGTTTGAGTATAACACCCTTAGAATGGCAGCTCAGTTGGAATTGGACATCACAAAGGCACAAAAAGAAAATTTTATGTAGCTAAATGGTTTGGATGAATTTAGAAAGCATTTCCTCTTGTTGAGATTCAACAAGATGATGAGCCTAGTGAAAATTAAACACCTTCACTAGGTGGGGCCCGCAGGCTATTTTTAGGTGTATGTCTATTTTTAGAATGGTGAGCATATTCTAAAATTAGCAGGATGTTGATTCTAGATGGTTGAGAAAATTATATCTTTGGATGAATTTCTATTTTTATAAGATGAGCAAAGTCTATTTATAGATCACTAATCTAAAAATAGAATGCATGTCGATTATTATTAGCCCTTAATAATAATCAGACAATAAATAGTAATTTATTCTCTTGGAGCACTTTATTTCAGTGAACAAGTGTGGCGCATCAGTGGGTTGAAGGAATTACACAATTCCTAGGGTGGTTGATGACTCATGCATGGAGGACTTCATTATAATTGACAGCGGCAAGTTGTAATTAATTCAAAAGTAGTGTCTTACTTGCAACTGAAAAATACAATAGTTAACTACTTACATGTCAAATCCAGTGGAGACCCAGTGGAGAGATAGGTGAAAGGGTGAGATGGACTATCAGTTGTGACTATATTGATTCATTCAATGCATCTACACAGACATTGGAGATGCCAATGATTATTGTGCAGTGCAAGCAAGGCAAGATCAAATTCATTTAGGGATCTTCTTCAACAGGGATTGCGCAATGGAGGCAGGCTGTTAGGAGGCAAGAAATTGGTGCATAGATATGAAAATTTCTGCATGACAATGTGTGACGATTGTATATTGTACTAAGAGCTCTATGAGCTAAGATTTGTATGAGATTGTTACATGTTCCATTGATATACATAATGTATGATATTTGGGGTTTTTAGCTTTAATATTTCCTGGTAAAACATCTTGTTATGTGCGATTGATTTTGCTTCATATCTGTTTTGCAATTGGAAATTTAATTTCCACAAAGAATTAAGTGGAAGGATTTTGTGTTTAACATATGATTAATTTGTTAGATTAGGAGAATCTGAAAATACATTATTTTTTTTATGAATTTCTACATGGTATCAGAGTAGTGTTGATCACTGGAGATTGCAATATTGAAGCGGTGTTGAGTTTTGTGCTGGTGGACAATTAGAATTTGTTGCAAGAATTTCTTGGTGCGACAGTTGAGTAAACATTGAAATGGATTTCAATGAATGGGTTTTGGTTGGAGTATTCACTCCAGGGAAAATCTTAACTACATAGCCTGGAAGGACAGGATGGAGGCGGTGCTTGAAGATAATGGTCTGAAGGAGTTCATCGATAGTGATGTTCCTAATCCCACTTCGATAGATGTTGCATTACTTGACGTCTGGCAAAAGAAAGTAACGAAGACAAGAAGAATTATATTGGAATGTGTGAAAGACCATATTGTGTCAAGCTGTTACGGGAAATCCACTCCATTTGCAATGTGGAAGGCTTTGCAAAATATTTTCCAAAGCAGCAATGACCATAGGAAGTTGGCGCTGAAAGATAAACTTAGAAAAATCAAAATGGGGAATGGTGATAGTATTCCAAAGTATCTCATGGAGTTTTTCCAATGTAGGGATGAGCTGGGGAGTGTGGGAATTATAGTTGTTGAATATGACTTGGTGGGCTTGGATCTCCTTGGACTTCCGAAGAGTTGGCACATTTACTAAGACTCTGTCAATGGGCGGGAGAAACTATTGGATTGGGAGCAACTTTGGTCGGATCTAGTGCAGAAGGAGATAAAGCAGAGTACCAGGGATGGCTCTTCATCAAAACATGATGATGAAGAGGATTGTGCTTTGGCTACCAAAGTGAGGAAAGGGAATGGGAAGAAATCCCATCCAAAATCCAAGGCTAAAGGAAAGAAGCTGGATTTTTCCAAGGTGAAGTGTTTTCATTGTCACGAACAGGGGCATCTCGCCGCTAACTACCCATAGAAAAAGAAGAACAAGAAGGCTGCTGGAGCTGCAGCTGGTGAGGCCCTTATCTTGCTATTTGAACTTGATTTCTCTTTTATCGCATGGTTGGTTTCAAGTGCAATGGGATCGGTGTGGTATCTTGATAGTGGTGCTTCCTTCCACATGACGGGAGACAAGGAGTTGTTTAGTGACTTGGAGGAGAAAGATCTCCAAATGCATATAGAGATGGGTGATGATGGATGATACAGTGTGACCGACATTGGTACCATTACCTTTGAGAGGGATTCAGGTAAACCATTTATATTGAAAGATGTTATGCATGTTCCAGGTCTGAAGAAGAACTTGGTCTCAGTTGCGATGTTGGAGGACAGAGGCTATGAGGTTCTTTTCAGTGAGGGAAAAGCTTTCCTACAACATAAAACAACATGTCAAACCAAGAGGATAGGGATTCGAGTTAAGAATATCTACAAGCTAGAGCTAGATGGTTGCAATGCAATGGTGGGCAAAGAAGAAGAAGTGGTGAGCCGGGATGAGGGCAGATTATGGCATAGGAGATTGGGACATCTTCACCATGGTGCCCTGAAGATTTTGCAGCAGATTTCTACTGTAATTCCCAAGGGTACTCTTGTGCATATAGATCAGTGAAAGGGATGTACTGTGGTTAAGTTTGTGAAGACCACCTTTCATGAAAAGGAGAACTGTGCCTCGGTGATCCTAGAGATAATTCACACAGACGTGTGTGGACCATTCTCGGTTGCTTCAAAAATAAAACATAGATATTATGTTATTTTTGTTGATGACTATTCTCACAAATGTTGGATCTTATTTATGCGGAAGAAGGATCAAACATTGTTGGAAAAATAATGAGAGGGGGGGGGGGTGAATCAGTATTTAGTGCAGACAATAAAACTTTGATTTTTCTTTCTTAAAAACCCAAATGCTACTTTCCTGATGCCAAAATGCGTATATACGCGGATATCCTTTACAGAACTCGCGTATATCTAGTGATTTAATTATGCATTTCATTCTTGACTCAGATCATTGCATTAATCATTCATAAGATATTTAGACAACAGTAAACAGGTGCAGAAAGAACAAAATAATCATCACACACACATGGACACCAGGATTTTTAGGTGGAAACCCAATTCGGGAGAAAACCACCGTTGCCGTCGTCTCAGTCTTTAATATTTATTATTAAGAAAACTTCTTACAAAATGTACTGGTGCAGACTCATACCAGTACGTAGGCACCAACCTGCAGAAAGCTACAACCTTTCTCTCGTTTACCAGCCTCTCCTCGAAGGGAGCAACAACCCCCTGCTCTCGTTTACCAGCCTCACGTGGAAGGGAGCTACTACCCCCTGATATTAACACTAGCCTCTACTGGTAGAAAGCTTCTACTTTCACACTGAAGGCTTCAACCCTCAGAACCACTGCAGACCATGTTTCATTAATTTTCAAACTGGATCAAATAGCTTCAACACAATCCTTCACTTATCAGCAAACATCCTTTTCCCATTGCATCAAACAGAACAGTGAAACCACTGTAACCAGAATATCAGAGATAGCCCAGAATTTTGAATAGATATATAGAAACTCAATCAACTTTGAGCAATCATCAGTTCAAATTACATACACGCTTTTCTTTAAACAGACCCGCGTATATACACGCTTTTAATAAAGACAACCCGCGTATACGTCTGTGCACTTTTCAGAAAAACCCTAACAGTCCATACGCGCCTTTGTTTGAATAGATCCACGTATATATGCGCTTTTCATGAAACAAACCTGCGTATAGATTTATAAAAGATAAACTTTGCAGAACCAACCAGATCTATGGACTTACCCAGATTTCTTCAATATCTTCAATAGATTTGCGCCATTTCCTGATCTACAGTTTTTGAACCTTCATCATATTCACAGGTGCATCATAGATTCAGATCTATCGATTAAGAACAAAGTTCAACCATGCAGATAAAATCCAGAGTGAAGTATTCATTAAAACCCAGACACATGCACACACTTTGCACAATGATTTTCTTCTCCTTATATAGATTTAGCTTTTGTCAATACCATGAGCCAAAACCACACAACATCCAATGGTTTTACTGGACGGGATCACATAGACAATCCAGCACTCAATACAATGGGTCAATACCATGGTAGTAACCCCTGGTTTTACAAATTTAGAGCGCAATTGAGCATACACGACTTGGCACGTACATTTCTGCGTGCATACGCTATTTCTCCTAGACAAACCTGCATATGCCTTGAGACACACACTTTTCATCATTTTTCTAGCACATACTGAAATTCCTTTCATCATTACATCTGAGTTGCTCTGTATACACATCACATCACATCAGATTTACATCATTACCAAGTCCATCAAGTCAAGAATAACTTCATCAAGTAGGTTTCCATCAAGGACAACACTCTGCAACATATTGTCAATTATCTCAATTATCTTAGTTCATCAATTAAGTTGCCATCAAGGACAACACATGCCAACAATCTCCCCCTTTGGACTTGATGGCAACCACGATGGTGTTGGATCACCACATTAGATAGATACCATGACAATCTCCCCTTATTTAAACACTAAACACCATGTCATTCTCCCCCTTTGACATCAAGGGCAAAGGGCGGATCAAAACCATCCTCATGAGAAATAAGAGCGTTGTAGATCTGATGTGCACTGAAGTTACCATGCTCCCCCTGAGTTCATGCTGAATCTTCAAATATATTTTTCAATGAAGTACATGACTCTATGACCTTCTTATCATCAAATTAAAAATATGACTTTCTATGACCAAAACCAAAAGGGACTTCAAGAAGGTGATCATCTTTCAGAATCATAATGCCAACAATGCATAATACTCAGCAAGGCTAATGCTCCCCCGGAACTTGTACATCAGTTTACTCCTTCATCTCCCCCTTTGCTTGTGTATCCTGAACACTTTCAATAGAAGATCATCAAGGCATCTTCACCCAATATCAGAGAGTGAGACAAAAATACAAGAGATAAAGCTTCACCAGAGATATCATACAACATCAGAAATATCAAATAGTACTACAGATGTGCTGAAAAATGCTGACCCCAAACAAAATTTGTCAGCAACTAACCATACGCGGCTTTCTATGGAAAAAATCGCGTATATACGCGACTGTATTTCAGGAAACCCGCGTATCCAATTTAATCTTATGAATTTAATCAGATCTGCTCTTCTAAGAGGCAGAGACAACACCCAGCTTATGTTTGAGATATTTGAACGCTTCCCTGGGTAGAGGTTTGGTAAATATATCAGCAACTTGTTCTTTAAAGGGAACATACTTGGTAAATATATCAGCAACTTGTTCTTTAGAGGGAACATACTCCAACTTCACCTTTTGTTCAAGCACTTGTTCACGTAAGAAGTGATACTTGATGGGAATGTGCTTGGTCTTTGAATGCATAACATGATTTTTTGAGATACTGATGGCACTTGTATTATCACACATAATGGAGATAGGAGGTGTACATTTGATTTGAAAATCTTGCAGGGTTTGCATCATCCAAAGAAGTTGAGTGCAACAAGACGCGACAGCCACATATTCTGCTTCTGCTGTAGATAAGGAAATGGAATTTTACTTCTTGCTGAACCAAGATACCAACCGGGGCCCCATATAGAATGCACCACCACTAGTGCTTTTTCAATCATCAACATTTCCAGCCCAATCTGTGTCCGTGTAAGCATGAAGAGTAAGATCAGCATTATTTTGATACCATATTCCAAAGTCTTGAGTTCCTTGTAGATATTTGAATATTATTTTGACAGCCTGAAGGTGAGACTCTTTTGGATTAGCATGGAATCGTCCAACAATCCCAACTGCATGCATAACGTCTGGTCTAGTCCAAGTGAGATAAAGTAGGCTACCTATCATTGATCTGTATTCTGGTTGATTCACTACGGGAGAATCATCATGAGAACTGAGGTTACATCCGGTTATCATTGGTGTACTTACAGGTTTGCATTCTTCCATGCCATACTTCTTCAGAATTTTCTTAAGATATTTTTCTTGTGATAAGAATATACCATCTGCAGTTTGATGCACTTGCAAGCCAAGAAATAATGTTAGTTATCCAAGTAAGGACATTTCAAATTCTTGCTACATGACAGAAGCAAAATTCTGACTCATAGATTCTTCATTACTCCCAAAAATGATATCATCAACATATACAACCACAATCAATAGTTTGTCATTTTCAATTTTTGTGTATAAGTTGCTATCAGCAGACGCCTTTGAAAATCCTTATTGATGAAGATATTTTTCAAGACGATAATACCATGCCCTTGGAGCTTGTTTGAGACCATATAGAGCCTTTTTAAGTCTACAAACAAGATTTTTATCATTTCCCAAAATGAATCCTTCTGGTTGTTCTATATAAACTTCTTCTTCTAGATCACCATTGAGAAATGTAGATTTAACATCCATTTGATAAACTTTAATTTGTTGAAAACTTGAAAAAGCAAGAAACATTCTTATGGCTTCAAGTCTAGCTACAGGAGCAAAAGTTTCTTCAAAGTCTATTCCTTCTTGTTGAGTATACCCCTTGCAAACCAGTCTAGCTTTGTTTCTTATAACATCCCCATTCTCATTTAACTTGTTCTTGAATATCCATTTAGTTCCAATGACATTTTTATCATGTGGTCTTGGTACCAATTCCCAAGTGTGATTCTTTTCAATTTGATCAAGCTGTTCATTCATGGCTTGAATCCAACATTCATCTTTGCTAGCTTGATTTACATTGTGAAGTTCAATCGTGGATAGAAATGCTAGATAGCTAGAAGATCCCACAAGAGTCCTCCTTGTTTGTACACCTGATTCCTTGTCTCCCAAAATTTGAGTTTCAGGCTGATTCTTTTGAACATATCTGGATGGATTTTTTCCAGATAAATCATTTTCAGGTTCTTCATCGGATCCATTGTCTATATCATTTCTATGTGATGCAGAAGGACAAAAGTCACCATCATCTTCATCTACCATTTGTTTTTCTTCTTTAGGGGCTGCAGGAGACTCATCAATAACAACATCAATACATTCAACAATATTCCGAAGCCTTTTATTGTAACATTCGTATGCTCTGCTTGTAGATGAGTATCCAAGAAGAATTCCTTCATCTGATCTGGGTTCAAACTTGCCAAGATTTTCATCATTATTTTTGATAAAGCATTTACTTGCAAAAACCCTAAAATGCTTCATAGAGGGAGAATTACCATACCAGAGTTCATATGGAGTTTTTTCACTATTTACCCGAACATGTACCTTGTTAAGAATATTTGCTACTGTGTGAGCTGCTTCTCCCCAAACGGTGTCAGGTGTTCCAGAATCATCAAGCATAGCTCTAGCCATTTTTTGAATTGTTCTATTCATTCTTTCTGATACGCCATTTTGTTGTGGAGTGCCTGCTACAGAAAACTGTCTTTTTTATGCCATGTTGTTCAAAAAATTCAAAGAATTCATTTGATGTATATTCTCCTCCTCGATTAGATCTAAGACACTTGATTTTTAGATCTAATTCATTTTCAACCAATTCTTTGAAGATCTGAAATTTTTCAAATGCTTCATCTTTGTGTTTGATCAACCCAATCCAACACATTCTAGAGAAAACATCAATAAATAAGATATAGTATTCTTCACAATGTGGTGACTTTTTCCTCATAGGTCCACATATGTGAGTATGAACGAGTTCAAGAGGCCTTCTTGATGAGCCTTCCTTGGCATTAAATTGTACTCTAGTCTGTTTACTGAATTGGCAAAATTTGCATATGATACTCTCTGGTAGAGTAATATTGGGAAGACCACGAACAACTTTAAGTCTGCTTGATTTGTTGATTTGAGAGAAGCTCAGATGCCCCAGCCTTCTATGACATAGCCAATTTTCTGAATATTTGCTCAAGTAACATTGATCTTTGTTGTTCTTCAATACATACAAGTTGTTTGGAGTTCTTTTTCCTTTTATAATTGTTTTACCTGTATCAAGATCACGTACCACACATTCTTTTGAACTAAAGACAACCTCAGTTCCTTGATCACACATTTGACTCACACTTAACAGGTTATGTCTTAATCCATCCACATACATGACATTATTAGCTTTCACCTTTTCTTTTAGAAAAACAGACCCTTTTCCCTTAATGATAGCAGGTGTATCATTTCCAAAAGTAACATTCTTTTCCTTTTCTAGGGCATTATATGCATGAAGTTTTTTTTTGTCACCTGTCATATGTTTTGAGCATCCGCTATCAATATACCATTGATTTTCTTCACCTTCTGCAAATAAAGCTATGCCACAATTTTCAACCTGTATTTCCTTCTTTTTCCACACTTTGGAGCTTGAAGGAACATGTTCTTTTGGCTGGACTTTGCTCCTGCATTCAGATTCTTCATGGCCAAAGTTATTGCAATAAGCACATTCAACTTCATTTTGAAGACGAGAAAAGTTGTTATAGGTATTCTTATTTGGTTTAGTATCCAACCTTTTCTTTCTTGCTTCTCTTGTCATGATGGTTTTATACGCAACACATTGAGCAGCTTTATGACCAAAATTGTGACATGTAAAACATTGTCCATTGAAGTAGAAATTTCTGCGATCATGAAATCTTCTATTTGGATTTACCTATTGGTTGGAGCTTCTTTGAAAGTTATTCCTGTTAGTGTTCCTTGAATTGAGATGATCCTGCTTTAGCTGTAAAGATTCCTTACTTCCTTGTTGAGTGGTAGAATATTGTAAACCAGTTGTTGCTGCCTTTAGATAGTTCGGTGCTAAAGCCTGAGAGGATTCTCCAATGTATCCAAGACCTATTTTTATGAGAGGAGAATGTTGTACCTTGATAATTTCATCTAAGGTTTCCGATCCTTTAGCAAATCTGAGATTCAGAGTCTTTAATTTCTCCAATTATTTTCTTAGACTTACCACTTCACATTCTGCTTTCTCCCTGTGTTTCTTTTCTTCTTCAATCTGATTTTTCAGCGTCTCTATGATTATCTTATTTTCTTATAAGTATATTTTGAGTTGATTGTTTTCCTCAAGAAAATCATTGTCCTCTAGAGCATCCACAAAAGTATCCTTTTATTCTCTTGATTTTTGTTCAAATTCCATGAGAAGTCTAAGATCTTGTTCACATTCTTCCTCACTATCAGATAACCCATCACTGTCTTCATTAGTATAATAACTTTTCTTAGTGCTAGATCGGTTTTTATTCCTTCTTGCTACTTCTTTAGCAGATGTTTCTTTATAAAGACATTTTGCAGCATAATGACCAACTCTTCCACAACCAAAACATTTGAAAGGAAGCTTACCTTTGAATCTTCCAGTTCCTAGTTGGAGTCTTCTCACAAAATTTGCCTCATCTTCTTCTGAGATATATCCTGAACCTTCTACTTTTTGAACTTCTTTCCCTTTTGTAGAAGCTTTAAAAACAACTTCTTTGATTTTAGATGGTCCTCCTCTCCTCATTTCATATGCAGTCAGTATGCCATGAAGTTGCACCATAGTAAGAGTTTGAAGATCCTGTTTTTCTTCAAGAGCAGAGACTTTTGATTCAAATTTCGCCGTTAGCGATCTTAAGATTTTCTCAACCAAAGTAGATTCGGTTATTGTTTCTCCCAGATTTCTCATACGATTTACAACATCATCAACACGTAAAAAGAAACTGGCAATATTCTCATCACTATGCATTCTTAAGTTTTCATATTCAATTCTGAGAGATTGAAGTTTTGCACTTTTTACCTTTGCATCACCTTCATAACTTAGAATTATTTTGTCCCATATTTGCTTTACTATATTCAGCTGCATGACTTTGACAAATTCTGCTTCAGTTAGACTTCTTGTTATAGCATTGACCGCTTTTGCATTTGATTCATAATTCTTCCTTTCAGTTGGATCTGTTGGTGTAGCAGCTAGATATTGATATCCCTTTTCAACAATGGCCCATATATCTGCTCCCATAGACTAAAGATAGGATCTCATCCTTATTTTCCAGAAGATTAAATTACTTCTGTTGAAGAGCGAAGGCTTGATAGATGTTGTCCCTTCTTGATTGCTCATCTTGCTTGATCTTCCTTCTAGCGATTAAGCCTTTTCAGAAGGACCTACTCTAAAACCAATTGTTGGAAAAATACTGAGAGGGGGGGGGGGGGTGAATCAGTATTTAGTGCAGACAATAAAACTTTGATTTTTCTTTCTTAAAATCCCATACGCTACTTTCCTGATGCCAACCTGTATATATACGCGGATATCCTTTACAGAACTCACGTATATCTAGTGATTTAATTATGCATTTAATTCTTGACTTAGATCATTTCATTAATCATTCATCAGATATTTAGACAACAGTAAATAGGTGCATAAAGAACAAAATAATCATCACACACACATGGACACCAGGATTTTTAGGTGGAAACCCAATTCGGGAGAAAACCACTGCTGTCGTCGTCTCAGTCTTCAATCTTTATTATTAAGAAAACTTCTTACAACATGTACTGGTGCAGACTCATACCAGTACGTAGGCACCCACCTGCAGAAGGCTACAACCTTTCTCTCGTTTACCAGCCTCTCCTGGAAGGGAGCAACAACCCCTTGCTCTCGTTTACCGGCCTCACCTGGAAGGGAGCTACTACCCCCTGATATTAACACCAGCCTCTACTGGTAGAAAGCTTCTACTTTCAGACTGAAGGCTTCAACCCTCAGAACCACTGCAGACCACGTTTCATTAATTTTCAAACTGGATCAAACAGCTTCAACACAATCCTTCACTTATCAGCAAACATCCTTTTCCCATTGCATCAAACAGAACAGTGAAACCACTGTAACCAGAATATCAGAGATAGCCCAGACTTCAGAATAGATATACAGAAACTCAATCAGCTTTGACCAATCATCAGTTCAAATTACATACGCGCTTTTCTTTAAACAGACCCGCTTATATATGCGCTTTTAATAAAGACAACCCGCGTATACATCTGTGCACCTTTCAGAAAAACCCTAACAGTCCATACGCGCCTTTGTTTGAATAGATCCCCGTATATACATGCTTTTCATGAAACGAACCTGCGTATAGATTTATAAAAGATAAAATTTGCAGAATCGACTATATCTATGGACTTACCCAGCTTTCTTCAATATGTTCAATAGATTTGCACCAGGTCTTCATTACTTCTTTTCAGGTCATCCTAGAGATTCATTATTTCCTGATCTACAGTTTTTGAACCTTCATCATATTCACAGGTGCATCATAGATTCATATCTATCGATTATGAACAGAGTTCAACCATGCAGATAAACTTCAGAGTGAAGTATTCATTAAAACCCAAACACATGCATACACTTTACACAATGATTTTCTTCTTGTTATATATATTTAGCTTTTGTCAATACCATGAGCCAAAACCACACAACATCCAATGGTTTTCCTGGACAGGATCACATAGACAATCCAGCGCTCAATACAATGGGTCAATACCATGGTAGTAACCCCTGGTTTTACAAATTTAGAGCGCAATTGAGCATACGCGACTTGGCACGTACATTTTCGTGTGCATACGCTACTTCTCCTAGACAAACCCGCGTATGACTTGAGACACACACTTTTCATCATTGTTCTAGTACATACTGAAATTCCTTTCATCATTACATCTGAGTTGCTCTGTAGACACATCACATCACATGAGATTTACATCATTACCAAGTCCATCAAGTCAAGAATAACTTCATCAAGTAGGTTGCCATCAAGGACAACACATGCCAACAAACATTCTAAAATTTTGGTGAGTTTAAAGCATTGGTGGAGTAGGAGTTGGGGAAGCAAGTGAAGGCTCTGCGAAGCGATAATGGTGGTGAATATATCTCGAACGAATTCAAAGACTTCTGTAGCAAAGAAGGAATTCAGAGAGAACTCATAGCGCCTCATAACCCACAGTAGAATGGGGTCGCAGAGAGGAAGAATAGAATGATCATGGGTGTTGCACAAGGTATGCTACATGACTAGGGCCTACTAATGCACTTGTGGGTGGAAGAATGAAACACTGCAATTTATGTGAAAAACCATTGTCCTCATAGAGTACTTGGCATGAGTACACTTGAAGAATAGTTTACTGGTAGGAAGCCAGATGTTTCTCATTTAAATATTTTTGGCTCATCTGTTTATGTTCATGTGACCAAGAACGCCAGGAAGAAGCTGGAGCTGACTGTAGAAGTTGGGTATTTGTGGGGTGCGTCGAAATACCCCATAATTATCGTTTGTATTTTCCAAATATTTGGATGACTATGGCACGGCAGGATATAAAATTCAATGAGGAGAAAGCCATGAAGTTGTCACTTGAGAGGGAGCTACACTTGCATGCAGAGGAGGAACTAATTGTTCCCAAAGATAAGCCTCAAGATGTGGATCAACCACAGGAGGAGGATCATGGAGTGGAGGAGTCTAATCACGCAGAGCCAAACATCAGAACTGGCAGAAGGCATACCAAAGAAGCTGAGAGGCTAAAGCTTGATGCAACAGAGAATGTAGGAGTCCCTACTTCACAGTGCAAACAGAGACAGTCACCTGACCGATATAATGGATACATGGCTCTCATGAGCAAGTGTATCATGATAGAGCCATCTTCCTTTGAGGAAGCATTGTAGGAGCCCACATGGGTAGATGCCATGGTGGAGGAGTATGACTCCATTATCAGAAACAGTGCTTGGGAGATTGTTCCAAGGCCGGTTGGTAAATCAGTGGTAAGTTCAAGATGGATCTACAAGGTAAAGAAAGCTACTGATGGGAGCATCAAGAAGTATAAGGCAAGATTCTTTACCTGAGGCTTCTCACAGATCGAGGGGATTGATTATGAAGAAACCTTTTCACCTGTCACACGGTATTCTTCCATAGCGACCATCCTTTCTCTCCCAGCGCAGATGGATTGGCACATTCATCAAATGGATGTGAAGACTTCATTCCTTAATGGGATCATTGAGGAAGAAGTGTACATTGGGTAGCCTAAAGGATTCGATATCTTCAGCACTGAGTCGCATGTGTGCAGACTCAAAAGAGCATTGTATGGGTTGAAGCAAGCACCTCGTGCTTGGTACAGACGAATCGACAACTACTTCACTGGACTTGGCTTCACCAAGAGTGAGGAGGATGCAAACCTATACCAAATTGTGGTAGAGGGTGAGCTTTTAATCATTGTTCTTTATGTTGATGATTTAATACTGATTGGTGATGAACAACTGATACACTCATGCAAGGAGGACCTTGCAAAGGAGTTCGAAATGAAGGATATGGGTCTCCTTCATTATTTCCTTGGATTTGAAATATGGCAGCGATAAGGTGAACTGTTTGTGTCTCAAGGAAAGTATGCAAGGGATATACTCGGTAAGTTTCACATGGAGGACTGCAAACCAAGACATATGCTATGCGGTGAACCAACTTAGTCAAGCAATGGTTAAGCCTACCATGCTCTTTTGGAATGATCAGGAGATCAAGTCGCTTGTAGAAAAATTCTTAAAAATGAAGTTGCTTAGAATTGCTCTAAAATAGATCGACTGGAAAGAGCTCAGTGATACGATCCCAACGCCATGAACGACACTCAAATCCGTTGTCGTATGCAGAAGATATTCAGCTTTAAAGATTCGCCAATTTCAATTAAAAAATGCCAAAATTGACTTTATGAAAAATATTTTTAATTAAAAAAAGAATATTCCATAAAATATTCCATGGAATATTCCCAAAATATTTTTTGGAATATTATTTTTTTAACAAAAAATATTTTTCATAAAGTCAATTTTGGCATTTTTTAATTGAAATTGGCAAATCTTTAAAGCTGAATATCTTCTGCATACAGCAACGGATTTGAGTGTCGTTCACGGCGTTGGGATCGTATCGCCGAGATCTTTCCAGTCAATCTATTTTAGAGCAATTATGAGCAACTTCATTTTTGAGCATTTTTCTACAAGGGACTTGATCTTCTAATCACACCTCCCAAATGGGAAGCTTTTGGACCCTCAAAAGCTTTCAATTACCTGTTAAGAAGGTGAGGATATAGCCTCCTCACCTGTTCCAACTCCATCCACTTTGATTTGCTTGGTTTACTTCCTTTTAAACCAACTCTTAGATAATCAACATATCCCCTCCTTGAAGTGCGTGTCCTTCTGTCAAGGATTGCATCTTCTTTCAACTCATCCAAAAATTCTGGCAAGAAATCTTCTATAGATGGTAGCTGAACATGATTTTTAGAATCATCAATAAGAGGAGGTTCATACAAACATAAATTTTCCACATTAACAATGGAATACATTTGCATGTATGAAGGCAAATCTAGTTGAAAAGCATTATTTCCAACTTGTTTAAGGGTTTTGAATGGACCATAACGAATAGGCTTCAGCTTTTTACCTTCTCCTTGCATTCTATCCTTACTTATATGCAACCATACCTCATCTCCTTCCTAAAACTTGTGATCAATTCTATGTTTGTCATGTCTTTCTTTGTACTTGCCTTGACTCTTTTCAAGCTGTTCTTGAACTTGCTGATGAATGAGCTGAATTCTTTCAATGAAAATGCGAGCTTTGTCAATGTCACTATGCCCATCAATGGCAATATCCTTCTCAAGAATGAAGTCTAATGGTGACTTAGGAAAATATCCAAAACAAGCTTCAAATGGCGAAGTATTTTTAGAAGAGTGTTTGGCCCGGTTGTAAGCATGCTGAATGTAATGCAAATGCTCATCCCAAAGCTTAGGATGCTTGCTGCAATACCCTCTCAAAAGATGCACAATGGTTCTGTTCACTACCTCTGTTTGGCCATCTGTTTGCGGATGGAAAACAATACTCTTCTTCAACTTGGTGTCCATCATCTTCCATAGATTGGACCAAAAATTCCCAACAAATCTGGAATCCCTGTCACTAACAATAGAAGTAGGCAAGCCATAATGAACCCATACATGTTGAAAATATAAATTAGCAGTTTGTTCAACAGTTATAGTTTTCTTACATGGCATAAGAATACACATCTTTCTGAAACGATCAACTACTACAAAAAGATAATCATGCTGCTTTCTAGATAATGGTAATCCCCGAACAAAATCCATAGAAACACTTTCCCATGGTCTAGAAGGTACCGACAATGGCGTATACAATCCAAGATTCCTATTGCTAGGCTTTCTTGTAGCACATAATGAACAACCTCTAATGAAACGTGTAACACTATCTACCATGCGAGGCCAATAACAATACCTCTGCAGATGTGCCACCATTTTGCTTACACTGAAATGACCAGCAATAAGAGAAGAATGAGCTTCTCTCATCATGCTTAATCTCTCTCCCTATGGTATACATAACTTTCCCAAGTGAAACAAAAAATTGTTATGCAAATGATAGTCATTCTCCTCAACATGATTCCCTTTACTCAAGTTAGCATACACCTCTTTAAAATCTTCATCTGATGCATACTGTTCTATGTAGCTTTCATGCACAATAGAATCATTCTTAAGCAAAATACTAGCACTAATAATAGGCCTTGAAAGCATATCAACAACTTTATTGTGAATACCTTTCTTGTACCTTATTACCAAGTGAAATTTTTGTAGGAAACCCATCCATCTGAAATGTCGTGACTACTGGAATTTACTTTGCGACTGCAAATACTGTAAAGATTGATGGTTGGTATGCACAATTGTTTCTTTTCCCATCAAATAGTGCTTCCACTTTTTGACACTTTGTACCAATGCATACAACTCCTTATCATATGTAGGATAATTCACAACAGCACCATTAAATGACTCAGAATGAAAAGCGATAGGCTTACCATGTTGTAAGAGAACTGCACCCATGGCATAATCACTAGCATCTGTCTAAATCTCAAATGGCTGTCTCAAATTAGGTAATGCAAGAACCGAAGCTGAAATGATCTTTTCTTTCAAAGATTCAAAATATTTTTGTTGCTTACTTCCCCATTGGAAAGCACGCTTCACACTTGTCACTGCATGCATAGTAGCTGATATGGCAGAAAAGTTAGCAATAAACTTTCTCCAATACTGAGCTGCACCCAAAAAACTTCTTACCTCTGTAATGGACTTGGGAGTAGGCCAATTCACAATAGCTTCTACTTTGGAAGGATCAATTCTCAAACCACCTCCACCTACTATGTGTCCCAAATAAACCAAAGAAGTCTTTCCAAATTCACACTTTGACATCTTAAGAAATAACTGATTTTTCTTCAAAACATCAAGTACTTTACTGACATGCATGACATGCTCTTCTCTTGTCTTGCTGAAAATCAAGATTTCATATAAGTAGATAATAACAAAATCATCAAGAAAAGGACGTAAGACATCATCCATTACACGCATGAAAGTTGCAGGTGCATTGCATAAACCAAACGACATCACAAGCCACTCAAAGAGTCCTTGTTTGGTTTTAAAAGTTGTCTTCCAAATGTCACTTTCTTCAATTCTTACTTGATGATAACCACTTCTTAAGTTTAACTTAGTGAAATATCTTGCATCTTTCAGCTGATCTAACAAATCATCTATTCTTGGAAGTGGGTAACGATTCTTTACCGTTATCTTGTTCAAAGCTCTGAAGTCAACACACATACGCCAAGTTCCATCTTTCTTCGGAATCAACACTATCAGTGACCCACATGGCGAAGTGCTTGGCCTTATGAAACCCTTGTCCAACAACTCTTTAATCTGCTTCTTTATTTCAGCATTCTCCATAACAGACATGCGATACATGCCTATGTTAGGAAGAGGACAATCTGGATGTAAATGGATTTCATGCTGAATCTCCCTTTTAGGAGGCAAACCTATTGGCTCCTGAAATATCTCATGATGTGCATCAAATACATCATATAAATCAGATTTAAGCTTTGCATCACAATTTTCAAATGATTCATGATTAACATCAACCTTTGGCTTGACCATAAGAAGTACAAAACTCTTGCTTGAATTGACTAGCCTTTTTGCCTGTCCTACATTTACCATTGCAACATTTGTCTTCTTGCGATGAGCTCTGACAATAAACTCCTTGCCATATTTGAAAAGATGATATTTGTTTTCATGGCGATAGAAGAGCGCTTTCCTGTCAAACAAGTAAGGACTTCCCAAAACAATACCAGATATATCAAGTGGAACCACATCAAGTTCAACTGTGTCAACAAAGTGTGCAGTTATTGCAAAGCGCAATATGCACTTCCTTGAGACTTGCAAGTTGGCATCCTTGCATATCCATCCAAGTGGATAAGGATTCGAATGTGGAATGGTCTCAAGTTTAAGCTGCTTGACCAAGTCTTCAGATATGAGGTTAGCTTGTGACCCACTATCAAATAGTGTGTCAATTTTGGTATGTTTTGACACTACCCTCACATGGAACAGTTCAATTCTTTCTTCCTCATTAGGAGCTTGTATATGAAAGTTTGAAGAACTAACACTTGCTTGAGTTTCAATTTCCTTCCCTTTCAAACTTTTCAAACCCATGGCTGTAATTTTTGTTTTGTCACCTGAATCATCACCTAAATCTTGTGGTGTAGTTGTAGTAGCTGCATTTTTCTTCTTTCCCTTGTTTTTGTTAAACTGGTTTCTTCTTTCAGGATGAAGTTTCCAACAGTTTTTCTCTTCATGGCCACTCTTTGAACAATTTTTACAAATGACCTTTTCACCCTCTTGTTTGATAGATGCATTTTTCTTGCCTTTTCCTTTGTTTTTCTCTTTGTTCTTTCCTTTGAAAGTCTTGTTTCTACCCTCATCAAAAGTATTCTTTCCTCTAGCTTCTAAATGTGTAGCTTGCACACAGACTTCATCTAAGCTGGTAGGATTGAACATTAGGATAGTATGTTTAAGGTAACTGTGAAAACCTCCTATGTATTTCAACAGGGTGTCTTGACTTTTTAAGTCTACCCCAAGTAGAAGTGCTCTCCTTCTAAACTCTTGGGTATAATCTTACACATTTTGACCCTTAAGTTGCCTAAAATTTTGGCAATTCATAATTTCTTTCTGAATATGAGCAAGAGGATAAAATTGTTTCTTAATAGTAGTAATAAACTCAGTCCATGTTAGAGTTATCTTACCATGCTTTTTAATCTCCTCTCTAGTCTTGGCTTCCCACCAAACCAAAGCTGCTCCATCCATTCTCAAAGAGGCTAATTGAATTTTAGTGTCATCATCATGCAAATTCTAAATCCTTAGATAGACTTCCAACTGTCTAATCCAGCTATCCAATTTTTCTGCATTAACATCACCATTAAACATCGGCAACTCAAACTTCACATCAAGCTTTAACAAAGGATTTTTAAGAGATGTTTTTGTTTTTTGTGACTGATTTTCAGAAGTTGAAGAGGATGATGTGGAGGATGAGGATGATGATGGAGATGGTGGATCACCATTTCCTCCATTCCCTTTCTTAGACTCATCTTTTTCTTTCTTTCCTCCTGAAAAATCTCCTTCTTCTCTTTGGTTTCTAGACCCTTCTCCAGCAATCCTATCATTTCTCTCCTGGTATAGGATCCTAACCATCTCAGTCAAGTCCAAGAAAGCTTTTCTAAAGACTCTTTCTTCTTCCTTGGGATCCATTTCCTCATGTACTTATCCTTCTCTGGAAGACATGTTTGTGGCTGATTCTAAGGATATTGAGGATGAAATGGAAGGTGGATGTAATGGCACTCTAGCCCTCCTTGGTTGAGGATTAACTTGTTCTCTAACCAATTGACCTTCCCCTCTTTGCAATTTTAGCCTAGTAAGCATCAAATTTTGCAGAATAATACAATTTAATTGCACAAATTTCACAAACTTTTAAGCAAAACCTTGAGCTCTGATACCAACCTAATCTGAAATTGTATTTCTCATACAGAGATTGACTGTAGGGGCATTCATCGGATATTTCACCTTTCAAAGAAAGGATGAATCCGGAGGCTACCTGGCCCTTCTACAGACTCTGCCTAAATAAATAAAATGTAATCACTGAGATCCGATCAATGAAAGTATTTGTTTTAAGTGCAAAGAATTCATTGATCCAGCTTTAATGTGTGAATAGGCAAGTATACATATTCTGTAAATGAAGTATAATGGTTTGAAGATGAACTAATAAGTTTTGTTCACTGTTTAAACCTGTTTGGGAAAATTTTGCTTATAAAAATTTACTGTTTAAAGGAGAAGAATCTGAAAATATGCAGCAAAATTATACAGTATGACAACAAATAATTTTTTAAGCGGTTCACCCCTCTCTTGGGCTACCTCCGCTGGGTCCAAAAGCCTCTAATTAGGCTTTTTCCTCTTTGATTAAATGCTAAAAATGTGAATACAACTGCATAGAAGCCTCAAATGGAAAAATAAATTGCAAATTTAGATTTAGAAGGCTCAAATCAGTATAAAATGACTAAAAAAACACCTCCATTGGATGAAGATAGTCTAAAACAGCTCTTCTTCCCTTAGGCCCTGGTGGCTCCACGACCAAAAATGCTGGTAAATCTTCTGTTAGAGCACCCTGATGGCTCTGCAAACACTTCCACCAGCTCTAGAATGCTCTCTACACCCAAAATAAAAAAAAAAATCGTATCAAAAGGCCTTTCCTAGCCAAAGTTATGGCTCTTTTACTCCAACTACCAGTTTGGCCTAGTAAAACTCCACTAAATCTAGCCAACTGCCAGATAAAATGACAAATATGGAGCCGGTGCTATAAGTTTGGCACTCCGCCAATTTTCCGCCAGTTAGAAGGGGCTAATGGATAAGGGTTATATGACCACACCGAACGAAATACATTGAAGAACTTTGAGTTATGGCGGAGTTTGTTAAAGTCACCACCATATGATATAACCGTATTAAATGGGAACTCCGCACCTTCCGTTGGGTTGGGTGACCATACCCCGATGTTGCACGCTGATGGAATAGACTGTGGGTTCCGAGCCACGATTTTATGATGAGGGGACTGGCCCCCTTTCGAGCCCCACCTAACCAAATTCAAACCTTCAAATAAAAATTCGTGCCAATGAAATAATAAGAACCACCACTATAGCCCGATGGTTGGACCGTTCCGTTGGCACGGCCCCGACCCGGTTTCAAATCTCACTGCGTGCATAACAAAACTTTTAATACGCCATTCCATTTCCACTTTGGGGCCACGTGGCGGCCTCCAGGCTGGCCACGTGGCGCCTTTTAATTGGTTGCGCCCAGAATATTTCGCAGAATATTCTGTGGAATATTCTTTTTTTAATAAAAAAATATTTTTCATAAAGTCAATTTTGGCATTTTTTAATTGAAAATGGCGAATCTTTAAAGCTGAATATCTTTTGCATACGGCAACTGATTTGAGTGTCGTTCACGGCGTTGGGATCGTATCGCCGAGCTCTTTCTAGTCGATCTGTTTCAGAGAAATTCTGAGAAACTTCATTTTTGAGCATTTAATCAAAGAGGAAAAAGCCTAATTAGAGGCTTTTGGACCCAGCGGAGGTAGCCCAAGAGAGGGGTGAACCGCTTAAACAATTATTTGCTGTCATACTATATAATTTTGCTGCATATTTTCAGATTCTGCTCCTTTAAATAGTAAATTTTTATAAGCAAAATTTTCCCAAACAGGTTTAAACAATGAACAAAAATTATTAGTTCATCTTCAAACCATTATACTTCATTTGCAGAATATGTATACTTGCCTATTCACACATTAAAGCTGGATCAATGAATACTTTGCACTTAAAACAAATACTTTCATTGATCAGATCTCAGTGATTACATTTTATTTCTTTAGGCAAAGTATGTAGAAGGGCCAGGTAGCCTCCAGATTCATCCTTTCTTTGAAAGGTGAAATATCCGGTGAATGCCCCTACAGTCAATCTCTGTATGAGAAATACTTTGTTCTCAGAATTTTAGATCATGGAAGGTGGGAAAGCATGTCTTGAGATATCTTAGGGGCACATCTGAGTATGGCTTATGGTACAAACAGGTGGAAGAGGTGAAGTTGCATGGCTTCACAGATGCAGATTGGGCAGGAAGCCCAATGGACAGAAATATCACATCAAGAGGGGTTTTTAATATGGGATCTACAACTATTTCTTGGTACAACAGGAAACAGAGATCTGTGGCACTCAATTAAGTGGAAGCGGAATACATGGCAACAAGTCAAGCTACATGTGAGGCTATCTAGATGAGGAAGATCTTGGTCAGTTTTTTCGGTTCTCATTTAGATTCTACAGTGATTCATTGTGATTATTAGAGTTTCATTGAACTCTCAATCAATCTGGTGTTTCATGATAGATCAAAGAATATAGATATATGGTATCATCGTATCAGATATTGTGTGTAGTGGAAGATCATGTTGCTTCAGTACATTCCTACGGAAGATCAGGATGCAGATATTCTGATGAAGGTGCTCACCATGAGAAAATTTGAATACCATAGAGACAAGATCGCGGTGAAGGATAATCCCTATCTTGTTGAGAGGGAGTGTTGAGATTCAACAAGATGATGAGCCTAGTGAAAATTAAGCACCTTCACTAGGTGGGGCTTGTAGGCTATTTTTAGGTGTATTTATATTTATAATGATGAGCATATTCTAAAATTAGTAGGATGTTGATTTTAGATGGTTGAGAAAATTCTATCTTTGGATGAATTTCTATTTTTAGAATATGGGCGAAGTCTATTTATAGATCTCTAATCTAAAAATATAATGCATGTCGATTATTATTAGCCCTTAATAATAATCAGACAATAAATAGTAACTTATTCTCTTGGAGCACATTATTTTAGTGAACAGATGTCGCACATCAGTGGGATGAAGGAATTACGCAATTCCTAGGGTGGTTGGTGGCTCATGCATGGAGGACTTCATTATAACTGACAGTGGCAAGTTGTAATAGGGTTGGAAGAGTATTTATGTGAGTTGTTATTTAGTTTAACTCAATTAAGTGAGTTAAACTTAGTTGTGATAGTTGTAACTAAATATACACTAGTGAAAGATGAGTGAATTAATTATTTAATTAATTCACAAGTAATGTCTCACTTGCAACTGAACAAATACAACAGTTAACTACTTGCATGTCAAATCTAGTGGAGGCCTAGTGGAGAGATAGGTGAAAGGGTGAGATGGAATATCAATTGTGACTATAGTGATGCATTCAATGTGTCTACACAGACATTGGATTTTCCAATGAGGATTGCGCAGTGCAAGCAAGGCAAGATCAAATTCATTCAAGGATCTTCTTTAGCAAGGATTACGCAGTGGAGGCAGGTTGTCAGGAGGCAAGAAATTGGTGCATGGATGTGCAAATTTCTGCATGACAGTGTGTGACGATTGCATATTTTACTGAGAGATCTATGAGCTAAGAATTTTATGAGATTTTTACATGTTCCATTGATATACATAATATATGATAGTTGGGGTTTTTAGCTTTATGCTTTCTCGGTAAAACATCTTGTTATGCGTGATTTTTTTGCTTCATATATGTTTTGCAATTGGAAATTTAATTTCTGCAAATAATTAAGTGGAAGGATTATGTATTTAACATAAGATTTATTTGTTACATCAATTTAATCCTAAAATAAATTATTGTGTTTATAAATTTCTACACCTCCTTCACAATGAAGTAATCCAGCTACAAAGAAAAGTTTTCCATGACAATCACATTAAAGAAAAGAATTTTCAGGAAGAAGATTAGGCTCTGCTCTATGAATCTTGATTCAAGGACTTCAAGGGAAATTTAATGACCAGATGGATAGGACCTTATCAAGTGGAGAAATTCTATGACAATGGGGTTGTTCATATTAGAACCATAGATGAGGAGGTGGTCCCTCTGCTTATCAATGGTTACAGGCTAAAAATGTATAAGAAGCCCTTATCTAAGGATCAATTTATTAATACAATGAATAGGGAGGTGAATATAATTGGGAGCTCCATATTTTCCAGCCCCTCATATTCTTGGAAAAAGAGAGAAAAAAATGAAAAAATAAAGAGGCCTCGGTGAAAACCTCCTTGAGGCAATCCTCGAGCAAAAAAAATAGAGAAAAATAAAAAAAACATAGAAATAAAATATCCTTGGGTGAAAACCTCTTTGTAATGCCCAAGGAAGGCTTATGAGTTGAAAAACTCTATTGATGCAGGCCATCTTTCTTCAAAAAAGAAAGGGGGGGGGGGGGGGGGGGGGAGAAAAAAGAATCAAATGAATGACACAACAAATATGCACTAACCTGCATTTTTTTTTTACAGGTTGTTGATCAAGAAAAAAATTGGACAAAAGGAACAACATCCCTTTTATCTCTTTCTCTCCTCTACCTATCCACTCCATTTCCAACCCCAACATGCACCCATTCATCCATTTCTCCTACCAGGTGAGAAAAAAATTCTATTTTCTCTTACACTTTGCAGTGCTACAGGATGTCCTAGGTCGCTACAAGATTTTTTGTAGTGCTACAAGAAAGTCATATAAGGATGAATAATCTCAGCCAAGGCCACATAACCATCAAAAATACATGAAAAATAATTTTTATACCTATTTCTACCATTCCTAACCATCACTCCACCCCCTGCATAAATATTCACTCATCAAACCCTTTATTTTTCCATTGTGAGCTAGTTTAGCTAAATCCTCATAGAGGGCCTCTCCTCTCATATCCTCCTCCACTACACCACTCCATTCACTTCCTAACACCACCCCTAGAATCCATACACTATTTTTATTTATTCCTTAGGTAATTTTAGCTCCAAAACTACAACAAGGGAACTGCTACATGAAGATGATCACTTCCTGTAGAAAATCTGTGCATGAAACCAACACATCAAAAAAGCATGAGACGACTGAGGAAGATGGATCTTGAAGATCACCAAAGGACTCCAGAAGAGAAGCTACACTAGTAGCAACACCTAAGGATCTCCATGAGGCACCTACAAAATAATTAGCAAGCAAAGACAATAAGCTCCTCACTAAAAAAAAAACAGAACAAATAAAAAAAATAACTTGTGACCATCACAAGGCTCCAACTCCCTACATCAAAGGATCCTTCCACTCATCAGCATCAGGTAGGCTTAGGTATGGCTCATTCACCCTCTTTTTATGCATCATTTGACTAAAATGAGTAAATGTCAAGAAAAGAGATTTTAATAGGAAAAAAGGTGGCCACTTAACTTGGCCACCCTCAAGTAGTTAGAGTAAAAAGTTAGTGGAGTTTTCATTCCATATGGAGCTATAAAATTAGTTAAGGGAAAGATCACAAGGATTTGGAGTTGATTTTGAGGCATGAGGAAATGATTGGATCCAGTGGAACTAATGGTCCAAATGAGGAAACCTTGTGCCAAATACACATCACCACTACACTCCAAGTCTGCTCGATTTGGAATAAGAAGTGTACTTTGGCTCATTTCCCCTCATTATATTGCACATTCTGAGATCAGTTAGATTAGGAAAAAGATAGGAGACACCGAGGATTTTTTGTCCATGGTCAAGCTTTGAATGCAACCTGTGCTACAAGAAAGTCTGCTATTACTACAGGAATTTTCCATGGAGGCCACAAAGTGATAGAAAGTGTAATGTAGCCCAACCTCTGAGTGTATTGACTCCCCAACACCATCCTTCAAGGAAAATATTTTCATGGTAATTTACACACATTGAATCCATAATTCAAGAAATCAAAAGTTTGTTCAACATAGTAGGGACAAGAAAACCACATTGTGTGTAAAGATAAAAAAATTTGGGTCCCATATCACATTGGTTTTGGAAACAAGCCACAAATAACCATCTCTCTAACACAGTCACAATATGGGAAAAGATTTCAATAGAAGGGAGCCTACAGACATAAAAATAATTAAACTAAACCCTCCTCTGGTTGACATATTTAGAAATCACCAGTGGTTGGGGTTCTTTGAGCTCCTCAAGGGCTTTTATGATGAAGTGGCTCGATAATTTGCAGTAGAATTGCACTCCCAAGTAGATGATAGGTCCACCATAATTGTAAGAGGGATAGAAATTTCCATAACCCTTGAGCTCATTAGCAGATTCACCACCTTACCTCTAGGAGTTAAATGGAAAAAAGAGGAAAAATTTTATAGTACTTCCTTTAAGAAAAATTTCTTCTTGCCCAATGAAGAATACATTGAAGATAAGAATGGGGTAAGAAGGGAACGTCTCCCTTACCCATGGGATGAGGTAGCCTACCATATCATGAAATATATCTCCTGTGAGGGAAAAATAAGTGTGGTATATGGATATTATTTTAGATTATTTCATGAACTTAGGTTCAAAGGAGATATGCCCCTAGATTAGAGACTAAATATCCCATAATTACTCCTGCATTAAATCCGAGATATGAGCCAGAGGTAAAGGGAGAGAAAATATCAATACCTAGCTCACCATGGTCTCATTAAACTAATGTTGGGTGTGGAGCCTGATTTTCTTCCTTATTTAGAGATCCTTGTTTTAGCTGGATGTATACCCCAGGAAAATTGTACAAGCTTGTACCCGGGGCGACTTGCCCCCCCCCGCGGGGTCCGGGGGCCAGCGGTCCCCCGACGGGGGTTTCGGGGGTAGCTCCCTCAAAGCCAAAAATAGATGTAAAATTTCCTTGTAAAAGTATAGTAATTTCTAGTCAATCTGGGCTGTTCATTAGGTAGATGATCTGACGGTAGAAGTTATGTTTAGTTTAGGGTTTTTTTCCCTAGAAGGCAACCCCTCACTTTTATGAGGGTATTTTATTGCAGCTGTGCATGGCATGTGTATTCTCTTAGCGGGAAATAGATAGGGAGACTGTGAGAGAGAATAGAGGATATTACAGCGGATCTACTGTAGGTTTTGTCCCTTCATTTTTTCTGGATAATAGAAAGGAAGGACTGTCTGTTCACGGTGGACGTAGCCCAAACTGGGTGAACCACATATATTTGTGTCTCTCTGGTTTTATGTGTTTTGTGTGCTTGTATTTTTCACATATTTTATGTGTTTCATTGTTCTGTAATATTTAATTTTCTAACAACTGGTATCAGAGCCGAAGGTATATTTGGCTGATAAACTCGCAGGAAAAAAGGGTTCCTGGTTTGAGTGGGAGCAATAGCGGAAGATGCGAAGTTTAGGGTCAAGAAATTTAACGGCCAAAACTTCCCACTCTGGAAGATGCAGATGGAAGATTATCTGTATCAGAAAGATCTGTACCTACCATTGAGCGGAAAAGCAAAGAAGCCGACAGCCATGACAGACGCGGAATGGAACATTCTCAATAGAAAGGCACTCGGAACAGTACGGTTGTGCCTTGCAGCATCAGTTGCTTTCAATATTTCGAGGGAAACAAAAATAGAGGGTTTGATGCAGACGTTGGCGAAACTATATGAAAAACCATCAGCCTCAAACAAGGTATTTCTTATGAAACGACTATTTAATATGAAGATGTCGGAAGGTGGATCTGTTGTAGACCATTTAAATGATTTTAATACAGTTACCAGTCAGTTAAGTTCTGTAGGGGTAAACTTTAATGATGTAGTTAGAGCTCTGTTATTTCTGTGCTCATTTCCAGAAAGATGGAATGGTTTAGTTATGGCCATTAGTAACTCTATCTTTGGATCTAGTAGTTTAAAGTTTGATGATGTTGTCGGTGCTATCCTTAGCGAGGAAATGCGACGAAAAAGCTCCGGTGAGACGTCGGGTAATGCTCTGAGTGCAGAGTCTAGGGGAAGAAGAATGGAAAGAGGAAAGATCTTGGGATATCGCAGTAAATCAAGGAAAGTGAGATCCAAGTCCAGATCAGGGATAGTGTGCTAGAAATGCGGAAAAAAAGGACACCTAAAGAAAGACTGTAGATCTTGGAAGGGAAAAGAAGGAGATGCACAACAAGAAAATAATCATGAAGCAAATGTGACAGGTGATGTGTTACAAGGTGCTTCGATTCTTTCTTTCAAAAATTTTACTGATTCTTGGGTTGTAGATTCAGGGGCTTCATTCCATGCCACACCTGATAAGAAATATTTTCATGACTATGTTCAAGGAGATTTTGGACAAGTTCGTTTGGGTGATGATAAACCATATAAATTTTTTGGAATGGGTAAGGTTCTTGTAAAACAACAGAATGGAAACCAATGGCTACTAAAGGAGGTAAGGCATGTTCCAGATCTAAAAAAAATCTAATTTCAACAGGGCAGTTAGGCAGTGAAGGTTGTGTTACAACTTTCACGGATAGAACTTGGAAGGTCACCAAAGGAGCCGTGGTAATAGAAAAAGGTGAAAAGGTTGGTACATTGTATTTATGCAATGGTATTTCTAACTCTATTAATGCTTTAACTTCCAAAGGAGAAGATGAAAAATTATGGCATCATAGGCTCCGACATATGAGTGAGAAGGGGATGAAGATTCTTCACTCAAGAAATTTGTTGCCAGGTTTGAAGAATGTTGATTTGGACTTCTGTGAGAATTGCATTTATGGAAAACAAAAGAGAGTCAGATTTCTCAGAGTTGGGAAAGAAAAGAAGAGTGAAAAATTGGAGCTTGTGCATATAGATGTATGGGGACCTGCTCAGGTATCATCTCTCGGTGGCTCTTGCTATTATGTTACATTTATTGATGATGCAACTAGACAAACTTGGATTTATTGTATTCAAAATAAATCTGATGTATTTGATACTTTCAAGAAATGGAAAGCTTTGGTTGAGATTGAGATAGGAAATAAGTTAAAGTTTCTCAGATCAGACAATGGAGGTGAATATTGCAGCAAATAGTTTGATAGGTATTGTTTAGAGCATGGAATTCATAGAGAGAAGATAGTTCCAAGAACACCACAAGAAAATGGTGTGTCAGAAAGGATGAATAGAAAAATCATGGAGCGTGCAAGGTGCATGAGATTGCATGCAGGATTTCCTTTACAATTTTGGGCAGATGCTGTAGAGATTACTGTTTATCTAATAAACAGAGGGCCTTCAAGTTCCTTGGATGGTGGTATTCCAGAGGAAGCATGGACAGGTAAAAAGGTAAACTACTCCTTTTTAAAGCCATTTGGTTGTGAGGCCTTTGTCCATATTAATAAAGAAAATAGAACAAAGCTTGAGTCAAAATCAAAGAAATGTACCTTTATTGGATATGGTGGTAATGATTTTGGTTATCACTTATATGATTATGAAAATCACAAAATCATTAGGAGCAGAGATATAATATTCAATGAAAAGGTATTGTGTAAGAATCAGTTGCAGGAAAAGAAACAGGAAAAAGAAAGCAAGGAATACGCGGTTCTTGATGAGATAAATGAAAAAGTAAAGGTGTCTGAAAATGATAATAATCAACAACCACAGCAGCAACAAGCACCTCAAACACCTGAAAGTGGTGTTAGAAGATCTACCAGGATAAGTAGACCCCCTGAACGATACTCTCCTTCATTATATTATTTATTGCTGACTGATTCTGGTGAACTTGAATGTTATGAAGAAGCAATGTAGGTTGAAAGTAGGAAGAAGTGGGAGCTAGCCATGGAAGAAGAGATGGACTCCTTAATGCATAACTATACTTGGGACTTAGTTAGGATGCCTTCAGGTAAAACTGCATTGGAGAGTAAATGGGTTTACAAGCTGAAGGAAGAAGATGGAGGAAAATAGAGGTAGAAAGCTAGACTTGTGGTGAAGGGGTTTGCACAAAAGAAAGGTATTGATTTCGATGAAATATTTTCTCCTGTTGTTAAGATGACTTCGATCGGAACTATCTTATGTATTGTAGCAGTGGAATATTTACATCTTGAACAGTTAGATGTAAAGACAACATTTCTCCATGGAGATTTGGAGGAAGAGATATACATGAAGAAACCAGAACGATATGAGGTCAAAGGGAAAGAAAAATTGGTGTGCAGGTTAAAGAAGAGCATGTATGGCTTAAAACAGGCTCCAAGGTAGTGGTATCTAAAATTTGACAAGTTTATGTTTGAACAAGTTTATACTAGATGTCACTCTGATCATTGTGTTTATATAAAAAGGCAAAATGATTGCAGCTATATTATATTGTTATTGTATGTAGATGACATGCTTGTTGCAGGATCTAACATGCAGGAAATAAATGTGCTCAAAAGAAAATTGGAAAATTCATTTGAAATGAAGGATTTGGGAGCTGCAAAACAAATCCTTGGTATGACGATAACTAGAGATAGGAAAAATTGCAAATTAACACTGTCTCAGAATGAGTACATAGAAAAGGTGTTGAAAAGATTTAATATGCACAATGCAAAACCAGTTAGTACACCTTTTGCTAGCCATTTCAAACTTAGTAAGGATATGTGCCCAAAGACCCAAGAAGACATGGATTATATGTCTAAAGTTCCATATGCATCAGCAGTTGGAAGCTTAATGTATGCAATGGTCTGCACAAGGCCTAATATTGCACATGCAGTGGGAGTTGTAAGAAGGTACATGAATAATCCAGGAAAAGAACATTGGATGGCAGTAAAATGGATTCTCATATATTTGAGAGGTACCACAAATCAAGCATTATGCTTTGGTGGTTCAAACATTGCTCTACAGGGATATGTTGATGCAGATATGGCAGGTGACAGAGATAACAGGAGGAGCACTACAGGATATGTATTTACCGTAGGTGGAACAACTGTCAGTTGGGTTTCAAAAATCCAAAGTGTTGTTGCACTTTCAACAACAGAAGCAGAGTATGTTGCTGCTACAGAGGCTAGTAAAGAAATGATTTGGTTACAAAGGCTTATGGGTGAATTGGGTAAGAAGCATGATATGGGCATGTTATACAGTGATAGCCAAAGTGCCATTCATCTTGCAAAGAACTCAGCATTTCATTCCAGGACTAAACACATACATCTCAAGTACCATTTCATACGGTTAGTATTGGAAGATGGAGAGTTGAAGCTGGAAAAGATACACACTAGCTAGAATCCTGCAGATATGCTAACAAAAGTTGTAACTAGGGAGAAACTGAAAATGTGCTCAGTTTCAATTGGTCTTCAAGGATGATGATGAAGATGAGGAATAGCCAGGTCCAAAGAGGAGTAATTTTCCAACAAATGAAGTAGTGGTGGAGTTGCTACAATCAGTCTCCAAGTGGGAGATTGTTGGGTGTGGAGCCTGATTTTCTTCCTGATTCATAGATCCTTGTTTTAGCTGGATGTATACCCTAGGAAAATTGTACACCCTTGCATGTGGGGGGGGAAGGGTGCAGGAGGGACTTTTCCCCCTCGCGGGGTCCGGGTGGGCCGACCCCCCCGGCTGGGGGTTCCGGGGGCTAGCGGTCCCCCGGCGAGGGTTTCGGGGGCAGTGCCCTTGAAGCCAAAAATAGATGTGAAATTGCCTTGTAAAAGTATAGTAATTTCTAGTCAATCTGGGTCGTTCATTAGGCGAATGATTTGACGATAGAAGTTATGTTTAGTTTAGGGTTTTTGGCTCTAGAAGGCAATTCCTCTCTTTTATGAGGGTATTGTATTGCAGCTGCGCATGGCATGTGTATTCTCTGAGAGGGAAATAGATAGGGAGACTGTGAGAGAGAACAGAGGATATTAAAATGGATCTGCTGTAGGTTTTGTCTCTTTATTTTTGCTGGATAATAGAAAGGAAGGACTGGCTGTTCGGGGTGGAAGTAGCCTGAACTAGGTGAATCACGTATATCTGTGTCTCTCTGGTTTTATGTGTTTTGTGTGCTTTTATTTTTACGCATATTTTATGTGTTGCATTGCTCTGTAATATTTAATTTTCTAACAACTAATAGTGGGAGATGCTATCAACGGGCTCAACATCCCTGTACCTTGGTCCACCTTCATTGACATGGACATAGAAGCATTCATTCAGACACAAACCATCACTCCTGGAGGGACCCCTTGTCTCTAGCCTTGGTGAAAGGGGCATCAAAGCAGAAGAGGAAGGGACTGAAAGGAAATAGGAAGAACAGGAAATGGAAATAGAGTCAAAATCCACAGAGAATGTAGGAGAAGATGAATAAAAGGAAGAGTAGGAAAAAAAATATGAAAAAGGAGAAAAATAAGAGGAAGAGGGAGATGAAGAGAAGGAAGGAAAGACATAAGAGGAGGAGATACTAGACACCGAGCTTACCACTGATATATCCCCTCAACAAACTAGCCTTTCACCAGGGACCACTGAAAAGGAAGTGGGTGCCACCTTAGCCACTCTAAGCACCCCTATGAAAGCAAAGAGAAAAATGTAGACCCCCATGTACTTGAAGACCAGGAAGAGTTCCTAGGTGAAACAAGGGAGACCTCAAAATCCAACCAAAATCCCCATCACAATTGAACAATCACCAAATAAGAAAGGAGAAATAGGGCTAGAGGAGGGAAATATTCAAGATGTCACTTCACCTAAAACTAAACCTATGAAGTATACAAGAAGGAAAACCTCAAGGCTAGCACCCCTCGAACAAGCACCAACAACAACAAACCTCCAAGAGAAAGGAAAGAAGGGGAAGCATGAAAACCATGGTTTTCTATAGGAAACAAAGAGTTTGCTATAGGAAAATTAGGCAGTGCTACAGGAAACTCAGAATGTGCTACAAGAAGAGAAAAAATTCATGGGAGAAGAGAAAATTTCACCTTTAGAAGGGAATAAGGCCCAAGGTGATGAAAAAGAGGTAGAAATTAAGGGGAAAGATGCCAAATTTGAGAAATAAGAGAAGGAAGAGGAAGAACCAAAGGAAGAGACTTGCTCTCCAAAAATTGTCCCAAAAGACATTATAACAGTTTAACATCCTATCCCACATCCAAAATTGAGCTCCTATTACACATTCATTGAAGGAGGGAGGGTGATCCATCAAAATTTCTCAGTTTCCTTGTTCTATGAGCTAGAGAAAGAGAGAGCGTGCACACACCACTGGATGAAAATTTCCAAAAATAAGAATGTGGAAGATGTAGGGATCATGGAAGAGAAAATCACTGAGATGGGGAGAGATTTGGATGATGTCAGACTTAGGGAGGGAATGTTTAAAGAGAAGCTACAAGAAGCACAAGCATAAAATGCAAGATTGAATGGAAAATTGCAACATAAAGACAAGCAGATTTCCACGATGGAAGACATGTGTATGGAGGCAATACAACACATGCATCCCTCAAACTCTTATGCAATTTACTTGAAGGATAAGTGGCTACAGTTCTAGATCAAAATACTAGAATCATATGGGTCATTTCCTTTCTAGAATTATAGGCAATTCATTTATTTTTGCAATCAATCCAACATAGAAGATAGGTAAAATTAACAAAATTTTACATGCATAATATTTTCTTAGCTGATATAAAAATTTGGGAACCTAACTCTAGGTTGGGGGATATGTAACTGATAGCCATAGCCTCTTAGATGACCAATGAAGAGGCCAGGGTGGAGGAGGTAAGAAATGTGATGAAGAGAGAAGGAAAATAGACTATCCAAATCATGGAGAGAAAATTAGCCCTAGAGGTGTCATAAACAACCACCTAATGACAGTCAATGATTCCAACCTTGCAGACAAATATCTCAACACCCAAGCACAGAAAATTGCACATTATGATGACGTCTCTAAATCGTTAGGAGATGAGTGTGTGATGGCATGTCAGAGACGATGGAATGACCTCCTACTTAGCCTAATAAACATGAAGTATCATACTCAAAATAGATTGAGAGTTTCCCTAGAAGGAGAACCTTTGTACAAAATGGCCATGCAAACAATGAAGATGAAATGGCATGGATTAAAACTAAGTCCACCATTGCTACTGGGATTGAGTGAAGGAAAATATCAAGCTGAAGAGGACAAAGAATGGGATGAAGTAGAAAAGAATGCAGGATTATACCCTCCTGAGGGGACTCCTTCCATGATACCTTGGGATGTCATATAGGCCACAAGGGCACTAATAGAAATGAAGAAAGAGGATTGTGTTGTTGCGAGGATGAGAAACCATTTGGTAGGGGGTTGATGATGAGCACCATAATTAGGTACATTCTAAGGGGCTAATTGCCACCATTTTAGCTTAATTATTCTCTCTTCCTCACATTTAATTTCATTTTGTCATTTTTTTCTCAGTGAGAATGGTGTATTAAGGGTTTTCATGCTTCGAGGCCTAATGTGGATTAAATGCAGAAAATTGGGGGAATATGCCATTTTTTAGGAATATTGCACAATTAGGGCTAGAAGTAGATAGTAAGGAGTGATCGTAGGAGGGTTGACCACCTCCTTAATTCCCAAAGACAACCAATATCTCCTCAATATTCTCCTCCAATAGCTTGAAATCAGAGGCATCCAAGCAAGTGAAATATCAAGGGGAGCCAAGATCCACTTCTCTCGAGTTCCAAGGGAACAAATACCTAATTTTTAAGGAGTTGTTGGTAGATACCCTTTATCATAAATAGGCCAGAGAAAGAGCTCACTAGGATTCAATTTTTTGATGTAGCTAGAGCATTCTTGGATTTTGTATTATACATTTCTGACTTTCATATGTTATGTACAAGACTGGTTATGAAATAAAGTGAGCATTTGGTTTCTTCTCCACTGAGTTAGTTTCAGGGAGCTGAGCTTGTGGGTTAGGGCCCAATTTATTGGCCTCAGTCTCTCTTATGTACTTGTGTTTTCTCTTATGTTGCAGTAGTTAATCACTTTCATTTTATGTTGAGTAGCATATAAAACCTCAAAAGTATGTGCTAAGCCTCCCTCTCTCTCCTCTTTCGTTGGAGCTTGAGGAGGAAGGTCTTACACCACAGACCAAAATATATTTTAGTTTATGATTTATTGGAAAAGTTAGTTTAATTTTCTTATTATGAACATCTTGTAGATGCAGAGGTATATTTCTGTTTCAATTGCATAGGTAGGTTTGTTTAAATTCAACTCATATTTTCCACCATTTTTATGATAATTCAATCAATGATGAATGAATGAACATGTATTTTGATTGTTGGTTTGAATAGAACAGCAGAGGAAGTCCCCTTCAACATCATCAGCTTCATTCTTCACCCTTCATCAACCACCTTCCATCCAAGTCATCTGCACCCCTGTTTTTTGGAAATCATCACCACATCACCATAAGCCACCTTGAAGGTGAAAAACATGCTTTATGAAGAGTTTTGATCTTGGCCAAGGGGTTGGATACCATTCATATACCTAGATCCACTATCACCCCATATCTCCTAACCTTTTCGTCACCATTTCTAGCCTAAAACTCCATATGGCCTCTTTCGTATAGATTTTCAGGACATCATATAGCACTACAGGAAATCCTGTAGAAAATTCCTATAGTAGTGCCAAAGATTCTCGCCTTCCACCCAAAATCACTCTTTCACCTCATCTAATCCTAACCAAGCCACTAATAGACCTTCAGATCTAAACCTTTGGTTCAGGGACCCTCTTAGACCACCTCAATGCCTCCTTTTGCTACAAAACATAGTCATTTAAAAGTGTGCTTAGATCATTGCTAGATGCATCATTAAACACAGTAGTTAAAGATGAGTTTAGTAGGACTCAATTAGTCATTTGGTTCAGTATGTGTTCTCTATATTAGTTTCATTTTCTACAATTCAATTCAACAATCTATATTAGGAATGCCACTTAGTGTAAATTCCTTCTTGCATTAGCTTAAGTGTGAATTTCTCTTTCTTGCAAATAGCTAGGAGAATCAGTGTGATCTAGAGTAGTTTATTTCTTGGGTTGATAAAGTTCAGTTGAGTAGCCTCTGGGAGTTGCAACCCTCTTGGTACAATACTAGGGCTCACCAAAAGTACCTCCCTTTCTAAGAGGGTGTTGATTTTTTAGTATCTTGGGAGGTACTCCAAGCCCTAGGGTTCTATGTTTGGAGGGTGAAGCACCATAAAGTCATTTGTGGGCTTCAAACCCAAGGTTTTGGTTTTTCACCCATTGATATTTGGGCTAAAATCATGGAGAATTTTGGAAATATGATGCATGTAGATGATAGAGGATGATAAGGAGAATCCAACGCTTCGAGAATCATTGAAATCTGAGATGTCCTTCATTAATTATAAATTTTTGAATTTGACAATGAATTTTTGGGCATTCAAGTCATGTAGGCTTGGAGTGTAAATGTCCAAAAGACATGTCACTTAGGAAATTCGGTGGATCCCTTCTTATGAGTATAAATAGAAGGTGAGGAAGGTTCATTTTACACATCCACTTGGTGCAGCACAAGGAAAACAAAGAAGTGTGGAAGACAGCTCGTAGAGGAGAAGAGAGACACCTTTGTGGTGGCCATAGAACAAAAGTACCTTTAGCGAAGGAAATGAAGTCTGGTTGGGCTCCTTTGTGACAATTTTAACGTGTAGTTAACTGTACTGGAAGGATGCATTGATAGGGACTTGTTATGGTCTAGTAAAGCATGGGAATTCCTCCCTGAAGTAGGCTGAAATGATAACAAAATTATGATGATTAGGCTACAGGCCTGTAGTGGGTGTTTTGAGGATCAAACAAGCCCTAAACAGGGAGATTTAGGATCCTATTCACACATCGAGTTACCAGCCTTGTAAAGGGAAGGAAGCCATATTAATTAGGTAAGTTCTGGTGGAATTGGTGGAATATTTTAGGTTATAGAAGAAGCCATATCCAATGACCATAAATTTGTTCATGAAAAACATTAACGAGGTATGTGATTTATCCATTAGTAACTTGTGTTGGATCCTAGTATTTGAATAAGTTTGGATGTGATTACATTTTCAGCCCATAAGATATATTTCGAGGGCTTGACTTGGTGGTTAGAAGCCCCTCCTAGGAGAATATTTCACATTGATCAGATTGGGTTCCATTGGATTGGTGGAGGGCAGCGTGTTGGCGACATAAAGTAGCCCTTGACAATAATTCACGAAGATAGCTTGACAGATGAAGGTTGGATAAAGTTGATGAGCCTAATGTGTAGTACATTGATGAACTAGTGGACTGCTATATTGGAATATTGGAGCTCAGGGATTGGGCAACCTAGAAGAGCAGATTGGATAAGAATGTGTTCATTGTAGCAGAAGCGACTTGTAGCAGTGATAAATGGAAACCCTCCTGGAGAATATATGTGTTGTCTCTTTATGGACTAAGGGGAACTAGAGAGTAGAACAAAAGTGAAGTACCAGTAGGATGAGACACAACATAGAGGTTCCAACGAGATTGTCATTGTATATTGTGTTCTTGTATTTATGGATAATTGAGGGTCATTATCCCTTGTATGGGAAGTCCTAGACTTATTGTATTATTTAGTTGGTTTAATATAACAAATATTGGGTTGTTGTACATATTTGTACGATATTTTATAAAAAATTGTCTATACTTGTGCATGTGTCATTTACCATTATTTGTATTCCACTATGCAAAGTAGCTTTGTTGATATTCTTGGTTTGGTAGCGTCAAATATTTTAAGATTATATCCTAGATCCCAAGGTTATGGAAATTCAACACTTAGCTACAGATTTCTCATGAAATATGATGCATTAATGTTGATGTGATCCAAGTTGTTTAATAAATGCAACTTCATGAGTTACAAATGAATGTTTCACAATTCATAAGAGAAATATTACAGAAAACATTATAAAATAATTGAGAATAGGGCATAATGTGTAAGAGAAATATTGTAGAAAATAATTATAAAGATAACTCCGTATATGACACCATGCATAAGAGATATATTACAGGAAAAAAATAAAAATGAACTGAACTATTTATTGAATTGATAATATATCATGATACCACATTATGACAAAAAACATGCTTTGATCCTAGTGGATTCTAGTATTTAAACTTTTTACGAGTGTATTTCTACCAAGAGTTATCTTCTTTTACATTTCAAAATACCATGGGTATTTACCATGGTTTAAAAAATCGATGGGTGAATACCATGGGTGAATATCACAAATTACTATGATAAAAATTAAATCATCATGTGATTCAAATACCAAAGGTAAATATCGTAGTTTACAAAATCCATGGGTGAATACCATGGGTGAATATGATGGTAAAAACTAAATCATCCTACAATTAAATTCTCACTTCACTATTATGATTTTTTTTACCATGCATATTAAAAATATAATCCATGAGTCTACAAAAAAATGGTAGAAAAATAATTATTAACTATGGTAATTATCTTCCACCTAGATCAATTCTCCTGCCTTATGAAGCAGTGGCCCCCATTGCATAAAGTTTCCTCATTATATGAGGAAATTTTTGTTGAATTGGGTTCCTAATGAACCATTTTCCCTGGTGAAGAAGCTTCCTTATGTCAACCACTCGATAGAGTTGTATGTTCTTTTGTTGAGTACCCTTCATCTTGGTGTCCCCAATCCCATCAGTTCTATCGTGAAACTTACACGTAACCTATTGTTGGGCATGTTGTCATTTGTACTTAGCATTAGCTCTTGGTAGGGAATCATGAAACTATTGCCGGAAGTGTTGAAATTGTTCCACAAATTTGGTTGCTCAATGGGAGGACTTTGTTGGTGAGGATGAAGTATGAAAAGTGACATCCATGGGGATTGTTGGCTAGAAAATTGAACATGTTTACAAATAAATAATAGAGTTGTAAATATCTCCATTATAGCCACATTGAACATATGGATGGTTTTTGTCTAGTGTAAGTGGATGAGTGACTTGGAAGAGTAGGGGTTCCTTTGTAGGTGAGGTGAATATATCCTGGACCGTTCTACAAGCTTTTCAACCTACTTGTGTTTTGTAGATAGAGATTTTATTGAAGCTATGGTTGTTGAGGTGAATTTTTGTTTATCTTTTGACAAAACTATGGAAAGGACAAAATTAGAAGTATGAGAGACTACCTTCTTGCATTGTTTTGCTGAGATCAATGATTTTGCAGTAATTGGAACTGCCTTTGGTACCTTGTATAGTTGATCCTCCAAAGTAGAAACAACGCTAGGAAGTTGAGACCCACACAAAGAATAGTGTTTCCACATATAAGGTTGTTCTAATAGAACATCAATTTGAGTGGTGAAACATCACATAATACCTCATATGTGAAGGGCTTGATGTTGTAGGACAAGCGACACTATTGGCTGACACAGATGTCCTATCCATGGATCACCAAAAAATAGTGTATGGTTGGGGGTGTGGAATTATTGGTAGATTCAATATCTTGACGACTGCGACTGGGATTAGATTATTCTAGCTACCATTGTCAACAATTAAATGTAGTGGGGTCCATGTCACCCACATTTGCGAATGGAAGAGGCACCCCTCCTCGCGATCCTCTAATTCTTCTAGTTGGATATTCGAATTTGCAATGGTAACATTGGGCTTCGCATCAATGATAAACTTCCTTTTACCCTATTCTAAATTAAAATATGAGCCAGTTTTTGTTTTCTCTCTAAAATATCTGCCAATAATTATTGTTTCTAGTAGCATTCATCGATGTTGTGTGAGGGACTTCTGTGGAGCCTACACCACTTTCCAGTATCTACCTTTAACTTTCCATAACCATTATTTTTCTGCGGCTTGGTTGGGTTTTCATAGGGAGGTCCAACCTAGCTCTATCCCCTTCCCTGCTTCCATTGTGAAGGATTTGTAGATCCAAAGTCTTGCTTCTTCTATTTAATTTTTTTCTCTATTTTGATAGCATATCGGTATGTTGCACCAAGTGAGGGGATGTCCAAGAACTCCATTTCTGTCTAGATGTATTTATGCATAAAAACATAATAATTGAGCACTAGATGTTGCTCAGAGTCTAGGATACCCAGCTTGGAGTGCAAGGTATGAAATATATTTGTGAAATTTGGTACTGCTTGGTCCCTTTCCTATCGAGGTGTGGTCCACCTCATGTATTGGTCTTCATAATATCCTACAGGTTTGAATTATTACTTGAGGGAATCCACAAAAATGGCCCAAGTGGGGCCTCCCTTGTATACCCAAAACTCATCTTTGTTGAGTCACTCTCAGGAACCTTCCTGCCAATATTTGACATGGGAAAGATAATTTAGGAGTGCAGAGATGTTTTTGTCATTGTAACAATTTTTTTGGACTCCACAATAGCCCTCCAACAGATTTAGCCATTTTTCTAAATCTTATGTGTATATTTTCCCTTCAAATAGGGGGGTATCGAAGTTAATTGGTACCTGGAAGGGTGTTGAGCTTCCAAAATCTATGATTTTCGAAGGTTTTTCGATGGCCGTTTGGAGTCACCAGAGGATCTCAAATAAATTTTCCATCACTTCGCTACTTTGTTGCGTAAGTGCTTCCCTGAGCAACAATTTGACAAGGTTTCCTTCTTTGTGATTTTTATTTTCATCTGCCATGTGAGGTTTTCGGGGTTGGTGAGGATGGTCTTGCAAAGGTTGAAATAGTTTGATTCTAATCTCCTTGTACCATGACCTTGTTGGGGACATGTGAAAAAAATATATAAGAGAATAATACTTTCATGCAGCTGATCCAAATTGTTAGAGGAATGGGACTTGTAGAGTGATAAAGGAGTAAAAACAAAAAAATCCCAGCAAGTCACCCATCTTAGTACTACACATGCTCAAGTGTGCTTAACTAAATAATTCTTATGAAATTTAATGCATTTATGTTTGTGTGATCCAATTTGTTTAAGAAATACAACTTCACGAGTGACAAAAAAAATTTCACAATGCGCGAGAGAAATATTGTAGAAAAACACTATAAAAATAATTGGGAATAAGGGAGAGTGCGTAATAGAAAAATTTCAAAACAACATTATAAATATAATTCAATATATGGCACCATGCATAAGAGAGATATTGCATAAAAACAATAAACATGAACTCAAATATTTATTGAATTGATAATATACCCTGAGACTACATTAGGAGAAAAAACATGCTTTCCTCATAGTGAATTCTTATATTTATACTTTTTACAAGTGTCTTTCCACTTAGAGTTATCCCCTTTTATATTTCAAAATACCATGGTTACATACGATGGTTTACAAAATCCCATGGGTGAATACCATGGGTGAAGATCACAAATTAGGATGGTAAAAATTAAATCATCACGCGATTCAAATACCATGCTTTACAAAATCCATGGGTGAATATGATGGTAAAAACTAAATCATAGTGTGATTAGATTCTCACTTCAGTATTATGGTTTATTTATTTATTTTTTATCATGCATATTACAAATATAATCCATGATTTTACAAACATTGGTAGAAAAACAATTATTAACCATGGCAATTATCTTCCACTTAGATCAGTTCCAATTACGTATCCTTAGTCTTATCCTTAGTCTTAGAATTAAAGGTTGAGTTCTTTGCAAGATGAATGGGAATTTCAATGTCACTAGACAGTAGACAACTTAATTTTCTCCTACTTCTATCCTAATTACTCCATGAACATATGTAACCAAATCATTCACTAGTCTCTATAATAGCAACAAACTCGTATTATATTGTTGAAAGGGCAATACCCCTTTGCAATTTCAAAATCCAACATATTTTTTTTCCACCTATAGTAAAAATATACCCTGTGGTTCTCTTCTTCCTTATATGACCTGCGATATCCAGGTCAACATATCCCTATAGAATAATGTTTGAACCTCCAAAGCATACTTCCTAAGTATCAATACTTCTCAAATACCTGAGAATCCACTTTGCTACATTCCAATGCTATTTACATGGATTTTTCATAAACTTGCTCTCAAATCCCATTCCATGTGTGATATTTGGACTTATGCAGACCATCTCATACATCAATATACCAACTTCTTATGAATTTGGAACCTTGGACATGTAGTCCTTCTCCTATTATGTCTTGAGACACATTTCATTAGCCAAATTGAAATGGCTATCTAAAGGTGTACTAATTTGTTTCTCATCTTTATTTTTTAATATTTCCAATACCGTTTCTATGTACTCACTCCAAGATGATGTTAGACCCTAAAAAAGTAATTCTCTATATAAAACATGAAGATAATATAGTTTCCATTATCTAGTCTCTTCAAATAAACATAATGGTAATACTAGTATGTACAATAACCTTTTTTGTCATAAACTTGTCAAACTTCAAATACCACTACCTTGGAACTTTATTTAATATATACAAAATCTTCTTTATTTTTCACACTAATTCTTCCCTTTGACATCATATCCTTATGGTTTTTTCATATAAATATCATCCTCCCAGTCCCCACAGAGAAAAGGAATATTTAAAGAAATTTACTTAATGTCAGTTAATTAATTTTAATGCTTAATCATCATATTAGCTAGTCATGGCTCTCCATGCTAGTATTTTAATAATAATTTAATATTAAAAAAACAAGGGTAAGGAAAGAGATGCACAAAACTCACCCCTTTAAAGGAACATTGTCCTGAGTGTTCTACAAATATAAAACAGAAAAAAAAAATAACTTTATAATTACAATCGTTACATCAATGACATTTTCCATCTACTAAGTTTCCATGCCATTCATTATCCATGGTCTAATCACCTCTATACTGTCTGGAGTTCTAGCACATTCTTACCTATTTGTCCAATTCTTCCCAAGGCATTTGTAGGTAATAGATCCAACTCATTATTTTTCTTAGATGCACCTCATTCATGAATTATCCCAATGAGTATGTACATGATTTTTTTGAAAACTATTTCATTAAAGTCCCCTCTTCGTGGAAATCACACACCTTCCAAGTTTAGACATCCCCTTCTCTATGCCCTCATTCCCTCATGTGATCCATTCCTTGTAAAGGATTCCTCACATGGGAAGAGTCTTGATGGAGTCTTACTGCCAAGGCATCCCTATGGATTTCTCTAATAACAAACACATTTGTCATGACATACCTAATGGTGATCAGTGCATATCACGAGGTTCCAATGTCAGCACCATGGCTAGCCACTAGGGTCTTTAGCTCAATTATGCTACCACTACACTACTTTGATGTCACCTTGTAATAAATGTCATATATACTTGCTAGATAGTTCATTAGGTAACCTATATCACAAGCATATAGATCTTATGAGATTAATCACAACAATCTTAAATCAAATTAAGACAAAACTTCAATAGGTAATGCTTTAAACTAATACTTATCTCTATGGATATTCTTAGCCTCCTTTTCCTCCACATGTAGCAAGTTCCTCTAATTTTCTAACAGTCAACATGACCTCTTGTGCTCACATCCTAGTGAGTATGTGATGAATTTCTTCTCCCATCAATTAATCACCCTTCTTATCCCACACAACCCCTATTCTAATAATTATACCTATATGAGGGTTTTCATGCAGGGTCCCTCATCAATTATTCACCCTTATAATATTAGGCAATCCCCATTTTAATAATTATACCTATTTGGGGGTTTCCTACATGGGCACCCATCAACTACTCACCCTTATGTGCCTAGGAAACACCCATTTGGGGAAGACTACATGTTTGGGGGTTTTATTGCATGGGGTTACTAGTAGAGTATTATATCTCAGTGTCATATCACATGCTCTATTATATTGTGCATGGAGTATTATAGACAAGTGCATGTCTAGCATGCTCCATTGTATTTCTCTTGGAGTCTTATAGTCATGGTGCGATTGTGAATTTCTCCCATGATGTAATGAAAATGTCACAGGGATGTCATGTCACCATAGAAATATTGTTCCTAAGCTCCTTACTCCATCATTTCACTTGTGTCACAACATTTATTTCTCATGAGATATACTCAAAAAGTTCAAACATTTTTTTTAATTTCCCAACTGCACTTCATTTGGAAATAAAATCTCATAAACATCAGACTTTTAGTCATGTTGTTGATATTCCTTGCAAGTGGTGATATTCTATCATGGTGGATTTTATCTCACACTCCATTTGAACACTATACCTACAATTTTAACTTCCAATCAACCAAACAACTATTATTGTTCATACATACAATCTTTTCATTGCAAATATTCACAACATCTCCTAAAGTAACCTCAAAAATTTTCACACATAACAAGTGTATCATTCTCCATTGAATTTAAATAGATTGAAATGAAACTATAATAGCATCAGATATGTGCATCACATTCATTCTAATCATTTCATAATACATTCAAATTTTTATTCCATTAGACCAATGAGTAAAAAATGAGACATGCATATATTTAAATTCATGAGAAATTTATTTCTCCATTTTATTTTGCAGGCATTAAAAAAGGCATTGAAATATTTTCACAATGAATTCTCCCTACCTTAACCATACCCCTACTTGGGAATTCATGTAATACATGCATTTGTTTTGAAACAAAATATTCCAAATTCAACTGAAAGAAATTCTTACCCAATTCCTTTCCTTTACTTTTTTACCTTTGCTTTTTCTTTCCTTACTTACTTGGCTACCATCACAAGCATTCTTAGTTGAAGTATTTTAAAGGAGTCTAGCTAGCTTCTAATATACCTATTGGTGTTATATTTAGAATTCCTTGGAATGATTGTAGCCTGGCATATTAGTCCTATCTCTATCAGTTCAATTGTTTACAATTTACAATGAAATTTCGTAAAAGGAAATTTCCATTAGGTATCCAATTTACATATTCATACATTTTCCTTGTTCATACCCCCAAACACGTGCATATATATTATGGCATGCATGTACCATACATGTGCATATTCCATGCTATTTATATGTTGTTATTTTTAGATTTAATATTAATCCTCTATTGTTTTCAATCATTCAAATAACAAATATGATAAGTATAAGCATAAGCACACTACTTCCTTTCCTATTGTAATCAATAGCAGGAAATAGTTCTTCGTACTCGCCCTATGAGTAATACATGTGACATGGAATTCATTAGGTAACCTAGAATTCTTATTTTCTTATCATTCATGCTATATATATATATATATATATATATATATATATAAGTCGCAGCATAATTTTTAGTTAAGAGAATTCTCCTCGCTCAAATTATTTTCATATTTGTATTGTCATTATCCAAATCGCTTCATTAATGCCCTACCAAGCCTCTCGAATGATCCTTTCCACATATACCCTCTAATGTAGTTCCTCTAATGTAGTTTTTAAAGGTAGTCCCCCAATGATCATTAGGAATTTCATTAAGGATGTAAATCACATGAAAAATCATAGCAAATTTTATTGCACATAGAAATAAGTTTTCTCAAATTTTATTAGGCTTGCAACCCAAAATTATTTTGTGTAACAACTATGGGATCCCTTCCCTTTTACATTCCTATGCATATTAGCGATCTACATACACATAATTTTTTAGTCAATATATGACATATAAATTTACAACATGTATATGTGTGTGTGTGTGTGTGTGTGTGTGTGTGTTTTCAATCACCCCAACCTTTCCTATGCTCAAGGGTATCTTGTAATTCAATGTACATACCAATTTTCCTTATCCAAAATATTTCCTCTACATTTACCTCAACAATATCAGTTAACATACATACAAAAAATTTTGTTAGAGTCTTTCTTAAGGTTTATAGTGACCTTAAACGTCTAAAATATTTCTAGATGGATCAAGATGAACCCTTCCTCTTGAAATTATATGAAAGTAGATTACTTTAGCTAGACACCATTAAAAATTAAATTTCATTATTGTGGACCCTTTGATATGTTAGATATATTTGGGGATGCTCCCTCATCTCTCTTCACCCCACCACCAAAGGTGGGTGACTCAACCTTCCTAACTTCTGTAAGCACCAACCAACTCCTAGCGTGTTTTAATTCCACTATTCGGGGTTCTTATTACTGGTCTTCCACTCATGCACTTTCCACTAACACATTTTTGTGTGTTTTTCCATTGAATTAGTCTCTTGGACATCCAGATTTTTCTTTCCCTCATGCAACTTATAAGGGTAGTAAACAATAAGGTGTTTCTTTTTGCAGTCCCAACACTTCAAAGTATTCCTTTTTATGTTACTTACTTCTACATTTTTTGTTGTTGTTTCATATGCTAGGAATTTACAAAGGTTATCCTTATTTTTTTGTTTGTGACAGAATTCAAGGATTAGGTTTTATCCTCCACAACCCAAAAATTTCAATTCCCTTTCCTTATTCCAAACCTTATGAGGTTTTTCATTGTTCTTTTCATTATGACACCCTTCCATAGCTCGAGTGGTTGGTCCATGTTGCAAATTCCTTTAAATGTATGACAAGTTTTATAGTAGCATTGTATTTATATTTCCCTATTCTTCTTGTTTTCTAATAAGTATTTCATTCTCTTCTTTGTGACTCTTCAACTAAACTCTCAAGCTCTTGAGGGTATCCATTCCATCAAGGGAATTTTCCTTTGACCTTTCTCCTACTGAGTCTTCTTCTTTCTCATGATGGATTTTGTCCATAGCATACTGCACCATTATACTACTCATTCTTTTATGTTTTCTACAAATGGTGTCTTCTTACGCATTGTCACACACACACACATAATCATCAGCTAAATCAAGAATACAAATATTATTTCATTACATTTTCATGCCAACACTAAGCATGTTGATTTGATGTTGTTCACACATTTAAAACCCATGTCATTTAGATAAAATTAAAATACATGTAAGCATTCTATCAAGTTAGAATCTTTGACGTTTGAAAGTTCAAAGTCATCATGTATAATAATCAAGTTATTAGAATAATTTGTATCCTTGATGTGTGAGCCTCTCCAAGTCTAGTGTTGATTCTAAGCTCTGATTCCACTCTGTAACAAACCCATTGCTTTAATGCTCCATTAAGGATACAGGGTGTTAAATTTTATTCTTCTTCACAAGCTTAACAATAAACTATGATACCACTTACTAACACACTTCCTCCCAAAATCTTGGCTTATATTGGTTGTGGGAGGTGTTATATATTCATTTTGAATCAACCTCCAATTTCTATTATGAACATGGGGTCACAGAACCTCATTTTATCAAATTATGCAGAACTAATTTTTTATGCCACCATATAGTTCATCTCATCGATAGATTTTTGATGGTATAAATTCTAACTTTCTTCGATGGTGGGGGGAAACCACTAGGACGATACGCCTAATCATGTCATTTCCACATCACCGACCATGCCTTGTCAACTTTACCATCTAACCTCATGCTATGTCACCATAAGAGAACCACATTCCATTCATATGGCTCAACTTGGCCTTGGTGGAATTACCATGTCATCACTATGGGGCCTCATTAGAGCAGTCTTTCCTTGAAATGCATGCCTACTGCAAGTCAATAGGTTACAAACTTGAAAATTGGCAGTGAGTACTAAGAAATTATAATGTTCCAAAATGGAACTATGCCTAGGTTGGATGATTTATCATTGGTCCACCTATAGTTTTAAAAAACATTCCCCCAAGCTTGGTTGTGGATGGAAAGGAACGAGCAATGACAAGGTTACATACTAGAACCTCAGTTAGACTGGTGGCTCTATCATTGGCCATATCAAATCAAAATCATGTATGTGTAATTGCAATACAAAGGAAAATTTTTAATGGTCATGGGGAGACAAATGGCCCTTGGAACCCTTTGGTTTAAGTCTTGGGTTATAGCCCATAGTCATATGTTATAATATTTATATGTCCTGGTTAAGGTCTTTATGAATATAAGAGTTTGTATAGTAGTGAACTGATGACAGTGGTTGAATTAGAGAGCTGGGAAAGCACCAATGGAACTGATAAAATTGAAGATTGATCCATAGTCTTGAACTAATATAGGAATTATGGGATTTTACCCACTAGGAAGCATGAAGGTATATTGAATATAGGATAATAGTGTGGGTTTTGCAAGGAAAGGGAGACAACCCCAGATGCCAAATTTCCTAGTTTCTAAGGCATGAGGATACAAAGTCCTCAAACTCGAATCCTACTTGATATATAGTATAGGGAATTGATGTCCACGCGACCTATTATGCAGTTTCTAAAAGAAGGAGTGGGAAAAACCCCATCACCTAACTCCATAGTTTTTCAATATAACCATATCATGAGATTATTCTCAGTTAATCCAAACCTACAAACTCTTGTAGTCTTGTTAAATTTATATTCATAATTATATATCCATTAATCACATAAATAGGAAATACATAGAAGTGCATATTTGCACAAGGAAAGTTACATATTATCCTTTTAGAAGTATGAATCTATAATCATTAAATCTATTACAATCCTTAATCACAATAATGATATGAGTGTGCATAAACCCACCGATTATCACATCATTCATGAACTAAGTATTCACCATCAAAAAGGAATATTCATTCCATTAATAGCATACGATAAAACTTAAAAATCCAATGGCTGATAACAAGCTTCATAGTGCAAACATTCATTATAACTATAGACATACAGTAGTGATTAATCATGGACATAACAGTGAACCTTATGCATTCATTCATGAAAATGTAGGAGTATGCATTATTAAATAACATAAAAAGGAATTTCATGTCTCATAATCCAATTATGCATAACATTTATGCTTATTTGACTGTATTAGAATGGATAGTAGTTGAAGGCGATACTTCCACTCTCCACCCAACCACATGCTAGTTGCACTGCAACTTTCTTATAGTTGACCACCCTTGTGCTAGATCCACAATTTGAGGGGTTACTTGTTTATTTATTTCACAGTGAAATCTTGGCTAGAAACTCAGGTGGTGGAGTCTACTATTCTCGTGGTTTCTCAACTATTCTATGGTAATAATATCATAATAACCCGCCAACCTCTTTGAGTATGCTACTCACCACTTAATCATAAACAAAAATATAGTGGCCTCAACACATCAATATGGGGAATGACACCCAAATATATAAGCACTATGATTAGTCACAAACTACAACACTTCTCCTTGAGCTCACTTCCTAGCTCCTAACACTCTGCAACATATGTCTAAGGGATTATCTACTCTCTTCATAGTGTCCTTCTTGGATATAAGTTTTTTGTGTATTTATCCTTTTTCTTTTCCCTTATTTTAGTTCTACATTACTTGCATCTCTTTGTGTACTCATGAGAGTGTGTTGACCCATTTCACTCTCCCTGCTAAGGACAAGAAAACTATGCGAAGTTTCCCCTATCTAATCACATCCAATCACATCTATTTCCATCTACCAGGTGGCGGTTTGATCGATTGTGCAATCTCCTTGATATTCAATGGTGAGGGGCGACATCCTCCACTTCTCCACTCTCTCATGACATCATTCAATTCCATCATGTGGTGTTTTGGTTGATTATGGTACTTCCTCCATCATCAAGGGTGAGGGGCATCATCTTGCAACCTCGATCCATAAGGGATATGGGGATGGGCATGGTACGCTGCCCACATTGTTGAATCCCATATCATATATTATGTCAACATAAGTGGGTGAGTTAGTCAACCAGAGTGTTAGGAACATCAATGTAGTCAGCTATGGATTTCAATGCATGCTAGCAATCACACCATTTTTCCCTCAGGTTATGGATATGTAAGAAAATTCGTCCTTCAATATCCAATTAATTAATTTTAATTATTAATTAGTGTATCATCCATTTTTAGTTCTCCACTCTAGTATCTTAGTCCTATTAAATATCACAAAAGTAGGAGTAAGGTGAGGGATCCCACACTTCACATACAAACATATTCTCTTTGGATAGATCAATGTTGAGGATACCTTTCAAAGGGAAATTGATATTTCTTTCAAATAACTTATCAGATACAATGTGGTGGTCTATCCAGATGATGTAACAATTTATTCCAAAAGGAGGATAGATCATGCCTACCACCAAAAACTAGTCTTTGAAACATGGAACACGTACATAATTTCCCTTCACACAAAGAAGAACATATTTATTGTTGACAAATGTAACCTACTATGTCATGCTTATTGTAACATGCCCCTATTATAGCCCTGCTTATTACAAAAATGGTCGTGATTGTGATTCTAATATAGGGGGACTATGACTCGCTAGACCTATGATTAAAAAAATAATATTTATTAATTATTTAATTAACACAACTAAAGTTTGGATATATTTATGGATCCTTGACATGAGGGAAGCTTTCTACCCACCTATTTATTTTAAATCCATGTCCCCTATCAAATAAATTAAAATAACGTAGTGTTGATGGTGTACTAGTGGGTTACACTTGTTTCATACTATATTGGGTGACTAATGTGTATGGTGAATAATACCTATTCACTCAAAGAGGGAGAACAGTAGTATGACCAAGCGAGAAATCACCTGGAACCTATAAAAATAAGATATTATACAAAGAAAAGAGTAAGAGACTCAAGAATAGATGTAATGGAAGTGGAAAGGAATGTGCTCAAAAGGGAATATGAATGGACCAAAAGGAAACAAAAGAGGAGGATGGTAACATAAAAATAACAGAGAAGATAGGATATGTAAGGAAGAGACACTACACAAGGGCCTCTTCAAAAGAAAATCATATTTATTCAAGGGATGGAGATCATTGGCATGCACGAGTCCCATATTTTGCCAATAGAATATTTTCTAGAATAGCATCAAATGAATGATGTGGATTACTAGGGCATGGTAGATTTTATTAAGGAATAGAACTGGTTTTGATCATTGGAATGGATAACCTAGGACTAGTGTTTTATGTCCTTGATTTTGTTCTCTGATAATTTTGGGCAGTTATTCAATTTACTTTGTTAGAAACCATGTATTCCTAAGCCTATGTTAACTACATAAATTTTAGTGAATAATAAACACATTGGTGTGAAATTCCATAGTGCAAGAAATACCTCAGACCCTAGATCTAGATTGGGGGTGGTCAATTACAAGAAAAGTTGAAGTGTAACTGACCTATGGTTGGGAGGAGAGTGGAAATCCCTCCTTCAGTTTCCAACTACTCCAAATCATTTTAATAATTATTCTTGAATATGCATGATAGGCTACAAGCTATGTTATGCCTTATTGTACTTCTGACTTATGTTGAATCCTATGTTAGAGCATCCGATTTAATATCTAATCCTAGTTGATTAGGTAACTGGTACTTCTTTGGTGATTATCAATTGTTTGAATCATGAAAAAAGTATCCTTCTTAATAAATTACAATTATTTTGACATAATCCATACCTATGATCTAATAATACTCAGGACTAAACTATGATTTTATGAGTTTCTTTTATCCTTGTATGTTTCTAAGATGGGAAACTTGCAATTTTAGGTCATATTGTTGTATGTTTTTATTTATTGATTTTTTTTTTCTAGGCTATAACTTCATAATTTAGTGTCCAATAAAAATCACCTAATAACCTTCTATCCTAGTGTGTTTCTACACTTCAAGGTTGCTTGTAAGGTACTCCAAATATGGAATTTTTTGCATTTTCTATCATTTTGTAGATATGGAAGTGTAGAAATATTTCCAAAAATTAGACTACAAAATAAAGTGGTAATAAAATAAAATTCATCCCATTTGATGTATATATATTTACCTCACTGTTAAGCATGAAATGTAATTATTTATTCCAGTATTTGAGTGTGTTTTCAAGTGCTAGTTTGTATTTTCTATTGTACTTATTCACTGACCAGATTTAAAACTTGTTTAAATTGTCTCATAACATTCACCATATACAATTTTTTCTAGGCGTTAGTATTTTAAATTTTTGGTGTTGTGCATGTATATTGGGATACCATCGTGTACTTATACATTTTCACCTAAACTGAGAGGAGATCATGTTGAAGTGGCAGTGGGAATATCTCCTATGTGCTTACCCCTTAGCACCTTGACAACGACCTTTCCAAAGATACTAACCCCAAATATAACAATTTTTTGGTGTCATTGTTGGAAAAAGGTCAATCATATTGGTGCTCACTATTATAATTCAAGGTGTGGATTTTCCCCTTGTACGACTAAATTTTTTTGAGTTCTATTATTAGGGAAAAGGTTAATCATATCAGTGCTTTAATGCCATTATATTTCAACAACATTATATTCTCCCCTTGCAAAACGACCATCGCTAGTGAGTTCTTATGTATTGTACTTTAGTAATATTCTCTATTATTTCTAACTTGAAAAGTATCATCATGCGACTACACATGAACAACCAACAACAAAGAATTATTCTACAAAAAGAAATTCCCAAGATAAACTTCGTCTTGTCCTAAAGCCTGAAATTTTCTATAGAAAAATAAGGTATAAGAAAAAGGAAAGTGAAGCAAGTGAAAAAATAAGTTTTGAATGTTTACAATATACTAGAGGGTTATTTATTTTTACAATTCTAAATCAAATGGTTTCCCCATGGATGCAAGATTATTTCAAACCTTTTGATTTTACTAACATTGTAGACTAGCCACATGATGTTCTTGGATCATTGGAAAATATGCCCACCTTCCTTGTTGGTCATGCCATTATGGCCTAATACCACTGAGATGATTTTATTGAGAATATGATTACCTTAGGATTTATTTATTTATTTATTTCATGCTTAAATGATTTTATTTTCTATTGGAGAAAGAAGCTAGGGAATTATTTTAAATTTTACCTAATAATAACATTAGTAAATTTAATATTTGTCGAGATACTTTTTGAAATAAATGGGTAGTAAATAAATATGTATTGATATTAAATTCTTTATCTAATATAAAAAGGAACTAAAATGAAACTATTGAGGAATTTAGAATTGTATTTGATAAGATTGTGGATGAGATCCCTAATATTGACACTCATAGAAATGCTTCCATCCTCATGTATTATATAAATGTGTTCCAAGGACACTTTTGGTTCCTCATCAATGAAGCCAAACATAAAAATCCAATGGAAGCTCATGAAAAAACGGAAAGCATGGATGAGAGTTGGGTACATTCAGTAAGACCAGACATGTTGGCCCCCACCAAATCCATGGTTGATTTGAAACCAAAATATCCTCTTCCTCCTTTGATTCCTTCTTTAGATCCTCTCATGACTAACCTAAGAAAATGAAAGAGATGCAAGTAAAATCGAACATAATTCATAATCAGTTGGTGTAGCTAGAGAGAATTAAACAAAAAGGCAGGTTCCAACCAAAGAATGAATATAGAGCCCCCCCTCCAAATCAAAGGCCTCCTACATCTCTTGAATTTACTAATATGGTGGAGTTTCAACCTCCTTAATTTTGCAGATCTTGTAGATGTTTTTATGATGAGAGAACGCGTGTTTTTTCCAAGCAGTGAAGGAAGCTAAAAAATGAGAAAAATGAAAGATATTCCAACACCTACAATATGGGGTTTAAAGGATTAAATGGGCAACAAGCATAGGTTGATGTATCGTATTAAAAAATCACAACCATACTATATGTAGAGATGCCTTTAAGAGATGAGATAAAGTAGATGTATGATAACAGTTTCAAGGAAATATTGTATCTACTAAGGAAAAAACATACCCCATCGATGTAGCATACACATCCCCTAACATCTGCCCAAGTAATAGGCCAACTGGGGTAAACATGAGATGAGGGGTAGTTATGACCAGACTCAACCTCCTTGGTGACTTTAAGGAAGTGGAATCAAAATGAAAAACCATAAAACATACCTCCTATACCTACTACAACACCCATAGAGGCTATCCTGGTCATCCAACTCACTGATCCCTAGGTCCCACTAATTTTTTGTGAAGAAAATGCCCAGACGCTCCTTTGATATGGGAAATGGTGTGTCTGAGAGGCTCTGGATGCTCCCACATCATAGCCATGTGTGAGTCTAGGGAATTTTTCTCTTGGACTTGTGCTAGTGTCTGCAATATTTATGGCACTTTTTAAGCCTAGAACCTTGGGCACTATCCAAAACTTCATGTAGCTTCCATAATCCATCAAGCACATGATGAAAATGCTAATTAACCAAAAACCATCTCCAATACTAGGCCTGACCATTCCCAACTAGGACTGATATTCTGACAAACACTTGGCATCAATGAAATCTAAAGGTCTAGGATACAAGACATAGAATGAATGATTGAAAACTCTTAAGAGGCATGAAAATAAGGATCATGACCCTCTTACTTGAACTGTTGTGACATGAATTAGGTCTTACATCCATTATTTTAACATTTACAAGTAAATACATGAAATAACCATGACTTGAACCAATTATATAACCATGTTTATAACTAGCATACAACCATGTAAATAACAGTGAGGTAACAACCATTAAATCCACACATTAATTAGTGCAAAAGCAAGAGAACTTAGGTTTTATTACACATAGGAAATAACCGACCAAGTTTGGGACTTCCATGTACCACTTGACCATAGACATGGCTGAGCCAAATATATATTCAACCAGTCACCCTCGTGCCATATTCCAAGCATGAATGTGGGATCTCATGGATAAACCAATCCAAAAATAACCAATGGAATCCAGAGGTTAAACCACATCCACCTTCACCATACCGTGATCACACCAAAACCAGTGTCGAGATCAAAAAACTAAATCGAGCTTGGAATGCCTCCAGAATCCATCACTACCATTGAAGAATTTTCCATCTCCTTGTCTCTCAATATTTACCACAATCCACACTAGATCACTAGGCCCTAAACTGAGACACCGCCCTTAGAATTTAAAGTGTATCTCGCAAAAACTAGTCAAGGGATTCCTATGGCTTTGGGAATTTCCTTGAGACCATGTTCGCCCTAGAATATTAAATCCATCATGCCATTCCAAATCTAAAACCCAAGATCAAATCCAATCACACCATGGCTATCCAGGAAAAGGCAAGGTAAGGCTGAAAACCACTGTCAAAACCTAGTAAAACCATACCACCAACAATAAGAGAACCAAATAATAATATGCATAAGCCATGCATGTGCAAAAAAACTAGGAAATCACACATGCAATATGTTACCTGCAAGTATTCCTGCTGAAGCTGCTAGATCCTTCTCTTCCCTTCTTGATCTTTTCTTTCCTTTCCTTTCCCTATCCTTCCTTTTCTTCCTTTCCTCTTTCTTGGCTCAATGCTGAAATGCTCCAAGAAAACTCTAAGTGTACAACATTGAGAGAGAGAGAGAGATAATAGTGAGAGAGCTCTAGAATTGAACTGACAAAAAGGTTGAGCCAAAAAATTCCCAACTAATCCTCAGAATCCTTTTTATCAATGAGGCCTCTATTTTCTTCATTTTCTTCCTCACATGTAACCTATGAGCTTTCACCTTCCTTTTCTCCTAATTTCCATTATTTTCATAAATATATGCCAAATAATGTCTCTTGGCTTTCTAATTTCCTTTATCCATAATAACCGAAATGAACACTCGCTAGGATTTTTTTCCCAACATTCAGCGTGGAATAAGTGTCACTTAACCATGGTATTATTACTTTTACTTTATTAACTTTTATTACATGAAATTTTCACCAGGGTTGTTACAAAACCCTCACCCTTGAGGGAACACCGTCCTCGGTGTTCAATGACACATACAAACCAGAAAACCGCTGAAAATAAAACATACTGCCTATGGGGATTTATAAAACAACTCGTTTCAGTATTTAAAATGCCATCCATATATACAACTACATTGTCTATGGATATTTATAAATCCAAATTGATTCGGTATTTATAATGATATACACATATCCACATATGCACATTTTCTCAACCAACAAATAAAAGGATACAATGTATGTATCTGCAACAAGGAAGTCTAGAGGTTGATACCTCCACCATCAAAGTAGTACCAGGATTCACTTCCTTATCAAGAATTCCATTATCCATTATCAGAGCTAAAGCTACATCCAATGTCTAACACTACAATCCTGTGCCACTTTTCCTCTCAGTGAACAATTACCAACTTTGATTCCATTTGGAAATGATATTGACCAAAATAAATAAATCCATGGTCTTCCCTTATATGAGACATAATCACTCGGGAAATTCAGTCATCTCCTTTTGTGTAGTCACTCTCCTTCCAAGTTCCCTGACATCCCTTATCCTGAACGATCCATCCCTTGGTAAGGCTTCCTCACATTGAAAGGTCAATTAACCAAGGAATATACCTACCTCAAAACCATCATACCGGTCATATCATGCTCATGGTAATGAATGGAAACTATTGGGTACCAATATCCCACAATGGTCCTATTCCTGAATTTATTTACCAACATATTGCTACCTATTTCAATTCCTTTTGTTATTGTTTCTAATGCTTGCAATCAGTTTCAACCACCTAATTGGGAATTTTAGTGCTTCCTATACCAAGCACATAACTATCATTAGATTCAAAATAAATTAAAATAAATTCACATCATACCTCATTGGTAGCTCGTCAATAAGGTACACTTGTAATTCTATTCACTTCCTGTCACAACAAGTCAAACTAGTTGTTTGATCAAATCATCATATATAAAAATATCACATATGGTTAGCTCAAAATGAAACCATCATAAATTGAAATCATGAATCACATGAAATCACCATAAACCATAATCATAAATCACAAGTAACCATCATAAGTTAGAATCACATATCACATGCGTAATAAAAATGAAATAAAAAACTAATACTTATCCTTCATCGGTCCTTATTTCTACCTTTGTTCTTTTGTACACACACTGGATCAGTTACCACACCTAGAAAGCACCCAATTACCTTACTTCTCTTCAATCACGTACACATACACACAATGTACATCACAACACATACATCCACACATGACATACACCACCACAAAATACATACATTTACACCTGTCATGCAACAAAACCCATACAAATACACCCAGTGTACAACAAAACGAAAACGTAAACCTACACCAGACGTACAACACAATGAATACCCATGTCACGATACCATGACTACACCATGCATATACATAGTACTGCATTCCCTCAACACGACATGTATGACATGCACATGATACCACACATACACCAATACCATATGCACAACATGTACAAAGTGCCTCCTGTACATAAAACCACATGTACAACATGTGCACAACATCACATGTACACGATGCCACCTGCAAAATGTGTACACAATGCCAAATTTACACCCCACCACCTGTACAATATGTACACAATACCACATGTACACAACACCACATGCACGACATGTGCACGACACTACATGTATGCAACGCCACATGCATGACATGTACATGACATAAGCTGCACACAAAACCACATGTACAACATGTACAAATCACCACATGCACACAACACCACATGTACAATTATGCACATAAAACCATATGTACAACATGCACACAACACCATATGTACATAGAACTGCATATACAACATGTTCATAACACTATATGTACACAACACTGCATATCCAACATGCACAGAACACCATATGCATAAGACACTGCATATATAACATGAACATAGTTCGATATGTAGACAACACCACATATCCAACATGTACATAGCACCATCTATACTTAGCACTGCATATGCAATATACACACAACACCATATATACAACAAACATACAACATCATATGTGCGCAATACTACATATGTTACATGTACACATCACCATAGGTACAATCACTGAATATACAACATACACAACATTAGTATTTCACATACTTAGACCACACACTGACTCCACAAAGAAACCTCACTTCTAGTGTCTCTTTGCCATCCATGCTCATTCCAACATGACGTAATTCACATTGCTTTCATTTCATTGATGTATCTCTCAGCATTACCTTTCCAAAACATAGGCATAGTATAAACACATAATTTCAATTCATATCCACATGATACTGAACTCATACATATGTTAGGGATACTCTTCCCACTTGATTCCTCATAAGACCAGGAACCTCTTCATGTCATTCACTTGCATAAGCAATCATTCCTCCACAAGCATGATCCCTAACGACCCTATCAAACAATGACATAGATACATAGATATAATCATTGGCATAAATCAATCATGACACTTTTAGATACGACATACATGCATACATAAACATAAACATAAACATAAAGAAATAATGATCTCTTCAGAAAATGACATACATACATGCATATATACATATATAAACATTATCATAATCATAATCACAACATAATTTCTAGATATCATATGGTTAAGGTTAAGAGAACTCCCTTTATGCATTCATAGTATGCAAAAAATTGAGAAAAACAGTTCCCAACATAGCCAAGGCATCTGAGGCCACAAGTCTATTAACTTTACCTTACTTGATTACCTTTCTCATGATTGTCTTGTCACTGTCCATTTACACCAATGGACCCAACCAATCCAATTCACTATCATATTGTTTCCTTCAACTGTACTTAATAATGCATCGAGATTTTTTTGAGTCTTTCATCACATGTTGGGTACCACAAATCTCTCCTCGAGCTCCATTAACTTTCCTATTTCCCAAACCAGTTCCCAAAACTCTCAAAACATAAAAAGAAAGGAAAAGAATTAACAAGAATAAAACCACGAAAACCAATAGCAATATGACACCACAAACAAAGTGGCATGGCCTTGCACTAGACATAAACACAACCCATAAATCAAGCTCAAACAAATCACAAAATACCAGAATCATGAGACTAGCAACAAAAACCCTTACTCAATCCCTATGGGTTCCTAATGCTTCCAAGGGAAGGATTAATCTGAGCCTTCTTCAAGATATCATGAAAGTATATTTTTCCATGCAAGCCCCTGCATCATACCGCCATAAAAAACATAATTTTCAGTGTATAATATAAGAATACAATATACCAGTTACCTTACCTTGTTATGTCAGGCACACTACCTTGTATCTAAACACATACATATATCATCTCTCAAGGGAATCCAATCCCTTGATGAATCTAGTCATAACTAGAAACCAAATATTATACATGTCAAATACACATTCATAAATAGATAACATGTGCACATAATACTAGACAAGATTAGGGTTAAGAATACTTCATGTTTCCATGAAAAGCACTTATTCATTTGGAATTTCGGCCACAAAAAATTGCCAAAGGAATTCTTACCTTATTCCTTTTTTTTTCCTTGCTATAATTGAGTCCTACTATTTACTGTCACATCACCCATTTTTTAGTTATATAAACACATAAAATATTACCTTTTCATGTTAATACCAAACATGTTTCCCTGCACTGTTCACACATGTCAATCACAAGTTCTAGATATCAAGACATCGCATCTATTAACTAAAATCTGCCTCTACCAAGACTAACAACCATGTCATAATCAACTAATAGTCAAAATCATAAAACTACAACTATCACCTACTTATATTCAAGTACACATTAAATATCTCAACACATAGTGTGTTAGTACAACCATATTAAAACAAGATAATTACCTCATGCAATATTTTAGTCACATACTCATATTATGTGATTAATCAAAAATTCAAACGAATTATAAATGACATAATATACATAAAACACTCAAACAAAAAATAGACAACATAATAAAACATTGAAATGCCAAATAAATGAAATAATAAAAATCATACCCTAATGTATCTCAGGGGAGTCTATCTTGTCTACGCAATCAATCTATATTAGCATAATATAACTTCACAACGTATCCACTCAAACATAAATAAAGTCATGATATTCATAACAGTAACTAGCTAACATGTTCACGTCATAAAATGATAAACAGTTGTCATTCATGCATAACAATCACATATGCACAATCAACCTATATTATTATGACATAATATCACAATATATTAACTCATACTTGAATTTCATAGCCATAATCATCTACACAGACCAATCCAGATCAACACGATACATATAACATCAATATCTTAATGAAATAAACATAATATTCAAGTTAAATAACATATAACAACAAAAAGTTAACATATAACGTACTCATCAACAACATATAACATAATCATTAATTTAACTAATGTAAAACAACAACAATAATGCATATAACAATACATTTCTATCATTCATGACTTTTCGACACACATGCATATGACCACACTGACTCACTAACATCTACCATGCATGTAACCATATCAACAATAAAATGACAAACATGCATATAACAATCCATTAACCACATACCATCATGTCAAACATAAAACCTGGATGATGATCTTCTCTTACCTTGAGGTCTAATGTTGCAACCATGCTTTGATGATGTACATATCCTGCTCTATCTTGAACAACACATTAGCATCATAACATACCAATAGCATCATGTTGACATAAACTACATGCATGACAACCTTAACCATGACAAAATCATACTTTTCCCAAAGAGAGCATGACCACACTCTAATACCACCTATAACATACACCTCCCCTCACATCTACCCAAGTAACAATCCAAATGGGCTAAACATGAGATGAGGGGAAGTTATGACAAAAATAAAACTCATTGGTGACTTTAAGGAAGCAGAATCGAAGTGGAAAACCATAACACATACCTCATGTACCTACTACAAGACCTCTATAATCTATCCCATTCATCCATATGAATGTTCCCTGGGTCTCGCTGATTTTTTGTGAATAAAACTTGTAGAATCTCCCTTGATATGGGAAAGGGTGTGTCTGGGAGGCTCTGGACACTCCCATAGCATAGCCATGCATGCATCCAAGGAATTTTTCCCTCAGGCATGTGCCAACATCCATGAGATTTATGGCACTTTTAAAGCCCATAATCTGGGGCACTACCCAAAATTTTTTGTAGCTTCCAGAATCCATCAAATACTTGATGATAGTGCTAATGAACCAAAAACTGACTCCAGGACTAGGCCTGACCATCCCCAACTGAGACTGACATTCTTTCAAACACTTGGCATCAATGAAATCTACAGGTCTAGGATACAAGACAGAACATGAATGACTAAAAAATCTTAATAGACATGAAAATAAGGATCACTGCCCTCTTCCTTGAACTGTTATGACATCAATTAGGTCTTGCATCCATTATTTTAACATTTACAGGTAAATACATGAAATAAACATGACTTGAACTAGTCATATCATGATGCTTATAACCAACATAAAACCATGTAAATAACAGTGAGATAACAACCACTAAATCCACACATTAATAAGTACAAAAGTAATAGAACTTAGATTTTATGAAACATAGGAAATAGCCAACCAGTTTTGGGACTTTCAAGTACCACCTGACCATTGACATGGATGAGCCAAATCTCTCTTTAGCCAGTCACCCCCGTGCCATATTCCAAGCATGAATGTGGGATATCATGGATAAACCAATCCAAAAAAAACCAAGGGGATCCATAGGTTAAACCACCTTCACCCTTACCATACCATGATCACAAAAAAACAGTGTTAAGATGACAAAACCAAATCGAGCTTGGAATGCCTCTGGAATCCATCACTATCCTTAAGGAATTTTCTGTCTCCTTTTCTCTTGGGATTTAACCCAATCCACACTAGATCACAAGGCCTTAAATCGTGACACCAACCTCAGGATTTACTGTGTATCCCTCCAAAACCAGTCGAAGGATTCCTAGGATTTTGAGAATTTCCTTGAGACCACCTCTGCCCTGGATTTCGAAATCCATCCGACAATTCCAAAGATCAAAAATGAGATCAAATCCCATCACATCATGGCTATCTGAAAAAATGCAAGGCAAGCCTCAAAACCACTTTCAAAACCCAACAAAACCATGTGACCAACAACAAGATAACCAAATACCAACACACATAAGCCATGCATGTCCAAACCAACTAGGAAATCACACATGAAATATGTTACTTGCAATTATTCCTGCTGAAGCTGCTAGATCCTGCTCTTCCCCAATTGTTCTTTGATTTCCTTTCCTTTTCTTGTCCTTCCTTTGCTTGCTTTCCTCTTTCTTGGCTCAATTATCGAAACCTCATAAATTTATTCCTTTGCTTGCTTTCCAAGGAATCAATATTATAGTATAAAAAATTTATTAATATAAAACAAGTGATTTATTATAAATTCAATATCATCTTTATTCTAAAAATAAAATTGATCATAAAATGAATTATAAGAATTTACTTTTAAAAAATGCTAACAATTTTAATTCAATTAAAATGAAACCTTTACATTAATAAAAAAACATAATTTAATTTAATTATAAAATAATAATTACATTTTCTTGTTAATGTTGGTCGGTTAAAGCTCACCTCATGCACTTATTTGATTTATATTTATTGCATCTAACCTCCTCTCTTTTTGGCAGGATTTGTACTGATGATGGGTCTTGATCTAGACCCGAAACGTAGACACAAAAATGCATACTATAGAGATTCTGAATTCAACAACTCAAAATTTCCATTATATCCTTCTTCTAATATAAAGGTGGATATATAGGTATAATCAATATTTAAATGATATTAAGTGGGAAATGCATGCCATGTGAAGTTAAAACTTGAAGACACTCCCAAACAAAATCTAAATGAAAAGGAAAATAAAAAATGTATGGAATTGTTGCAAAGAGAGGAAACAAGTGGATAAAAATGTGATCAATATGATTTTTTCCTTGACCTTTTACAATAAATGTACTTCTCAACAATAGTCGTTAACATGTTTCAAACATTTGATTTTGTAGTCATTGAATGTTGTGTAAGGACATATAACAAGAGGATGGAATGCTACCTTAGGAAAGTAAAAATTGTGAAGGATGTAAATGATGATGAATTAACCTTAGTTCAAATTTTCAAGTGGAATTAAAAGTTAATGAAAGAGAAAAATTTTCCAAATTTAGGAGAATTATAGTGGAAATAATATATTGATATTGTTCTCATTTATAATACAAAAATCAATGCATTGAATCTTAGAATCAACTTATACATGTTCTACAACAAGAATTTCTAGAGTAATGGTAAATGAGACCTATTAAACTTGCAATAGAAAAAACATATAATAATGAAAAATAATCACTTATAAAGTATTATTTTTAAACATGTTTTTTTTTTGTCATCTACATACATTAATCTAAAAAATACTATATATATATATATATATATATATTACACTTTTCATTTTTAGGAAGATAGATCAAATTCAATGTAATATATGAAACATGCTAATAGAGATGTTGAAAACAATATTTGTGAATACTTAAAGTGTTTTGTTTAATATTGTTTTACAAACATCCATAGATGTTTTATGAGATATGATAATATATAAAGAAAAAAAAAAACTTGAATATTTGATTAATATTGGATTAAAAATAGGTTTTGAATATGTGTTGAAGTATTAAGAATTAATTAAATAATTTGTAAGTATCTATATTTTTTTACTTCCCTTGTTTTATAAAAATGGAAGAACAAGAAACATTACTATATGCATTTTTTATCAAAGTATATAAAACTCACAAGAAACAAAATATGGAGTGAAGCCAACATAATAAATCCTGATAGATGATGTAAAGAATGATTTGTAAAAAATGTGACTTATTTATGAATCAATTGTTAGTATGGTACACTTTATCTTGATAAATGATGTGAAGAATGATTTCTAAATAATATGACTTATTTATGAATTGATGGTTATTATGGTACACTTTTTCATTCAAGCATTTATGTATTTTATATTATAAATGTAGATATATCCAATTTCATTTTATTCTACATTTGTAGATAGAATATAAAGAGATACACTGTCAAACTCAAGTCAGTTAACAAAACATTCTAAAATACCTAAGTAAAATATCCCATGAAATTGATGAAGAAATGAAATATGAAAACATTTCGTACAATAACTTTTATGTTGTCCCATTTTATATAATAAAAAATCTATTATTTATATATAATAAAATGAATTTATTATTTTTATTACTTTATCCAATATCATAAAATTTCAGATTATTAATTAAATATATAAATAATTTAGACTGTTACAATGAACAAAATATATCAAACAATATATTTATTTAAATACTATAATTAATAATACACTTAAACACAATAATTAAATAAAATAATAAAATTCAAAAAATTTAACATTAAAAACCAAATAATCATCAACATTATATTTTATAATTTTTTCTAACCAACCACATATCCACACACTCTCTAGTGGATATACACAAATGGAACGACATAAGCTATCAATCACTTTCGTTAATTAAAAATTATAGGGACCACATTGATGTGATGTAATTTTAATAAACAGTTTCTGTAATTTTAATAAACAGTTTCTGTAATTTTGAATGTAAAGTAACGTAAGTGACAAGGATAGTAACCTCAAAAGATTTAACCAAAATTAAATTTATAATTTACATATGCTTTTTGGTCAACAATATCTTTAATTTAAATTAACATTTAAATTATTTAAATTCAATCAATATTTAAATATAATATTTATAAATGTGAATACTTTTTATTTATTAAATTTATAATTTATAATTTTTTATACCATATCTCCAAAGTAAATGAAAATTTAATTATAATATATATATTTTAATATGCAAGTTTTAAAATATTATTTATAATAATAATAAAATAAGTTTAGGATTTTTTAGTTCACTTAATAAATCTGTGAAAAGAAAATGTACAAAGTTTTATGTTTAAATCTTAAATTGTTTAAAGATTGTAAAACTTTATGTTATATGAGTATGAGACTAGTCTATATGTATATATATAAAATAATTATATATCAAATCTATTTTATTAATATTTTAAAAAATATTTTATTATATACAAAATGTATAAGCATAAATTGAAAAAAAAAATTCATATAATTATCTTAAATTATACAATTTCACTTAAAATAAAACGTTAATAAAGAATAATTATACTCATAATAACTAGGTACTATACACTTTTCATTATGAGAGATGTACATACCAACCTATAAAAAACAATAAAAACAATATATATATATATATATATATATATATATATATATATTACATAAAACATTCTAGATTAATTTTAAATTTGGATTTATAATTAAATTAAGTAATTAAATTAAATTTAAATTTATAGTTTACATTCATACTATATTTAAAGTAAATCAATATTTAAATATAATACTTATAAATGTGAATATGTCTTTTGATTAAATTTATAATTTATAATCTTTTATCAATAATATCTTGAAAGTAAATGAAGATTTAATTATAATATATTTTAATATTTTTAATATGCCAGTTCTAAAATATTATTTTAAATAATAATAATAAAATAAATTTAAGTTTATTTGGGAGTTCAGTTGATAAGTCCCTAGAAATATAAAGTAAACTTGAGTACAAGGCCTTATGTTCAAATCTCAAATTGTTTATGCATGGTGATGTACTAAAGAGCGATCCAATTCACGGAAGGATTGTAGTGGTAGTGTTTAAAATAGACTATGTGTTATGTGATTATGGGACTAGTCTAATTATCGATTCTTCTAAACAAAAAATAAATAAATAATAAAAATAAAATTATAATTAAAAAATAATTGTACATCAAATCCATTTAATTAATATTTAAAATCCATTTTAATATACAAAAGAAGTATAAGCATAAATTGAAAAAGAAAAAAATCATATAATTATTTTAAATTATAAAATTTTACTCAAAATAAATTAGTAAAAATGTTACAAAAATAATGTAAATCAATAAAGAATAATTGTACTCATAATAACTAGGTGCTCTACATTTCTTCAATATGAGAGATGCTATCACAAACACCTTAAAAAAAGATAAAAAATAAAAATAAATTTTTTTAATCTAATTTTATTTTAAATTTGGATTTATAATTAAATTTGGATTTATAATTTATATATACTTTTAGTCTACAATATCTCTTTAAAGTACATCAACATTTAAATACACTATTTATAAATGTGAATATTTCTTTTTATTAAATTTATAATTTACAATTTTTTATTAACAATATCTTTAAAGTAAATGAACATTAATTATAATATACATTATTATTATTATCCAATTTTAAAGTCAAGATATACATACTCTATCCCCTGTGGTTTTGAACCAGAGACCTCTGAGGAGGAAGCACATGGTCTCAACCATTAGGCCCACTCAAGCTGTATAAATTTTGATATTTTTAATATGCCCGTGAAAATATAATGTAAACTTGAGTACAAGGTCTTATGTTCAAATCTAGAGTTGTTTACCCATGGTTGTGTGTGCTAGAGAGCCGTACAATTCACCTAAGGATTGTAGTGGTAGTGGTTGGAATGAACTATGTGTTATGTGATTATGAGACTAGTATAATTATCACCTAAGAATTGTAGTGGCAGTGCTTAGAATGGACTCTATGTTATGTGACTCTAAGACTAGTATAATTATGGATTCCTCTAAACAAAATAAATAAATAAATAATACAAAGAGAATTATAATTAAAAAACAAGTATACATCAAATTTATTTTATTAATATTTTAAAAACCATTTTATTATATAAAAGAAGTATAACCACGACTTGAAAAAGAAAATAATCATATAATTATTTTAAATTATACAGTTTTACTCAACATAAATTAGTAAAAAGTTACAAAGATAATGTAAATCAATAATGAATAATCATACTAATAATAATAATTAGGTACTCTACACTTTTCAATATGAGAAATGTTATCACAAACACATTAAAAGAACATTATATATATATATATATATATATATATATATATATAGATATATATATATATATATATATATTAATTTTAAATTTGGATTTATAAAGTACCGAGTGGGATTAAATTTCTTAATTTTATATATTTTATAATGATTAAATATGAGGGAATTAATAAATTGCATGGAATTAAATGATATTAGGTAAAAAATAAGAAATTGGATTCTTCTTCGTACTTGATAGATTTTGGTTTAATATGATTCAATGCTCAGTGACATAATTCACTCATATAAATATTTCTATATATGATTAGTACCTTAAAAATCCAATCTAGAAAAATAACAGACGTATATACATCTATTGAATTATTTTGTTGTTAAGGTCTAGATTCAACCTCCTAAGTATTAGTCTAAAGTTCCCTCTACATTTTACCTCTACATTTTAATAGAGGTGTTACTCCTTTCTCACACATTCAAATTTTCTAATTAACTCAAATTGAGAATTAAATATTCAACATATACATTTATGGATGGACCGAGTGCTTTTTAAAAAGAAAAAAGAATAAATAAAAGTAAATATTATTTCATTGATAATTCATTGAATGGTGATATCCACTCACATATTATGAGGAAGACATTTAAAGTGAATATATGGACAAAAAATTAAAAAATGGTCTATATATTTTAGAAATATCTAAAATGATTTCATTCATTCAATATAATAAAGAGTCCTAGGATAACATTCATGAGATCTCAATGCTTAATCAAAAGTATCTGAAACCACAAATGTCATGCACTCTCAGAAACAACTCTCATAGGTGGAATGAATCTTCTCTCACCTTCCAACATCAAATATTGGAGTATATATTAGGTTTCATATATTTGTTAATGTAAATGGTTAGATGATTATTCATGATTAACAATTTCATATAAATATCTTTAAGTCATACTTCAATATACTTCTTCATAGGAAGGGCAATTATGTCTTACTTTCCCTTCATGCAAAGATTTATTCTTCTATTTCATTTGAATTTGAACATAATTGTTCAATGTCCGACAATTGGTTTGCATTTTCATTAAAAAATGCAACTAAGCACCTTTTGATTTCTTCCCCCGAAAATTCTAATAAGTTGTCGAACTCATTACCCTTTGATGTCTTAATACCTTTTAAATATTTGTGTATTGCATATTTTGGAACCAACATGGAGTCTCTAATAATTATTGTCCCTTGAATATCTTCGATGAATTTAATAGCTTTGAAAAAAACATCTCTCCTTCGGTCATTATTTCTTGTACACATGGAAATACCATCTTTAACATTTTTATCCTGACATATCACCATGCCTTAATTTATCTTATTCATTTCTGAGTTTTCTAACAGTCATTAAGAATAGAAATTTTAGTAATAAATGTAATTATATCATTTTAAACAAAACATTTATCATGTTCCAATTCCTTTCACAAATAATATGTAAAAGAAGAAATCCTTTAAGAAAAGTTTTTTTTTTTAAATATAGACATGTCTCCCATGCATCTTCAATAACACTTAGTCACTTATTGATATTGTTTGTGACATAATCCCTAATTCCATTCAATATTTTTCTTACTTCCTTGACTCTATTTGGTGTGGTGGATATGATTACTGGTGTAATTTATATAGTTGTAATAGCCAAATGGGGCATTAAAAAAGGCATAGGATTGAGATATTCTTCAAACCCATTGATCATTCTTTCCAACTGCATGTTCTCAATATATTACTTTGTGACAAAATGATCAAGTGTGTCCCCTATATTCATATGTAATTTAAGAAGTCCAATAGGTCTAATTTCCATTTCTTTGTCACCTTCTTATTCCTAACACACACCTTATTAATCTATATAGTTAATGATTGTTCTTAAAAAAATATTACTTTTTCTGTGGCCAATTCTTCTACTATTCTTTGAATTTTTACAAGATGTAGTCCTACCCAGTGAGGGACTATAGGATTATTTACTTCCATATTGGTGGGTCCTTTTAATTATTTCAAACCTTTCTTACTAGAACTTTCATTACTTCTTATCAAAGTAACAACCACATTTTATTTTTCGCAACTACCATGAGGGGGTGGCTCTTCACCATCATCTGTAATAGTGTCATTCATTACTCTCTCCTTGAGTTGTAGTTTTCTCTTCTTTTTTAGGGGCCAAGGAGGAACTATGAAAAATATATTGAGATGACAAAAACTATGTGTTTGCAGGGTTCTTCCATTTTTTCTTGGTTTTGATCTTCCCTTGTGCTTAGTCCAAACTTGTTTGACTAAATCATCATTATGTACATTTTTTTCTTTCTCCTTTTCTCTTGAAGTTTCTACTTAATTATGTCTACTTCCTTTTGTGATCTTAGTGAATATGTTTCCATATCTTACTGATGTTATACGTTGAAAAAATAATCCCATAGGATAAAATCCTTGGGTAGGTTCAACCTATTTCAAATTAAAGGATTTTAATGTTTCAACTAATTATTAAATGTGCATAATTGTTCACCACAACTTATCCAACTTTGAATAGTAGCAAAATAAATTTCTTCTTCCTTTTCTCATCAAATAAAATTATCCAAGAATGATACTACATACATAGCTCCATATAAAATATATATAAAAAATTAAAATAAGGAGTAACAAAGGCTTATATTGATAACCATAAATCCTTATGAATGTATCACTATATTCCCTTATTACACTCATGTCCCCTTTAAGAAGTCTTATGCTTCTTAAGTCAACATCTATAGTTTAATTATAGTCAATGTATATCTAAATTCTTTGACAAATCTATCCTCAGAAAGGCATAAATGAAATGGTGTCCAATGTTGTAACAACCCCGAGTTGATTTTCCATGTAAATATATTAATCTAAGGTCACGGGACATGTATTCCAAGCTGAATGGAGGGGAAAACATTATAGTGGGCATCCCTTATGGTTTATTAATGGCTATGGAAATTGGCATTGGAATAGGAGAAGGAAAAAATAAATAAATGATAATTTAATATGAGAAATAAAGGAAGATAGGAGAAAAGGTATATGAAGAGACACAAATATGCATGCAAGGGAAAATGAAGGAAAATGAAACAAAAGGAGAGGGATAACATCATATTCTCTCTTAGTCACTCTTATGCTCTTACACACTTATATCAGTATAGAATTCACTTGGACCTTGAAGTGTTCTCACTTGGACTTGGAGAGAGAAAGCACTTGGATAGAAGAAAGCAAGCAAGGAATTCATGGGTAGAGGAAAATAATTTTGGAAAGGTAGCTACAATAGGAGAACATTGCAGGTAACAGGTTACATGTGTGATTTCATTCCTGAGATTTGGATGCATGGTACATGAATTTGGTTATTTGGTTGTTTTGTTATCATTGACATGGGATATTCCCATATTGATAGTGGTTTCAACCTTTCCTTACCAATTCCTGGATAACCATGGTGTAGTGGGTTCCCTGTTGTGATTAAGCTTTTGATGGTTGATAGAATTTGGATCCTAGTGAGGTGGTCTCAAGAAAATTCCCAAGGGTTAAGGGTGGAGATGGGATTTCTTCTGGAACTCTTGACAGATGGGTGGATACAAGAAAATTCTTCAGGGTACGGTGAAGAAAGTCGAAGGCATCCAAACTTATTTTATGTTGGTGATTTCTGGACCAATTTAGGTGAAATCACTATGGTTTAGGGTTGAGGTGGTTTGGATTATGGAAGCCTTGTTTGGTTCTATTTTGGTTTAACCCATATGATCCCACATTGATGCTTGAAATATGGCACGTGGGTGATTGGATGACAGAGAGATTTGGCTCAATCTAATCTATGATCAGGTGGCACATGGAAGTCCCTGACTTGGTTGTCTTTATGCATATGTTATTATTTCTTATTTCTTATTGAGATCAATGAGCACTTGTATGGGTTGTTGTGTTGATTTTAAGACCAGATTGTCATGGATTTATTCTAGTTAAATTTTTGTTAAACATAGTTACCGATTAAATGAGAAAATTATTGATTACCTTATTTTTTGAGGTAGTAAAAAAAACACCCGATTTTGAAAAGTGGTTATTTAGAATAACCTTTTTTTTTGGAGCATATTTTTGGCACTTTAAATTTTCTTATGTAACCTTTTTTTTTAAATGTTACTAATTTTCATGTTGATTTTGGAAAGTGTTGATACAACATCAACCGATTTTTTTAGAGGGCTTATTTTTTACACTTTAAATTTTTTATGTATCAAGTATGAATATTTGTTTTAAAATGTTAGTGATTTTCATGCTAATTTTGAAAAGTGTTGATGCAACATCAACCCTTTATTTTTAGAGGGCTTATTTTTTACACATTAAATTTTCTAATGTATTACGTGTCGATAATTTTTTTTAAATGTTGGTGATTTCCATCTTGGCAATAAAACATAAAAATAAATACCAAATATTATTTCACATAGAAATAAGTTTCTCAAATTTTATTAGGCTTGCAACCCAAACTTATTTTGTGTAACAACTATGGGATCCCTTCCTTTTTACACTCATGTGCATATTAGCGATCTACATACACATCATTTGTTAGTCAATCTATGACATATCAATTTACAATATGTCAAAAATATATATTTAGATATTTTCAACCACCCCAACATTTCCTATGCTCATGGGTATCTTGTAATTCAATGTACAAACCAATTTTCCTTATCCAAAATATTTCATCTACATTTACCTCAACAATAGAAGTTAACATACATACACAAAATTTTGTTAGAGTCTTTCCTAAGGTTTATAGAGACCTTAAATGTCTAAAATATTTCTATATACATCAAGAGGAATGCTTCCTCTTGCAATTATATGAAATTAGATTGCTTTAGCTAGACACCATTACCAATTAAATTTCATTATTGTGGACCCTTCGATATTTTAGAGATATTTTGGGGATTCTCCCTCATATCTCTTCACCCCACCACGAAAGGTGGGTGAATCAACCTTCCTAACTTATCTAAGCACCAACTAACTCCTAGTGTTTTCTAATGCCACTACTAGGGGTTCTTCCTACTGGTCTTCCATCCATCCTCTTACCCCTAACACATTGTTGTGTATTTTTTCCATTGAAGTAGTCTCTTGGACATCAAAAATTTACTTTCCCTCATGTAACTTATATGGGTAGTAAAAAATAAGGTGTTTCTTTTTGCAGTTCAAACACTTCAAAGTATTCCTTTTTATTTTACTTCCTTCTATAATTTTTGTTGTTGTTTCATATGTTAGGTTTTTACAAAGGTTATTCTTATTTTTTTGTTTGTGAGATAATTCAAGGATCAGGTGTTCTCCTCCACAAGTCCCAACAATTCTATTCCCTTTCCTTATTCCAAACCTTATGAGGTTTTTCCTTGATCTTGTCATTATGACACCCTTCCATATCTCGAGTGGTTGGTCCATGTTGCAAATTCCTTTACATGTATGACAAATTTTGTAGTAGCATTGTATTTAGATTTTCCTATTCTTCTTGGTTTCTAATAAGTATTTAATTCTCTGCTTTGTGACTCTTCAACTCAACTCTCAAGCTCTTGAGGGTATCCATTCCATTAGGGGAATTTCCCTTTGACCTTTCTCCTACTGAGTCTTCTTCTTTCTCATGATGGATATGGTCCTTATTATACTACACCATTATACTACTCATTCTTCTATTTTTTCTACAAATGGTGTCTTCTTATGTGTTGTCACACACACAAAAATATAATCATCAGCTAGATCAAGAATAAAAATAATAATTCATGGCATTATCATGCCAACACTAAGCATGTTGATTTGACATTGTTCACACATTTAAAACCCATGTCAGTTAGATAAAATAAAAATACATGTAAGCATTCTATCAAGTTAGCGTCCTTGATGTTTTCAAGTTCAAAGTCGTCATATACAATAATCAAGCTATTAGAATAATTTTTATCCTTGATGTGTGAGCCTCTCGAGGTCTAATGTTGAGTCTAAGCTATGATGTCACTCTATAACACACCCATTGCCTTAATGCTCCATTAAGGATACAGGGTGTTATATTTTATTCTTCTTCACAACCTTAAAAATAAACTATGATACCACTCACTAACACAGTTCCTCCCATCCCCTTGGCTTATCTTGGTTGTGGAAGGTGTTACCTATTAATTTTGACTCAACCTCCAAGTTATATTAGGAAAGTGGGGTCACATGACCTCATTTTATAAAAATATGAAAAATACTTTTTTTATGCCACCATATAGTTCATCTCATCAATAGATTTCTGATGATATAAATTTTATGTTGATTTGATTCTTGGATCAGAAGTTGTGCTATTGATAAATTTTCTAATAATAAGGGTCCACGTCAGTCATGAATATCCATGTGGACCCACATGGCCCTTGCCTATCCCATGTGTCACTAATGTGGACACTCACCCATCCATTGGGTAACCTACCCTATTGTGTGCCATGTTGAGGCATGAAACCACCCCAAAAAAACAACTGGTATCGTGGAAAACCCCTCCCCCCAAATTCAATGTTGGGTTTGAATGTAGGTATGGGGGTGAAATAGATCTCATTTTCCCATTGGAGATGGAAAATTTTATGATAATCGCAACCATGCCCCACCTACTCATTAAACTTCGACCTTGAGGGGGGAGCTTCAATCAATCTCAATCATCAATCTTGATTAGGTAGGGATTTCACCCAATTAACTTGCATGGGTTTAACAGCCACTCCATCAGTGAAAAGGTAATACCATTTTTCATAGCTATGTGTTAATCCAAGAAAATTTTCCATGAACGAAAAATGGTTCTAACTTGCTTCAAGGGTGGGGCGAAACCACTAGGATGATACACCTTCTCATGTCATTTCCACATCATCGATCATGCCTCATCAACTTGACCATATAACCTCATGCTATGTCACCATAAGAGCACCATATTCCATTCATGTGTCCTCAAATTGGCCTTGGTGCATTACCATGTCATCACTATGGGGCCTCATTAGAGCAGTCGTTCCTTGAAATGCATGCCTACTGCAAGTCAATAGGTTACAAACTTGATAATGGGTAGTGAGTAATAAGAAACGCAAAGGTTCCAAAATGGAACTGTGCCTAGGTTGGATGGTTTATCATTGGTGCACCTGTAATTTTTAACAACACACCCCCAAGCTTGATGGTGGACATAAAAGGATGAGCAATGGCAAGGTTACATACTGGAATCTCAATTAGACCGGGGGCTCTATCATTGGCCATATCATATCAAAATCAGGTATGTGTTATTGAAATACAAAGGAAAATTTTCAATGGTCAAGGGGGGAAAATAGGCCCTTATAACCCTTTGGTTTAAGTCTTGGGTTATGGCCAATAGTCATGGATTATAATATTTCTATGCCCTGCTAAGGTCTTGATGAATATAGGAGTGTGTATAGTTGTGCACTGATGATAGTGGTTGCATTAGAGAGTTGGGAAAACACCAATGGCATTGTATAAAATTGAACATTTATCCATAGTCCTTAATTAATATAGGAATTATGGGATTTCCCCCATTAGGAAGCATGAAGGTATATTGAATATAGGATAATAATGTGGATTTTGCAAGGAAAAGGAGACAATCTCATATGCCAAATTTCCTGGTTTCTAAGGCATAAGGATAAAAAGTCCTCAAACTTGAATCCTACCTGATATACAGTATAAGGAATTGACTTCCACGACATCTATTATGCAGTTTCTAAAAGAAGAAGTAGGAAAAACCCCATCACCTAATTTCATAGCATTTCAATAGAACCATATCATGATATTATTCTTAGTTAATCTAAGCCTACAATCTCTTGCAGGCTGGTTAAATTTATATTCATAAGAATATATCCATTAATAACATAAATAGGAAATACATAGAAGTACATATTTTCACAAGGAAAGTTACATATTATCCTTTAAGAAGTATGAATATCTAATCATTAAATCTATTACAATCCTTAATCACTATAATAATATGTGTGTGCATAAAACCACCAATTATCATATCATTAATTATATAAGTATTCACCATCAAAAAAAAATATTCATTCCATTACTAACATATGATACCACTTGCAAATACAATGGCTGACAACAAGCTTCACAATGAAAACATTCATTATAACCATAGACATACAATAGTTTTTAATCATGAACATAATAGTGAACCTTATGCATTCATTCATGAATATGTCGGAGTGTGCATTATGCAATAACATAAAAAGGAATGTCATAGCCCATAATCCAAATATTCATAATATTTATACTTATTTGAGTGTATTAGAATGGCTACTAGTTGAAGGAAGTAGTTCCACTCTCCACCCAAATACATGCTAGTTTTACTACAAATTTCTTATATTTGAGCACTCGTGAGCTAGATCCACAATTTGAGGGGTTTATTATTTATTTCACATTGAAATATTGGCTAGAAAATTAGGTGGTGGAGTCCACTATTCTAGTGGTTTCTCAACTATTCTATGGTAATAATATCATAATAACCCACTAACCTCTTTGATTCTCCTACCGGCCACTTAATTATAAACAGACAAGCTAGTGGCTTCAACACATCAATAAGGGGAATGACACCCAAATATATAAGCACCAGGATTAGTCACAAACTACAACACTGCTCCTTTAGCTCAATTTCTAGCTCCTAAGACTCTGCAACCTATGTCTAAGGGATTCTATACTCTCTTCATAGTGTCCTTCTTGGATATAATTTTTTTTATGTCTTTATCCTTTTTATTTTTATTTCTTTTAGTTCTACAATCCTTGCATCACTTTGTGTACTTATGAGAGTGTGTTGACCCATTTCAGTCTCCTTTCTTAGGGCAAGAAAACTATGGAAAATTTTCCCTATCCAACCACATCTATTTCCATATACCAGGTGGTGTTTTGATCGATTGTGAAATATCGTTTAACTTCAAGGGTGAGGGGCGTCATACTCCACTTATACACTCTCTCATGGAATCATTTCATTCCATCATGTGAATTTTTGGTTGACTATGCTACTTCCTCCATCATCAAGGGTGAAGGGCATCATATTGAAATATCAATCCACAACGGAGATGGGGATGGGCATGGTCCTCTTCCCACATTGTCGAATCCCATATCATAACTTATGTCAACATAAGTGGATGAGTTAGTCAACCATAGTGTTAGGAATTTCAATGCACACTAGAAATCAAACCAATTTTCCCTCAAGTTTAACATCCATAAGGAAGTTAGTCCTTCAGTATGGAGTTAATTGATTTTAAATAATTAATTTTAATTCTTAATTAGTGTATCATTCATTTGTAGTTCTCCACTATAGTATTTTATTCATAATTAAATATCACAAAAGTAGGGGTAAGGCGAGGGATGCCACACTTCACATACAAACAAATTACCTTTGGATAGATCAATGTTGAGGATACATTTCAAATGGAAATGGATATTGCTTTCAAATACCTTATCAAAGACAATGTGGTGGTATATTCGGATGATGTAACAATTTATTCCAAAAGGAGGATAGATCATCCCTACCACCTAAAACTAGTCTTTGAAATATGGAACAAGTACATCATTTCCCCTCACACAAAGAACATATTTCTTGTTGACAAATGTAACCTACTATGTCATGTTTATTTTAACATGCCCTTATTATACCCCTGCTTATTACAAAAATGGTCTTGATTGTAGTTCCAATATCAGAGAACTATGACTCGCTAGACCTCTGATTAAAAAAAATAATATTTATTAATTATTTAATTAACACAACTAAGGGTTGGATATATTTATGGATGTTTGATATGAGGGAAGCTTTCTACCCACCTATTTCTTTTAAATCCATGTCCCCTATCAACTAAATTAAAATAATGTAGTATTGGTGGTGTACTAGTGGGTTACACTTGTTGCATACTAGATTGGGTGACTAAAGTGTATGGTGAATAATACCTATTCTCTCAAAGAGGGAGAATAGTGGTATGACCAAGCAAGAAATCACCTAGCACATAGAACAATAAGATATTATACAAAGTAAAGAGCGGTAGTATAAAATATAGATGTAATGGAAGTGGAAATGAATGCGCTCAAAAGGGAATATGAATGGACCAAAAGGAAAGAAGAGAGGAGGGTAGTAATGGAAAAATAATAGATAATATAGGATATGCAAGGAAGAGACACTACACAAGGGCCTCTTCAAAAGAAAATCATATTCATTCAAGAGAGGGAGATCATTGGCATGCTAGAGTCCTATATTTTATAATATAATATTTTTTATATTAGTATCAGAAGACTGATGTGGATGATAGAATTGATTAGGGAATAGAACTGGTTTTGATCACTGGAATGGGTAACCTGGGACTAGTGTTTTATGTCCTTGATTTTGTGCGCTGATACTTTGGGCACTTATTCAATTTAATTTGTTAGAAACCATGTATTCCTAAGCCTATGTTGACTACATAAATTTTAGGAAATAATAAACACATTGGTGTGAAACTCTATAGTGTAAGAAATACCTCAGACCCTAGATCTGGCTTGGGGATGGTCAACTACAAGAAAAGTTGAATTGTAACGGACATATGGTTGGGAGGAGAGTGGAAATCCCTCCTTTAGTTTCCAAATACTCTGAACCATTCAAATAAGTATTCTTTAATATTCATGATAGGCTATGGGCTATGTTATGCTTTATTGTACTTGTGACTTATGTTGATTCCTATATTAGAGCATCTCATTTAATACCTAATCCTGGTTGATTAGGTAACTGGTACTTCTTTGGTGATTATCAATTGTTTGAATAATGCAACATATCCTTTTTAATAAATTAAAATTATTTTTACATGATCCAAACATATGATCTAATAATTCTCAAGACTAAACTATGAGTTTATGAGTTTCTTTTATCCTTGTATGTTTCTAAGATGGGAAACTTGCAAGTTTGGGTCATATTGTTGTATATTTTTATTTATTGAATATTTTTTATTTTCTAGGCTATAAATTCATAATTTAGTTTCCAAGAAAAAGCACCTACCTTCTATCCTAGTTTGTTTCCACACTTCAAGGTTGCTTGTAAGATACTCCAAATATAGAATTTTCTTCATTTTTTATCATTTCATGGATATGGAAGTTTAGAAAGATTGCCAAAAAATAGACTGCAAAATAAAGTGGTAATCAAATAAAATTCATCCCATTTGACGTACATATTTTTAATTCACTCTTAAGCATGAAATGTAATTATTTATTATGGAATTTGAGTGTGTTTTCAAGTGCTAGTTTGTATTTTCTATTGTACTTATTCACCGACTAGATTTAAAACTTGTTTAAATTGTCTCATAAAGTTCACCATATACAATTGTTTCTAGGCATTAGTATTTTAAATTGTTTCTAGGCATTAGTATTTTAAATTTTTGGGTTGATAAAGTTCAGTTGAGTAGCCTCTGGGAGTTGCAACCCTCTTGGTACAATACTAGGGCTCACCAAAAGTACCTCCCTTTCTAAGAGGGTGTTGATTTTTTAGTATCTTGGGAGGTACACCAAGCCCTAGGGTTCTATGTTTGGAGGGTGAAGCACCATAAAGTCATTTGTGGGCTTGAAACCCAACGTTTGGGTTTTTCACCCATTGATATTTGGGCTAAAATCGTGGAGAATTTTGGAAATATGATGGATGTAGATGATAGAGGATGATAAGGAAAATCCAACGCTTCAAGAATCATTGAAATCTGAGATGTCCTTGATTAATTATGAATTTTTGAATTTGACAATGAATTTTTGGGCATTCAAGTCATGTAGGCTTGGAGTGTAAATGTCCAAAACACATGTCACTTAGGAAATTCGGTGGATCCCTTCTTATGAGTATAAATATAAGGTGAGGAAGGTTCATTTTACACATCCACTTGGTGCAACACAAGGACAACAAAGAAGTGTGGAAGACAGCTCGTAGAGGAGAAGAGAGACACCTTTGTGGTGGCCATAGAACAGAAGTACCTTTAGCGAAGGAAATGAAGTCTGGTTGGGCTCCTTTGTGACAATTTTAACGTGTAGTTAACTCTACTGGAAGGATGAATTGATAGGGACTTGTTATGGTCTAGTAAAGCATGGGAATTCCTCCCTGAAGTAGGCTGAAATGATAACAAATTTATGATGATTAGGCTATAGGCCTGTAGTGGGTGTTTTGAGGATCAAAGAAGCCCTAAACAGGGAGATTTAGGATCCTATTCACACATCGAGTTACCAGCCTTGTAAAGGAAAGGAAGCCATATTAATTAGGTAAGTTTTGGTGGAATTGGTGGAATATTTTAGGTTATAGGAGAAGCCATATCCAATGACCATAAATTTGTTCATGAACAACATTAACGAGGTATGTGATTTATCCATTAGTAACTTGTGTTGGATCCTAGTATTTGAATAAGTTTGGATGTGATTACATTTGCAGCCCATAAGATATATTTCGAGGGCTTGACTTGGTGGTTAGAAGCCCCTCCTAGGAGAATATTTCACAATGATCAGATTGGGTTCCATTGGATTGGTGGAGGGCAGCGTGTTGGTGACATAAAGTAGCCCTTGACAAGCATTCACAAAGATAGCTTGACAGATGAAGGTTGGATAAAGTTGATGAGCCTAATGTGTAGTACATTGATGAACTAGTGGACTGCTATATTGGAATATTGGAGCTCATGGATTGGGCAGCCTAGAAGAGCAGATTGGATAAGCATGTGTTCATTGTAGCAGAAGTGACTTGTAGCAGTGATAGATGGAAACCCTCCTGGAGAATATATGTGTTGTCTCTTTATGGACTAAGGGGAACTAGAGAGCAGAACAAAAGCGAAGTACCAGTAGGATGAGACACGACATAGAGGTTCCAACGAGATTGTCATTGTATATTGTGTTCTTGTATTTATGGATAATTGAGGGTCATTATTCTTTGTATGGGAAGTCCTAGACTTATTGTATTATTCAGTTGGTTTAATATAACAAATATTGGGTTGTTGTACATATTTGTACGATATTTTATAAAAATTTGTCTATACTTGTGCATGTGTGATTTACCATTATTTGTATTCCACTATGCAAAGTAGCTTTGTTGATATTCTGGTTTGGTAGCGTCAAATATTTTAAGATTATATCCTAGATCCCAAGGTTATGGAAATTCAACACTTAGCTACAGATTTCTCATGAAATATGATGCATTAATGTTGATGTGATCCAAGTTGTTTAATAAATGCAACTTCATGAGTTACAAATGAATGTTTCACAATTCATAAGAGAAATATTACAGAAAACATTATAAAATAATTGAGAATAGGGCATAATGTGTAAGAGAAATATTGTAGAAAATAATTATAAAGATAACTCGGTATATGACACCATGCATAAGAGATATATTACAGAAAAAAAATAAAAATGAAATGAACTATTTATTGAATTGATAATATATCATGATACCACATTATGACAAAAAACATGCTTTGGTCCTAGTGGATTCTAGTATTTAAACTTTTTACGAGTGTATTTCTACCAAGAGTTATCTCCTTTTACATTTCAAAATACCATGGGTATTTACCATGGTTTAAAAAATCCATGGGTGAATACCATGGGTGAATATGATGGTAAAAGCTAAATCATCCAACAATTAAATTCTCACTTCACTATTATGATTTTTTTTACCATGCATATTAAAAATATAATCCATGAGTCTACAAAAAAAATGGTAGAAAAATAATTATTAACTATGGTAATTATCTTCCACCTAGATCAATTCTCCCGCCTTATGAAGCAGTGGCCCCCATTGCATAAAGTTCCCTCATTATATGAGGAAATTTGTGTTGAATTGGGTTCCTAATGAACCATTTTCCCTGGTGAAGAAGCTTCCTTATGTCAACCACTCCATAGAGTTGTATGTTCTTTTGTTGAGTACCCTTCATCTTGGTGTCCCCAATCCCATCAGTTCTACCGTGAAACTTACACATAACCTATTGTTGGGCATGTTGTCGTTTGTACTTAGCATTAGCTCTTGGTAGGGAATCATGAAACTATTGCCGGAAGTGTTGAAATTTTTCCACAAATTTGGTTGCTCGATGGGAGGACTTTGTTGGTGAGGATGAAGTATGAAAAGTGACATCCATGGGGATTGTTGGCTAGAAAATTGAACATGTTTACAAATAAATAATAGAGTTGTAAATATCTCCATTATAGCCACATTGAACATATGGATGGTTTTTATCTAGTGTAAGTGGATGAGTGACTTGGAAGAGTAGGGGTTCCTTTGTAGGTGAGGTGAATATATCCTGGGACCGCTCTACAAGCTTTTCAACCTACTTGTGTTTTGTAGATAGAGATTTTATTGAAGCTATGGTTGTTGAGGTGACTTTTTGTTTATCTTTTGATAAAACTATGGAAAGGACAAAATTATAAGTATGAGAGACTACCTTCTTGCATTGTTTTGCTGAGATCAATGATTTTGCAGTAATTGGAACTGCCTTTGGTACCTTGTATAGTTGATCCTCCAAAGTAGAAACAACGCTAAGAATTTGAGACCCACATAAAGAATAGTGTTTCCACATATAAGGTTGTTCTAATAGAACATCAATTTGAGTGGTGAAACATCACATAATACCTCATATGTGAAGGGCTTGATGTTGTATGACAAGCGACACTATTGGCTGACAAAGATGTCCTATCCATGGATCAAACAAAAAATAGTGTATGGTTGGGGGTGTGGAATTATTGTCAGATTAAATATCTTGACGACCATGACTAGGATTATATTATTCTAGCTACCATTGTCAACAATTAAATGTAGTGGGGTCCATGTCACCCACATTTGTGAATGGAAGAGGCACCCCTCCTCGGGATCCTCTAATTATTCTAGTTGGATATTCGAATTTGCAATGGTAACATTGGGCTTCACATCAATGATAAACTTCCTTTTACCCTATTCTAAATTAAAATATGAGCCATTTTTTGTTTTCTCTCTAAAATATCTGCTAATAATTATTGTTTCTAGTAGCATTCATCGATGTTGTGTGAGGGACTTCTGTGGAGCCTACACCACTTTCCAGTATCTACCTTTAACTTTCCATAACCATTATTTTTCTGCGGCTTGGTTGGGTTTTCATGGGGAGGTCCAAACTAGCTCTATCCCCTTCCATACTTCCATTGTGAAGGATTTGTAGATCCAAAGTCTTGCTTCTTCTATTTAAATTTTTTCTCTATTTTGATAGCATATCGGTATGTTTCACCAAGTGAGGGGATTTCCAAGAACTCCATTTCTGTCTAGATGTATTTATTCATAAAAACATAATACTTGAGCACTAGATGTTGCTCAGAGTCTAGGATACTCAGCTTGGAGTGCAAGGTATGAAATGTATTTGTGAAATTTGGTACTGCTTGGTCCCTTTCCTATCGAGGTGTGGTCCACCTCATGTATTGGTCTTCATAATATCCTGCAGGGTAGAATTATTCCTTGAGGGAATCCACAAAAATGGCCCAAGTGGGGCCTCCCTTGTATAGCCCAAACTCATCTTTGTTGAGTCACTCTCAGGAACCTTCCTGCCAATATTTGACATGGGAAAGAGAATTTAGGAGTGTAGAGATGTTTTTGTCATCGTAACATTTTTTTTGGACTCCACAATAGCCCTCCAACATATTTAGCCATTTTTCTAAAGCTTATGTGTATATTTTCCCTTCAAATAGGGGGGTATTGAAGTTAACTGGTACCTGGAAGGGTGTTGAGCTTCCAAAATCTCTAATTTTCGAAGGTTTTTCGATGGCCGTTTGGAGTCACCAGAGGATCTCAAATAAATTTTCCATCACTTCACTACTTTGTTGCGTAAGTGCTTCCCTGAGCAACAATTTGACAAGGTTTCCTTCTTTGTGATTTTTATTTTCATCTACCATGTGAGGTTTTCGGGGTTGGTGAGGATGGTCTTGCAAAGGTTGAAATAGTTTGATTCTAATCTCCTTGTACCATGACCTTGTTGGGGACATGTGCAAAAAATATATAAGAGAAGAATACTTTCATGCCGCTGATCCAAATTGTTAGAAGAATGGGACTTGTAGAGTGATAAAGGAGTAAAAACAAAAAAATCCCAGCAAGTCACCCATCTTAGTACTACACAGGCTCAAGTGTGCTTAACTAAATAATTCTTATGAAATTTAATGCATTAATGTTTGTGTGATCCAAGTTGTTTAAGAAATACAACTTCACGAGTGACAAAAAAAAATTTCACAATGCGTGAGAGAAATATTGTAGAAAAACACTATAAAAATAATTGGGAATAAGGGAGAGTGCGTAATAGAAAAAATTCAAAACAACATTATAAATATAATTCAATATATGGCACCATGCATAAGAGAGATATTGCATAAAAACAATAAACATGAACTCAAATATTTATTGAATTGATAATATACCATGAGACTACATTAGGAGAAAAAACATGCTTTCCTCACAGTGAATTCTTGTATTTATACTTTTTACAAGTGTCTTTCCACTTAGATTTATACCCTTTTATATTTAAAAATACAATGGTTACATACGATGGTTTACAAAATCCCATGGGTGAAGATCACAAATTAGGATGGTAAAAATTAAATCATCACGCGATTCAAATACCATGCTTTACAAAATCCATGGGTGAATATGATGGTAAAAACTAAATCATAGTGTGATTAGATTCTCACTTCACTATTATGTTTTATTTATTTATTTTTTATCATGCATATTACAAATATAATCCATGATTTTACAAACATTGGTAGAAAAACAATTATTAACCATGGCAATTATCTTCCACTTAGATCAGTTCCAATTACGTATCCTTAGTCTTATCCTTAGTCTTAGAATTAAAGGTTGAGTTCTTTGCAAGATGAATGGGAATTTCAATGTCACTAGACAGTAGACAACTTAATTTTCTCCTACTTCGATCCTAATTACTCCATGAACATATGTAACCAAATCATTCACTAGTCTCTATAATAGCAACAAACTCGTATTATATTGTTGAAAGTGCAATACCCCTTTGCAATTTCAAAATCCAACATATTTTTTTTCCACCTATAGTAAAAAGATACCATGTGGTTCTCTTCTTCCTTATATGACCTGTGATATCCAGGTCAACATATCCCTATAGAATAATGTTTGAACCTCCAAAGCATACTTCCTAAGTATCAATACTTCTCAAATACCTGAGAATCCACTTTGCTACATTCCAATGCTATTTACATGGATTTTCATAAACTTGCTCTCAAATCCCATTCCATGTGTGATATTTGGACTTATGCACACCATCTCATACATCAATATACCAACTTCTTATGAATTTGGAACCTTGGACATGTAGTCCTCCTATTATGTCTTGAGACACATTTCATTATCCAAATTGAAATGGCTATCTAAAGGTGTACTAATTGGTTTTTCATCTTTATTTTTTGGTATTTCCAATACCGTTTCTATGTACTCACTCCAAGATGATATTAGACCCTAAAAAAGTAATTCTCTATATAAAACATCAAGATAATATAGTTTCCATTATCTAGTCTCTTCAAATAAAGATAATGGTAATACTAGTATGTACAATAACCTTTTTTTTCATAAACTTGTCAAACTTCAAATACCACTACCTTGGAAATTTATTTAAAATATACAAAATCTTCTTTATTTTTCACACTAATTCTTCCGTTTGACATCATATCCTTATGGTTGTTTCATATAAATATCATCCTCCCAGTCCCCACGGAGAAAAGGAATATTTAAATAAAATTACTTAATGTCAGTTAATTAATTTTAATGCTTAATCATCATATTAGCTAGTCATGGCTCTCCATGCTAGTATTTTAATCATAATTTAATATTAAAAAAACAAGGGTAAGGAAAGAGATGCACAAAACTCACCCCTTTAAAGGAACATTGTCCTTAGTTTTCTACAAATATAAAACAGAAACAAAAAAATAACTTTATAATTACAATCGTTACATCAATGACATTTTCCATTTACTAAGTTTCCGTGCCATTCATTATCCATGGTCTAATCACCTCTATACTGTCTGGAGTTCTAGCACATTCTTACCTATTTGTCCAGTTCTTCCCAAGGCATTTGTAGGTAATAGATCCAACTCATTATTTTTCATAGATGCACCTCATTCATGAATTATCCCAATGAGTATGTACATGATTTTTTTGAAAACTATTTCATTAAAGTCCCCTCTTCGTGGAAATCACACACCTTCCAAGTTTAGACATCCCCTTCTCTATGCCCTCATTCCCTCATGTGATCCATTCCTTGTAAATTATTCCTCACATGGGAAGAGTCTTGATGGAGTCTTACTGCCAAGGCATCCCTATGGATTTCTCTAATAACAAACACATTTGTCATGACATAACTAATGGTGATCAGTGCATATCACGAGGTTCCAATGTCAGCATCATGGCTAGCCACTAGGGTCTTTAGCTCAATTATTCTACCACTACACTACTTTGATGTCACCTTGTAATAAATGTCATCTATACTTGCTAGATAGTTCATTAGGTAACCTATATCACAAGCATATAGATCTTATGAGATTAATCACAACAATCTTAAATCAAAGTAAGACAAAACTTCAATAGGTAATGCTTTAAACTAATACTTATCTCTATGGATATTCTTAGCCTCCTTATCCTCCACATGTAGCAAGTTCCTCTAATTTTCTAACAGTCAACATGACCTCTTGTGCTCACATCCTAGTGAGTATGTGATGAATTTCTTCTCCCATCAATTAGTCACCCTTATTATCCCACACAAACCCTATTCTAAGAATTCTACCTATATGAGGGTTTTCATGCAGGGTCCCTCATCAATTATTCACCCTTATAATATTAGGCAACCCCCATTTTAATAATTATACCTATTTGGGGGTTTCCTACATGGGCACCCATCAACTACTCACCCTTATGTGCCTAGGAAACACCCATTTGGGGAAGACTACATGTTTGGGGGTTTTATTGCATGGGGTTACTAGTAGCGTATTATATCCCAGTGTGATATCACATGCTCTATTATATTGTGCATGGATTCTTATAGACAAGTGCATGTCTAGCATGCTCCATTGTATTTCTCTTGGATTCTTATAGTCATGGTGTGATTGTGAATTTCTCCCATGATGTAATGAAAATGTCACAGGGATGTCATGTCACCATAGAAATATTGTTCCTAAGCTCCTTGATCCATTATTTCACTTGTGTCACAACATTTATTTCTCATGATATATACTCAAAAAGTTCAATTTTTTTTTTAATTGCCCAACTGTGCTTCATTTGGAAATAAAATCTCATAAACATGAGACTTTTAGTAATGTTGTTGAGATTCCTTGCAAGTGGTGATATTCTATCATGGTGGATTTTATCTCACACTCCATTCAAACACTATACCTACAATTTTAACTTCCAATCAACCAAACAACTATTATTGTTCATACATACAATCTTTTCATTGCAAATATTCACAACATCTCCTAAAGTAACCTCAAAAATTTTCACACATAACAATTGTATCATTCTCCATTGAATTTAAATAGATTGAAATGAAACTATAATAGCATCAGATATGTGCATCACATTCATTATAATCATTTCATAATACATTTAAAGTTTTATTCCATCAGACCAATGAGTAAAAAATGAGACATGCATATATTTAAATTCATGAGCAATTTATTTCTCCATTTTATTTTGCAGGCATTAAAAAAGGCATTGAAATATTTTCACAATGAATTCTCCCTACCTTAACCATACCCCTACTTGGGAATTCATGCAATACATGCATTTTTTTTGAAACAAAATATTCCAAATTCGACTGAAAGAAATTCTTACCCAATTCCTTTCCTTTCCTTTTTTACCTTTGCTTTTTCTTTCCTTACTTACTTGGCTACCATCACAAGCATTCTTAGTTGAAGTATTTTAAAGGAGTCTAGCTAGCTTCTAATATACCTATTGGTGTGATATTTAGAATTCCTTGGAATGATTGTAGCCTGGCATATTAGTCCTATCTCTATTAGTTCAACTGTTTACAATTTACAATGAAATTTCGTAAAAGGAAATTTCCATTAGGTATCCAATTTACATATTCATACATTTTCCTTGTTCATACCCCCAAACACGTGCATATATATTATGGCATGTATGTACCATACATGTGCATATTCCACGCTATTTATATGTTGTTATTTTTAGATTTAATATTAATCCTCTATTGTTTTCAATCATTCAAATAACAAATATGATAAGTATAAGCATAAGCACACTACTTCCTTTCCTATTGTAATCAATAGCAGGAAATAGTTCTTCGTACTCGCCCTATGAGTAATACATGTGACATGGAATTCATTAGGTAACCTAGAATTATTATTTTCTTATCATTCATGCTATATATATATATATATATATATATATATATATATATATATATATATATATATATATATATAAGTCGAGCACAAATTTTAGTTAAGAGAATTCCTTGCTCAAATTATTTTCATATTTGTAACATCATTATCCAGCTGCTTCATATTGATCCAGTCAAGCCCCCTTGAATGATCCTTTCCACATCTACCCTCTAATGTAGTTTTGAAAGGCAGTCCCCCAATGATCATTAGGAATTTCATTAAGGTTGTAAATCACATGAAAAATCATAGCAAATTTGATTTCACATAGAAATAAGTTTTCTCAAATTTTATTAGGCTTGCAACCCAAACTTATTTTGTGTAACAACTATGGGATCCCTTCCCTTTTACATTCCTGTGCATATTAGCGATCTACATACACATAATTTTTTAGTCAATATATGACATATCAATTTACAACATGTATATGTGTGTGTGTGTGTGTGTGTGTGTGTGTGTGTGTATTTTCAATCACCCCAACCTTTCCTATGCTCAAGGGTATCTTGTAATTTAATGTACATACCAGTTTTCCTTATCCAAAATATTTCCTCTACATCTACCTCAACAATATCAGTTAACATACATACAAAAAAAATTGTTAGAGTATTTCTTAAGGTTTATAGTGACCTTAAACATCTAAAATATTTCTAGATGGATCAAGATGAACCCTTCCTCTTGAAATTATATGAAAGTAGATTACTTTAGCTAGACACCATTAAAAATTAAATTTCATTATTGTGGACCCCTTGATATGTTAGATATATTTGGGGATGCTCCCTCATCTCTCTTCACACCACCACCAAAGGTGGGTGACTCAACGTTCCTAACTTCTGTAAGCACCAACCAACTCCTAGCATGTTTTAATTCCACTATTCAGGGTTCTTATTACTGGTCTTCCACTCATGCACTTTCCACTAACACATTTTTGTGTGTTTTTCCATTGAATTAGTCTCTTGGACATCCAAATTTTTCTTTCCCTCATGCAAATTATAAGGGTAGTAAACAATAAGGTGTTTCTTTTTGCAGTCCCAACACTTCAAAGTATTCCTTTTTATGTTACTTCTACATTTTTTGTTGTTGTTTCATATGCTAGGAATTTACAAAGATTATCCTTATTTTTTTGGTTGCGACAGAATTCAAGGATTAGGTGTTATCCTCCACAACCCAAAAAATTCAATTCCCTTTCCTTCTTCCAAACCTTATGAGGTTTTTAATTGTTCTTTTCATTATGACACCCTTCCATAGCTCGAGGGGTTGGTCCATGTTGCAAATTCCTTTAAATGTATGACAAGTTTTATAGTAGCATTGTATTTATATTTCCCTATTCTTCTTGTTTTCTAATAAGTATTTCATTCTCTTCTTTGTGACTCTTCAACTAAACTCTCAAGCTCTTGAGGGTATCCATTCCATCAGGGGAATTTTCCTTTGACCTTTCTCCTACTGAGTCTTCTTCTTTCTCATGATGGATTTTTTCCATAGCATACTGCACCATTATACTACTCATTCTTTTATGTTTTCTACAAATGGTGTCTTCTTATGCATTGTCACACACACAAACACATAATCTTCAGCTAAATCAAGAATACAAATATTATTTCATTACATTTTCATGCAAACACTAAGCATGTTGATTTGATGTTGTTCACACATTTAAAACCCATGTCATTTAGATAAAATTAAAAGAGATGTAAGCATTCTATCAAGTTAGAATCTTTGACATTTGAAAGTTCAAAGTCATCATGTATAATAATCAAACTATTAGAATAATTTGTATCCTTGATGTGTGAGCCTCTCCAAGTCTAGTGTTGATTCTAAGCTCTGATGCCACTCTGTAACACACCCATTACTTTAATGCTCGATTAAGGATACAGGGTGTTAAATTTTATTCTTCTTCACAATCTTAACAATAAACTATGATACCACTTACTAACACACTTCCTCCCAAACCCTTGGCTTATCTTGGTTGTGGGTGGTGTTATATATTCATTTTGAATCAACCTCCAATTTCTATTATGAACATGGGGTCACAGAACCTCATTTTATCAAATTATGCAGAACTAATTTTTTATTCCACCATATAGTTCATCTCATCGATAGATTTCTGATGCCATAAATTTTATCTTGATCATATTCTTGGATAAGAAGTTATGTTCTTGATAATTTTTCTGATAAGAAGGGTCCATGTCAGTCTTAAATCTCTATTTAGACCCACATTTCCCTTTCTTATCCCACGTGCCACTAATTTGGCCACTCACCCATCCATCTAGTCACCTACCCTATTGTGTGTCATGTCGAGGCATGAAACCACCCCGAAAAAATAACTGGTATCATGGAAACCCCCTCCCCCCAAATCAAATGATGGGTTTGAATCTAGGTATGGGGGTGCAATAGATCTCATTTATCTACTGGAGATGGAAAAATTTATGATAATCCAAACCATGCCCCACCTACTCATTAAACATTGACCTTGAGGGGGGAGCCTCAATCGATCTCAATCATCAGTCTTGATTAGGTAGGGATTTCACCCAATCAACTTGCATGGGGTTTAACACCCATTCCATCAGTGAAAAGGTAATACCATTTTCCATATTTATGGTCCAATCCAAGAAATTTTTCCCTAAATGAAAAATGGTTCTAACTTTCTTCGATGGTGGGGCGAAACCACTAGGACGATACACCTAATCATGTCATTTCCACATCACCGACCATGCCTCGTCAACTTGACCATCTAACCTCATGATATGTCACCATAAGAGAACCACATTCCATTCATATGGCTCAACTTGGCCTTGGTGGAATTACCATGTCATCACTATGGGGCCTCATTAGAGCAGTCTTTCCTTGAAATGCATGCCTACTGCAGGTCAATAGGTTAAGAACTTGAGAATTGGCAGTGAGTACTAAGAAATTCTAATGTTCCAAAATGGAACTATGCATAGGTTGGATGATTTATCATTGGTCCACCTATAGTTTTAAAAAACATTCCCCCAAGCTTGGTGGTGGATGGAAAGGAACGAGCAATGACAAGGTTACATACTAGAACCTCAGTTAGACTGGTGGCTCTATCATTGGCCATATCAAATCAAAATCATGTATGTGTAATTGCAATACAAAGAAAAATTTTTAATGGTAATGGGGAGGCAAATGGCCCTTGGAACCCTTTGGTTTAAGTCTTGGGTTATAGCCCATAGTCATATGTTATAATATTGATATGTCCTAGTTAAGGTCTTTATGAATATAGGAGTTTGTATAGTAGTGAACTGATGACAGTGGTTGAATTAGAGAGCTAGGAAAGCACCAATGGAACTGATAAAACTGAAAATTGATCCATAGTCTTGAACTAATATAGGAATTATGGGATTTTACCCACTAGGAAGCATGAAGGTATATTGAATATAGGATAATAGTGTGGGTTTTGCAAGGAAAGGGAGACAACCCCAGATGCCAAATTTCCTGGTTTCTAAGGCATGAGGATACAAAGTCCTCAAACTAGAATCCTAATTGATATATAGTATAGGAAATTGAAGTCCACGCCACCTATTATGTAGTTTATAAAAGAAGGAGTGAGAAAAACCCCATCACCTAACTCCATATTTTTTCAATATAACCATATCATGAGATTATTCTCAGTTAATCCAAACCTACAACCTCTTGTAGTCTAGCTAAATTTATATTCATAATTATATATCCATTAATCACATAAATAGGAAATACATAGAAGTGCATATTTGCACAAGGAAAGTTACATATTATCCTTTTATAAGTATGAATCTATAATCATTAAATCTATTACAATCCTTAATCACAATAATGATATGAGTGTGCATAAACCCACCGATTATCACATCATTCATGAACTAAGTATTCACCATGAAAAAGGAATGTTCAATCCATTAATAGCATATGATACAACTTAAAAATCCAATGGCTGATAGCAAGCTTCATAGTGCAAACATTCATTATAACCATAGACATACAGTAGTTATTAATCATGGACATAACAGTGAACCTTATGCATTCATTCATGAAAATGTAGGAGTATGCATTATTAAATAACATAAAAAGGAATTTCGTAGCTCATAATCCAATTATGCATAACATTTATGCTTATTTGACTGTATTAGAATGGATAGTAGTTGAAGGCGATACTTCCACTCTCCACCCAACCACATGCTAGTTGCACTGCAACTTTCTTATAGCTGACCACCCTTATGCTAGATCCACAATTTGAGGGGTTACTTGTTTATTTATTTCACAGTGAAATCTTGGCTAGAAACTTAGGTGGTGAAGTCTACTATTCTCATGGTTTCTCAACTATTCTATGGTAATAATATCATAATAACCCGCTAACCTCTTTGAGTATGCTACTCACCACTTAATCATAAACAAAAATATAGTGGCATCAACACATCAATATGGGGAATGACACCCATATATATAAGCACTATTATTAGTCACAAACTACAACACTTCTCCTTGAGCTCACTTCCTAGCTCCTAACACTCTGCAACATATGTCTAAGGGATTATATACTCTCTTTATAGTGTCCTTCTTGGATATAATTTTTTTGTGTATTTATCCTTTTTGTTTTCCCTTATTTTAGTTCTACATTACTTGCATCTCTTTGTGTACTCATGAGAGTGTGTTGACCCATTTCACTCTCCCTGCTAAGGACAAGAAAACTATGCGAAGTTTCCCCTATCTAATCACATCCAATTACATCTATTTCCATCTACCAGGTGGCGGTTTGATTGATTGTGCAATCTCCTTGATATTCAATGGTGAGGGGCGACATCCTCCACTTCTCCACTCTCTCATGACATCATTCAATTCCATCATGTGATGTTTTGGTTGATTATGGTACTTCCTCCATCATCAAGGGTGAGGGGCATCATCTTGCAACCTCAATCCATAAGGGATATGGGGATGGGCATGGTACGCTGCCCACATTGTCGAATCCCATATCATATATTATTTCAACATAAGTGGGTGAGTTAGTCAACCAGAGTGTTAGGAACGTCAATGTAGTCAGCTATGGCTTTCAATGCATGCTAGCAATCACACCATTTTTCCCTCAGGTTATGGATCTATAAGAAAATTCATCCTTCAATATCCAATTAATTAATTTTAATTATTAATTAATGTATCATCCATTTTTAGTTCTCCACTCTAGTATTTTAGTCCTATTAAATATCGCAAAAGTAGGAGTAAGGTGAGGGATGCCACACTTCACATACAAACATATTCCCTTTGGATAGATCAATGTTGAGGATACCTTTCAAAGGGAAATTGATATTTCTTTCAAATAACTTATCAGAGACAATGTGGTGGTCTATCCAGATGATGTAAAAATTTATTCCAAAAGGAGGATAGATCATGCCTACCACCAAAAACTAGTCTTTGAAACATGGAACACGTACATAATTTCCCTTCACACAAAGAAGAACATATTTATTGTTGACAAATGTAACCTACTATGTCATGTTTATTGTAACATGCCCCTATTATAGCCCTGCTTATTACAAAAATGGTCGTGATTGTGATTCCAATATAGGGGGAATATGACTCGCTAGACCTCTGATTAAAAAAATAATATTTATTAATTATTTAATTAACACAACTAAAGGTTGGATATATTTATGGATCCTTGACATGAGGGAAGCTTTCTACCCACCTATTTATTTTAAATCCATGTCCCCTATCAACTAAATTAAAATAACGTAGTGTTGGTGGTGTACTAGTGGGTTACACTTGTTTCATACTATATTGGGTGACTAATGTGTATGGTGAATAATACCTATTCACTCAAAGAGGGAGAACAGTGGTATGACCAATCGAGAAATCACCTGGAGCCTATAAAAATAAGATATTATACAAAGGAAAGAGTAAGAGACTCAAGAATAGATGTAATGGAAGTGGAAAGGAATGTGCTCAAAAGGGAATATGAATGGACCAAAAGGAAACAAAAGAGGAGGATAGTAACATAAAAATAACAGAGAAGATATGATATGTAAGGAAGAGACACTACACAAGGGCCTCTTCAAAAGAAAATCATATTTATTCAAGGGATGGAGATCATTGGCATGCACGAGTCCCATATTTTGCTAATAGAATATTTTCTAGAATAGTATCAAATGAATGATGTGGATTACTGGGGCATGGTAGATTTTATTAAGGAATAGAACTCGTTTTGATCATTGGAATGGATAACCTGGGACTAGTGTTTTATGACCTTGATTTTCTTCTCTGATAATTTTGGGCAGTTATTCAATTTACTTTGTTAGAAACCATGTATTCCTAAGCCTATGTTAACTACATAAATTTTAGTGAATAATAAACACATTGGTGTGAAATTCCATAGTGCAAGAAATACCTCAGACCCTAGATCTAGATTGGGGGTGGTCAATTACAAGAAAAGTTGAAGTGTAACTAACCTATGGTTGGGAGGAGAGTGGAAATCCCTCCTTCAGTTTCCAACTACTCCAAATCATTTTAATAATTATTCTTGAATATGCATGATAGGTTGCAAGCTATGTTATGCCTTATTGTACTTTTGACTTATGTTGAATCCTATGTTAGAGCATCCGATTTAATATCTAATCCTAGTTGATTAGGTAACGGGTACTTCTTTGGTGATTACCAATTGTTTGAATCATGAAAAAAGTATCCTTATTAATAAATTACAATTATTTTGACATAATCCATACCTATAATCTAATAATACTGAGGACTAAACTATGGTTTTATGAGTTTCTTTTATCCTTGTATGTTTCTAAGATGGGAAACTTGCAATTTTAGGTCATATTGTTGTATGTTTTTATTTATTGATTTTTTTTTCTAGGCTATAACTTCATAATTTAGTGTCCAATGAAAATCACCTAATAACCTTCTATCCTAGTGTGTTTCTACACTTCAAGGTTGCTTGTAAGGTACTCCAAATATGGAATTTTCTGCATTTTCTATCATTTTGTAGATATGGAAGTGTAGAAATATTTCCAAAAATTAGACTACAAAATAAAGTGGTAATCAAATAAAATTCATCGCATTTGATGTATATATATTTACCTCACTGTTAAGCATGAAATGTAATTATTTATTGCAGTATTTGAGTGTGTTTTCAAGTGCTAGTTTGTATTTTCTATTGTACTTATTCACTGACCAGATTTAAAACTTGTTTAAATTGTCTCATAACATTCACCATATACAATTTTTTCTAGGCGTTAGTATTTTAAATTTTTGGTGTTGTGCATGTATATTGGGATACCATCGTGTACTTATACATTTTCACCTAAACTGAGAGGAGATCATGTTGAAGTGGCAGTGAGAATATCTCCTATGTGCTTACCCCCTAGCACCTTGACAATGACCTTTCCAAAGATACTAACCCCAAATATAACAATTTTTTGGTACCATTGTTGGAAAAAGGTCAATCATATTGGTGCTCACTATTATAATTCAAGGTGTGAATTTTCCCCTTGTACGACTAAATTTTTTTGAATTCTATTATTGGGGAAAAGGTTAATCATGTCAGTGCTTTAATGCCATTATATTTCAACAACATTATATTCCCCCCTTGCAAAACGACCATCGCTAGTGAGTTCTTATGTATTGTACTTTAGTAATATTCTCTATTATTTCTAACTTGAAAAGTATCATCTTGCGACTACACATGAACAACCAACAACAAAGAAGTATTCTACAAAAAGAAATTCCCAACATAAACTTCATCTTGTCCTAAAGCCTTAAATTTTCTATAGAAAAAGAAGGTATAAGAAAAAGGAAAGTGAAGCAAGTGAAAAAATAAGTTTTGAATGTTTACAATATACTAGAGGGATATTTATTTTTACAATTCTAAATCAAATGGTTTCCCCATGGATGCAAGATTATTTCAAACCTTTTGATTTTACTAACATTGTATACTAGCCACATGATGTTCTTAGATCATTGGAAAATATGCCCACCTTCCTTGTTGGTCATGCCATTATGGCCTAATACCACTGAGATGATTTTATTGAGAATATGATTACCTTAGGATTTATTTATTTATTTATTTCATGCTTAAATGATTTTATTTTTTATTGGAGAAAGAAGCTAGGGAATTATTTTAAAGTTTACCTAATAATAACATTAGTAAATTTAATATTTGTCGAGATACTTTTTGAAATAAATGGGTATTAAATAAATATGTATTGATATTAAATTCTTTATCTAATATAAAAAGGAACTAAAATGAAACTATTGAGGAATTTAGAATCGTATTTGATAAGATTGTGGATGAGATCCATAATATTGACACACATAGAAATGCCTCCATCCTCATGTATTATATAAATGTGTTCCAAGGACACTTTTGGTTCCTCATCAATGAAGCCAAACATAAAAATCCAATGGAAGCTCATGAAAAAACGGAAAGCATGGATGAGAGTTGGGTACATTCAGTAAGACCAGACATGTTGCCCCCCACCAAATCCATGGTTGATTTGAAACCAAAATATCCTCTTCCTCCTTTGGTTCCTTCTTTAGATCGTCTCATGACTAACCTAAGAAAATGAAAGAGATGCAAGTAAAATGGAACATAATTCATAATCAGTTGGTGTAGCTAGAGAGAATTAAACAACAAGACAGGTTCCAACCAAAGAATGAATATAGAGTCCCCCCTCCAAATCAAAGGCCTCCTACATCTCTTGAGTTTACTAATATGGTGGAGTTTCAACCTCCTTAATTTTTCAGATCTTGTAGATGTTTTTATGATGAGAGAACGCGTGTTTTTTCCAAGCAGTGAAAGAAGATAAATAATGAGAAAAATGAAAGATATTCCAACACCTACAATATGGGGTTTAAAGGATTAAATGGGCAACAAGCATAGGTTGATGTATCATATTCAAAAATCACAACCATACTATATGTAGAGATGCCTTTAAGAGATGAGATAAAGTAGATGTATGATAACAGTTTCAAGGAAATATTGTATCTACTAAGGAAAAAACATACCCCATCGATGTAGCATACACATCCCCTAACATCTTCCCAAGTAATAGGACAACTGGGGTAAACATGAGATGAGGGGTAGTTATGACCAGACTCAACCTCCTTGGTGACTTTAAGGAAGTGGAATCAAAGTGAAAAACCATAAAACATACCTCCTATACCTACTACAACACCCATAGAGGCTATCCTGGTCATCCAACTCACTGATCCCTGGGTCCCACTAAGTTTTTGTGAAGAAAATGCCCAGACGCTCCTTTGATATGGGAAAGGGTGTGTCTGGGAGGCTCTGGATGCTCCCACATCATAGCCATGTGTGAGTCTAGGGAATTTTTCCCTCGGACTTGTGCTAGTGTCTGCAATATTTATGGAACTTTTTAAGCCTAGAACCTTTGGCACTATCCAAAACTTCCTGTAGCTTCCATAATCCATCAAGCACATGATGAAAATGTTAATTAACTAAAAACCATCTCCAATAGTAGGCCTGACCATTCCCTACTAGGACTGATATTCTGACAAACACTTGGCATCAATGAAATCTAAAGGTCTAGGATACAAGACATAGAATGAATGATTGAAAACTCTTAAGAAGCATGAAAATAAGGATCATGACCCTCTTAATTGAACTGTTGTGACATCACTTAGGTCTTACATCCATTATTTTAACATTTACAAGTAAATACATGAAATAACCATGACTTGAACCAATTATATAACCATGCTTATAACTAGCATACAACCATGTAAATAATAGTGAGGTAACAACCATTAAATCCACACATTAATTAGTGCAAAAGCAAGAGAAATTAGGTTTTATTACACATAGGAAATAACCGACCAAGTTTGGGACTTCCATGTACCACTTGACCATAGACATGGCTGAGCCAAATATATCTTCAACCAGTCACCCCCGTGCCATATTCCAAGCATGAATGTGGGATCTCATGGATAAACCAATCCAAAAATAACCAATGGAATCCAGAGGTTAAACCACCTCCACCTTCACCATACCGTGATCACACCAAAATCAGTGTCGAGATAAAAAAACTAAATCGAGCTTGGAATGCCTCCAGAATCCATCACTACCGTTGAAGAATTTTCCATCTCCTTGTCTCTCAGGATTTACCACAATCCACACTAGATCACTAGGCCCTAAAATGAGACACCGCCCTTAGAATTTAAAGTGTATCTCGAAAAAACTGGTCAAGGGATTCCTATGGCTTTGGGAATTTTCTTGAGACCATGTCTGCCTTAGAATATTAAATCCATCATGCCATTCCAAATCTAAAAACCAAGATCAAATCCAATCACACCATGGCTATCTAGGAAAAGGCAAGGTAAGGCTGAAAACCACTGTCAAAACCTAGTAAAACCATACCACCAACAATAAGAGAACCAAATAATAATATGCATAAGCCATGCATGTGCAAAAAAACTAGGAAATCACACATGCAATATGTTACCTACAAGTATTCCTGCTGAAGCTGCTAGATCCTTCTCTTCCCTTCTTGATCTTTGCTTTCCTTTCCTTTACCTATCCTTCCTTTTCTTCCTTTCCTCTTTCTTGGCTCAATGTTGAAATGCTCCAAGAAAACTCTAAGTGTACAACATTGAGAGAGAGAGAGAGAGAGAGATAATAATGAGAGAGCTCCAGAATTGAACTGACAAAAAGGTTGAGCCAAAAAATTCCCAACTAATCCTCAAAATCCTTTTTATCAATGAGGTCTCTATTTTCTTCATTTTCCTCCTCACATGTAACCTATGAGCTTTCACCTTCCTTTTCTCCTAATTTCCATTATTTTCATAAATATATGACAAATAATGTCTCTTGCCGTTCCAATTTCCTTTATCCATAATAACCGAAATGAACACCCGCTAGGATGTTTTTCCCAACATTCAGCTTGGAATAAGTGTCACTTAACCATGGTATTATTAATTTTACTTTATTAACTTTTATTACATGAAATTTTCACCAGGGTTGTTACAAAACCCTCACCCTTGAGGGAACACCATCCTCAGTGTTCAATGACACATACAAACCAGAAAACTGCTGAAAATAAAACATACTGCCTATGGAGATTTATAAAACAACTCGTTTCAGTATTTAAAATGCCATCCATATATACAACTACACTGTCTATGGATATTTATAAATCCAAATTGATTCGGTATTTATAATGATATACACATATCCACATATGCACATTTTCTCAACCAACAAATAAAAAGATACAATGTATGTATCTGCAACAAGGAAATCTAGAGGCTGATACCTCCACCGTCAAAGTAGTACCAGGATTCACTTCCTTCTCAAGAATTCAATTATCCATTATCAGAGCTAAAGCTGCATCCAGTGTCTAACGCTACAATCCTGTGCCACTTTTCCTCTCAGTGAAAAATTACCGACTTTGATTCCATCTGGAAATGATATTGACCAAAATAAATACATCCATGGTCTTCCCTTCTATGAGACATAATCACTCGGGAAATTCAGTCATCTCCTTTTGTGTAGTCACTCGCCTTCCAAGTTCTCTGACATCCCTTATCCCGAACAATCCATCCCTTGGTAAGGCTTCCTCACATTGGAAGGTCAATTAACCAAGGAATATACCTACCTCAAAACCATCATACCGGTCATATCATGCTCATGGTAATGAATGGACACTATTGGGTACCACTATCCCACAATGGTCCTATTCCTGAATTTATTTACCAACATATTGCTACCTATTTCAATTCCTTTTGTTATTGTTTCTAATGCTTGCAATCAGTTTCAACCACCCAATTGGGAATTTTAGTGCTTCCTATACTAAGCACATAACTATCATTAGATTCAAAATAAATTAAAATAAATTCACATCATACCTCATTGGTAGCTCGTCAATAAGGTACACTTGTAATTCTATTCACTTCCTGTCACAACAAGTCAAACTAGTTGTTTGATCAAATCATCATATATAAAAATATCACATATGGTTAGCTCAAAATGCAACCATCATAGATTAAAATCATGAATCACATGAAATCACCATAAACCATAATCATAAATCACAAGTAACCATCATAAGTTAGAATCACATATCACATGCATAATAAAAATGAACTAAAAAACTAATACTTATCCTTCATCGGTCCTTATTTCTACCTTTGTTATTTTGTACACACACTGGATCAGTTACCACACCTGGAAAGCACCCAATGACCTTACTTCTCTTCAATCACATACACATACACACAATGTACATCACAACACATACATCCACACATGACATACACCACCACAAAATACATACATTTACACTTGTCATGCAACAAAACCCATACAAATACACCCATTGTACAACAAAATGAAAACGTAAACCTACACCAGACGTACAACACAATGAATACCCGTGTCACGATACCATGACTACACCATGCATATACATAGTACCGCATTCCCTCAACACGACATGTATGACATGCACACAATACCACACGTACACCAATACCATATGCACAACATGTACAAAGTGCCTCCTGTACATAAAACCACCTGTACAACATGTGCACAACATCACATGTACACGATGCCACCTGAAAAATGTGTACACAACTCCAAATGTACACCCCACCACCTATACAATATGTACACAATACCACATGTACACAACACCACATGCACGACATGTGCACGACACCACATGTACACAACGCCACATGCATGACATGTACACGACATAACCTGCACACAAAACCACATGTACAACATGTACAAATCACCACATGCACACAACACCACATGTACAATTATGCACATAAAACCATATCTACAACATGCACACAACACCATATGTACATAGAACTGCATATACAACATGTACATAACACTATATGTACACAACACTGCATATCCAACATGCACAGAACACCATATGCATAAGAAACTGCATATATAACATGAACACAGTTCGATATGTAGACAACACCACATATCCAACATGTACATAGCACCATCTATACTTAGCACTGCATATGCAATATACACACAACACAATATATACAACAAACATACAACATCATATGTGCGCAATACTACATATGTTACATGTACACATCACCATAGGTACAATCATTGAATATACAATATACACAACATTAGTATTTCACATACATAGACCACACACTGACTCCACAAAGAAACCTCACTTCTAGTGTCTCTTTTCCATCCATGCTCATTCCAGCATGACGCAATTCACACTGCTTTCATTTCATTGATGTATCTCTCAGCATTACCTGTCCAAAACATAGGCATAGTATAAACACATAATATCAATTCATATCCACATGATACTGACCTCATACATATGTTAGGGCTACTCTTCCCACTTGATTCATCATAAGACCAGGAACCTCTTCATGTCATTCACTTACATAAGCAATCATTCCTCCACAAGCATGATCCCTAACGACCCTATCAAACAATGACATAGATACATAGATATAATCATTGGCATAAATCAATCATGACACTTTTAGACACGACATACATGCATACATACATATATGCATACATAAACATAAACATAAAGAAATAATGATCTCGTCAGAAAATGACATACATACACGCATATATACATATATAAACATTATTGTAATCATAATCATAACATAATTACCAGATATCATATGGTCAAGGTTAAGAGAACTCCCTTTATGCATTCATAGTATGCAAAACATTGAGAAAAACAGTTCCCAACATAGCCAAGGCATCTGAGGCCACAAGTCTATTCACTTTACCTTACTTGATTACCTTTCTCATGATTGTCTTGTCACTGTCCATTTACACCAATGGACCCAACCAATCCAATTCACTATCATACCGTTTCCTTCAACTGTACTTAATAATGCACCGAGCTTTTTTTGAGTCTTTCATCACATGTTGGGTACCACAAATCTCTCCTCGAGCTCCATTAACTTTCCTATTTCCCAAACCAGTTCCCAAAAATCTCAAAACATAAAGGAAAGGAAAAGAATTAACAAGAAGAAAACCATGAAAACCAATAGCAATATGACACCACAAACAAAGTGGCATGGCCTTGCACTAGACATAAACACAACCCATAAATCAAGCTCAAACAAATCACAAAATACCAGAATCACGAGACTAGCAACAAAAACCCTTACTCAATCCCTATGGGTTCCCAATGCTTCCAAGGGAATGTTAGGTCCCTATATTACTAGTATAGTCCCTTATTTTTGTTAGTGTAACCCCCTTATTGTTATTATTGTACCCTTGTAACCCCCATTTTGTTATTATTGTGCCCTTAAATTATTATTGTTAGGTCGGCTAGGATTACATTATGGCCCACTAGGATTACATTATGGCCCCATGGACTCCCATATATGCTGGGAAGGAGGTTTTGTAAATTGTATCATCCAAGAATTGTTCATTTATGTAATGTATTGGAGGTTTCCCCCTCGAAGTGGCTTATTTATAAGGCGTTCATATCTCTTTTCTTCTATTTTTGGAGCTGGTTACACAACATTTGGTATCAGAGCTTTGGATTCTAGAGTTTCGCTGCTCCAAACAGGTCATCGTGGAATTTTCGCTATAACTGTTTTTCTACGAAGCTTCAGAAGCTGAAATTTTTAGGGTGCGAAGCTGAAATATTGAGGAAGTTTGTATAAAAATTTCAGAGCTTGGTTCGCAATATTTTCGGAGATATGATCTGTGGAAGTTAGGTATTTTTTCAGGCTCCTAAACAGGTCATCGTGGAATTTGCGCTATAAAAATTTTTCTACGAAGGTTCAGAATCTGAAATTCATATGGTGTGAAGCTGAAATCCTGAAGAAAGTCTTCAAAAAATTTCAGATCTTGGTTCACAATATTTTTGGAGATATAATCTGTGGAAGGTAGTACTTTTTCAGGCTCCTGAATTGCATCTCAAAGAGGTGATCATGGGAAAAGTTCAATAACTCTCTCTATGGGCATCGAATTGGTGTGCCGTAAAAATTGGTTGCAAGTACACAGACTTTAGTTTCTTGGATATCAATTTCAGAGACAAAGGACGAAACAGTGACACGTGGCAAGTCGTACAAGTTCGCTCTACTGAACCAGTCCAGAATTAGGTCATTGTGGGAGATTGGACACAACTTTGTCTTGGAGAATCCAAATCAGGTCATACCTATGGCATTTGAAAGAAGCTTCAGAGGGCTACTACAGGGCTGAATTTTAGATATCGAAGATTTTCAATTACAGAGATAATTCAATTTCAATATCGAGCTCCTCAAAGCTAGTAAAAGGTGTGTATTTTTTTTCCGAATTGCATAAGTCTTGTTTGAAGAATCAAGTTGAATTTATTCCAAGGGCATCTTGTAGAATAGATATCAATATTGGATTCTAAAATGGCCCCTAAAAAGAATTCAACACCCATCAAGCCTTCAGAAGGCTCTACCATGACTCATGAAGATGAAGAATTGCAACATGATCCATCAAAATTACAAGAACAAGTGCAACAAATTTCACTCTTGCAAAGAGCAGCAAAAAATGAAATGGAAGTTTTGAAGAAAGGTGTGGAAGTGAAGATGGATGGTTTGAAGAAAGGCATGGAAGCTAAGATGGATGGCATGGAAGTAAAGATGGAAGGTTTGAAGAAAGGCGTGGAAGCTAAAATGGATGGTGTGCAAGCTAAGATGAATGGCATGGAAGCTAAGATGGATGGCATGGAAGTGGGCATGGAAGCTAAGATGGATGACATGAAAGAAAACATAGAAAACATGAAGAATGATCTAAAAGCATACATGGAAGGCTTGATGACAAGCTTAAAACCAGAAATGATTCCTAATGGCGGAAATATAGGAGAAGAACCTCATGATGAGAACAAAATAAATGTTAATCGTGATTTCATAAACTCGAATGTTGGTGGGAAGAACCACCATATTCCAAAATGGATATGAGGAAGTTTGATGGAAAGGATCCTGTAACATGGATACTACAGATGGAGCAATATTTTGATCTCCATAATGTGCAAAACACACAAAAGGTACGCATTGCAACTTTACATTTAGAACAAAATACATTTGTATGGTATCGATGGCTTTGCTCCCGTAAAAAAAAAATCACTTGGTCAATTTTTATGGAGGAAATGATAGCACATTATGAGGATACAAAGAGCAACACCTTCTTTAGCCAATTGATAAATCTCAAACAAAAGGGTTTAGTGGGGCAACACATTGAGGACTTCAAAAAATTGAATATAAGGGTAACTGATATTCCAGAGGAACACAGGATTGATCTCTTCATAGGCACTTTAAAGGATAACATCCAACATGAAGTTCGCGTTTTGGAACCTGATTCATTAGAGAAGGCATTCAAGTTGGCAAGAAAAATTGAATGTAAAATTATGGCGACAAGGAAGCCTACCACTCACTTCTATAAAGAAGGAAGTGTTTCTACGCCTAGATTTCCACAACCTACAAGGTCGACACCACAACAATTGGAAGAAAAAAGAGCAAAAGGGCTTTGCTACAGTTGTGATAGAAAATACACTAAAGGTCATAAGTGTGCTGAGAAGAAATTATTTTACATAGATTGTGAAGAGGAAGAAGAAAATGAACAAGAAGAGGATATACACCAGGAACCAGCCCTAGAAGAAGAAGAAATGAATCCAACCATATCGTGTAATGCACTGGCAGGAATTACCACTCCTCAAACTCTCAAGATAGAAGGACATATCAAGAAGAAAAAGGTAATAGTGTTGATTGATTCAGTAGCACCCATAATTTTATTCATTGTAAGGTAGCCAAGGAATTAAATTGTTTCCTATACCCAGCACCAGAATGTCAAGTGATGGTTGCAAATGGAGGAACTATAAATTGCTCGGGAAAATTCCATAATATCAAGCTAACCATGGGGGAATATGTATTGACTAGTCCAATGCTTTCCATTCCTATGGGAGGTGCTGATGTTGTACTAGGAGTACAATGGTTACAATCTTTGGAGATGGTAGCTTTTAATTTTCAAGAACTTTTCTTGAAATTTTTTTCAGAAGGAAAGGAAGTCGAATTACGGGGTATTGAAGGGAAGCTAGGAAGGATAATAAGCTCTAATGTCATGACAAAGCTTCTAAAGAAATAACAACGAGGCGTAATTGCACAATTATGCTCACTAGAAGTTCCGACATCAAAATCATCTATTTCCGCAGATCTCCAACAAGTCTTGGACAATCATTCCAAGGTGTTTGAAACTCCCAAAGGACTCCCACCTATTCGTGATCATGATCATGCTATTCATTTGATTCCAGGAAGTGTTCCTCCAAACATCAGGCTTTATAGATATCCTTACTTCCAAAAGAGCGAAATTGAACGTATGATTGCAGAAATGTTAGAGGCGGGTATAATTCAACCTAGTCAAAGTTCTTTCTCTGCTCCTGTAGTATTGGTACACAAGAAGGATGGATCATGGCGAATGTGTCCGATTATAGGGAGTTCAATAAGCTCACCATTAAAGACAAATTTCCCATTCCTGTGATTGATGAATTATTGGATGAATTACATGGAGCAATTTATTTTACCAAGTTGGATCTTCGTTCAGGATATCATCAAATTAGAATGAAGACTGAAGATATTCCAAAAACAGTGTTTCGAACTCATGAGGGGCATTATGAATTTTTGGTCATGCCTTTCGGCCTTACCAATGCACCTTCTACATTTCAAGGGTTGATGAATTCCATTTTCAAACCCTTCCTTAGAAAATTTGTGCTAGTATTTTTTGATGATATACTAATCTACAGCAAGTCTTGGAAGGATCATGTCGAACATGTTGACAGGGTGCTCAAACTATTGCAGGAGAAACAATTATATGCAAAAAAATCCAAATGTTTCTTTGGAGTACAAGAGGTGGAATATCTGGGTCATATTGTATCTCACGAGGGTGTTAAAGTAGACCCTAATAAAATTAAATCCATTAAGGAATGGAAAGTCCCCACAACCATAAAGCAGTTGTGAGGATTTCTCCGGTTAACAGGGTATTATCGCAAGTTTGTTAAGAATTATGGGAGAATAGCAGCACCTCTAACAACATTATTGAAGAAAGATGCATTTTCATGGACTCCGGAAGCAACTAAGGCCTTTGAACATCTTAAAGAGGCAATGTGCCTAGCACCGGTCTTAGCTACGCCAGACTTCACAAAAACCTTTATCGTGGAATGTGATGCCTCAGGAAATGGAATTGGTGTTGTTTTAATGCAGGAAGGAAGACCCATTGCTTTTGAAAGTCGTCCAATCAAAGGAAAGTATTTACAAAAACCTATTTATGAGAAGGAAATGTTAGCAATACCGCATGCACTAAAGAAATGGCGAACTTACCTAATGGGAAGACACTTCAAGGTAAAAACTGATCATGATAGTCTTAAACACTTTTTGGAACAAAGACTATCTTCAGAAGAGCAGCAAAAATGGGTCACAAAGATGTTGGATTATGACTTTGAAATAATCTACAAAAAAGGAAAGCTTAATGTTGTTGCAGATGCACTCTCAAGAAATAATGAAGAGGTGGAAGCATCGCTTTGTGCCATTTCTATTATCCAACCAGATTGGATAACTGAAGCAAGAGATGAATGGAAGAAGGACAAAGATGTATGGACACTCATTCAAAAGTTGCAGCAAGATCCTAGTACATCCGATACATTTAGTTGGAAAAATGATTCCTTATGGTACAAAGATCGCTTATATCTTTGTAATAATTCCCAACTAAAACAAAAGATTCTTTTGGAATTGCACACTTCTCCTTTAGGAGGACACTCAGGATTTTTAAAAACTTACCACAGGGTGAAGAAAGAATTTTTTTGGGATGGCCTTAAATCCGATATTCAAAAGTTTGTGGCGGAATGTTTGGTTTGCCAGCAGAATAAAGTGGAAACAATTAAGACCCCGGGACTTCTACAACCTTTATCCATTCCAAGTCAACGTTGGGAGGAGATTTCAATGGATTTTATCATGGGTTTACCTAAGTCCGAAGGAAAGAGTGTCATCATGGTGGTAGTTGATAGACTTACCAAGTATGCACACTTTTGTGCATTATCTCATCCATTTAAAGCAAGTACAGTTGCTACTACATTTATGGATAGAATTCAAAAGCTACATGGAAGCCCAAGGGTTATCGTGAGCGACAGAGATCCCAATTTTTACTGGAAATTTTTGGACGGAGTTATTTTCTTGTTTGGGTACTCAATTAGCTCATAGCTCATCTTATCATCCTCAATCTGATGGTCAAACTGAGATAGTAAATAAATGTTTGGAAGAATATCTTCGTTGTTTTGTATCCGATAAACAAACACAATGGGTCAAGTGGTTACCTCTCGCTGAATGGTGGTATAACACTTCCTTCCATACTGCAGCAAAAATGACCCCATTTATGGCACTTTATGGATATCATCCACCATTGATCACATCATATTTAAGGGAAAATTCGAAGGTTCAAGCAGTGGAAGATCACATCGAGCATCAGCAAGAAGTTCTCCAACTCTTAAAGGATAACCTGAATTTGGCACAAATCGAATGAAACAACAGGCAGATCAACATCGCAGCGAGAGAAGTTTTGATGTAGGAGATTGGGTATTTTTACGGCTACAACCATACAAAAAAATGTCCCTCAAGCAAGCTAAGAAGGATAACAAATTATCGCCAAAGTACTATGGTCCTTACAAGGTGTTGCAAAAGATTGGTACTATGGCATACAAATTGGAGCTTCCTGCTTCTTCGCGAGTACATCCAGTTTTCCATGTTTCATGCTTAAAGAAGGTTATAGGTGAAAATCTTCCAGTTCAAACAATATTGCCAGAACTTGATGAGGAAGGAAAACTCATATTGGAACCTGAAGCGGTCATGGAAACAAGAACTCGACAGCTACGAAATCGATCAATTTCAGAGTATCTCATCAAGTGGAAGAACTTACCCATTGAAGATTCTACATGGGAGGATGAGAATTTTATACAGAAGCACCCAAAGCTACTCAAGCATTGAGGACAACACTTTTTGAAGGAGAGGGGCATGTTAGGTCCCTATATTACTAGTATAGTCCCTTATTGTTGTTAGTGTAACCCCCTTATTGTTATTATTGTACCCTTGTAACTCCCATTTTGTTATTATTGTGCCCTTAAATTATTATTGTTAGGTCGGCTAGGATTACATTGTGGCCCACTAGGATTACATTATGGCCCCATGGACTCCTATATATAGAAAGGAGGTTTTGTAAATTGTATCATCCAAGAATTGTTCATTCATGTAATGGATTGGAGGTTGCCCCCTCGAAGTGGCTCATTTCTAAGGCGTGAATATCTCTTTTCTTCTCTCTTTGGAGCTGGTTACACAACAGGGAAGGATTAATCTGAGCCTTCTTCAAGATATCATGAAAGTATATTTTTCCATGCAAGCCCCTACATCATACCGCCATAAAAAACATAATTTTTAGTGTATAATATAAGCATACAATATACCAGTTACCTTACCTTGTTATGTCAAGCACACTACCTTGTATCTGAACACATACATATATCATCTCTCAAGGGAATCCAATCCCTTGATGAATCTAGTCATAACTAGAAACCAAATATTATACCTGTCAAATACACGTTAATAAATAGATAACATGTGCACATAATACTAGACAAGATTAGGGTTAAGAATACTTCATGTTTCCATGCAAAGCACTTATTCATTTGGAATTTCGGCCACAAAAAAATGCCAAAGAAATTCTTACCTTATTCCTTTCTTTTTCCTTGCTATAATTGAGTCCTACTATTTACTGTCACATCACCCATTTTTTAGTTATATAAACACATAAAATATTACCTTTTCATGTTAATACCAAACATGTTTCCCTGCACTGTTCACACATGTCAATCACAAGTTCTAGATATCAAGACATCGCATCTATTAACTAAAATCTGCCTCTACCAAGACTAACAACCATGTCATAATCAACTAATAGTCAAAATCATAAAACTACAACTATCACCTACTTATATTCAAGTACACATTAAATATCTCAACACATAGTGTGTTAGTACAACCATATTAAAACAAGATAATTACCTCATGCAATATTTTAGTCACATACTCATATTATGTGATTAATCAAAAATTCAAAAGAACTATAAATGATGTAATAGACATAAAACACTCAAACAAAAAATAGACAACATAATAAAACATTCAAATGCAAAATAAATGACATAATAAAAATCATACCCTAATGTATCTCAGGGGAGTCTATCTTGTCTGCGCAATCAATCTATATTAGCATAATATAACTTCACAACATATCCACTCAAACATAAATAAAGTCATGATATTCATAACAGTAACTAGCTAACATGTTCACATCATAAAATGATAAACAATTGTCATTCATGCATAACAATCACATATGCACAATCAACCTATATTATTATGACATAATATCACAATATATTAAATCATACTTGAATTTCATAGCCATAATCATCTACACAGACCAATCCAGATCAACACGATACATATAACATCAATATCTTAATGAAATAAACATAATATTCAAGTTAAATAACATATAACAAAAACAAGTTAACATATAACGTACTCATCCACAACATATAACATAATCATCAATTTAAATAATGTAAAACAACAACAATAATGCATATAACAATACATTTCTATCATTCATGAATTTTCGACACACATGCATATGACCACACTAATTCACTAACATCTACCATGCATGTAACCATATCAACAATAAAATGACAAACATGCATATAACAATCCATTAACCACATACCGTCATGTCAAACATAAAACCTGGATGATGATCTTCTCTTACCTTGAGGTCTAATGTTGCAACCATGCTTTGATGATGTACATATCCTGCTCTATCTCGAACAACACATTAGCATCATAACATACCAATAGCATCATGTTGACATAAACTACATGCATGACAACCTTAACCATGACAAAATCATACTTTTCCCAAAGAGATAATGACCACACTCTAATACCACCTATAACATACACCTCCCCTCACATCTACCCAAGTAACAATCCAAATGAGCTAAACATGAGATGAGGGGAAGTTATGACCAGAATCAAACTCATTGGCGACTTTAAGGAAGTAGAATCGAAGTGGAAAACCATAACACATACCTCATGTACCTACTACAACACCTCTATAATCTATCCCATTCATCCATATGAATGTTCCCTGGGTCCCGCTGATTTTTTGTGAATAAAACTTGCAGAATCTCCCTTGATATGGGCAAGGGTGTGTCTGGGAGGCTCTGGACACTCCCATAGCATAGCCATGCATGCATCCAAGGAGTTTTTCCCTCAAGCATGTGCCAACATCCACGAGATTTATGGCACTTTTTAAACCCATAATATAGGGCACTACCCAAAAAAATTTGTAGCTTCCAGAATCCATCAAATACTTGATGATAGTGCTAATGAACCAAAAAATGACTCCAGGACTAGGCCTGACCATCCCCAACTGAGACTGACATTCTTTAAAACAATTGGCATCAATGAAATCTATAGGTCTAGGATACAAGACAGAGCATGAATGACTAAAAAATCTTAATAGACATGAAAAGAAGGATCACCGCCCTCTTCCTTGAACTGTTATGACATCAATTAGGTCTTGCATCCATTATTTTAACATTTACAGGTAAATACATGAAATAAACATGACTTGAACTAGTCATATCACGATGCTTATAACCAACATAAAACCATGTAAATAACAGTGAGATAACAACCACTAAATCCACACATTAATAAGTACAAAAGTAATAGAACTTAGATTTTATGAAACATAGGAAATAGCCAACCAGTTTTGGGACTTTCACGTACCACCTGACCATTGACATGGATGAGCCAAATCTCTCTTTAGCCAGTCACCCCCGTGCCATATTCCAAGCATGAATGTGGGATATCATGGATAAACCAATCCAAAAACAACCAAGGGGATCCATAGGTTAAACCACCTTCACCCTTACCGTACCATGATCACAAAAAAACAGTGTCAAGATGACAAAACCAAATCGAGTTTGGAATGCCTCTGGAATCCATCACTATCCTTAAGGAATTTTGTATCTCCTTTTCTCTTGGGATTTACCGCAATCCACACTAGATCACAAGGCCCTAAATCGTGACACCAACCTCAGGCTTTACTGTGTATCCCTACAAAACCAGTCAAAGGATTCCTAGGATTTTTGGAATTTCCTTGAGACCACCTCTGCCCTGGATTTCAAAATCCATCAGACAATTCCAAAGATCAAAACTGAGATCAAATCCCATCACATCATGGCTATCTGAAAAAATTCAAGGCAAGCCTCAAAACCACTTTCGAAACCCAACAAAACCATGTGACAAACAACAAGATAACCAAATACCAACACACATAAGCCATGCATGTCCAAACCAACTAGGAAATCACACATGAAATATGTTACCTGCAAGTATTCCTGTTGAAGCTGCTAGATCCTGCTCTTCCCCACTTGTTCTTTGATTTCCTTTCCTTTTCTTGTCCTTCCTTTGCTTGCTTTCCTCTTTCTTGGCTCAATTATCGAAACCTCGTAAATTTATTCGTTTGCTTGCTTTCCAAGGAATCAATATTATAGTATTAAAAATTTATTAATATAAAACAAGTGATTTATTATAGATTCAATGTCATCTTTATTCTAAAAATAAAATTGATCATAAAATGAATTATAAGAATTTACTTTTAAAAAATGCTAACAATTTTAATTCAATTAAAATGAAACCTTTACATTAATAAAAAAAACATAATTTAATTTAATTATAAAATAATAATTACATTTTCTTGTTAATGTTGGTCGGTTCAAGCTCACCTCATGCACTTATTTGGTTTATATTTATTGCATCTAACCTCCTCTCTTTTTGGCAGGATTTGTCCTGATGATGGGTCTTGATCTAGACCTGAAACGTAGACACAAAAATGCATACTATGGAGATTCCGAATTCAACAACTCAAAATTTCCATTATATCCTTCTTCTAATATAAAGGTGGATATATAGGTATAATCAATATTTAAATGATATTAAGTGGGAAATGCATGCCATGTGAAGTTAAAACTTGAAGACACTCCCAAATAAAATCTAAATGAAAAGGAATATAAAAAATGTATTGAATTGTTGCAAAGAGAGGAAACAAGTGGATCAAAGTGTGATCAATATGATTTTTTCCTTGACCTTTTACAATAAATGTACTTCTCAACAATAGTCGTTAACATGTTTCAAACATTTGATTTTGTAGTCATTGAATGTTGTGTAAGGACATATAACAAGAGGATGGAATGCTATCTTAGGAAAGTAAAAATTGTGAAGGATGTAAATGATGATGAATTAACCTAAGTTCAAATTTTCAAGTGGAATTAAAAGTTAATGAAAGAGAAATTTTTTCCAAATTTAGGAGAATTATAGTGGAAATAATATATCGATATTGTTCTCATTTATAATACAAAAATCAATGCATTGAATCTTAGAATCAACTTATACATGTTCTACAACAAGAATTTCTAGAGTAATGGTAAATGAGACCTATTAAACTTGCAATAGAAAAAACATATAATAATGAAAAATAATCATTTATAAAGTATTATTTTTAAACATGTTTTTTTTTTTGTCATCTACATACATTAATCTAAAAAATACCATATATATATATATATATATATATATATATATATATTACACTTTTCATTTTTAGGAAGATAGATCAAATTCAATGTAATATATGAAACATGCTAGTAGAGATGTTGAAAACAATATTTGTGAATACTTAAAGTGTTTTGTTTAATATTGTTTTACAAACATCCATAGATGTTTTATGAGATATGATAATATATAAAGAAAAAAAAAACTTGAATATTTGATTAATATTGGATTAAAAATAGGTTTTGAATATGTGTTGAAGTATTAAGAATTAATTAATTAATTTGTAAGTATCTATATTTTTTTACTTCCCTTGTTTTATAAAAATGGAAGAACAAGAAACATTACTATATGCATTTTTTATCAAAGTATATAAAACTCACAAGAAACAAAATATGGAGTGAAGCCAACATAATAAATCTTGATAGATGATGTAAAGAATGATTTGTAAAAAATGTGACTTATTTATGAATCAATTGTTAGTATGGTACACTTTATCTTGATAAATGATGTGAAGAATGATTTCTAAATAATATGACTTATTTATGAATTGATGGTTATTATGGTACACTTTTTCATTCAAGCATTTATGTATTTTATATTATAAATGTAGATATATCCAATTTCATTTTATTCTACATTTGTAGATAGAATATAAAGAGATACACTGTCAAACTCAAGTCAGTTAACAAAACATTCTAAAATACCTAAGTAAAATATCCCATGAAATTGATGAAGAAATGAAATATGAAAACATTTCGTACAATAACTTTTATGTTGTCCCATTTTATATAATAAAAAATCTATTATTTATATATAATAAAATGAATTTATTATTTTTATTACTTTATCCAATATCATAAAATTTCAGATTATTAATTAAATATATAAATAATTTAGACTGTTACAATGAACAAAATATATCAAACAATATATTTATTTAAATACTATAATTAATAATACACTTAAACACAATAATTAAATAAAATAATAAAATTCAAAAAATTTAACATTAAAAACCAAATAATCATCAACATTATATTTTATAATTTTTTCTAACCAACCACATATCCACACACTCTCTAGTGGATATACACAAATGGAACGACATAAGCTATCAATCACTTTCGTTAATTAAAAATTATAGGGACCACATTGATGTGATGTAATTTTAATAAACAGTTTCTGTAATTTTAATAAACAGTTTCTGTAATTTTGAATGTAAAGTAACGTAAGTGACAAGGATAGTAACCTCAAAAGATTTAACCAAAATTAAATTTATAATTTACATATGCTTTTTGGTCAACAATATCTTTAATTTAAATTAACATTTAAATTATTTAAATTCAATCAATATTTAAATATAATATTTATAAATGTGAATACTTTTTATTTATTAAATTTATAATTTATAATTTTTTATACCATATCTCCAAAGTAAATGAAAATTTAATTATAATATATATATTTTAATATGCAAGTTTTAAAATATTATTTATAATAATAATAAAATAAGTTTAGGATTTTTTAGTTCACTTAATAAATCTGTGAAAAGAAAATGTACAAAGTTTTATGTTTAAATCTTAAATTGTTTAAAGATTGTAAAACTTTATGTTATATGAGTATGAGACTAGTCTATATGTATATATATAAAATAATTATATATCAAATCTATTTTATTAATATTTTAAAAAATATTTTATTATATACAAAATGTATAAGCATAAATTGAAAAAAAAAATCATATAATTATCTTAAATTATACAATTTCACTCAAAATAAACTAATAAAAACGTTAATAAAGAATAATTGTACTCATAATAATTAGGTACTATACACTTTTCAATATGAGAGATGTACATACCAACCTATTAAAAACAATAAAAATAAAAAATATATATATTTTACATAAATCATTCTAGATTAATTTTAAATTTGGATTTATAATTAAATTAAGTAATTAAATTAAATTTAAATTTATAATTTACATTCATACTATATTTAAAGTAAATCAATATTTAAATATGATATTTATAAATGTGAATATGTCTTTTGATTAAATTTATAATTTATAATCTTTTATCAATAATATCTTGAAAGTAAATGAACATTTAATTATAATATATTTTAATATTTTTAGTATGCGAGTTCTAAAATATTATTTTAAATAATAATAATAAAATAAATTTAAGTTTATTTGGGAGTTCACTTGATAAGTCCCTAGAAATATAAAGTAAACTTGAGCCCAAGGCCTTATGTTCAAATCTCAAATTGTTTATGCATGGTGGTGTGCTAAAGAGCGATCCAATTCACGGAAGGATTGTAGTGGTAGTGTTTGAAATAGACTATGTGTTATGTGATTATTATCGATTCTTCTAAACAAAAAAATAAATAAATAATAAAAATAAAATTATAATTAAAAAATAATTATACATCAAATCCATTTAATTAATATTTAAAATCCATTTTAATATATAAAAGAACTATAAGCATAAATTGAAAAAGAAAAAAATCATATAATTATTTTAAATTATACAATTTTACTCAAAATAAATTAGTAAAAATATTACAAAAATAATGTAAATCAGTAAAGAATAATTGTACTCATAATAACTAGGTGCTCTACATTTCTTCAATATGAGAGATGCTATCACAAACACATTAAAAAAAGATAAAAAATAAAAATAAATTTTTTTTAATCTAATTTTATTTTAAATTTGGATTTATAATTAAATTTAAATTCATAATTTATATATAATTTTTATTCTACAATATCTCTTTAAAGTACATCAACATTTAAATACACTATTTATAAATGTGAATATTTTTTTTATTAAATTTATAATTTACAATTTTTTATTAACAGTATCTTTAAAGTAAATGAACATTAATTATAATATATATTATTAATATTATCCAATTTTAAAGTCAAGATATACATACTCTATCCCCTGTGGTTTTGAACCAGAGACCTCTGAGGAGGAAGCACATGGTCTCAACCATTAGGCCCACTCAAGCTGTATAAATTTTGATATTTTTAATATGCCCGTGAAAATATAATGTAAACTTGAGTACAAGGTCTTATGTTCAAATCTAGAGTTGTTTACCCATGGTTGTGTGTGCTAGAGAGCAGTACAATTCACCTAAGGATTGTAGTGGTAGTGGTTGGAATGAACTATGTGTTGTGTGATAATGAGACTAGTATAATTATCACCTAAGAATTGTAGTGGTAGTGCTTAGAATGGACTCTGTGTTATGTGACTCTAAGACTAGTATAATTATGGATTCCTCTAAACAAAATAAATAAATAAATAATAAAAATAGAATTATAATTAAAAAACAAGTATACATCAAATTTATTTTATTAATATTTTAAAAACCATTTTATTATATAAAAGAAGTATAACCACGACTTGAAAAAGAAAATAATCATATAATTATTTTAAATTATACAGTTTTACTCAACATAAATTAGTAAAAAGTTACAAAGATAATGTAAATCAATAATGAATAATCATACTAATAATAATAATTAGGTACTCTACACTTTTCAATATGAGAAATGTTATCACAAACACATTAAAAAAACATTATATATATATATATATATATATATATATATATATATATATATATATATATATATATATATTTATATATATATATTAATTTTAAAATTGGATTTATAAAGTACCGAGTGGGATTAAATTTCTTAATTTTATATATTTTATAATGATTCAATATGAGGGAATTAATAAATTGCATGGAATTAAATGATATTAGGTAAAAAATAAGAAATTGGATTCTTCTTAGTACTTGATAGATTTGGGTTTAATATGATTCAATGCTCAGTGTCATAATTCACTCATATAAATATTTCTATATATGATTAGTACCTTAAAAATCCAATCTAGAAAAAGAACACACGTATATACATCTATTGAATTATTTTGTTGTTAAGGTCTAGATTCAACCTCCTAAATATTAGTCTAAAGTTTCCTCTACATTTTACCTCTACATTTTAGTAGAGGTGTTACTCCTTTCTCACACACTCAAATTTTCTAATTAACTCAAATTGAGAATTAAATATTCCACATATACATTTATGGATGGACCTAGTGCTTTTTAAGAAGAAAAAATAATAAATAAAAGTAAATATTATTTCATTGATAATTCATTGCATGGTGATATCCACTCACATATTATGAGGAAGACATTTAAAGTGAATATATGGAAAAAAAAATAAAAAAATTGTCTATATATATTATAAATCTCTAAAATGATTTCATTCATTCAATATAATAAAGAGTCATAAGATAACATTCATGAGATCTCAATGCTTAATCAAAAGTATTTGAAACCACAAATGTCATGCACTCTCAGAAACAACTCTCATAGGTGGAATGAATCTTATCTCACCTTCCAACATCAAATATTAGAGTATATATTAGGTTTCATATAGTTGTTAATGTAAATGATTAGATAATTATTCATGATTAACACTTTCATATAAATATATTTAAGTCATACTTCAATATACTTCTTCATAGGAAGGACAATTATGTCTTACTTTCCCTTCCTGCAAAGATTTATTCTTCTATTTCATTTGAATTTGAACATAATTGTTCAATGTCCGATAATTGGTTTGCATTTTCATTAAAAAATGCAACTAAGCACCTTTTGATTTCTTCCCCCGAAAATTCTAATAAGTTGTCAAACTCAGTACCCTCTGAGGTCTTAATACCTTTTAAATATTCATGTATTGCATATTTTGGAACCAACATGGAGTCTCTAATAATTTTTGTCCCTTCAAGATCTTCGACGACTTTAATAGCTTTGAGAAAAACATCTCTCCTTCGGTCATTATTTCTTGTACACTTGGAAATACCATCTTTAACATTTTTATCCTGACATATCACCATGCCTTAATTTCTCTTATTCATTTCTGAGTTTTCTAAAAGTCATTAAGAGTAGAAATTTTAGTAATAAATGTAATTAGATCATTTTAAACAAAACATTTATCATGTTCCAATTCCTTTCACAAATAATATGTAAAAGAAGAAATCCTTTAAGAACAATTTTTTTTTTAAATATAGACATGTCTCCCATGCATCTTCAATAACACTTAGTCACTTATTGATATTGTTTGTGACATAATCCCTAATTCCATTCAATATTTTTCTTACTTCCTTGACTCTATTTGGTGTGGTGGATATGATTACTGGTGTAATTTCTATGGTTTTAATAGCCAAATGGGGCATTAACAAAGTAATAGGATTGAGATATTCTTCAAATCCATTGATCATTCTTTCCAACTGCATGTTCTCAATATATTACTTTGTGACAAAATGATCAAGTGTGTCCCCTATATTCATATGTAATTTAAGAAGTCCAATAGGTCTAATTTCCATTTCTTTGTCACCTTCTTATTCCTAACACACACCTTATTAATCTATATAGTTAATGATTGTTCCTAAAAAATGATTACTTTTTCTGCGGCCAATTCTTCTACTATTCTCTGACTTTTTGCAAGATGTAGTCCTACCCAGCAAGGGACTGTAGGATTATTTACTTCCATATTGGTGGGTCCTTTTAATTATTTCAAACCTTTCTTACTAGAACTTTCATTACTTCTTACCAAAGTAACAACCACATTTTATTTTTCGCAACTACCATGAGGGGGTGGCTCTTCACCATCATCTGTAATAGTGTCATTCATTACTCTCTGCTTGAGTTGTAGTTTTCTCTTATTTTTTAGGGGCCAAGGAGGAACTATGAAAAATATATTGAGATGACAAAAACTATGTGTTTGCAGGGTTCTTCCATTTTTTCTTGGTTTTGATCTTCCCTTGTGCTTAGTCCAAACTTGTTTGACTAAATCATCATTATGTACATTTTTTTCTTTATCCTTTTCTCTTGAAGTTTCTACTTAATTATGTCTACTTCCTTTTGTGATCTTAGTGAATATGTTTCCATATCTTACTGATGTTATACGTTGAAAAAATAATCCCATAGGATAAAATCCTTGGGTAGGTTCAACCTCTTTCAAATTAAAGGATTTTAATGTTTCAACTAATTATTAAATATGCATAATTGTTCACCACAACTTATCCAACTTTGAATAGTAGCAAAATAAATTTCTTCTTCCTTTTCTCATCAAATAAAATTATCCAAGAATGATACTACATACATAGCTCCATATAAAATATATATAAAAAATTAAAATAAGGAGTAACAAAGGCTTATATTGATAACCATAAATCCTTATGAATGTATCACTATCTTCCCTTATTACACTCATGTCCCCTTTAAGAAGTCTTATGCTTCTTAAGTCAACATCTACATTTTAATTATAGTCAACGTATATCTAAATTCTTTGACAAATCTATCCTCAGAAAGGCATAAATGAAATGGTGTTTGATGTTGTAACAACCCCGAGTTGATTTTCAATGTAAATATATTAAGCTAAGGTGACGGGACATGTATTCCAAGCTGAATGGAGGAGAAAACATTACAAAGGGCATCCCTTATGGTTTATTAATGGCTATGGAAATTGGCATTGGAATAGGCGAAGGAAAAAATTAAATAAATGATAATTTAATATGAGAAAGAAAGGAAGATAGGAGAAAAGGTAGATGAAGAGACACAAATATGCATGCAAGGGAAAATGAAGAAAAATGAAAAAAACGGAGAGGGATAGTATCATATTCTTTCTTAATCACTCTTACGCTCTTACACACTTATATAATTATAGAATTCACTTGGACCTTGAAGTGTTCTCACTTGGACTTGGAGAGAGAAATCACTTGGATAGAAGAAAGCAAGCAAGGAATTCATGGGTAGAGGAAAAGAAGTTTGGAAAGGTAGCTACAATAGGAGAACATTACAGGTAATAGGCTACATGTGTGATTTCATTCTTGAGATTTGGATGCATGGTACATGAATTTGGTTATTTGGTTGTTTTGTTATCATTGACATGGGATATTCCCATATTGATAGTGGTTTCAACCTTTCCTTACCAATTCCTGGATAACCATGGTGTAGTGGGTTCCCTGTTGTGATTAAGCTTTTGATGGTTGATAGAATTTGGATCCTAGTGAGGTGGTCTCAGGAAAATTCCCAAGGGTTAAGAGTGGAGATGGGATTTCTTCTGGAACTCTTGACAGATGGGTGGAGACAAGAAAATTCTTCAGGGTATGGTGAAGAAATTCGGAGGCATCCAAACTTATTTTATGTTAGTGATTTCTGGACCAATTTAGGTGAAATCACTATGTTTGAGGGTTGAGGTGGTTTGGATTATGGAAGCCTTGTTTGGTTCTATTTTGGTTTAACCCATATGATCCCACATTGATGCTTGAAATATGGCACGTGGGTGATTAGATGACAGAGGGATTTGGCTCAATCTAATCTATGATCGGGTGGTACATGGAAGTCCCTGACTTGGTTGTATTTATGCATATGTATTATTTGTTATTTCTTATTGAGATCAATGAGCACTTGTATGGGTTGTTGTGTTGATTTTAAGACCAGATTGTCATGGATTTTTTCTAGTTAAATGTTTGTTAAACATAGTTACCGATCAAACGAGAAAATTATTGATTACCTGATTTTTTGAGGTAGTAAAAAAAACACCCGATTTTGAAAAGTGGTTATTCAGAATAACCTTTTTTTTTGGAGCATATTTTTGGCACTTTAAATTTTCTTATGTAACATTTTTTTTTAAATGTTACTAATTTTCATGTTGATTTTGGAAAGTGTTGATACAACATCAACCGATTTTTTTTAGAGGGCTTATTTTTTACACTTTAAATTTTTTATGTATCAAGTATGAATATTTGTTTTAAAATGTTAGTTATTTTCATGCTAACTTTGAAAAGTGTTGATGCAACATCAACCCTTTATTTTTAGAGGGCTTATTTTTTACACATTAAATTTTCTAATGTATTAAGTGTGGATAATTTTTTTTAAATGTTGGTGATTTCCATGTTGGCAATAAAACATAAAAATAAATACCAAATATTATTTCACATAGAAATAAGTTTCTCAAATTTTATTAGGCTTGCAACCCAAACTTATTTTGTGTAACAACTATGGGATCCCTTCCTTTTTACATTCATGTGCATATTAGTGATTTACATACACATGATTTGTTAGTCAATCTATGACATATCAATTTACAATATGTCAAAAATATATATTTAGATATTTTCAACCACCCCAACATTTCCTATGCTCATGGGTATCTTGTAATTCAATGTACAAACCAATTTTCCTTATCCAAAATATTTACTCTACATTTACCTCAACAATGGCAGTTAACATACATACACAAAAATTTTTTAGTCTTTCCTAAGGTTTATAGAGACCTTAAATGTCTAAAATATTTCTATATACATCAAGAGGAACACTTCCTCTTGCAATTATATGAAATTATATTGCTTTAGCTAGAAACCATTACCAATTAAATTTCATTATTGTGGACCCTTCGATATTTTAGAGATATTTTGGGGATTCTCCCTCATATCTCTTCAACCCACCACGAAAGGTGGGTGAATCAACCTTCCTAACTTATCTAAGCACCAACTAACTCCCAGTGTGTTCTAATGCCACTACTAGGGGTTCTTCCTATTGGTCTTCCATCCATCCTCTTACCCCTAACACATTGTTGTGTATTTTTTCCATTGAAGTAGTCTCTTAGACATCAAAACTTTCCTTTCCCCCATGTAACTTATATGGGTAGTAAAAAATAAGGTGTTTCTTTTTGTAGTTAAAACACTTCAAAGTATTCCTTTTTATTTTACTTCCTTCTATAATTTTTGTTGTTGTTTCGTATGTTAGGTTTTTACAAAGGTTATCCTTATTTTTTTGTTTGTGAGATAATTCAAGGATCAGGTGTTCTCCTCCACAAGTCCCAACAATTCAATTCCATTTCCTTATTCCAAACCTTATGAGCTTTTTCCTTGATCTTGTCATTATGACACCCTTCCATATCTCGAGTGGTTGGTCCATGTTGCAAATTCCTTTACATGTATGACAAATTTTGTAGTAGCATTGTATTTAGATTTTCCTATTCTTCTTGGTTTCTAATAACTACTTAATTCTCTTCTTTGTGACTCTTCAACTCAACTCTCAAGCTCTTGAGGGTATCCATTCCATTAGGGGAATTTCCCTTTGACCTTTCTCCTACTGAGTCTTCTTCTTTCTCATGATGGATATGGTTCTTATTATACTACACCATTATACTACTCATTCTTCTATTTTTTCTACAAATGGTGTCTTCTTATGTGTTGTCACACACAAAAACACATAATCATCAGCTAAATCAAGAATAAAAATATTAATTCACAGAATTATCATGCCAACACGAAGCATGTTGATTTGACGTTGTGCACACATTTAAAACCCATGTCAGTTAGATAAAATAAAAATACATGTAAGCATTCTATCAAGTTAGCATCCTTGATGTTTTCAAGTTCAAAGTCATCATATACAATAATCAAGCTATTAGAATAATTTTATCCTTGATGTGTGAGCCTCTCCAGGTCTAATGTTGAGTCTAAGCTATGATGTCACTCTATAACACATCCATTGCCTTAATGCTCCATTAAGGATACAGGGTGTTAAATTTTATTCGTCTTCACAACCTTAAAAATAAACTATGATACCACTCACTAACACACTTCCTCCCATCCCCTTGTCTTATCTTGGTTGTGGGAGGTGTTAACTATTCATTTTGACTCAACCTCCAAGTTCTATTAGGAGCGTGGGATCACACGACCTCATTTTATAAAAATATGCAAAATAATTTTTTTATGCCACCATATAGTTCATCTAATCAATAGATTTCTGATGATATAAATTTTATGTCGATCTGATTCTTGGATCAGAAGTTGTGCTATTGATAAATTTTCTAATAATAAGGGTCCACGTCAGTCATGAATATCCATGTGGACCCACATGACCCTTGCCTATCCCATGTGTGACTAATGTGGCCACTCACCCATCCATTGGGTAACCTACCCTATTTTGTGCCATGTTGAGGCATGAAACCACCCCAAAAAAACAACTGGTATCGTGGAAAACCCCTCCCCCAAAATTGAATGTCGTGTTTGAATGTAGGTATGGGGGTGAAATAGATCTCATTTTCCCATTTGAGATGGAAAATTTTATGATAATCGCAACCATGCCCCACCTACTCATTAAACTTCGACCTTGAGGGGGGAGCTTCAATCAATCTCAATCATCAATATTGATTAGGTAGGGATTTCACCCAATTAACTTGCATGGGTTTAACATCCACTCCATCAGTGAAAAGGTGATACCATTTTTCATAGTTATGTGTTAATCCAAGAAATTTTTCCCTGAACGAAAAATGGTTCTAACTTGCTTCGAGGTTGGGGCGAAACCACTAGGATGATACACCTTATCATGTCATTTCCACATCACCAATCATGCCTCATCAACTTGACCATATAACCTCATGCTATGTCACCATAAGAGCACCATATTCCATTCATGTGTCCTCGAATTGGCCTTGGTGCATTACCATGTCATCACTATGGGGCCTCATTAGAGCAATCGTTCCTTGAAGTGCATGCCTACTGCAAGTCAATAGGTTACAAAATTGATAATGGGTAGTGACTAATAAGAAACGCAAAGGTTCCAAAATGGAACTGTGCCTCGTTTGGATGGTTTATCATTGGTGCACCTGTAATTTTTAACAACACACCCCCAAGCTTGGTGGTGGACATAAAAGGATGAGCAATGGCAAGGTTACATACTGGAATCTCAGTTAGACCGGGGGCTCTATCATTCGCCATATCATATCAAAATCATGTATGTGTTATTGAAATACAAAGGAAAATTTTCAATGGTCAAGGGGGGACAATAGGCCCTTATAACCCTTTGGTTTAAGTCTTTGGTTATGGCCCATAGTCATGCATTATAATATTTCTATGTCCTGCTAAGGTCTTGATGAATATAGGAGTGTGTATAGTTGTGCACTGATGATAGTGGTTGCATTAGAGAGTTGGGGAAACAACAATGGCATTGTATAAAATTGAACATTTATCCATAGTCCTTAATTAATATAGGAATGATGGGATTTCCCCCATTAGGAAGCATGAAGGTATATTGAATATAGGATAATAGTGTGGATTTTGCAAGGAAAAGGAGACAATCTCATATGCCAAATTTCCCGGTTTCTAAGGCATAAGGATACAAAGTCCTCAAACTTGAATCCTACCTGATATACAGTATAAGGAATTGACTTCCACGACACCTATTATGCAGTTTCTAAAAGAAGAAGTAGGAAAAACCCCATCACCTAATTTCATAGCTTTTCAATAGAACCATATCATGATATTATTCTTAGTTAATCCAAGCCTACAATCTCTTGCAGGCTGGTTAAATTTATATTCATAAGAATATATCCATTAATAAAATAAATAGGAAATACATAGAAGTACATATTTTCACAGGGAAAGTTACATATTATCCTTTAAGAAGTATGAATATCTAATCATTAAATCTATTACAATCCTTAATCACTATAATAATATGTGTGTGCATAAAACCACCAATTATCATATCATTCATTATCTAAGTATTCACCATCAAAAAAAGAATATTCATTCCATTAATAACATATGATACCACTTGCAAATACAATGGCTGACAACAAGCTTCACAAAGAAAACATTCATTATAACCATAGACATACAATAGTTTTTAATCATGAACATAATAGTGAACCTTATGCATTCATTCATGAATATGTCGAAGTGTGCATTATGCAATAACATAAAAAGGAATTTCATAGCCCATAATCCAAATATTCATAAGATTTATACTTATTTGAGTGTATTAGAATGGCTACTAGTTGAAGGAAGTAGTTCCACTCTCCACCCAAATACATGCTAGTTTCACTACAAATTTCTTATATTTGACCACTCGTGAGCTAGATCCACAATTTGAGGGGTTTCTTATTTATTTCACATTGAAATATTGGCTAGAAAATTAGGTGGTGGAATCTACTATTCTAGTGTTTTCTCAACTATTCTATGGTAATAATATCATAATAACCCACTAACCTCTTTGATTCTCCTACTGACCACTTAATTATAAAAAAACAAGCTAGTGGCTTCAACACATCAATAAGGGGAATGACACCCAAATATATAAGCACCAGGATTAGTCACAAACTACAACACTGCTCCTTTAGCTCAATTCCTAGCTCCTAAGACTCTACAACCTATGTCTAAGGGATTCTATACTCTCTTCGTAGTGTCCTTCTTGGATATAATTTTTTTTATGTCTTTATCCTTTTTATTTTTCTTTATTTTAGTTCTAAAATCCTTGCATCACTTTGTGTACTTATGAGAGTGTGTTGACCCATTTCAGTCTCCTTTCTTAGGGCAAGAAAACTATGGAAAATTTTCCCTATCCAATCACATCTATTTCCATATACCAGGTGGTGTTTTGATCAATTGTGAAATATCGTTTAACTTCAAGGGTGAGGGGCGTCATCCTCCACTTATACACTCTCTCATGGAATCATTTCATTCCATCATGTGAAGTTTTGGTTGACTATGCTACTTCCTCCATCATCAAGGGTGAAGGGCATCATATTGAAATATCAATCAACAAGGGAGATGGGGATGGGCATGGTTCTCTTCCCACATTGCCGAATCCCATATCATAACTTATGTCAACATAAGTGGATGAGTTAGTCAACCAAAGTGTTAGGAACTTTAATGCACGCTAGCAATCAAACCAATTTTCCCTCGAGTTTAACATCCATAAGGAAGTTAGTCCTTCAATATTGAGTTAATTGATTTTAAATAATTAATTTTAATTCTTAATTAGTGTATCATTCATTTGTAGTTCTCCACTATAGTATTTTATTCATAATTAAATATCACAAAAGTAGGGGTAAGGCGAGGGATGCCACACTTCACATACAAACAGATTACCTTTGGATAGATCAATGTTGAGGATACATTTCAAAGGAAAATGGATATTGCTTTCAAATACCTTATCAAAGACAATGTGGTGGTCTATTCGGATGATGTAACAATTTATTCCAAAAGGAGGATAGATCATCCCTACCACCTAAAACTAGTCTTTGAAATATGGAACAAGTACATCATTTCCCCTCATACAAAGAACATATTTATTGTTGACAAATGTAACCTACTATGTCATGTTTATTTTAACATGCCCCTATTATACCCCTGCTTATTACAAAAATGGTCTTGATTGTAGTTCCAATATCGGAGGACTATGACTTGCTAGACCTCTGATTAAAAAAAATAATATTTATTAATTATTTAATTAACAGAACTAAAGTTTGGATATATTTATGGATGTTTGATATGAGAGAAGCTTTCTACCCACCTATTTCTTTTAAATCCATGTCCCCTATCAACTAAATTAAAAAAATGTAGTATTGGTGGTGTACTAGTGGGTAACACTTGTTGCATACTAGATTGGGTGACTAATGTGTATGGTGAATAATACCTATTCTCTCAAAGAGGGAGAACAGTGGTATGACCAAGCGAGAAATCACCTAGCACCTATAATAATAAGATATTATACAAAGTAAAGAGCGGTAGTCTAAATTATAGATGTAATGGAAGTGGAAATGAATGCGCTCAAAAGGGAATATGAATGGACCAAAAGGAAAAAGAGAGGATGGTAGTAATGGAAAAATAATAGATAATATAGGATATGCAAGGAAGAGACACTACACAAGGGCCTCTTCAAAAGAAAATCATATTCATTCAAGAGAGGGAGATCATTGGCATGCTAGAGTCCTATATTTTTATAATCTAATATTTTCTAGATTAGTATCAGAAGACTGATGTGGATGATAGAATTGATTAGGGATTAGAACTGGTTTTGATCATTGGAGTGGGTAACCTGGGACTAGTGTTTTATGTCCTTGATTTTGTGCGCTGATACTTTGGGCACTTATTCAATTTAATTTGTTAGAAACCATGTATTCCTAAGCCTATGTTGACTACATAAATTTTAGGAAATAATAAACACATTGGTGTGAAACTCTATAGTGCAAGAAATAATTCAGACCCTAGATTTGGCTTGGTGATGGTCAACTACAAGAAAATTTGAATTGTAACTGACATATGGTTGGGAGGAGAGTGGAAATCCCTCCTTTAGTTTCCAAATACTCTGAACCATTCAAATACGTATTCTTTAATATTCATGATAGGCTATGGGCTATGTTATGCTTTATTGTACTTGTGACTTATGTTGATTCCTATGTTAGAGCATCTCATTTAATACCTAATCCTGGTTGATTAGGTAACTGGTACTTCTTTGGTGATTATCAATTGTTTGAATAATGCAAAATATCCTTTTTAATAAATTAAAATTATTTTTACATGATCCAAACATATGATCTAATAATTCTCAAGACTAAACTATGAGTTTATGAGTTTCTCTTATGCTTGTATGTTTCTAAGATGGGAAACTTGCAAGTTTGGGTCATATTGTTGTATATTTTTATTTATTGAATATTTTTTATTTTCTAGGTTATAAATTCATAATTTAGTTTCCAAGAAAAAGCACCTAAGAACGTTCTATCCTAGTTTGTTTCCACACTTCAAGGTTGCTTGTAAGATACTCCAAATATAGAATTTTCTACATTTTTTATCATTTCGTGGATATGGAAGTTTAGAAAGATTGCCAAAAAATAGACTGCAAAATAAAGTGGTAATCAAATAAAATTCATCCCATTTGACATACATATTTTAATTCACTCTTAAGCATGAAATGTAATTATTTATTATGGAATTTGAGTGTGTTTTCAAGTGCTAGTTTGTATTTTCTATTGTACTTATTCACCAACTAGATTTAAAACTTGTTTAAATTGTCTCATAACGTTCACCATATACAATTGTTTCTAGGCAACATATGTGTTATGTGTGATTGATCTTTATTCATGTGTTTGCAACTTCTTATTGTCCTAAAGCCTGCAATTTTCTATAGGACAAGAAGGTATAAGCAAAAGGAAAATGAAGCAAATGAGAAAATAAGTTTTGAATATTTACGTTATACTAGAAGGTTATTTATTTTTACAAGTATAAATTAAATGGTTTCCTCGTGGATGCAAGATTATTTTAAACCTTTTGATTTTACTAACATTGTAGACTAGCCACATGATGTTCCTTAATCATTGGAAAATATGGCCACCTTCCTTGTTGGTCATGCCATTATGGCCTAATACCACTGAGATGCTTTTATTGAGAATATGATTACTTTAGGATTTTTTTATATTGATTTCATGCTTAAATTATTTTATTTGTCATTGGAGAAAGAAGCTAGGGACTTATTTTTTATTTTACCTAATAATAACATTAGTACATTTAATGGTTGTCGAGATACTTTTTGAAATAAATGGGTAGTAAATAAATATGTGTTGATATTAAACTATTTAACTAATATAAGAAGGAACGAAAATGAAACTATTGAGGAATTTAGCATAATATTTGATAATATTTTTGAGGAGATCCCTAATATTCACACACATACAAATTCCTCCATCCTCGTGCATTATATGAATATGTTCCAAGGACACTTTTGGTTCCTCACCAATGAAGCAAAACCTAAAAATTTGGTGGAAGATAATGAAAAAATGGAAAGCATGGATGAGATTTGTGTACATTCAATAAGACCAGACATGTTGGCCCCCACCAAATCCATGGGTGATTTGAAACCAAAATATTCTCTTCATCCTTTGATTCCTTATTTATATCCTCTCACAACTAACCTAATAAAATGAAAGAGATGCAAGTAAAATCGAACATAATTCAGAATCAGTTGGTGTAGCTAGAGATAATGAAACAAAAAGACAGGTTCTAACCAAAGAATGAATATACATTCCCCCTCCCCCCCCCAAATTAAAGGCCTCCTACAACTCTTGAATTGACTAATATGGTGGAGTGTCAACCTCCTTAATTTTGCAGATATTGTAGATGTTTTTATGATGAGAGAACATGTGATTTTTCCAATTAGTGAAGGAAGCCAAAAAATGTGAAAAATGAAGGATATTCCAACACCTACAATATGGGCCTTAAAGGATTAAATTGGAAACAATCATAGGTTGATATATCATATTCAAAAATTGAAACCATACTATATGGAGATATGCCTTTAAGAGATGAGATAAAGTATATGTATGATAATAGTGTCAAGAAAATATTGTATATACTAAGAAAACAATACCCCATCGATGTAACGTACACCTCCCCTCACATCTATGCAAGTAAGAGGTAAAATGGGGTAAAAATCAGATGAGGGGAAGTTATGACCAGAATCAACCTCCTTGGTGACTTTAAGGAAGTGGAATCGAAGTGAAAAACCATAACACATACCTATTATACCTGCTATAACACTTCCAGAGGCTATCCCAGTCATCCAACTAACTGATCCTAGGGTCCCACTGGGTTTTTGTGAATAAAACCCCTAGATTCTCCCTTGATATGAGAGAGGGTGCTTCTGAGAGGCTATGGATGCTCCCACAACATAGCCATGTGTGCACCCAAGAAATTTTTTCCTTAGACCCATGCCAACGTTCGCGGGATTTATGGCACTTTTTAAGCCCAGAATCTTGGGCATTTCCTAGAACTTTCTGTAGCTTCCAAAATCCATCAAACACACGGTGATAACGCCAATTAACCAAAACCAACTCCAATACTAGGCCTGATCATCCCCAACCAGGACTGAAATTCTAAAAAACACTTCGCATCAATGAAATATATAGGTCTAGGATACAAGATAGAGCATGAATCACTAAAAAATATTAAGAGACATGAAAATAAGGATCACGACCCTCTTACTTGAACTGTTATGGCATCAATTAGGTATTACATCCATTGTTTTAACATTTACAAGTAAATACATGAAATAACCATGACTTGAATTGGTCATATAACCATTCTTATAACTAGCATAAAACCACGTAAATAAAATTGAGATAAAAACCACTAAAGCCATACATTAATTAGTACGAAATCAAGAGAACTTCTCTTTTATTAAAAATAGGAAATAACCGACCAAGTTCGGGACTTCCATGTACCACTCAACCATAGACATGGTTGAGCCAAATATCTCTTTAGCTAGTCACCCTTGTGCCATATTCCAAGCATGAATGTGGGATCTCATGGATAAGCCAACCCAAAAACAACCAATGGAATCCAGAGGTTAAACCACCTCCACCCTCACCATACCGTAATCATACCAAAACCGATGTTGTGATCACAAAACTGAACTGATCTTGGGATGCCTCCAGAATCCATCACTATCCTTGAAGAATTTTATGTCTCCTTGTCTCTCAGGATTCAACACAATCCAAACCAGATCACTAGGGCCTAAACCAAGACACCACCCTCAGGATTTACTGTGTATCCCACCAAAACTGGTCAAGGGTTTAACAGGCCTTCGAGAATTTCTTTGAGACCACCTTTGCCCCAATTCTGAAATCCATCTAGAAAATCCAAAGCTAAAAATCGATATAAAATAAAATCACACCATGGATATCTGGTAAAAGGAAAGGCAAGACTAAAAACCACTATCAAAACCCAGTAAAAACATGCGACCAATAGTAAGAGAACCAAATACTAACATGCATAATCCATGCATGTTCAAACCAGCTAGGAAATCACACATGCAATATGTTACTTGAAATTACTCCTACTGAAGCTGCCAAATCCTTCACTTACATTCTTGATATTTTTTTTCCTTTCCTTTCCTTGTCATTCCTTTGATTCCTTTCCTCTTTCTTGGTTCAATGCTGGAATAATCCAAGAAAACTCTAAGTTTCCAAGAGTGAGAGAGAGAGAGAGAACAATGAGAGAGCTCCAAAATTGAACTGACAAAAAGGTTGAGCCAAACACTTTCCAACTAATCCTTAGAAGCCTTTTTATCAATGCGGCCTCTATTTTCTTCATTTTCCTCCTCACATGAAACCCATGATCTTTCACCTTCCTTTTCTCCGAATTTCCATTATTTTCATAAATAGATTGCAAATAATGTCTCTTGCCTTTCCAAAGCCTTTTCCATTTCCTTTTCCAATTTCCTTTAGCCATAATAACTAAAATGAACACCCGCTAGGATTTCCCCCCCAACATTACACTTGGAATAAGTGTCACTTAACCATGGTATTATTATTTTTCCTTTATTAACTTTATTTACATGGAATTTTCACCAGGGTTGTTACAGAACCCTCCCCCTTGGGGGAACACTTTCCTTGGTGTTCAATCGCACCTACAAACCAGAAAACCCCTAAAAATAAAACATACTGCCTGTGGAGCTTTATAACATAACTTGTTTGAGTTTAAAATGACATCCATATATACAACCATACTATCTATGGATCCTTATAAATCCATATCGATATAGTATTTATAACGATGTAGAAAAATGCACATTTTCTCAACCAACAAATGAAAGGATACAATGCCTATATCTGCAACAAGGAAATCCAGAGGCTTATACCTCCACCATCAAAGTAGTACCAGGATTCACTTCCTTCCCAAGAATTCCATAATCCACTGTCAGAGCTAAAGATGCATCAAATCTCTAGCGCTACAATCCTGCACCACTTTTCCTCTCGGTGAACAGTTATCGACTCATTGTTCCAGGGCACAATTCCAACATGCATCTCATTCCATCTGGAAATGTTAATGACCAAAACAAATACATCCATGACCTTCCCTTCTATGAGACACAATAACTCAGGAAATCCGGTCATCCCCTTCTGTGCAGTCACTCACCTTCCAAGTTCCCCGACATCCCCTATCCTGGGCGATCCATCCCTTGGCAAGGCTTCCTCGCATTGGAAGGCAAAATAACCAAGGCATATACCTACCTCAAAACCATCATACCAGTCATATCATGCTCATGGAAATGAATGGAAACTATTGGGTAGCACTATCCCACAATGGCCCTAGTCCTGAAGTGCTTTACCAACATATTGTTGCCTATTTCAATTCCTTTTGTTTTTTTTGTTAATGCTTGCAATTAGTTTCAACCACCCAATTGGGAATTTCCATGATTCCTATACCAATAATAAACTGCTAGGATGTTTTCCCCAAAATTCAGCTTGGAATAAGATTCACTTAACCATGGTATTATTATGTAATATTCCCATATGGGAAAAACAAGAATATTGACCAAAATGTTGGAAAAGCAGTGTAAAACATCACATAAATGATGGAGACCAATATGGAGCTTCTATATTAATCATGACAGCAACAAACATGTATAAAATAATGGGCCACAAATCATATGACAAGATACAACAAGCCTCCAATGAAGAAGTACCTCAAAAATGAGGTGTTGTTACTAAATCAAAATTCCAGAAGACTGCTACAGCACAATCATAAGTGCAATGCTAAAAAAAATTAATACAAAAAATATAAATGGCTATTATATGCCTCAAAATATACAACAAATGAGGATCTGGGCTCTATACAACCTTCAACAAAGAACCCAAGAGGGTTTTCAGAAATACACCTCTACACAAGATTTGAACCCAAGCCCTGGGGCTGAATATTCACTAAAAAAAAATACAGCTGGAAATATGTGGCTGATCTGTTATGACAAAGAAGGTAGCCTCCTCCAATAGATCCTCTAGTTAAAAGGATTATCCCGCCCTAACGAAAACCTCCTCCACGAAATAATGCGATCTAAGACGAAGCGTATTTGTAGGGAAAATAACTAAGTGGCCTGATTTCAAATGCTACAATAAGGCTCAATGGCCTTCCTCACCAGCCTCCCAATGGAAGGAAACCTTCCTCCACCGAAAAAAATATCAGAAAACACCCAAATGTCTTCTCCACTTCTACAACCTGCAACTCAACACAACCCTCAACAAGATCTGTGATGTAGATGAAATATGGAGCTTGGACTAATGCTTGAATGTGGAAGTATAGTGAAAATAATCTTCCTTTGAGGCCTCTCCAGGATAGAAGTGGGATTCCCGCTCAGGAACACCCTGTTTTAAACAACACTGCAATCTTAGCTAAACAACTAAAGAAAGTTATATGTCTAAACAGACCATATAATCAAAATATCATAACATACATATAAATGAATGAAATATGGTTGCCATCCTCTTCCTTATATAATTTGTGAGCTTCCTCGCCCTTTTCCCCACTCATTTAAGACACTACTTCCATGCAAAGAGTCTCCAACTAAAACTATGTTGTCTCTTAATGAATGCCACTACTCAATGACAACGATGTTGATTTGGTCAAAGTTGATCCAATCTTCATGCTACAACCCATTTTCACACATAAAGGTGCTTAATTAAGATGCTAAGATGTCCTCCTTTCACATTAGCAGTGATTTTATTCATACTAAGGAGATTTATGGGTCTACATTCCCTCTTATTCATCAAACAAGGAATAAAAAACAAAAATTAATATTCCAAATAGCTCATGGCTAATTGGGAATATTATAGTCCTCCCCTTCCAAATGTTGATTTTCCTCAAGAAATTGTAAAGGTGAGTGCTGCAACACTGCTCCTCTTCCATTGGTGACACCTCCATGTGATAAGCTCTCATCATATACCAAGTGTCTCCCAATCGACCCCTCCATAACATGCTCCTTCCAAGTTCTCATGAGATGCAAATGACTCATCCCACAAGGAAGAAAAATTCCCAATGAAGCAATCATGGTTTGCCCAATGTTCTCCCTGAAGAATGTAGCATAATAAATATTGAGAGTCTCTCTCCCAAAGGGCACATCCAATCCTTCCATCCTTCCTCCAACCATTCCCACAAAAATAATAAGAACATCATCAATATATGGGATCAAAATCAAGTGCACATAAATAGCCATACACAAAAATAAAGGTGGATCATAGTCCCACATGTGGAACTAACACAGTATATATCCTGAATGCATCAGATAATGATATGGTAAGTGGTTTCCCCACCACTTACTTGTTGCCATATTATTCTCACATAATTTGAGAAGGTGAAAAAATTTTGGTGCCTTTGGAGTGCACCCTTAATGGTAAATCATCTCCCTATATCCTCCTAGGGCCTGGCCATGCTCAACAATGTTTATGGCTCATAGTTGGCCATGAAGTTTATAAGGAAGAATGCTCCTACTTGGAGCAATAGCTTGCACATACATGGTAAAGGAATGAAAATAATCATCAAGTAAATCATTATGCACATAAACATTATCCTTACCATAAATCCTGCTCATACAAATGGAGTGGCTCATAGATAGGTCCCTTGTCATTCCCAAAGAGGAAAGAGGTGGTTGTGATAACTCCATCAAATATTTATGTATCTTCTCCATCTCCACATGATCCATGCATCTCCTCAAATCCTGATATATCTCCTCTTCAAAGCCTTCCCAAGTGTACCCCTCCATGATGGTGTGGTATGCTCTCATAGAATAAGCATGGCCGAAGAGAAAATATTCATGTGCTGCATGTAGTAAGTTCTCCTTGAGCTTGGAAGCTCTAGATAAAAAGATCCTACCATGATAGTAGATGACCTCATCTTGGACTAAATATCCCTCCTCATGTTGTTGGTCATCAAGTATCATACAAGTAAAAATATCCTTGGAATAATCTACCAATAGCTGGGATTTCTAATATGGATCTATCCTCTAAACTGATAGCACTGAGGATCTATCATATAAATAATATATCATATATTTTTCCTCCTCTTTGAAATCTCCCATGCCAAAGTCACATACCGGGATGCTACTATCCCCTCTCTAATACTCCTCTTGCAGCTGCTCATGCTCAAGTAAAGGTTGAAGAATTTGGAGGTTATTCTTCCATGGGAAGCTATCACCTATCCAAGACTTCCTAAGTTTGACCAAATCATGCATGAGTGGCCACCATTCTCTACCATGTGTGGAAGATTTCTCCCCAAGTGAGAACATCTTCTGAGCCTCAAAAGTTAAGGAATAGTCACCTTGCACCATGATGGTGCCATCCCCCATCCTTGTAGCATCCTCTCTCAGCGAAGGATGTGGTGTGAGAGTGGGGAATTATGATGTTGGGAGAATGTCTCCATCCTCCTTGAGTCTACCCAAGACTCTTTGTGTTGTGCAATGAACTCCCAATAGTCCCACTCCTCCTGGATCTATGAGTGGCGCAACATGTTGTGAGACTCCTCCTGGATCTATGAGTGGCGCAACATGTTGTGAGACATTTTCCACCATCTCTTGATCAGGTGGCCTCCCAGGTGGTTTTCCACAAAATATTAATGTCTCATGGGCCAATCTCATATGCATAATAGATGGGACTACAATGTCCTTGCTTCCACAGTGCCAATCCAACTTTGTTTTATGTGTGGAAGTTTCCGGATATTTGGGTACCACTCTTAATGATGCAAGAGTCCCTCTAATTGGAGAAATTTCTCCATCCTCACCTCTTCATGGTGGTGGATCATCTCCTGTTATTCCAGCTCTATGACCCCCTTCTAGTTATTCTTCTCCTTCCTCCTCATCATTTGATAAGACCTCTATATAGTGTGCCTTTCCTGCTACACATCTATGTCTGGGTGCTCATGATTCTTGGCATGTGACGCAAAGCCTCCTTCTCCTCAAGTCTCTTCAGACATCATCACTAAGAGGTACTTTAATTTGGCTCTCTTTTTAAAATGGAGCCTTCTCATCATTTCCCTTCGATGGAAAACTTGGATTTTGCTGAAATGATCCCTTTCCTTTTGGCAAGGCATCTTGTAGATCTCTAGCCCTTTCAATGGCATATTTAAGGGTAGTGGGTTTGGTAGACTTAACCAACCCATGAAGAGGTTCTGCTAACCCATAAATAAACATATAGACCCTTCTTACTACAGATAAATCAGGAACCATATGTTGAGATTCAACAAGATGATGATCCTAGTGAAAATTAAGCACCTACACTAGGTGGGGCCCACACAAGCTATTTTTAGGTGTATGTCTATTTTTAGAATGGTGAGAAAATTATATTTATAGCGGGAGTCTATTTATAGATGGTTGAGAAAATTATATTTATGGATGGGCATCTATTTTTGGAACGCATGTGCGAAGTCAGTTGGTGGATTGCATGTCTAAAAATAGAATGCATGTCGATTATTATTATCTCTTAATAATAATTAGACAATAAATAATAATCTATTCCCTTCAAGCACTTGATTTCAATTAACTGATGTGGAAAACTAGTTGACTGAAGGAATTTTGAGTTGTAAGGTTGGTTGGTGGGACATGCAAGTAGACTTTGTTGTAACTTAGTGATTCAAAGTTGTAACAGAGTTAGATGTGCAGTTATGTGAGTTGTAAAGTAGTTTAACTCAGTTAAGTGAGTTAAACTCAGTTGTGCTAGTTGTAACTATAGATACACTAGTGAGAGATCAGTGAATTGAATTAAATATTAAATTAATTCACATGGAGTGATCTCACATGCAATTGAATATTTACTATTATTAACTACATGCATGTCAGATCCAGTGGAGACCCAATTGAGAGATAGGTGAAAGGGATAGTTTGACTATCAGTTGTGACTATAGTGGGTGCACACTTGTAACCAAACACATTGGATATGCCAATGAGGATTGCTCCGTCAAAGCAAGGCAAGATTGAATTCATTCAGGGATTATGATCGGCAGGGATTTCACAATGGAGAAGGGTTGTCAGGAGGCAGTAAATTGGTGCATGAATATGGAAATTTTTGTATGACAGTGTGAGAAGATTGTATATTGTACTGAGAGCTCTTGTATTAGATTTTTGTATGATATTGTTTCATGATCCATGAGATATACATAATATATGATAGTGGGGTTTTCAAATTTATGCTTTCCCAGTAAAAACATCTGTGTTATGTGTGATTGATCTTTCTTCATGTGTTTGCAATTGGCGATTAAATTTCCGCAAAGATTTAAGTAAAAGGTTTTTGTATTTAACAGTGGCATATAATTGTTAGATCAAGAGAATCCAGAAATACATAATTGTATTATAATTTCTACATGGTATCGGAGAAAAGAATATTTCAATATTGAAGCAGTAGCTGAGTTTGTTGGCGAAAACAATTAGAATTTGTTGCAAGAATTTCTTGGTGCGATAGTTGAGTAAACATTGAAATGGCTTTCAATGGTTTGCGGTTAGAGTATGCACTCAAGAGTAGCTCGAACTACATTTCATGGAAGGATAGGATGGAGGTGGTGCTTGAAGATAATGGCTTGAAGGAATTCATCGACATTGATGTTCCTAAGCCCACTTTGACGGATTCTCATTACTTGATGCCTGGAAAAAGAAAGTGGCGAAGACAAGAAGGATTTGTTTGGAAGGTGTGAGGGACAATATTGTCTTAAGCCTTCATTGGAAAGCCACTCCATTCGCAATGTGGAAGGCTTTAATGGATATTTTCCAAAGCAGCAACGACCATAGGAAATTGGCATTGAAGGATAAACTCAGAAAGATGCAAATGGAAAAGGGCAACAATATTCCTAAGTATCTCACAAAGTTTTTCCAATGTTGAGATGAACTGGTGAGTGTGGGAATCATGGTTTCTGATGATGATCTGGTGAGTTTGGGTCACTTGGGACTTCCTAAGAGTTGGCACAGTTATCAAGACTCTATCAACGAATGGGAAAAACTACTAGATTGGGAACGACTATGGTCAAATCTAGTGCTTGAGGAGTTCAGGTAGAACACCAGAGATGGATCTTCATCAAAGCATGATGATGAACAGGATTTTTCTTTGGCTGAAAAAGAAAGGAAAGGGAAGGGGAATAAATTCCACTCAAAATCTGAGGCTAAAGGCAAGAAGCTAGATTTTTCCAAGGTGAAGTGTTTTCACTGTCACTAACATGGGCATCTTGCCAGTAACTTCCCACAGAAAAAGAAGAACAAGAAGGCTGGCGGAGCTGCAGTTGGTGAGGCCCTTGCCTCGCAATTTGAAATTTATTTCTCTTTGATCATATGCTTGGTTTCAAGCGCAATGGGATCGGTGCGGTATCTTGATAGTGGTGCTTCCTTCCACATGATGGGAGATAAGGAGAATTTTAGTGACTTGGAGGAGAAATATCACCAAATTCATATAGAGATGGGAGAAAATGGACGATACAATGCAACTAAAATTGGTACCATTAGCTTTGAGAGGGAGTCAGGTAAACCATTTCTGTTGAAATATTTTATGCATGTTCCAGGTTTGAAGAAAAACTTGGTCTTAGTCATGATGTTGGAGGACAAAGGTCATGATGTTGTTTTTACTGATGGAAAAGCTTTCTTGCGACATAAAACAATGGGTCAAACCAAGAGGATATGGATTCGAGTCAAGAATATATACAAGCTAGAGGTAGATGGCTACACTGCAATGGTGGGCAAAGAAGAAGAAGTGGTGAGCCGGGATGAGGGCAAATTATGGCACATGCGATTGGGCCATCTTCACAATGGCGCCTTGAAGATTTTGCAGTAGATTTATACTAGAATTCCCAAGGGTACACTTGCACAAATATATCAGTGTAAGGGATGTACTATGGGTAATTTTGTGAACACCACCTTTCATGAAAATGAGAATCATGCTTCGGTGATCCTGGAGAGAGTTCACACAGACGTGTGTGGGTTGTTCTTTGTTTCTTCAAAAAAAAAGATAGGTATTATGTTATTTTTTTTATGAATATTCTCGTAGATTCTAGATATTCTTCATGCAGAAGAAGGATCAAACATTCTCTGTAATGTTCCAAATCAGGAAATTCTCATGAATCGAGCAAATGAAAATCCTTTTTCAAGAAAACATTAACAATCAACAACTGGATCTATTCCAGATATTGAATGTAGGGGAATTTATTGGATATTTAACCTATGAATATAGGGTGAGATCTGGAGGCTAGCTGGCCCACTAGCAAACTCTTTCTATAGAACTATGTCGAAGGCTAATATCTCCATTTTAGGACTATTGACAAGCAGCTCAAGGAAAACGTTGTATAAGAAAACATATGCAACAGAAACGTAGATTAATGATTTTTTCCTCTCATATGGGATGTATGTGACTTATTTACGGAATTTAAACTAAAAAAAATGAACTTAGAGACCTTAAACAGATCTCCCACAAACTAGACTAGCTGAAAACTGTTGAAAGAGGAAGGTTGCAGCAAAATGGAAATCCTACTTCAGAATTTGCATAACTTCTTCAGAAACTCAAGAGGAATCATAAAATTATCATATCTAAGGTTACATCATATTCATAGCTCTTAATTTGACAAAAAATAGAACAAACATCACTCCAGAAAGACAAGCAAGTGGGGAAAAGCACCACTAGTGACACAGAAATGTTGTTTTACTGAGTACTGAGTTATAGCAGTATAAAATAATGGTTTTTTCCTTTAAATTATACAATATATGAGATTCATGCAAGAGTATTTCAGAAAAAAATATCAACATAAAAGTTAAACAGGCCTCCCATGCTCAAATAGCTGAAAATGGACAAAAACCCCAAAACATGCAAATGTCGGAGCTGTTGCAAAAGAAATTGTGTAGCCTATTGAAGTAAATACTCATAAAATAGAGAAATAAATATTATATTAATATTATATTACTCAATGAGGCAAAGAAACAGATATCTAATCTCCTTACAATGAAATTATGATCACCCAGCAAGGGTTTTCCCACATGCAATGAAAATACAATGAAGCAGCTGCAGATATAAAATGAAATAATGCAGTATGGATATAGATCTACATTAAATTACTGAATATACATGATAAATGGATGAAATACTATTAATCAGCTCTCGAAAGAAGAATTGTGCTTCCATTTGGGAAACTAGCTCCAAACCATGGGGTTTTAACCCCTTCCACCGCACCTCTATACAAATAACACAGTATCCTCAAGGGATTGCCAGATATGGAGAAAAATTTCTTGGCCTAACACCTGAAAGTGGAAATTCCAAATCATAATCTTCCCTTAGATCTCTTGCTACAAGATCTCCAAGAAAAAGCAGGGCATTCCCGCATGAGAAAACTCTTGCACTAAGAAGTGCAGCAAGTTAGCTAAACAACTAAGTATGAAAAAATATAAGCAGACCTCATGAAATTATAATCTTCATTCTAAACCCAAATGGTTTCCGTTCCCTCATTATATAGAAAATGTGCTTCTCCTCCAGGGGCCATTCTACTAAGGTTTGCTACCTTGCCAAGCTTCCCTCCTCTAGGATTATGCTGTCTCATTAAGTGGAAATATTCTAGATGCTGCGTGGTTGGATTTTAGGCTAGTACATATTCTTGGAACCTTCCTTGATTGATCCTCCATGCCTTGTCCCTTTTCATACTCAAGGAATCTTCAAATGGTCTTGCCCTCTATTCACATTGAGCTATATTATTTATGGATCCATTCTTTTAAAGACAAGTTGAGTTGAATTGGTCAACTTAACCTTGTTCACACATGTGGATGATTAATCTGGTTATTTCATATCCCCTTTTCACATTGTGAGGGGTTTTTATTCATGCTTGAGTAGTTGTATGAGCCTCCTTGCTCAATTATCCATGCATTTGAATTTATTGACAAAAATTAGCATTCCACTTAGCTATGAGCCAAGTTGGGAACATTACAGTCTCCCTCTCCCAAATTTTTCTTGTCCTCAAGCAACTGCAAGAGGGCTACAAAATTTCTTCTCCTTCCTTTGTGGTCTTCTCATCCATAGCCTCCATCCCTGCATCAGATTTTCTGCCAAAGTGTTTGTCTTCCAATGGTTCTTCCCAAGTGTACAAGTTGGCTTGTGGTGAATAAGCCCAATGGCTCTTGTCATGGAAGAATGGAAGGCTGATGTGGGAACTTCCTTGCTGATCTAATACCTCCTCAATATAGGAGTGGTGACAATCATGGAGCACTTCATCATCAAGGAAAGACTCTCCTCCCCATGCTATCATCCAAGAAAAATTTGTTGCCTCCCAAGATGGAAACTCATGGAAAATCATCTCCACCTTGAGCTCTTGCAAATAAGGTGGGCTAAATGGCTGAACATGATAGGAAACATGGCCTACCCCATGCTGTCTCCCTCTCCACTCATGGCAAGAGTATAGTACATACTGATTTTGGGCTGAAATAAGGGTGCCCTTTGATGGTAAAACAAGGGCTGGGTCTCCAAATATCCTCCCTCCAAAGTCATGGATCCTGCTGGCCTATATCACTCCATTCAAAGTGAATGGCACATCACCACCATATGTCATCCAAATCTGAAATTTTCTGAAGTTTATGTGCAAGTAAAGATGATACATATGGCCTCCATGGTGGGTATAACGGATTTTTCCCAACTGGTGATTTAAAACATCAAGTGGCAAGTTTCCTCCTAAAAATTTTTCAGCCATGCATATCAACTCATCTACTAGAAATTAGTGAGCACCAACAATATATATCAGCTGCATACAATCAAGACAACAAAGCACTTGCTCCAAGTCATGTAGAGATGGGTTAACATCATTACAAAATGTGGCCCTAAAGTGACCATAACACCCATGAATAATCTTGCTCTCTTGCAGAGCAATGCATTGCTTACAATTGGTGAGAACATACAAATTCTTAATGGAATAATCAATAGGCACATAAATGTATTTCTTACCATGCCTCATGTGTGAGCTGAAGTTGTGTTCCATAAGTGAGACCTCCCACAAAAACCTTCTCATAACTTTATGCAAGATGAAAGGATGCACACTTCTTTGGAAATACTCCATCATTAGAAACTTGCTCTTAGCGGATACTGCTGTAGGCTTAAGTAACAATGCTCTTGTCACTCCATGACTCTTTCCCTTGACATTACACATGCCAAAACAATTCACCCTTGTGCTACTATGTGAGAGGATCTCCCTCCCTTCCATCATTGCTGAAAGGTAGCCTTCTTGCACTTGGGATGTGCCATGCATTCCTCTTGGAATGTTGTGTTGAGTATGGAGATTTTTCAACCCACACTCTCCCAAAAGTAACCATAGAAACAAGGGCTCTTGCTGCTTCCTTACATTATCAATGTGTGGATCATGGAGAAATGATGTAATTATGGACATGTGGGATTCTCCATCAACATAGTGCAAGATAGCTCTCCCATTCCACACCATATGGGAGTTGTTCCTCCTCCCAAACCAAGATACATACTTGAAATACATCTCAACCCAAAATACATGTGAATGCATGAAACATACATCAAACATGGGTAAGTATTTGGACATAAGATTCATCATATAGTGTCCAAACCCTCCTTGTGACAGCCATAACAACCATGCCTTTCGCATTATGCAACCTTCTCTTGGAGTATAAGGTATGAGTCATGAGAATCAGAAATTTTGGGGAGTATCCACACTCACCCAACAGAACCCAGCACGAGTTTCCTTCTCCCTGCTTCATATCAAGACATGGTAAGTGGTTTGCATGCCACTTACTTGCTGCTCTTATCACTTCACCATGGCTGAAGGTGAAATTTATATTTTGGGCTTTAGGGAAGCACCCATCATAGTGCATCACCTCCCCCAACTCATCAAGGAGGTGGCCATACTTGAAAATAATCTTGGCCCATAGTTGGCCATGAAGCTTATAAGGTAAAACATTCCCCTTGGGAGTTATGGCCTGCACATATAAGGTGAGAGAGAACATGAAATCATAAAATAAAGTGTTGTTTTCATAAATATTATTCTTACCCACAACCTCCAGCACTGTGATAATGTCTCCTTTGACCTCTGGTGTCTTCATTGTATCATGTTGAGGGAACACTTTGTTTTTCTTCCCATCATGGGATTTCCCTAATGGCCCTTATTCACATAAGGGGGCATCAAGACATAGATCATCATAAATATATGGATAAAATAATGTGCTTGGATCTTCCTGCCTCCCTTTTGCATCATTCTTCAGAAATATAGAGGGGTATATTTTTCTTACCCTATGAAACTCTATAACATTCTAGATCTCACCATTTGATAATGATGGCACATATTGTACATGGATTGTGCCACAATATCTATATGTGAGATTCTCTGAAACTCCTTGCAAAGGTGCAAGAGCTTCTCTCCTTGGTCCAATTTTCCTCACTACTTCTTCTTCTTGAGATACTAGAGGTGCCTCTATTATGACTGCGCTGTCACCTCCAGCTCTTTCTCTGAATATAGGAAATGTCCCATCCTCAATAGGAAACCCTAGATCTTGGTCTTCCCTTGAAAGAGGAATTCCCATGTCTTCTTCTTCTTCTTCTCGAAACCTCATAAAGGTTTCACTGTAGTCCTCTTCTCCTTGAAACCCTCTTGGAGTTTCACTGCATCTTTCTGCTTCCAACTATTCAACCCCCTTTGAGAGGCTCTTCTTGGATCTGAATATTGATGAGAGTAATCTCATCCTCTCCATACCTTCTTCTTTCTACTTGCTACTTCTCCTCAAAACTTATCTGATAGCTTGATCTCATAGGATGAGCTAGATATCATGCTCCGATACCACTATAATGTTCCAAATCAGGAAATTCTCATGAATACAGCAAATGAAAATCATTTTTCAAGAAAACATTAACAATCAACAACTGGATCTATTTCAGAGATTGACTATAGGGGAATTTACTGGATATTTCACCTCTGAATAGAGGTGAGATCCAGAGGATATCTGGCCCACTAGTAGACTCTGTCTATAGAACTATGTCGAAGGCTAATATCTCCCTTTTAGGACTATTGGCAAGCAGCTCAAGGAAAACGTTGTATAAGAAAAAATATGCAACAAAAACGTAGATTAATGATTGGTTCCTCTCATATGGGATTTATGTGTCTTATGTATGGAATTTCAATTGAAACTAATTAACTTATAGACCTTAAAAATATCTCCCACAAACTAGACTAGCTGAAAACTGTTGAAAGAGGAAGGTTGCTGCAAAATGGAAATCCTACTTCAGAATTTGCATAACTTCTTTAGAAACTCAAGAGGAATCAGAAAATGATCATATCTGAGGTTATATCAGATTAATAGCTCTTCATTTGACAAATAATACAACAAACATCACTCCAGAAAAACAACCAAGTGGGGAAAAGCACCACTAGTGACCCAGAAACGTTGTTTTATTGAGTACTGAGTTACAACAGTATTAAATAACGGTTTTATTATTTAAATTAGACAATATATGAGCTGCATGCAAGATTATTTTAGAAACAACTATCAACAACAAAGTTAAACAGGCCTCCCATGCTCAAATAGCTGAAAATGGACAAAACCCCAAAACATGCAAATGTCGGAGCTACTGCAAAAGACACTGCACAGTATATTGAATTAAATTCTTATAAAATGGAGAAATAAATCTTATATTCATATTATATTACTCAATGAGGCAAAGAAAAGATATATAATCTTCTTACAATGAAATTATGATCACCTGGCAAGGGTTTTCCCACATTCAATGAAAATACAAGGAAGCAGCTGCAGATATAAACTGAAATAACATAGTATGGATAGATATCTACATTAAATTATTGAATATACATGAGAAATGTCTGCAATACTATTAATCAGCTCCCGGAAGAAGAATTGAACTTCCCTTTGGGAAACTAGCTCCAAACCATGGGGTTTTAACCCCTTCCACTGCACCTATGTACAAATAATGCAGTATCCTCAAGGGAATGTGTATATATGGAGAAAAATTTCTTGTAATAACACCTAAAAGTGGAAATTATATATCAGAAGCTTCCCTTAGATCTCTTGCTACAAGATCTCCAAGAAAAGCAGGGCATTCCTGCATGAGAAAACCCTTGCACTAAGAAGTGCAACAACTTAGATAAACAGATAAGTATGAAAAATTCTAAGCAGAACTCATGAAAGCATAATATTCATTCTAAACCTAAATGTTTTCCCTTCCTTCATTATATAGAAAATTTTCTTCTCCTCCAAGGGCCCCACTCCACTAGGGTTTACTTCCTTGCCAAGCTTCCCTCCTCTAGGATGACGTTGTCTCATTAAGTGGAAATATTCTAGATGTTGCATGGTTGGATTTGAAGCTATTAAATCTTCTTGGAACCTTCCTTGATTGAGCCTCCATGCCTTGTCCCTTTTCATACTAAAGGAATCTTCAAATGGGCTTTTCCCTCTATTCACATTGAGCTATATTATTTATGGATCCATTCTTTTAAAGACAAGTTGAGTTGACTTGGTCAACTTAACCTTTTTCACACATGTGTATGATTAAGCTGGTTATTTCATGGCCCATTTTCACATTGTGAGGGGTTTTTAATCATGCTTGAGTAGTTGTATGAGCCTCCTTTCTCAATTGTTCATGCATTTGAATTTATTGACAAAAATTAACATTCCACTTAGCTATCAGCCAAGTTGGGAACATTACATTATCAAAGTTATGTGAGTTTAAAGCATTGGTAGAGAAATATTTGGGGAAGAAAGTGAAGGCTTTTCCGGGCGATAATGGTGGTGAATATATCTCGAATGAATTCAAATACTTCTGTAGCAAAGAAGGAATTTGAAGAGAACTCATAGCGCCTCATAACCCACAGTATAATGGGGTCACAGAGAGGAAGAAAAAAATGATTGTGGGTGATCCACGAGCTATGCTTCATGATCAGGGCCTACCAATGCACTTGTGGGAATAAGCATGCAACACTACGGTTTATGTTCAAAACCCTTGTCCTGATAGAGTACTTGACATGAGTACACCTGAAGAAGCTTTTACTGGTAAGAAAATGGATGTTTCTCACTTTAAGATTTTTGGCTCATCTGTTTATGTGCATGTGACCAAGAATTCAAAGAAGAAGCTGGAGCCGACTACTGAATTTGGGATATTTTTGTAGTACACAAAAACACTGCATAATTATCTTGTGTATTTTCCAAACACTCAAATGAATGTAGTGTGACGGGATATAAAATTCAATGAGGAGAAAGCCATGAAGTTGTTGCTTGAGAGGGAGCTAAAATTACATGCAGAGGAGGAACTTTTGGCTCCCAAAGATGAGTCTCTAGATGTGGATCAGCCATAGGAAGAGGTTCATGGAGTGAAGGATTCCACTCACGCAGAGCAAAACATCAGAGCTAGCAGAAGGCGTACCACAAAAGCTAAGACGCTGAAGCTTGATGCGGCACAGAATGTAGGAGTCCCTACTTCACAACATAGATAGAGACATTATACTGACTGATTCATTGGATACATGGCTCTCATGAGAAAATTTATTGTGACAGAGCCATCTTCCTTTCAGGAAGTAGTGCAGGAGCCCACATGGGTAGATGCAATGGTGGAGGAGTATGACTCCATTGTTAGAAACAGTGCTCGGGAAATTGTTTGAAGGCTGGTTGATAAATCAATGATAGGTTCAAGATGGATCTACAATGTAAAGCAAGTTGTTGATTGGAGTGTTGAGAAGTATAAGGCAATATTTGTGGCTCGGGAGTTCTCACAAATTGAGGGGATTGATTATGAAGAAACCTTTGCACCTGTCGGACAGTATTCTTGCACAAGGACCATCCTTTCTCTCTCAGTGCAGATGGGTTGGAACCTTCATCAAATGGATGTGGAGATTGCATTCCATAATGGAATCATTGAGGAAGAAGTGTACATTGAGCAACCTGAAGGATTTGAGATCTTTAGCAGTGAGTCGCATGTGTGCAGACTCAAAAGAGCGTTTTATGGGCTGAAGCAAGCACCCTGTGCTTGGTACACTCAGATCGACAACTATTTCACTGGACTTGGCTTCACCACGAGTGAGGCGAATGAAAACCTATACCAGATTGTGGTGGAGGGTAATATTTTAATCATTGTTCTTTATGTTGATTATTTAATACTAACTGGTGATGAGCAGCTGATACACTCATGCAAGGAGGACCTTGCAAAGGAGTTCGAGATGAAGGATATGGGCCTCCTTCACTATTTCCTTGAATTGGAAATATGGCAGCGAGAAGGTGAACTATTTGTGTCTCAAGGAAATTATGCAAAGGAGATACTCAATAAGTTTCACATGGAGGTCTGAAAACCCATGGATACTCCTCTTCTAGGAAACTAGAGGAAAGAGGACACTACATCTGGAGAGGTAGTGGATGCTACTATCTATTGACAGTTGGTGGGTTCACTCATGTATTTAGTTAATACAAGATCAGATATATGTTGTGTGGTGAACCGACTTAGTCAAGAAATGGTTAAGCCTACCAAGCTCTTTTGGAAGGCAGACAAGCATGTCCTGAGATATCTCAGGGGCACATCTGAGTATGGCTTATGGTACAGGTAGACAGATGAGGTGAAGTTTCATGGCTTCACAGATGCAGATTGGGTAAGCAGTCCAACGGACATAAAGAGCACATCAGGAGGGGTCTTCATTATCGGATCTATAGTTGTTTCTTGGTACAATAGGAAACAAAGATCTGTGGCACTTAGTTAAACAGAAGTGGAATACATGGTAGTAAGTCAAGTTGCATGTGAGGCTATCTGGATGAGGAAGATCCTGGTTGGTTTTTTCAGTTCTCATTTAGATCCTACAATGATTCATTGTGATAATCAGAGTTGCATTGAACTCTCGAAAAATCCTATGTTTCATGATATATCTAAGAATATAGATATCTGATATCATCATATCAGATATTGTGTGCAGCGGAAGATCATGTTGTTTCAGTACATTCCTACAGAAGATCAAGATGCAGATATTCTGACGAAGGCCCTCGGTAGGAGAAAATTTGAATACCATAGAGACAAGATCGGGGTGAAGGATAATCCCTTTCTTGTTGAGAGGGAGTGTTGAGATTCAACAAGATGATGATCCAGGTGAAAATTAAGCACCTACACTAGGTGGGGCCCACACAAGCTATTTTTAGGTGTATGTCTATTTTTAGAATGGTGAACAAATTCTATTTATAGTGGGAGTCTATTTATAGATGGTTGAGAAAATTATATTTATGGATGGGTGTCTATTTTTGGAATGCATGTGTGAATTCAATTCGTGGATTGCATGTCTAAAAATAGAATGCATGTCGATTATTATTATATCTCAATAATAATTAGACAATAAATAATAATCTATTCTCTTGAAACCCTTGATTTCAGTCAATTGATGTGGCAAAACAGTTGACTGAAGGAATTTCAAGTTCTAAGGTTTGTTGGTGGGACATGCAAGTGGACTTCGTTGTAACTGAGTGATTCGAATTTGTAACAGATTTGGATGTGTAGTTATGTGAGTTGTAAAGTAGTTTAACTTAGTTAAGTGAATTAAAATCAGTTGTGCTAGTTGTAACTAGTTGTAACTAAAGATACACTAGTGAGAGATCAGTGAATTAAATATTAAATTAATTCATATTGAGTGATATCACATGCAACTGAAGATTTATTACTGTTAACTACATGCATGTCAGATCCAGTGGAGACCCAGTTGAGAGATAGGTGAAAGGGACAATTTTACTATTCGAGTTGTGACTATAGTGGGTGCACACTTGCAACCAAACACATTGTAGATGCCAATAAGGATTGTGCATTCAAGGTAAGGCAATGTTGAATTCATTCAGGGATTGTGATCAGCAAGGATTGCATAGTGGAGGTAGGCTGTCAGGAGGCAGTAAATTGGTGGATGAATATGCCAATTTTTGTATGACAGCGTGACACGATTGTATATTGTACTGAGAGCTCTTGGATTAGAGTTTTTTATGATATTTTTTCATGATCCATGATATATACATAATATATGATAGTTGGGTTTTTAGCTTTATGCTTTCTCGGTAAAAACATTTGTGTTATGTGTGATTGATATTTCTTCATGTGTTTGCAATTGGCAATTAAATTTCTGCAAAGATTTAAGTAGAAGGATTATGTTTTTAATAGTAGCATATAATTGTTAGATCAGGAGAATCTGGAAATACATAATTGTATTAAAATTTCTACACCATAATAGAAATTTTTAGAAATTCAGATATGTAAGTTTATGGAATACCTGATTGTTTAAGCTTTTCTAGCCCCATGAAAGGTGCTTCCGGGTCTCTCTGATCAAACCTATCCACCAACCTCCTTGTGAACTCTGAATATGCAGTCATATTGGCATGACCCAATCTAGACAGCCCATGATACCACCAATCATATGAATCACCCTCAAGGTGCAACACTGCTATCATGATGGCCTACATGTATGGTACTTTTTTTAGTTTGAATTAGATGTCCAACTTCTCTACCCATGATTTTGCAATGCATTTAGATGACCCATCAAAGTTGGGTAAGAAAAATCTACCCATATTTCGGTGTTGATCATGATTCTGAATGAATCCTCCACCTCTATTGTAATGTTGGGGTCTCCTATTGTCCTTGATCTGACATAATTCTTGAAAAATCAAATGATCCTTTAATATCTAAGATTGAGAATCACACTCCATGAAATAGTCCTCAAGAGTTTCTTTTTCTTTAAACCCTTCATTTCCCACTACTAAGAATGTAGCCATTGTAGAGCGTTGGGAAACTTGTTGCTGCTTCATTGGTTGATCACTCTAATGATGATAAATGTCGGAGCCTTCACCATGTAGAAAACCTTTAGGGGATTCCCTATTTCTATCCATCCTCATCTCCTTTATTTCTCTAGCAATGTCTTGCATAGTTTGAAGAATAATCTTAGGGAACTCCTTCTCCTCATATTCTCTTGATAAAGGGGTTTTACCCTTGTCTTCTTTATAATTTGTATAATCAAATTTTTGGTTTATTCTTCTGAGATATCTCTTCTCTCTATCTATGAGAGGATCTCATTATTTTGATGGCATATTGGCATAAGATGCATAGGCTGATCCAAGATTATGCTCTAATACCACTGTAATATTCCCAAATGGGAAAAGAAGGAATATTGAAAAAAATGTTGGAAAATTAGTGTAAAACATCACATAAATGATGGAGACCAATGTGGAGCTTCTATATTAATCATAACAGCAGAAAAAAAATTATAAAGTAATGGGCCACAAATCATATAACAAGATACAACAAGCCTCCAATGAAGAAATCCCTCAAAAATGAGGTGTTGCTACTATATCTAAATGTCGTAAGACTACTACAGTGCAGTCATAGGTACACTACTACAAAAAATGAATACAAAAAAGATACATGCCTGTTATATGCCTCAAAATATACGGCAAATGAAGATCTAGGCTCTATACAACTTCTAACAAAGAACCTAAGAGGGTTTTTAGAAATACACCTCTACACAAAATTTGAACCCAAGCCCTATGGTAGAAGATTCACTACAAAAATTATAGTTGGAAAGATGTGGCTGATCTTATATGAAAAAGAAGGTAGCCTCCTCCAATATATCCTCTAGTTAAAAGGACGATCCCTTTACTAGAAAACCTCCTCCCCAGGTGGTGCATTGAAACCACCTTGCAACTTTTCCCTGAAAGTAACGCAGTCCAAGACAGAAACTGCGTTGTAGGGGAAAATAAATAAGTGGCCTAATGCCAAATGTGGCAATAAGGCTCAAGGGCCTTCCTCACTAGCCTCCCAATGGAAGGAAACCTTCCTCTACTGAAAAATAGATCAGAAAACACCCAAATGTCTTCTCCACTGCTGCAACATACAACTCAACACAATCAACAGGATTTGCAATGTAGATGAAATATGGAGCTTGGACGAATGCCTGAATGTGGAATTATAGTGAAAATACTCTTCCTTTGAGGCCTCTCAAGGATAGAGGTGGGATTTCCGCTCAGGAACACCTTGTTTTAAACAACACTACAATATTAGCTAAACAATTAAAGAAAGATATATGTCTAAATACACCATATAATAAAAATATCATAAAATATATATAAATGAATAAAATATGGTTTCCATCCTCTTCCTTATATAAGTTGTGAGCTTCCTCACCCTTGGCCCCACTCATTTAAGACACTACTTCCATGCAAAGAGTCTCCAACTAAAAAAATGTTGTCTCTCAATGAATGCCACTACTCCATGAAAATGATGTTGATTTGGTCAAAGTTGACCCAGTCTTCATGCTCAACTTCCAAGCTCCCTAAAATCCTCTATCTCGGGTGATCCATCCCTTGGAAAGGCTTCCTCGCATCAGAAGTTAACATAACCAAGGCATATACCTACCTCAAAACCATCATACCAGTCATATCATGCTCATGGAAATGAATGGACACTATTGGGCACCACTGTCCCACAATGGACCTTCTCCTGAAATGCGTTACCAATATATTGTTTCCTATTTCAATTCCTTTTGTTTTTTTTGTTGATGCTTGAAATCAGTTTAAACTACCCAATTGGGCATTTTCGTGCTTCCTATACCAAGCACATAACTACCATTAGATTCAAAATAAATTGAAATAAATTCACATCATACCTCATTGGTAGCTCGTAAATAAGGTACACTTGCAATTCTATTCACTTCTTGTCACAACAAGTCAAACTAGTTGTTTGATCAAATCATCATGTATTAAAATATCACATTTGGTTAGCTCAAAATGTAACCATCATAAATTAAAATCATGAATTGCATGAAATTACCATATACCATAATCATAAATCACATGTAACCATCATAAGTTAGAATCACATATTACACACATAATAAAACTGAAATAAAACATTGATACTTATCCTTCATTGGTCCTTATTTCTACCTTTGTTCTTCTATAAACACACAGGATAGGTTGCCACACCCAGCAAGCACCCAGTGACCTTGCTTCTCTTCAATCACGTACACATACACACAATGTACATCACAACACATACATCCACACACAAAGTACAACACCACAAAATACATACATATACACCCGTTATGCAACACAACGCATACAACTACACCCAGCATACAACAAAACACATACATACACTTACATTAGACGTACAAAACAACGAATACCCATGTCACGATACCATGACTACACCATGCACATACATAGTACCTCATTCCCACAACAAAACATGTATGACATGCACACAATACCACACTTATACCAATACCATATGCACAACATGTACACGATAACTCTTGTACATATCACAACCTTCACAACATGTGCACAACAACACATGTACACTACACCACCTGCACAACATGTACACAATGCCAAATGTACACCACACCACCTGTGTAATGTGTACACAATACCACATGTATACAACACCACATGCACGAAATTTACACGACACCACATGTACACAACACCACATGCACGACATGTACACAACACCACTTGCACGCAACACCACATGTACAACATGTACACATCACCACTTTCACACAACACCACATGTACAACCATGTACAGAACACCATATGTACATAGCACCATATTTACAACACACACACAACACAATATGTACATAACATTACATATACAACATGTACATAGCACTATATGTACACAACACCACATATCCAACATGCACACAACACCACATGCATACAACACTGCATATCCAACATGTGCACAGTACGGTATGTACATAACACCACATATCCAACATGTACATAGAACCATATATACCTAGCACTTCATATGAAATATACACACAACACCATATATACAACAAACATACAACATCATATGTACACAATACTACATTTATTACATGTACACATCACCATAATTACAATCACTGAATATACAACATGTGCAACATATACGAAAAAATATTACTAAACATACATAAACCAAACACTCACTCCACAAAGAAACCTAGATTCTAGTGTCTCTCTGCCATCCATGCTCATCCCAACATGACGGAAAGCACACTGCTTTCATTTCCCTGATATATCTCTCAACATTACCTGTCCAAAACATAAGCATAGTATAAACACATAATATCAATTCATATCCATATGATATTGACCTCATACATATGTCAGGGATACTCCTCCCACTTGATTCCTAATAAGACTAGGAACTTCTTCATGTCATTCACCTACATAAGAAATTGTTCCTCCACAAGGATGATCCCTCATGACCCTGTCAGAAAATGACATAGATACATACACATATATAATCATTGGCATAAATCAATCATGATCTTGTCAGACATGACATACATACATCAACATCAACATAAATAAATCAAGATCACATCAGAAAATGACATACATACATGCATATAAACATTATCATAATCATGATCACAACATAATTACCATATATCATATGGTCAAGGTTAAGAGAAACCCTTTATGCGTGCATAGTATGCACAACATTGAGAACAACAATTCCCAACATAGCCAAGGCATTTGACACCATAAGTCTATTCACTTTAACTTACATGATTACCTTTCTCATGATTTTCGTGGCGCTGTCCATTTACACCAATGGACCCAACCAATCCAATTCACTATCATACTCTTGCCTTCAACTATCCTTACTCATGCACCGAGCTTTGTTTGAGTCTTTCATCACATTTTGGGTACCACAAATCTATCCTCTAGCTCCATTAAATTTCCTCTTTCCCAAACCAGTTCTCAAAGCTCTCAAAACATATAAGGAAAGGAAAAAAACAAAAAATAAGAAAACCATGTAAAACCAATAGCAATATGAAACCACAATAAAAGTGGCAAGGCCTTTCACTAGACATAAAAAAAACCCATAAATCAAGCTCAAACAAACCACAAAATACCAAAATCACAAGACTAACAACAAACACCCTTACTCAATCCCCATGGGTTCCCAATGATTCCAAGGGAAAGCTTAGCCTGAGCCTTCTTCAATATTTCATGGCAGTCTCTTTTTCCATGCAATCCCCTACATCATACTGCCATAAACAAATAATTTTTCAATGTATAATATAAACATACAATATACTCATCATTACCTTATTATGCTAGGCACACTGCTTTATATCTGAACACATACATATATCATCTCTCAAGGGACTCAAATACCTTAACAAATCCATTCATAACTAGAAACCAACTAATATACCTGTCAAATACATGCTCATAAATAAAGCACATGTCCACATAATACCAGAAAAGATTAGGGTTAAGAATAATTCATTTTTCTATGCAAAGCACTCATTCATTTGGAATCGCAGTTCCGAAAAATTTCCAAAGGGATTGTTACCCTATTCCTTTCTTTTTCCTTGATACAATAAAGTCCTACTATGTATTGTCACATCACCCATTTGTTAGTTATATAAACACATAAACTACTACCTTGTCATGTTAATACCAAACATGTTGCCCTGCACTGTTCACACATGTCCATCACATGTTCCAAATATCAAGACATCACATATATTAACTAAAATCAGCCTCTACCAAGACTAATAGACATGTCATAATCAAGTAATAGTCAAAATCATAAAACTACAACTATAACCTACTTATATTCAAGTACACATGATCCGGATTTATGCAGGAATGCAACAGAATACATAAATAACCATAAACATAGATATGCAGTGGAAATAAGGCTTCATTTCATTAATATCAAATAACAGAATATGCTTACAAACATAATGGAAATAAAATAGCTAGGGTGATGGTAACGAATCTCTGAGAAGAGATGGGGTGGATACAGACCTCTGAAATGTGTTACAATGAGGCTCGAGGGCCTATTTATTATGGAGAAACAATGGAAAACTATAAACATCCAAAAACATAAACCTAGGAGATGAAGCGCCAAAACTATGGGCCCCGTTTGGGTAAATTGATGTTTCAACTTCCCGGGGATGTGACTTTGGCATACTATCTACGTTTGACGCACATGATACATCATTAGAAAGATCTATCCAAGGACTACAAATTTCACCACCAATATCGATTCTGGAATGAAATCTTATTTGTTGGACAAATAATGCCCAAAAAACGTCGTTTAGGGCCTCAAAATGGCTCCGGAAGTTCAGGACCCGAAAAACTGCTAAAAATTGTAAGTTGTGCCAAAATTGAAAAACTGAAAGAGACAATGGTGGGGCCCAAGTGGAATAGGAAAGTGACCACCAATATTCACCTGGATCAACACATCAACTATCTCAACACATAGTGTGTTAGTACAACCATCTTAAAAAAAGATTGTTACCTCATGCAGTATTTTAGTCACATACTCATATCGTGCAATTAATCAAAACTTCAAACAAACTATAAACGACATAATAGACATAAAAATCTCAAACACAAAATAGACAACATAATAAAACATTCAAATATAGATTAGTCGATAAAACTTCAAAACTTATCGACTCAAACATAAATAAAGTCATGATATCCATAACAGTAACTAGCTAACATGTTCACATCATAAAATCATAAACAATTGTCGTTCATGAATAACAACCACATATGCACAATCAACCTAGACTAGTATGAAATAATATCAAAATATATTAACTCATACCTGAATGTCATACCCATAATCATCTACACAAACCAATCCAGATCAACACGATACATATAACATCAAGATCTTAACGAAATGATCCTAATCTACAATTTAACTAACATATAACAACAACAATTTAACATATAACATACTCATCAACAACATATAATATAGTCATCAAGTTAACTAATGTAAAAAACAACAATAATGCATATACAATACATTACTATCATTCATGACTATTCGACACATGTGCATATGACCACATTGATTTACTAACATCTACCATGCATGTAACCATAGCAACAATAAAATTTCAAACATGCATATAAAAATCCATTAACCACATACATGCATGCCAAACATATAACTTGCATGATGATATGCTCTTACCCCAAGATCTAATGCTGCAACCATGCTTTGATGATGTGCATCTCTTGCTCTATCTCGACCAACAAATTAGCATCATAACATAGAAATAGCATCACGATTACATAAACTACATGCATTGACTTCATGAATGACAACCTTAACCATGACAGCATCATACTTTTCCCAAAGAGAGTGCAACCACAGTCTGATACCACCTATAACGTACACCTCCCCTCACATCTACCCAAGTAACCGTCCAACTGGGCTAAACATGAGATGAGGGAAAGTTATGACCAAACTCAAACTCGATGACTTTAAGGAAGTGGAATCAAAGAAGAAAACCATAACACATACCTCATGTACCTACTACAACACCTCCATAAGCTATCCCATTCTTCCACCTGACTGATCCCTAGGTCCCACTGAGTTTTTGTGAATAAAACCCCCAGAATATCCCTTGATCTGGGCAAGGGTGCATCTAGGAGGCTCTAAATTCTCCCACATCATAGCCATGTGTGTGTTCAAGGACTTTTCCCCTCAAGCTTGTGCGAGCATCCGCGAGATTTGTGTTACTTTTTAAGCCCAGAATCTCGGGCACTGCCTAAAACTTCCTGTAGCTTCCAAAATTCATCAAAAATATCATGATAATGCTAATGAACCAAAAACTGACTCCAAGACTAGGCCTCACCATCCCCAACTGGGACTGACATTCTGTCAAACACTTGGCATCAATTAAATCTACAGGTCTAGGATACAAGACATAGCACGAATGACAGAAAACTCTTAAGATACATGACAAGAAGGATCACCACCCTCTTACTTGAGCTATTATGACATCAATTAGGTCTTGCATCCATTATTTTAACATTTACAGGTAAATACATCAAATACCATGACTTGAACCAGTCATATCACCATGCTTATAACCAACATAAAACCATGTAAATAACAATGAGATAAAAAACAGTAAATCCACACATTAATAAGTACAAAATCAAGAGAACCTAGATTTTATTAAACATAGGCAATAACCGACCAGTTTCATAACTTCCACGTACCACCCGACCATAGACATGGTTGAGCCAAATCTCTCTTCATCTAATCACCCTCGTTCCTTATTCAAAGCATGAATGTGGGATCTCAAGGAAAAACCAATCCAAAAACAACCAAGGGGATCCAGAGGTTAAACCACCTTCACCCTCACCATACTGTGATCACAACAAAACCGTTGTCAAGATCACAAAATCAAACTAAGCTTGCAATGCCTCTGGAATCCATAACTATCCTTAAGGAAATTTTTGTCTCATTGTCTCTCGGGCTTTACTACAATCCACACCAGATCACAAGGCCCTAAACCAAGACACCACCCTCAAGTTTTACCATGTATCCCGCCAAAACCGGTCAAAGGATTCCTAGGATTTTGGGAATTTCCTTAAGACTGCCTCTACCCCAGGTTCGAAAATCCATCTGAAAATTCCAAATCTCAAAATTGAAATAAAATCCCATCACACAACGGTTATCTCGAAAAATGGAAGGCAAGTCTGAAAACCACTGTCAAAACCTGACAAAACCATGTCACCGAAAGAAATAGAACCAAATACCAACACACATAAGCCATGCATGTCCAAACTAGCTAGGAAATCACACATGAAATATGTTACTTGTAAGTATTCCTGCTTAAGTTGCTAGATCCTGCTATTCCCTGCTTGATCTTTGCTTTCCTTTCCTTTCATTGTCCTTCCTTTTCTTGCTTTCCTCTTTCGGCTCAATGATGAAATTCTCCAAGAAAATTCTAAGCGTCCAAGAGAGAGAGAGAGAGAGAGAGAGAATAATGAGAGAGGTCCAAAACTGCACGGACAGAAAGGTTTATCCAAAAACTTGCCAATTGTTCCTCAGAAGCGTTTTTATTAATGAGGCCTCTATTTTCTTCATTCTCCATTATTTTCCTTCATTTTCCTCCTCACATGCAACCTGTGACCTTTCACCTTCCTTTTCTCCTAATTTTCATTATTTTCATAAATGAATGTCAAATAATGTCTCTTGCCTTTCCAAAGTATTTTCCATTTCCTTTAGCCATAATAATCGAAATGAACACCCACGAGGATGTTTTGCCCAACATTCAGCTTGGAATAAGTGTACCTTAACCATGGTGTTATTAGTTTGCCTTTATTAACTTTTATCACATGGAATTTTCACTAGGGTTATTACAATCGATTAGTTCATGGAAGGATCTAGCTCTCGTAGTAAAGTATATTGAATAAACCAGACCCGTTTTAGAAAACAATCTGGAAAATTTTCCATTAGCTCGTTCTTCTAATATAAAGTTGGATATAATAGGTATAATCAATATTTAAATGATATTAAGTGGATAATGCATGTCATGTGAAGTTAAAACTTGAAGACACTCCAAAACAAAATCTAAATTAAAAGGAACATAAAATTTGTATGGAAATGTTGCAAAGAGAGGAAACAAGTGGATCAAAATGTGATCAATATGATTTTTTTCCTTGACCTTTTACAATAAATGTACTTCTCAGCAATAGTCGCTAACATGTTTCAAACATTTGATTTTGTAGTTGTTGAATGTTGTGTAAGGACATAAAACAAGAGAATGGAATGTTATCTTAGGAAAGTAAAAATTATGAAGGATGTAAATGATGATGAATTAACCTTAGTTCAAATTTTCAAGTGGGGTTAAAATTTAATGAAAAAAGAAAAAATTACAAATTTAGGAGGATTATAGTGGAAACAATATATCAATATTCTCCCCATTTATAATAAAAAAATCAATGCATTGAATCCTAGAATCAACTTATGCATAATCTACAACAAGAATTTCTAGAGTAATGGTCAATGAGACCTATTAAACTTGCATTAGAAAAAAACATATAATATTGAAAAATAATCACTTATAAAGTATTATTTTTAAACATGTTTTTGTGTCATATACATACATTAATCTAAAATATATATATATATATATATATATATATATATATATATATATATATATATATATATATATATATATATATATATATATATTAATTTTTTTTTCTTTTTTTCTTTTCACTGTTTTCATTTTTAAGAAAATAGATAAAATTCAAAGTAATATATGAAAAATGTTGAAAACAATATTTGTGAATACTTAAAGTGTTTTATTTAATATTGTTTTACAAACATCCATAGATGTATGTTTTGTGAGATGTGTTAATATATAAAGAAAAAAACTTGAAAATTTGATTAATATTGGACTAAAAATAGGTTTTGAATATGTATTGAAGTATTAAGAATTAATTAAATAATTTGTAAGAATCTATATTTTTTTACTTCCCTTGTTTTATAAAATTAGAATAACAATAAACATTATTATGTGCATTCTTTATCAAGATATATAAAACTCACAAGATGCAAAATATGGAGTGAAGCCAACATAAGAAATAAGAAATCTTGATAGATGATGTGAAGAATGATTTCTAAATAATGTGACTTATTTATGAATCAATTGTTGGTATGGTACATTTTATCTTGATAAATGATGTTGAGAATGATTTCTAAATAATGTGACTTATTTATGAATCAATAGTTGCTATGGTACACTTTTTCATTCAAGCATTTATGTATATTATATTATAAATGTAGATATACCCAATTTCATTTTATTCTACATTTGTAGATAGAATATAAAGAGATACGCTGTCAAACTCAAGTCAATTAACAAAACATTTTAAAATATCTAAATATAATATCTCATAAAGTGGATGAAGAAATGAAATATGAAAGCATTTCATACCATCACTTTTATGTTGTCCCATTTTAAAAATTAAAAAATCTATTATTTATATGTAATAAAATGAAGTTATTATTTTTATTACTTTATCCAACATCACAAAATTTCAAATTGTTAATTAAAAATATATAAATCAGTTACAATGAACGATATATATCAATCAATATATTTATTTAAATAATATAATTAATAATATATTTAAATGCAATAATTAAATAAAAAATTAAAATCCAAAAAAAATTAAAATTAAAAACCAAATAATCAACATTATATTTTAAATGGAACGACATAAGTTATCAATCACTTTCGTTGAATAAATTAATTAAATAAAAATTATAGGGAAAGAGGAGGACCACATTGATGTGATGTAGCAAAATTTCCTATTTATATATAAAAGAATTCCAAAAAGTAATTGTCCGCCATTACTTTGATAGATTCTTCCTTTTTTAAGAAGTGGACTTCCTTTTTTATGATCAAGATTCTTGTTAGATTTAAATTTTATATTTATCTTCACTAATTTATTAAAATGATTATAAATTTAAAATATAAGTGATGGCCTGTAAACTTTTAATAAAAAGTTTCTGTAATTTTGATTTTAATTCTAAAGTGCTTGAATGGAAAATAACGTAATTGACACCTCAAGAGATTTAACTAAACTTAAATTTATAATTTACATATGATTTTTGGTTAGTAATATCTTTAATTTAAATCAACATTTAAATATAATATTTATAAGTGTGAATATTATTTGATTTATTAAATTTATATTTATATTTTTTATTAATAATATTTTTAAACTAAATGAACATTTATTTATTTATTTAATATATATATATATATATATATAAAAGATTTAAAATATTATTTAAAATAATAATAATAAAGTAAATTTAGTTTTATTTGGGACTTTACTTAATAAGTGGGTGAAAATAAAGTGTAAACTTGAGTACAAAGTTTTATATTCAAATTCCTAATTGCTCATCTATGGCGGTATGCTAAAAAGAAGTACAATTCAAGTAAGGATTGAAAGACTAGATTAATCTAATTATAGATTAAAAAAAAAAAAAAAAAAAAAAATTATATATTAAATCCATTTTATTAATATTTTAAAAACCATTTTATTATATACAAAAAGTATAAGCATAAATTCAAAGAAAAAATCACATAATTATTTTAAATTATACAATTTTACTCAAAATAAATTAGTAAAAACGATTAACAAAAAACCATTATACTAATAATAACTAGGTGCTATACACTTTTCAATATAAGAAATGAACATACCAACATATTATTATTATTATTTTGATAAACCGTTCTAAATTTATTTTAAATTTGTATGATATATGTACTTTGTGGATCTTTCTAGTTAAATGTTTAGATTTCTAAATCATTTTGGAGTTCATCAGTTTAACCACTTGTTTTATTTGTAAATATTATGGACATACTGTAGTTATTAAAGCTGTAAGTAGCAGGATAAGACAATTTCATTTTTGGTCTGCTTTTAACTCGATACGGTGGTCAGCAGACCTGGTTTCCTACGGTAGGTTGAGGTCTCTGTATTTGTTTTATTTTGTATGAAAATTTGCCCTATATTAATATGAAAATAAAAAGGTACTATGAAGCTTAAAAAAAAAAAGTAAATCAACATTTAAATATAATATTTATAAATGTGAATAATTCTTTTGATTAAATTTTTATTTTTTATTTTTTATCAACAATATCTTTAAAGTAAATAAACATTTAATTATAATATATATACATTTTAATATAGGTTCTAAAATATTATTTAAAATAATAATAATAAAATAAATATAGTTTTAATTGGGAGTTTACTTGATAAGCTCGTGAAAATATAAAGTAAACATGAGTACAAGGCCTTATGTTCAAATATTATCTTGTTTACCCATGGTTGTGTTCTAGAGAGCGGTCCAATTCACCTAAGGATTGTACTGGTACTGCTTGAAATTGACTCTGTGTTATGTGATTATAGGACTAGTCTAATTATCAATTCCTCTAAACAAAAAAATAAATAAATAATTAAAAAAAAATTATAATTGAAAAAAAAATTATAGATCAAATCCATTTTATTAATATTTTAAAAACCATTTTATTATGTAAAAAAAGTATAAGAATAAATTGAAAGGAAAAAAATAATGTAATTATTTTAAATTATATAATTTTACTCAAGATAAATTAGTAAAAATATTACAAAGATAATGTAAATCAATAAAGAATAATTCTACTCATAATAACTAGGTGCTCTTCATTTTTCAATATGAGAGATGCTATCACAAACTACTATACATATTTCCTGGGCTATAGGATATTAAATGCCACCCAACCTCATTTAATATCCTATAGTCCGCATTTAATATCTTATAGCCCAAAAAATAACCGTTGCCATCACAAACACATTCATTTTTATTTTTTTAATTTGGATTTATAATTAAATTAAGATATTTAATTAAATTTATAATTTATAATATATAGATTTTAGTCAACAATGTCTTTAAAGTAAATGAACATTTAAATACAATATTTATAAATGTGAATATTTCTTTTTGGTTAAATTTATAATTTATAATTTTTTCTTAACAATGTCTTTAAAGTAAATGAACATTTAATTATACTATATATACATTTTGATATTTTTAATATGCCGATGAAAATATAATGTAAATTTGAGTACAAGGTATTATGTTCAAATCTAGAGTTGCTTACTCATGGTTGTGTGTGACCTAAGGATTGTAGTGGTAGTGGTTGGAATGGACTCTGTGTTGTGTAATTATGAGAATAGTATAATTATGGATTCCTCTAAACAAAATAAATAAATAAATAATGAAAATAAAATTATAATTAAAAAACAATTATACATCAAATCTATTTTATTAATATTTTAAAAACTATTTTATTATATAAAAAAGGTATAACCATAAATTGAAAAGGAAAAAAATCATATAATTATTTTAAATTATACCATTTTACTCAAAATAAATTAGTAAAAAAGTTACAAAGATAATGTAAATCAATAAAGAATAAATGTAGTCACAATAATTAGATACTCTTCACTTTGCAATATGAGAGATGTTATCACAAACACATTAAATATATATATATATATATATATATATATATATATATATATATATATAACATAAATCATTCTAGTTTTATTTTAAATTTGGATTTATAAAGTACAATGTGGGATTAAATTTCTTAATTTTATATATTTTATAATGATTCAATATGAGGGAATTAATAAATTGCATGGAATTAAATGATATTAAGAAAAAAATTAAGAAATTTTATCCTTCTATTATATTTGCGGAATATAAAACATGATCGCTTAATCACATGCAAGTAAGAGAAAGGAAAATATCAATCACACAACACAAGATGTATCTAGGGAAAGCACTTGCTCAAAACGCCTCTATAATATATTATACATAGTCAAAGAATCATGAAACAATACAATGCTTTCTCGTACCAAAAAAATCTTGCACTCTACAGATCGTCTCACCCTGATACTGCTCAAAACTGACTAGCAAAATTCTTAGGAAAAAATGAACAAAACTTAGCCAATTCTCAGCCCCTGCTTAGCCCAGCCTTGCTCATGCAATCCCTAGGAAATTAATCCTTATTAAATAGGATAATCAACCTGCAATTGACTGCGCAATCCATCATGAGCCTTCCTCTAACTTTATAATTGTGCCCAGGAAATTCACTAATAATACAAATGATATTTATCTTCCCTTTAACCTCTGTCTCAACTGGGTCGTCATCAAAATTGACATGAATGCAACTATTAATAGTGAATCATGAGTTACTTGATAGATCACTACTTGTGAATTAAATCTAATTTAATTCACGTGACCTCTCACTAGCTCATCACTCAGTTAGAACTAGTTAAACTGATTTAAACCCAATTAATTTGAGTTAACTGATTACACATTCACTAAACTAATGCATTAACTACAACTAGACATTGAAAATAATAGAATCACTCTACATGCCTCACCTTTGACCCTTAGCCCAAAATTCTTGAGCTAACTATGTCTTTCTGACTTAGTTAACTGCTACAAGTTGTTATGAGATGAAATTACAATTTACTTTCAATTTAATTAAGAGATAATTAAATCAAAAGCCTCACATGGTAGCCATTTCTGGGTGCCATTTTCTAGATTTTATTTATGGATGCCAATTTTATTGTTTCTTGTTGCAAATTTCAACACTCCCTCTCAACAAGAAAGGAATCAATCTGCCCTGATCTAGTACCTTTGGAATGTTCTTGCATGCAACACTTATCTAGTCTTGTTTATACATGCAACTCTCCTGAAACTGAATAACCATTAAACAACTGAATCAGTATAATGTATCTATCATCAGAGTCTTCTAACTATTGGATCTTACAACACATTTCTACTGGTCTCTCTGTGCTGCTGCTGACATCTTCATCCATGCACTCTGCATTGTTGCCAACTTTGATCTGCGCTCCAGTATCCGACATCTGTCACTCTGATTTTTGTTTACCTGACATTTGATAGCATCAATCTAAGTGATCCTTCCTGCTACTATTGTACTATGGGCTCCTTGTAGCTAGGTTCTATCCATGAGACACGCCATATCAATGGACGTTGCCCAAATTTCTTCTTGGGATTAATTATGCACATTTCCCCACCTCACACCTAGAGGTATAGCTGCATGTACTCCCTCTACCCATATTTCTTGAAATTCCCCCCTCCTGGAGGTCTATTCTTGAGTGGAATCTTCCACTCGGTCTCCTCTCTGCTTCTCCAATTATGGTTTCTCCACAACCTTCTAAGACTGTTTCTGAGGCTACATGTTCAGATATAATTTCTCCCTCTCAAACACCAAGTCATTAACCACGAATTTTCTCCTAAAATCCTTGCATGAATCCTCAACCTCAAGAACATACATGTTCTTGAATCTTGAACCGATCTGCTTCACCTGTCCCATGGCTATGTGTTTAGGCAACATTGTTCCTTTTCTAAACATCAGCTCATAACCACGGTCTTCCAATGCCGCTACGAAGACAAGATTATTCCTTAAGCCTATAACATACAAAACATATGTTAGTCATAGAGGGGATCTGGACTCCGTTTGAAAGGTAGTTTTACCTATGTTTGTCGCACTATACTTCCTGTAATCTCCAAAATCTATGTTCTATTAGAAGTCCTTCTCCTCTGAGTCACAAAAGAGATCGATATTCCCTGTCATATGGAATGAGGCATCGATGTCTAGATACCACATGCATCCCATTATAGTGTTGGCCATGAATGAAATGAGAGTAAAATCGGGCTCTAACTGTGAAGCTAATGCTTCACCCATTGCAAATGCAGGTTCCTTCGTGCTTTCCTTTTTCTGTGGACAATTTAAAACATAATGCCCATGCTCGTGACAGTGAAAACATCTGATCTTGGAAAATTCTCTCTCTCCCTCTTCGCCTTGGGATTTCTTTCCCTTGGCCTTCTTTTTTTTTCCCACTAATGCACAATCTTCTTCTTTGTTGGTGTTGTAGGTCCTGCCTCTGGAGCTCTCACTTATATATTTTATTACCAAATCTGACCATAGTCGCTCCCAATCTCGTAAATTCTCCCTCCCATTCACAAATTCCTGGTAATTATGATAACCCTTGGGAATTCCTAGAAGTTCTAGGCTCACCAATTCATCATCAGATATGATCACACCAATACTTCCAAGCTCATCTCAACATTGAGTGAACTTCACCAAGTATGTTGGTACCGTCTCACCCTCCTTCTTCTTGATCTTTCTGAGCTTGTCCTTAAATGCCAACTTCCTTTGGTTGTTGTTGTTCTGAAACATATCTGTCAAGGCCTTCCACATATCATATGGAGTTTCCTTCCGATGGATACTCGAGAAAATATGATCTCGAACTCACTCTAACAAGATCCTTCTTGCCTTTTGTTGGGGTTCCCATGTTTTGGCAAGGTTGACAGAGACCAAAAGATGAGAAAACATAGAACCACTTTGGGACCTTAGGATCTAGCCCTCCTGGGTCCAGAGAGGGATCTATCTATACAAGTCAAAGGATATGTCTTTGAAGCTCTAAGTTATAATTTTAGGCTAGTTGTAGGCTCATGGTTGTTGTTTTGATTGTTGAGTTTGGTTGTAGGGAATCAGGAAAAGAAGGACCAATATAAGACAAGGATGAGCAAAGAGGAAGCTTAGGCAGAGACAGATAACTCAGAGAACATCAAAGCCATTGGGCTATGGAGTCAAGAAAGGATTTATTTGTGTTCAATGTGCAAGATTTCAGTTGGGCTAGTCATCTAGAGCATTTGGATCTTAAAGGATGATTGGTGGGATGGGACATTAAGGATTGAAAATGAGTGAAGGAGAGCCATCCAACTCTGTCTATAGATCAGGCCAGAGGTCATTTAACTCCAGGCCTGCTTGGACAGAATTAGAGGCAAAACAAGGGATCTTGGGAAGTTTGAATTGGGATGGAAAGACCCAAAAGAGGCAGAGACCAGGTTCTAGACCTCAAGGGTTCTCAACACATTCAACTAAATCTTAACAAGAACATCTAAATACAGATTTCATTAACTCATACATCAGAGAGCAGGAAATGACATCCACTACACTGGTTAAATCAATTGAAATCAACATTCAGATACACATATAAGCAGAAAACATAGAAGGCTGGGAGAGCAGCAGCATAAGGTACCTATCAAGGGTAAATCTTATGCCAAACTTGATGCATTTGAAGAAATGTGGCAATGAAAACCGTCAATCACAAATACAGAGAAAGGAGAACATCACCAGCTGCTTTAGATTAGGATCCAAAGAAACATGCTTGTCATATTAAAAACAACACCAATCAGGTACATCATAGCCCATAGCTTGAACATTCAGTCTGAATACATCTAGTCTCAATGTATCTTACAATATTACACAGAGAACTTGTCTCAAGAGGAACAATGCTTGTGTTTCACTGATATCTTATCAACAACCTTTACAATGTTTCTTTCTGTGTTTTATAGCAATGGGAACAAAAAGATCGACCAAAGAAGGTAGGTGAACATTGAATGTCACATTTAAACACAACAATGAATGCAGGGCTAAAACCCATTCTGCTTGACATGTTGTATGTTTAATCTCTGCCACTTTCCTTATGGGAGAGAGATCTGCTTCGGATATGAGATTGACATTTTGGTCGAAGTACTCCTGGTGTCGTGAACAAAAAATAAAATAAACTGCTGAAAGCTCTGTCTCATAAATGTTCTGGCATTTTCAGGTCTGCTGTCTGGTGGAAAATTATTCAGGGACATGGTGCATAATAAAAGCTGTATGGGCGCCATGTACTTGATAAAGAAAAAAAAATATTCTGTTGATGAAAAACCCTGATATTACCTTTTGCCTGTGCTTGGGATCCTTTGATTGATCCTCGGGGTCTGTAATCTGCTGCTTTGCCCTCTAAACTTCAGATTAAAAGCTCAAGGTCTTCATAAGCTTGCTTTAATCTTCCTTTTTCTCTACACTGAAACACTCTACCGCTTCGTTTGCTTCTGACAGGGTAGCTCGGGTTTTAATGGTGATGGGAGATTCTCAGAGTTCGAAATCTGCCCTTTCCTTAATGTAAATCCCGTCAACATCTTTCTTTGATAATTTTATGGCAGCGCCGGCCCTCGGATTTAATTCTGTCTGCAAACTTCTTCTTTAAGATGGTACGACTGAAATATAGAGTCTTTCACCTCTAGCGACCCTGCAAAACAACAAACTGTGAAGAAAAAACCAAGGACAAGAATGTTGAATGCAGCGAGGACGACGAACACGGATATGCTGGCGATGAAATGGAGGGAAAAATTTGCAGTGGAACTGATGAAAATTGCTCTGGTGGAGGAATGGTGGAACACAGAGCGAAAATGCATGGAAAACATTAAAAAACATGAACTTTGAACGTATATATGCAAGAGAATGAGAGACTGCACGGGGGGTGTACGTGGAGTGATGTGGCAGGACGGAAAATGGTGGACGGGTGACGTGGAGGCCCAGGGGCAACAGAACGGTCAACAATGAATAGACAGATTCGGACCGTCGATCGGGCGGAGATCAATGGCAAGGGCGACAGATGGTTGGCCTGCTGGCGTAGCGGGGACCGATTAATGTGCGAGCAACTTGGACGAAGGAAAGCCGTCGGATGAAGATCTCAAGATCCAACGGTGATCGTGGATTTCGCTGCGAGGTTTGGGCTGAACAATAACACGCGGGGAGACAGTGGTTTTGCCATCGTACAGATGCCATGCGTTATTTACTGAGTGGAATCGCTGGCTCTTCAGGGAAAACCGCTTGTTGCAGATGGGTGGTGCGGAAAAAACCAGTGGATTTGGGGTATAGTGCGCTGCGAGGTCCACTGGCGGAGAGGCTCCGGACTGTCGGATCATCGAGCGAATGAACGGCGATGGCTTGATCACAAGTTGGAATAGGGAAAGGTGCATAGGCTGAAGACTAAATGTTGTCTGTCCGATCGGGTGAGATCTACGGCTGAGGTTGCGCCTGAAATGGATCTGTGATAAGCGCCTTTCAAAGCTGGGCTTTGGTCATAGCATCGGGTCACGTGGAAGATGAAGGAGTTCGGGGCTATGGCCAAAGGGGCCAGGACCCGAAATATGAATTTTGCACATTTTAAATCATTTTTAGGCCCAAGGAATGAATTATAGGGAGGCGAGGTGGAGAATTAGGGAAATAAAGGGTGATGGGGGAGTTTAAGGGGATTTTGGGGAATTTAAGAGGGTGATGGTGGGGATAAAAGGAAGAAAGGGGATTTTGACAAAGGAAAGGGGAGGGTAAAATGGGGGTATTTGCAGGGGTATAAAGGAGAAATAGTGGGCCTTTTGAGAAATGGATAAACAGAGGGGCTATATTTTAGGCACAGTACAAAGAGACTTCAAGGAGGATGAATTTTCAGGGGAAAGGCATTCCTTGGAGGCTCCAGAACAATCTAGCCCCTAGCTTGCTTGTCAAGAATTTCATAGGGGGGCTAACACTGGCTCCACATGGGGATGGCTTCTCCTTGGAGGATTCAAGAAGCGAGAGATGATCTTTGGAGTAGGCCAGATGCCTGCTGTCATAAGCCATCTTTCTTCTTCAATTTTAGCTGCCACAGTATGATAGAAACATCAGCAAAAATATTTCCCAACCAATCTACCTACCCAAACTACAGTTCTACAATTTTCCCTTGGGTTCATTTGAACTAGCAGACCATTTACATTATTTTATTTTGAGAGCAAAAAAAAACCTACTCTAAATCTACCCTTATTTCTCCATGAGGCCAGATTAGACTGTTGGCCTCATCTATTTCTCTACCTAATCTAATACCTGCTAGGATTAAACTGTCCAGCAGGTTCCTTCACCTACATTCTAAGACAGGAAATTTAAAAATAGCCAAGTCAGGATTAGACTGTCTGACTTGCTGGATAGAAACTTGTAGAAGACAAAACTGTGAAGGCATGGGATTCTGCAATTTTGGAACATCCTTCTTTCTTTGTGACTCAGGTTTTGAGCATGTTCGAGTCACTTCTTTTCATCGACTTCAGCTCTGGTTTTGGGCATGTTAGAGCTGATTCTACTTTTCCCTGTTGATCCAAATTTTGGGCATATTAGGACCAGCTTCCTCGCTTCTTGTATGGACTAATATTGAGGCGAGATGTCTTCGTGAGCCTCATCTTGAGAATATTTCTGAGCAAGAGCAAACTCGAGACCAAGATTGTCAAACATGCCTTGCTTATTCACTTGGTCTGGAGTATGCACTTACTCTGTAAAATGCATGGGCTTATCTGGATCTGTTCTTTGCGCTTTAAAGGTCCATGTTTTGAGCATGTCTGGACCCATTCTTTCACTCCGTTTTTGTGGCATATTTTCTCTCTTTTTTCTTGAAAGTAAAACTACAATGGTATGTACAATGGAAATGAAACTGGAAATGAAAAATTAGCAGAAATAGTGTTTGAGCATCCTGCCATTGACAGGACCCCCAAACAACTTTGTACCATCAAGTTCTTGTAAGAAAAATGCATTAGGACCCACAGTGGCCTGGATGACAAATGGACCTTGCCACAAGCTGTCAAATTTGTCGTGTTTGCCTTTGTCCTCCCTTCTTGAATCCCACCTCAGAACTTTATCTCCAACCTTGAAATCTGAAACTTTAGCTCTTTTGTCAAACTGTCTTTTGATGCTTTCTTGAATTCTGACAGCTCTGCTATAAACCTGCTCCCTTGTTTGTTGCAAATGAACAGTTTCACTGATTCTTATGATCATGATGTCTTCCTCTGATTGGATCTCCTGGACAAGTTTGATCACTGGAACTTCAAGACTGGTAGGAAAAACTGCTTCAGTCCCATAAACCAGCTGGAAAGGTGCCATGCCAATGGATTTCTTTGTGGTGAGCCTGTCAGCCCACAAAGCATGCACCAAATTTTTATGCCATGACCTTTTGTTTTCGTCCAGCAGCTTCTTGATGATTGTAACGAGGCTTTTGTTAGATGATTCAGCTAGACCATTACCTTGGGGGTAATAGGCAGTTGAATTTCCAAGTGCTATTCCGTACCTGTGACATAAATCAACCATTCTTTTGGATCCGAAAGCAGCAGCATTGTCAGTGATTATTTTCCTTGGACAGCTGAACCGAGATAGGATGAAGTCTTCTAGGAACCTAATGATGACAGAGTCAGTGGCATTCCTAGTGGGTATAGCCTCTATCCATTTAGTGAAGTAATCTGTAGCAGTTAGGATCCATTTATGTTGTCCAGAGGAGGCAGGGTGAATTTCCCCAATAAAGTCTGGGCCCCATTGCAGGAAGGGACCTTCAACGGTGATGGGTTGTAGGGGAAGAGGGAGAAGTTTTCTTTTGCCCTCAAAAATCTGACATTTATGGCAGGCAAGTATCATTTTATGAACATCGCTGAAGAGGGTAGGCCAATAGTAACCAGCCCTGAGTATCTTATTTGCGGTGGTTTTCCAACTCAGGTGACCTCCACACTCCTCGGTATGGAATTCTTGTTTGATTCTTTCAGCTTCAGTTTCAGACAAACATTTCAGTAAAAGGCCATTTGGATTTTTCCAATATAGACTTTCATTCATAATGCAGTAATTTCGAGCTTTGAGTTTTATGAATCTGGCTTTTGTTTTGGACAGTTCTGGAGGGGAATTGAGGTTAGTGAGCACGTAAAGGATATTAGCATACCAAGGAGAGTTCTGAAACTGCTCCTCAACAGTTGGATAGGGAAATCCTTCCTGCTCGTCTAGGGCATTTATCATGTTAATGTCAAGGGCCTGCAAGTTTGATTCAGCCATTAACTGGGCCAAGCCTTGACCTTTGATCAGCTTAGTGGGTTTTATTTCAAGGTTGTATTCCAAGATTGTTGCAATCCATTTGCCCCTTTTCCCATCAGGGTCTTGGGACAAGATATCTTTGACCACTATACTTGGCATGAAAGCAATGGTGTGAGAATTCAGAATGTACACCCTAAAGTATTTTAAGGCCTTAATCAGGGCATAGGCCTGCTTTTCCATGATGTTGTACTTTAAGGGCGCATCTCTTAAGGCCTTACTGAAGAAAGCTATAGGCTGTTCATTACCTTCTGAATTTTTCTGTAGCAAAACTGCAGCTATTGTGTGTTGGGAAGCAAATGAAAATATCATAAAATCTTTTGAGAAGTCAGGGCTGATAAGTATAGGGGCCTGAGTGAGTGCAAGTTTTACTGACTCAAAAGATTTCTTGGCTTCAACAGTCCACTTAATTCCTGCATCTTTCTTTAGCATTTCAGTCATTTTCCTAAGATGTTCAGCAAGATTGGGGATAAATATTCTAAGGAAATTGATCTTCCCTATGAAGGACTGCAACTCCTTGATGTTTCTTGGATGTGTAATTTGAAGTATTCCCTCAACTCGCCATGGGTCTATCCTAATCCCTTTCTTAGATATAATGTGGCCAAGAAGTTTACCTTCTTGCAACCCAAATACAGTATTCTTAGGATTTAGGGACAGACCATACCTTCTACATTTTTCAAAAACTTTCCTCAGATGTTTCAGATGTTCTTCTTCGGTTTTGGAAAAGACAGTCAAGTCATCCAAGTAGATAACTATAAAGTGTCCAATCTCATCTGAGAAAGCAATATCCATTGCTCTCTGGAAGGTAGCTCCAGCATTCATCAATCCAAAGGGCATTTTCACATACATGAAGGTGCCCCACGGAGTGGTAAAAGCTGTTTTGAGTTGATCTTCTGGGAGTACCAGAACTTGATTATATCCTGAAAAGCCATCAAGCAGGGAGATTCTCTTAGAGCCTACTACCTTTTGTAGGATATGCTCCATTCTGGGCAAAGGGTAGTTGTCTTTTAGGGAGGCTCTATTGAGGTTTCTGAAGTCTATGCAAAGTCTAATCTCCCCTGTTTTCTTCCTCACAACCACTAAGTTTGACACCCAATCAGAAAACCTTACAGGGACTATAATGCCTGCATCATACATCTTTTTAATTTCCTTCTCTACTGCAGGCAATTGTTTTGGATTAATCCTACGGATTTTTTGTCTGAAAGGCTTCTGATTTTCCTTTAGTGGTATCTTGTGTTGTATGATGTTGGTGTCATAGGCTTTCAAGTCTTCGTAGCTCCATGCAAACACATCAATGAATTCCTTAAACAATTCAATGTATTTCTTCTTCATGTCTGCAGGTATAGACTTAGCCAGTTTAATCATTTTGGTTCTGTCTTCAGTGCCAATGTTGTATTCTTCCCCATCAGAATTAGCATGTTCAATTGTGGGCTTTTTTGCTACGTCATCAAAGTCAAAAAGGTCCTCTAAGGGTGCCAGGGCTCTCGGTATGTTCTTATCTTTGGCCCGCAGCACCTCTACCTCTTCGGTATTTGCGTTTTCGCAATTTTCAGTTGGATTTCCAGTTTGCTCATAAAAAGAATTTATTTCTATGTTACAGGGTGTTTCTTGTTCATCTAGGGGATCCTCGCTTGGGCAGCTATCATCAGAGATCGAGTCTGAATCTGAAAATTCAAACTCATTCCTGCCCACCAGGAAATCTTCGATCTGTTTGTCTCCTTCAAAGACCTGCCAATATTTTTCATTGTCTGGCACTGCAGGCCTGAATTTGGTCTGAATGATAATTTGTTGGTCAACTGGGGCCTTAGGATATGAGCTAGCTAGGCAAGCTAATCCATTTTCTATTGTATTTTGACCCCTAGGAATGAACCCTAACTCATATTCAACGAACATTTTAAGCAAATCCAGAGTATCGTTCCTGTATGCCCTAAGCCTGGGGTGTTTTGTTGAATACTCACCATTCACCTGTTTGATCACTAACTCTGAGTCTCCTCTCACAGCTATCCTACGGGTTCCTAATTTTTTCAACAAATCCAGACCCAGGATGAGAGCCTCATATTTTGAAATATTGTTTGTGCATTTGAAATGCAGATTCACAGCATGGCTCTCTGCGTGGTCATTTTCTGTGTTACGTAGCCACACTCATGCTCCAGCATTTTGCCTAGTACATGACCCATCGAAGTTCATTTCCCATAGGGGCTCGTCATTATGTTGCGTTGGGGAGTCTGCATTAGGTTGCAAATTGTTTTGTACTTCATCATGGGTATGGAGGTCAGGGAGGTGGCTAGCTTGCTGTTTTCGTTCTGTTTCTGCTTTCCTCAGAGTTACATTTTCAAGATTTTTCCCATGGTCCTATTCATCGTATTCTTCTAGAGTAGCCATTATGTTGAAATCCATGAGCTCTACGTTTGTGTCTCCGTTATCTGATCTCGACTCTTTTGAGGATTGGTCATTGTAGAGAATGAAAGAGTCTAGATCTGTATGTACAGAGTATAATGGTGAGTTTTCAGGTTTCTCGGGGCTACTGACTAAGAATTTCATCTGAGACTCTCTATACAGTCTTCTAAGTTGGCCAAATATAGGGATAGTGGCATAAGAGCCATCCATCTGCATTGTTCCCTGCAGTTTGGCTCCCCATGATCTTGACAATAGCATGCCATACTTTGGTGGCACATCTGCCACCACAACATCTATGACCATACACTTGGCAGGAATCTGGGTCAGACTCACACATAAATCCTTGATGAGGCCTAGGCATTTTACTCTGCTAGAGTCAAATGAATATAAGTCTTTGTAGGGTCTGGTGATTTCTAGGCCTAGCCTCTCCATCACTACCTTGGGCATTAAGTTGTGAGATGCTCCAGAATCATGCATGGCATTATGAAGGATCTTGTCATGAATGTTAAGACTGATATAAAAAGGTGGAACTACCCCTTCCTGAAATTTTCCCTCAATCTTTGGACCAAATAGGAGGGCAGGTTGATCATCGTTCAAATTTACAGAATCATTTATTTCTCCCAAATTCAATGCTTTCAAAATTTGGCCTTTGTACACGTTCTGAGTGGCCAGCTCAGATAATGGCACAGAGATTTTGATTTTTGCAATCTCACTCTCTAGATTGAAAGTGGACTAGACCTTTGTAATGCTCAATTCTGTTTTATTTGCTATTGCTTTAGTAGGCGAATCGGTTTGTGGTTTCTCACTATGTACAAGGTTTGGAAAAGTTGTATCAGGAGCACTAACTGAAGTGCTAGTACTGCTGGTTGGTTGACCTTGTTTTCCAGGGTCCTGGTTGTCCTTCTCCTTATGTTTACCAGAACTTTCAGCTGTTGTTTTGTTGTCTGCAGCGGATGCTTTAGAGGATTTATCAGGTATTTTCTTGATGGTTACCTTAGGAGTCTTTGTTTTGGAAGTATGTTGGCTTTTCTTGCTCCTAAGTTCATACTTTTCTCGGACCTGCATCATGGCATTTTCAAATCCTAGTCTGTAATCTTCAGTTTCTAACCATTCCTCATCTAAATATGAAGGTGAGGGCAGATCTTCTTCTGAATCACAGTTAAGGACCGAATCCTCCGATTCAAACATGTTTATTGCATTCCCTTCAGATTCTTCAATGATTCCCTCGTCCTCATCTAAAAATTTTTCTTGAAATGGGGGAATAATTTGTTGGTCTGACTCTCTTTGTTTGTTAGGAGCAACATTGTTTCTTCTAGTGTTTTGGTTCTGGTTTCTGTTTTGGTTGTTGTTTTGGACAACCATCCTCTTTATCATTTGTTGAAGTTCTTCCACATTTTTGGAAAATATTTCATATTTGGGATCAGATGTGGAAGCTACGTTGTCATCCCTATATGTTACCCTTTTTTCAGCTTTTAGTCTTGCCCTTTTTTCCATTAAGTTTGATTCTATGGTTATGGCTCCTTTTTGCATGTCTTCCAATGTGTTATATTCTTTATCTCTGAGCTCGTAGGCCATGTCGGTGTCGAATCCCTCAGGATATTTAGCCAGGGCCATGCCTTGTCGAGGTTTCATGTGTGGAGGGAGAGCATTGTAAATGCTGTTGAATCTAGTGGTGTAATCGTGAACACTCTCTCCCACATTCCTCTTAAGGTACATGTATTCTGCTAGTAGCTAGCGAGGGTTTTATCTAACCTCCCACTTGTTTATGAAGGTCTGGTATAATGCAGGGAGATCTTGAATACTGCCAGGAGGTAGGTTTTTAAACCACTTTTTCACCTCACCCCCAAGCTTTGGGCAAAGATTCTCATTTTGATTGTTTCGTCATCAATATCCATATAATCAAAAGAATCCTCCATCTTATCTACATGTTGCTGAGCTGTGATGGATTATTTAGCAATGAAGTGTGGGATTTTTGATTGATAATCATTTGGTAAGGGTAACAAGGGTTGGGGTAGAACTAAAGGTGCATACTAAGCTGCCATGTTAATGTTCTGATGAGGTATAGGGTTGGCTTGAGCAGCTGGTATTTGGATGACAGGGATATTAGGACTAGCAGAAGTCTGTTGAGCAGATCTAGGGTGGGAGAGCCCCAAATTTTGAAGGAAGTGAAAATCAGGTGGTGTAGATGGAGGGGTTTCTCCGTTCCTAGTGTTTTGACCACTATTAGATGGTGTGATGTAAGCTTCAAGGTCTTGTTGGTCTAGATGATTGAATGACCTAGCTCTTGATAAACTGTTAGGTAGGTCTAGGTCGAGGAGGAAAGGTACCGGAGTTGTTAGGTTTTCTGGTGTAGAATTAGCTCTAAGAATGTGGCTGGAAATAGTTGATCCTTTAGGTGTAGGGGCTCCCCTGAGGATATTTTCTGGATTGTCAACTATTTCAGGTGGATTAGGGTTGGGATAAGCTCTCGTGTGAATGGTTCTGAAAGTCAGAATGTTGTTTGTTAGCCAAGCAGCTTAACCCTATCTGTTATTTCTATTGTGGTTAATGTTGTCTCAGGGACTGGTCTCCCAGTGGAGTCTATTGTGAAACCAAGACAATCAGCAGGCCTACTGATCACCAGTGGAGTCTTTTCGTTTAGGAACAATGGAGTCACCAGGTGGAGGGTTTAGGGTGTTTCTAGGGGATACACTGTCTACCACAGTGCTCAGGCACTATCACCTTTCAGGAATCTCCTTTAAAACAGCTAGCTCCAACCAGAGATTGACTGGGAGGGCATTTACCAGATATGTCACCTCTGAAGAGAGGATGAGATCTGGAAGCTACCTGGCCCTTTCCAGGCTCTGTCTAAGAGTATGGTGGATATTCAATCATGAAGGTTGATTCCAGAAAGGAGTGACTTACTTTCAACCTTACCAGAGTTCTAAGTTTCTGAAGTTCTAGATGTAGTGAGATGAAACTCATTCAGTTCCCCAGTATGGTTGCCATTATGTTGGGGTTCCCATGTTTTGGCCAGGTTGACAGAGACCAAAAGATGAGACAACATAGAACCACTTTGGGAGGATCTAGCCCTCCTGGGTCTAGAGAGGGATCTCTCTATACAAGTCAAAGGATATGTCTTTGAAGCTCTAAGTTATAATTTTAGGCTAGTTGTAGGCTCATGGTTGTTGGTTTGATTGTTGAGTTTGGTTGTATGGAATCAGGAAAAGAAGGACCAATATAAGACAAGGATGAGCAAAGAGGAAGCTTAGGCAGAGACAGATAACTTAGAGAACATCAAAGCCATTGGGCTATGGAGTCAAGAAAGGATTTATTTGTGTTCAATGTGCAAGCTTTCAGTTGGGCTAGTCATCTAGAGCATTTGGATCTTAAAGGATGATTGGTGGGATGGGACATTAAGGATTGAAAATGAGTGAAGGAGAGCCATCCAACTCTGTCTATAGATCAGGCCAGAGGTCATTTAACTCGAGGCTTGCTTGGACAGAATTAGAGGCAAAACAAGGGATCTTGGGAAGGTTGAATTGGGATGGAAAGACCCAAAAGAGGCGGAGACCAGGTTCTATACCTCAAGGGTTCTCAACACATTCAACTAAATCTTAACAAGAACATCTAAATACAGATTTCATTAACTCATATATCAGAGAGCAGGCAATGACATCCACTACACTAGTTAAATCAATTGAAATCAACATTTAGATACACATATAAGAAGAAAACATAGAAGGCTGGGAGAGCAGCAGCATAAGGTACCTATCAAGGGTAAATCTTATGCCAAACTTTTGATGCGAGCCTGAAGAAATGTAACGAAATGAAAGCAATTCAATCAAAAATACAGAGAAAGGAGAACATCACCAGCTACTTTAGATCAAGATCCAAAGAAACATGCTTGTCATATTAAAAACAACACCAATCAGGTACATCATAGCCCATAGCTTGAACATTCAGTCTCAATACATCTAGTCTCAGTGTATCTTACAATATTACATAGAGAACTTGTCTGAAGAGGAACAATGCTTGTGTTTCACTGATATCTTATCAACAACCTTTATAATGTTTCTTTCTGTGTTTTATAGCAGTGGGAACACAAAGATCGACCGAAGAAGGTAGGCGAACATTGAATGTCACATTTAAACACAACAATGAATGCAGGGCTGAAACCCATTCTGCTTGACATGCTGTATGTTTAATCTCTGCCACTTTTCTTGTGGGAGATAGATCTTCTCCGGATATGATCTTGACATTTTGGTCGAAGTACTCCTGGTGTCGTGAACAAAAAATAAAATAAACTGCTGAAAGCTCTGTCTCATAAATGTTCTGGCGTTTTCAGGTCTGCTGTCTGGTGGAAAATTCTTCAGGGACATGGTGCATAATAAAAGTTGTATGGGCGCCATGTACTTGATAAAGAAAAAAAAATATTCTGCTGATGAAAAACCCTGATATTACCTTTTTCCTGTGCTTGGGATCCTTTGATCGATCCTCGGGGTCTGTAATCTACTGCTTTTCCCTCTAAACTTCGGATTAAAAGCTCAAGGTCTTCATAAGCTTGCTTTAATCTTCCTTTTTCTCTTCATTGAAACACTCTGCCGCTTCGTTTTCTTCTGATGGGGTAGCTCGGGTTTTAATGGTGATGGGAGATTCTCAGAGTTCGAAATCTGCCCTTTCCTTAATGTAAATCCTGTCAGCAGCTTTCTTTGACAATTTTATGGTAGCGCCGGCCCTCGGATTTAATTCTGTCTGCAAAATTCTTCGTTAAGATGGTAAGACCAAAATATAGAGTCTTTCACCTCTAGCGACCCTGCAAAACAACAAACTCTGAAGAAGAAACCAAGGACAGGAATGGTGAATGTGGCGAGGACGATGAACACGACTATGCTGGCGATGAAATGGAGGGAAAAATTTGCAGTGGAACTGATGAAAATTTCTCTGATGGAGGAATGGTGGAACACAGAGCGAAAATGCATGCAAAAAATTAAAAAACACGAACTTTGAACGTATATATGCAAGAGAATGAGAGACTGTACAGGGGGTGTACGTGGAGTGATGTGGCGGGACGGAAAATGGTGGATGGGTGACGTGGAGGCCCAGGGGAAACGGAATGGTCAACAATGAATAGACAGATCCGGACCGTCGATCGGGCAGAGATCAACGGCGAGGGCGACAGATGGTGGGCCTGTTGGCGTAGTGGGGACCGATTAACGTGCGAGCAACTTGGACGAAGGAAAGCCATCAGATGAAGATCTCAAGATCCAACGGTGATCATGGATTTCGATGCGAGGTTGAAATTTCGAACAATAACGCGCGGCTTCCAAACATGCCATCGTCTGGATGCCACGCGTCATTCTTGAGTGGAATCGGCGCACAGCTCTTGAGGAAAACCGCTTGTTCTTGATGGGTGGTGCGGGGGTGGGTGGTTGGGGTACTATGCTTCTTGGGGGTCCCGCGGCCGGGCTCCAGATGGGATCACCAAACGAACGGTGTGATGGCTCATCACAAGTTGGAACGGGGAAAAACACGCCGAACTGAAGAAAACGTGTTGTGTCCCCGTCCGGGTGAGATCTGCGGGCGGGTTGCGCACAGGCGGATGCAGCGATCACTTCCTTTCAAGTGGAGCTTTGGTATAACATGGGTCACGTGGAAGATGAAGGAGCGCGGGGCTATGGCCAAAGGGGCCAGGACCCGAAATATGATTTTTGCACATTTTAAAGCATTTTTAGGCCCAAGGAACGAATGATAGGGAGGCGAGGTGGAGAATTAGGGAAATAAATGGTGATGGGGGAGTTTAAGGGGATTTTGGGGAATTTAAGAGGGTGATGGTGGGGATAAAAGGAAGAAAGGGGATTTTGACAAAGGAAAGGGGAGGGTAAAATGGTGGTATTTGTAGGGGTATAAAGGGGCAATAGTGGGCCTTTTGAGAAATGGATCAGCAGAGGGGCTATATTTTAGGCACAGTACAAAGAGACTTCAAGGAGGATGAATTTTCAGGGGAAAGGCATTCCTTGGAGGCTCCAGAACAATCTAGCCCCCAGCTTGCTTGTCAAGAATTTCATAGGGGGGCTAACACATTTTCTACCTTCTCTTGCCATGCATCAAGAAGTTGGGAATCTGCTACTGTGGGCTTTGGAATATCAAAATCTATGAATTAATTCAACTCATTATCCTCCAACACTGTTTCCATCCTGTCCTTCCATGAAATATAATTCAAATTTCCCTCGAGTGCATATTCTCACATGGTATTGAAAGACATCTTGATTTGTTGCTGGACCCTGAAGAATAAATCTACAAATTTGAACTTGTTCACGACAAACTAAATTTATTCTCTTCTATTCTTATTCTTGGCACTCTAATACCATGTAGAAATTATATATAAAATATATATCTTAATGGATTCAATCCGATCATGTAATGTACTAAAACAAGATACTAAATCCTTCTAATATATTTGCAGAATGTAAAACACGATCACTCAATCACATGCAAGTAAGAGAAAGGAAATTATCAATCACACAAAACAAGATGTATTTGGGAAAGCACCTTCTCAAAAATGCCTCTATCATATATTATACATAGTCAAAGAATCATGAAACAATACAATGTTTTCTCACACCAAAAAAATCCTACACTCTAACTACTGTCTCATCCTGATCCTGCTCAAAACTAACTAGCAATTCTTAGGAAAAATTGACCAACACTTGGCCAATTCTCATCCCCTGCTTAGCCCAGTCTTGATCATGCAATACCTAGATAATTAATCCCTATTAAATATTATAATATACCTTCCTTGAATGTGTAATCCTGCATCTTGAGCCTTCCTCTAACTTTATAATTGTGCTCATGCAATTCGCTAATAATACATCTGACAATTATCTTCCCTTTAACCTCTATCTCAACTGGCTCATCATCAGAATTGGCATGCATGCAGCTATTAATAGTGAATCATCAATTACTTGATAGATCACTACTTGTGAATTAAATCTAATTTAATTCACGTGACCTCTCACTAGCTCATCACTCAGTTAAAACTAGTTAAACTTATTTTAACTCAACTAATTTGAGATAACTGATTACACATTCACTAAAATAATGCATTAACTGCAACTGGACCATGAAAATAATAGAATCACTCTACATGCATCACCTTGTACCCTCAACTCGAAATTATTGAGCTAAATAAGTGTTTCTGACTTAGTTAATTGATATAAGTTGTTATGAGATGAAATTAAAATTTACTTTCAATTTAATTAAGGGATAATTAAATCAAAATCCTCACATGGTATCCATTTCTGGATGTTATTTTTGGATGCCGATTTCACTGTTTATTTTTTCAAATTTCAACACTCCCTCTCAACAAGAAAGGAATCAATCTGTCTCGATCCAGTACCTTTGGAATGTTCTTGCATGCAACACTTCCCTAATGTTGTTTTCACATGAAACTCTCCTGAAACTAAGTGGCCTCCAAAAAATTTAATCATTATAATTCATCTATCATCGGAGCCTTCTGACTGATGGATCTTACTACAATGTCTATTGGATTCTATGCTATTTCTGACATCTGCATCCATGCACTCTACACTACTGCCAACTCTAATTTTCTCTCCGGTATTCGACATCTGTCACTCTAATTTCTGCCTTCCTAACATCTCACTGCATCAATATAATTGATCCTTCCTACTACTGCTATACTGTGGTCTCCTCATAGCCATGTTCGATCCGTGAGACACACCATATCAATGGACCCTACCCAGATTTCTTCTTGGGATTAATTTTTCACATCACCGCACCTCACACCTAGAGGTATAGCTACATGTACTCCCTTTGTCCATATGGCTTGAAATTTCCCCCTCCTGGAGGTCTCTTCTTGAGTGGACTCTTCCACTCAGTCTCCTCTTTGCTTCTCCAATTGTGGTTGTTCCACAACCTTTTGAGACTAATTCTGAGGCTGCATGTTGAGAAATAATTTCTCCCTCTCAACCACCAAGTCATTAACCACTGCTTTGCTCCTCAAAGCCTTACATGCACCCTCAACCTCGAGAGCATAAAATTTCTTGACTCTTGAACCGATATTCTTCACCTGTCTCGTGGATATGTGTTTAAGAACACATTTCCTTTTCTAAACATCACCTCATAATCACGGTCTTACAATACCGCTACGGAGACAATATTCTTCCTTAGGCCTGGAACGTACAAAACATCTGCTAGTCTGAGAGGGGAGCGAGACTCCCTCTGAAAGGTAATTGTGCCTATGCCAGTCCTGCTATACCTCTCATCATCTCCAAACTCTATGTTCTGTTGGAGGTACTTCTTCTCAAAGTCACTGAAGATATCTCTATTCCTTGTCATATGGAACAAGGCACCATTGTCTAGATACCACATGCATCCCCTTATAGTGTTGTCCATGCATGCAATGAGAGTAAAATCAAGCTAGAACTGTGAAGCCAATGCTTCACCCGTTGCAACTGGAGGTTCCTTCTTGCTTGCCTTATTTTTTGGACAATTCGAAGCATAGTGCCCATGCTCATGAAAGTGAAAACATCTAATCTTGGACAAGTCTCTCTTTCCCTCTTTTCCTTAGGATTTCTTTCCCTTGGTCTTCTTTTGTTTTCCCACTAATGCAAAATCTTCTTCTTTGATGGTGTTGGAGATCCCGTCTCTGGTGCTCTGCCTTATCTCTTATATTACCAAATCTGACCATAGTCGCTCCCAATCTGGTAATTTCTCCCTCCCATTCATAGAGTCTTGGTAACTATGCCAACTCTTGGGAATGCCTAGAAGTGCTAGGCTCACCAACTCATCATCGGCTATGGTCACACCAACACTTCCAAGCTCATCTCAACATTGAGTGAACTTCGCCAAGTATGTTGGTATCCTCTCGCCCTCCTCCTTCTTGATCTTTCTGAGCTTGTCCTTCAACGCCAACTTCCTTTGGTCGTTGTTTCTCTGAAACATATATGTCAAGGCCTTCCACATAGCATATGGAGTCTCCTTCCCATGGAGACTCAAGACAATATGACCTTGAACTTCATCTAACAAGATCCTTCTTGCCTTTATTACCTTCTTTTGCAATACATTAAGAATTTGGGCATCTGCTACTGCGGGCTTTGGAATATAAAAATATATGAATTCCTTCAACCCATTGTCCTCCAACACTACATCCATCATGTCCTTCCATTTAATATAATTCAAATTTCCCTCATGTGCATATTCGAGTCTCAATCCATTGAAAGACATCTTGATCTGCTACTGGACCCTGAAGAATACATCTGCAAATTTTAACCTGTTCAAGACAAACTCAATTTCTTCTCTTCTATTGTGATTCTTGGCACTCTGATACCATGTAGAAATTATATAGAAACTATATATACCAATGGATTCAATCTGATCATGTAATGTAGTAAAACAAGATACTAAATCCTTCTATTATATTTTTGGAATATAAAACATGATTGCTCAATCACAAGTAAGATAAAGAAAATTGTCATTCACACAACACAAGTTGTATTTGGGGAAAGCACCTGCTCAAAATCCCTCTATCATTTATTGTACATAGTAAAACAATCATGAAACAATACAATGCTTTCTCACACCAAGAAAATCCTGCACTCTAACAATCGTCCCACCCTGATCCTGCTCAAAACTGACTAGCAATTCTTAGGAAAAATTGACCAACACTTAGCCAATTATCAACCCCTTATTAGCCCAAAATTTATTCTATAATACCTAGGAAATTAATCTCTATTAAATAGGATAATCAACCTTCCTTGACTACGCAATCCATCATGGGCCTTCCTCTAACTTTATAATTTCCAACGCAATTCTCTAATAATACAACTGATAGTTATCTTCCCTTTAACCTCCGTCTCAACTGGGTCACCATCAGAATTGACATGCATGCAACTATTGATAGTGAATCATCAATTACTTGATAGATCACTACTTGTGAATTAAATCTAATTTAATTCACTTGACCTCTCACTAGCTCATCACTCAGTTAGAACTAGCTAAACTGATTTTAACTCAGTTAATTTGAATTAACTAATTACACGTGCAATAAAATAATGCATTAACTGCAACTGGACCCTGAAAATAATGGAATCGCTCTACATGCCTCACCTTTGACCCTCAACTCGAAATTCTTGAGCTAACTAAGTGTTTCTGACTTAGTTAATTGATACAAGTTATTATGGGATGAAATTACAATTTACTTTCAATTTAATTAATGGATATTAAATCAAAAGCCTCACATCATAGCCATTTCTGGGTACCATTTTCTAGATGTTATTTCTGGATGCCAATTTCTGTGTTCCTTGTTGCAAATTTCAACGCTTGATAGAATTGGGTTTAAGATGATTCAACACTCACTAGAATAATTCACTCACATAAATCTTTCTATATATGATCAGTACCTTAAAACTCCAATCTAGGAAAAGAACACAAGTATATACATGTGTTGAATTATTTTGTTGTTAAGGTCTAGAGTCAACCTCTTAAGGACTTGTCTAAAGTTCCCTCTACATTTTAATAAAGGTTTTGCTCCTTTCTCATACACTCAAATTTTCTAATTAACTCAAATTGAGAAATTAAATATTCAACATATTCATTTATGGATGCATCAAGTGATTTTAAAAAATAAAAAAAGAATAAATAAAAGTAAATATAATTTCATTGATAATTCATTGCATGTAATACCCACTCACATATTATGAGGAAGAAATTTAAAGCAAATACATGGACAAAAAATAAAGACATAGTTTTTAGAAATATCTAAAGTGATTTCATTCATTCAATATCATAAAGAATCATAGGAGAACATTCATGAGATCTCAATTCTTAATCAAAAGTATTTGAAACCACAAATGCCATGCACTCTCAGAAAAAATTCTCATGGGTGGAATGAAACTTCTATCACCTTGCAACATCAAATATTGGAGTATATATTAGGTTTCATATATTTGTTAATGTAAATGATTAGATGATTATTCATGATTAACAATTTCATATAAATATCTTTAAGACATACTTCAATATACTCCTTCATAGGAAGGAAAATTATGTCTTTCTTTCCCCTTCATGCAAATATTTATTCTTCTATTTCATTTTAATTTGGACATAATTGTTCAATGTCCGACAATTGGCCTCCATTTTCATTCAAAAATTTAACTAACCAATTTTTGATTTCTTCCCCTGAAAATTATATTAAGTTGTCAAACTCATTACCGTGTGACATCTTTATAACTTTTAAATAGTCGTGTACTACATATTTTAGAACCTGTTATCACCAAAATAGGACCTGATAGGCTGCTGGTCAGGCTACCTCAGTGTAACTATTTCAAACTAGACTTTTAGTTGAGGCTTAGCCTCCTCAACCTAAGAGGGCTCTCTTACTAGGTTTAATATTTTTAATTAAGGATTAGATAGATATCTCTAGAAATAAATAGTGTAAAAGTGTATGACTGGTTGAAATAATTATCAACAAACATCTATTGGGCTATGGAGTCTAGGTATTTTCCCACAAAACATCAACATCAGCTCATCATGGAAGTCAAGGCATTTCAGAGTTTTTAGGTGTATCAATGAAGAAAAAACAGAGTGAACAAAACACAGTTTACAAGCATATGCAGGAAGTTAGAGCATTTTCCAATGAATTATAAGTCACATATGTTTATACCACTGCAAAAAGATAGATACATAAAACCAAAAGAAGATCACACATTAAAAAATCTTTATGAATCCTAAGTAGTGAGCTAATATCTGTATTATGATAAAAACACATAGTTTGCTACAATAACATAGTCTGCTTGTTCATGAAAATTTCCAACCTTGAGGAATTCCACCTCATCTCTCTTATAGATTCATTACAACATTGGATTCTATGATCCATCTTCAAAGGAATTCGAATTATATCTTAGATTGACACCTATTTACTCTAAAACTGCCTATTAATTACATGTGACAGTTAACTGTCTGTTCTAGAGTCCTAATACAAGTAGGAGTAAAACTCCTTCTTATGACTTAAAAAACCTTATCTGAAAATTAAATATTATGTTTGACAGCTGCTCCTCCTAATCTTCGACCTTGATGATGTCCATAACCTTGTCGTCATATTCTGTTATCTTATCCCTTATCTATCCTGAAAATTAGGAACATGTTTCCTGCAATATAGCCGTGACCTTCATTTATGCTCCTTGAATCCTTTCGTTGACAAAATAGACCTCTTTAGACAAATGATATGTGTTATCACTTCTATAAAACCGTGTCCTTCCACCTGTGCAGAATTAAGTTCCTAAGAGAGTGTGAAGAAATCTGATATGTCTGCGCTATGAAATTATCAGTTGTTTTCGTAGCACAGTAGCTGTTAGTATGAATCCTTTGTCGAAGTGTACGAAAAAGGACCACTTTAGCTACGCATAACTAATAGCCCTAACAACAAAAGTGGCTGCCAATATCTTCAGATCTGCGATTAGTTAGACAAGAAAATAGCTGTAAAACACCAGATCTATGTATGGAAAGACATTAAGCAGTAAAATAAAAGGTTTTACTCCATGCATCCAACAGATCAGACAAGAACACAATTTTTTGAAAGAATTTTTATATTACAGGGCACCTGGGAGGAAAACAAGAAGGTGTATCCAGCTCTCCTCAATGGGATGGGTTCTTTGTAGTCCTCAGCACTTCATATCTAAGCTTTATCTCTCTTGTAGATGTAGAAAACCCAATGCAAAAATGAAGCTCAATGGGAGCAAAATGGCAGAAAATGATGACCAAGTGTATAGATCCAGAGTGATCTAGTAGGCAACAAAAGGTGAAGAATGATGGGGAAAACCCTCCTATTTATAACAAAATATTGGGTCATTCTAGATCTTGGTGTATGATTAAAATAATGTTAACCAAATCTAGATCCACCTTTTATGGAATACTTTATTATATTTGTTGGAGGGAAAGGGTCTTTGACTTGGGTCAAATCCCTTGATTAGTTAAAAATAAATAAATAAATGATTTATTTATCTTTTTAAGGAAGTGGTTGGAAGATAATCGAATAAATAATGATTTATTTAATTATTTGTGGGTGATTTGGTCATATTTAACAAGGAATATTATCTAAATAAGATTTAAATAGTATTCTTAGAAATTAATAAGATAAATAAAGGTTTATCTAATTAATTTCTTTGATTTAAGGTTAAACTTGGTAGGAATAATATTTAAATTATGGTTTAGATGGTATTTCCATGAGGAAAATCAAACAAATATGGAGGTTTTGTCTAATAATATTTCCTTTTGGGGTTTCCTATTTTAACATAGTGAAAGCGGTTTTACTTAGGGTAAAACTGGTCTTACATGGTGTACTTGGGTCCATCTAATGATAATAAGTTAGATGACCAAAAAATGGTGTAACAATAGCTATGCCTTTGTAAAATATCTCTCAACATCTAATCTCCTTTGTTTTGACAGCTATAACTTCATTTCTGACCGATTTCCATCTTCTAACAGCATAAAAACTTCAAAAAACTTGTGTTTCCCTCTTGGAAGCTTATCAACATGTTTAAAAATGTAGCTACAATAGTTTCGTAGAACACTACAAAACTGTTGTGTATGTGACCTACAGCAGTTTCGTAGCGCGCTATGAAACTACTGTGTTTTTCCATATTTACACAGTTTCTTCATCATATTTAAATCTTGAGAATATCTATATTCTTTAATGATGAATTTGATGCTAATGGACCTTGAAATCAATATAAGTCAACTTTGCCATCGTTTCCAAAAGTGATGACCTTCTCAAAACAAAATTATATCAGGAATTTGTCACTTACTGTCTTACTTCTACGGTAGCTGACTTTCTTCAGAGTTTGCCAGTTAGATTTCAAGATCCTAAATGTGCCTCTTTATCCTCCTATTAGTAGCCTTTAAATTTACATTTACCCTTCTCACAAACTTGGCCTCTTTGATTGCAGGCAGGGTCTAGGTCAAAAACTGAGCTTCACTGCTGATTTTTTTAGGATTTGAAACTCTTTCAAGTTCCCATGGAGCTTTAATTATGTCAAAATTTATCTTCTCCACCACATGTTCTCTTACTTTATTCTCAAGCCTAGCAATTTGAAGATTAGTTACTCTTAGTTTTTCTTTCATTCCTTCATAACTGCTCTTTTCTCTTTGAGTATGGAAAACTATGTTTCTGTCATCCTCAAGCATAGGTGATGAAAGGTTTATGGGTTCCTCATAATCATTTGAAACTTCTCCATCTTTTTCTAATTCCACATCCAATCCTTTCAAATTTTGAATTCCTAATTAGAGGCCTTCTGGGCTTGAACACAAACTCTGAAATTTCATCATTAAAATCCAGTTTTTTTGAAGACTTGATCTTCTTAGATTTCCCTTCATCCAAATTTATAAAATCTGCCTGCACTAAACGAGACTCCTCAATATCAATAGCTTGTAAAATATCATTCGAGCTACCCTTTAAAACTGGATCTTCTTCTGAAACCACTATTTTTCCTTTTTCCCTTGCTATTTGACTTCTATTCAACCTTTTCTGAGCTGATTTACTGGTTGACAGTTCCCACACTGCTTTATTATCTTTGGTTATCCTCCTTTGTGAAGGTTGAGGGGTTTCTTGAATAATTACTGGTGTTTTAATCTCTGGCCCTTTCACTTGTTTTCTAGGCTTTAACTTGACAAACCTCTTCGATCTTGCTTTTTTAGGGTCAGTGATTTCAGATGGTGATTTTTCTTTGGCCCTAGGGCTAACACCTGTTCCATATGTTTCCACCCCAAATCCACACAAAACAAAAATTATGACCATTCTTTATTCACCCTCTGAAGCTCATGCAAAACTATTAATTTAACAAGACCATGATGAAATAATGAAGTTTCACATGCCTGATTTTTCATCTGCACCTTATCTGCCATCTTGGCCAAACTCCAAAACAAAAAAAAGGTAAATCTAGAGAAATTATTCTAGTGAAATGCAATAAGAGTTTGAAATGGTAAGAATACACCTTATAGTATCTTCCTTCACAAGTGAAGTACCTTTGAATTTTGGAGAGCGGGTTAGCATATGTATCTTTTACATAACCTCTTGGCACTGCTTTGGTTAAATCTGTGTCCACAAACTCTGGCTTCAAAAAGATTTTACAAGGTTCCATTTCAAACCTGAAGTTCTTGAACCACCTTTCTTCCCCTCTTGGAATCTCTGTCACTAAAGATATAAATTCAGGAGAAATTGGTAAGTTTAAACATCCAACTTTTGTATTTGAACCTGTAAAATTGATGGCAAATTCTTTTGTGACTTTATTGTGACCTCCCTATAGCTTTTCGTATAATCTCCAGCATCCTACTTTCTTGAAAGCTTCTTCAACTAATTTATCCTCAGTGAGAGCTTCTATGCCTTCGGGTTCTGTTCTCAAACAATGGCCTGATCTGTGGTCTCTTTTTTCCTATGTCATCTTTCACTTGGAATCCCTGTGGCTTCAGAGAACCTGTAATAAACTAGCTCGCTTGATTTAAGAGAAATTGGCTCTCTTGATTAAGGGTTCAGCCTCGCTTCGTAACTAGTTCAAAAACTTTGGTTTATGCTTACCATGAGCTTGTTATTCGAAGAAAGACATGCAACAAATGCTTTTTCATGAGAAAATATAACCAAGGAAAACCATCCCATTTCAAATTTTAAGATGACGGATGATAAATGACTCCTAACGAATCTCATGATGGTTCTGAATGGTTGCATGTGGGAGAAAATATTCGTGGACTGACACCTACTCATGAAAATTTAACGGAATTTGATGGATTTGATAGTTGGATAGGATTGGTTATGAATCCCTGATTTCATAGCACGTGAAATGTATTTTTAGGGTTTTGTGCTGTGAAATGACCAGCGTTTTCGTAGCGCAAAAACAGTTTTTTACACAGTTGTCTGCACTACGAAAACGTGGTTTCGTGGCTTATTCGAATTTTTTTTTTAAAGTGACTAGAGAGATGATTTCCGAAACATGACATGAGACCTTTAAAGTGTGAAGAAAAATTGTTGGATCTCATTTGATGATGGAGATGAGACTCTAACCTTATGATTTAGACTCTTAAAACATAAAATTGACTTAACCCCTATTCTAAGACCATGACTTAGGAACAAATATAAACTATCCAAGTTTGGAAAAGCTTTTTATAGTGATAACAAAACCAACATGGAGTCTCTAATCATTCTTGGCTCTTGAATATCTTTGGCCACTTTAATAGCTTTGAAAAAAAAATCTCTCCTTCGGTCATTTTTTCTTGTACACTTGGAAATACCATCTTTAACATTTTTATCCTGACATATCATCATGCCTTAATTTCTCTTATTCATTTCCGAGTTAAAATTCCTTATTGTGTTTTCTAAAAGTCAATAAGAGTAGAAATTTTAGTAATAAATGTCATTAGATCATTTTCAACAAAACATTAATCATGTTCCAAGTCCTTTCACAAATAATATGTAAAATATGAAATCCCTTAAGAAAGGTTTTTTTTTTTAATATAGACATGTCTTCCATGCATCTTCAATAACACTTATTCACTTATTGATATTGTTTGTGACATAAGTCCTAATTCCATTCAACATTTTTCTTACTTCCTTGAATCTATTTGGTGTGGTGGATATGATTACTCGTGTAATTTCTAGGGTTGTAATAGCCAAATGGGGCATGAACAAAGGCATAAGATTGAGATATTCTTCAAAACCATTAACCGTTCTTTCCAACTGCATGTTCTCAATCTATTACTCTATGACAGAATGATAAAGTGTGTCCCCTATAGTCATATGGCATTTAAGAAGTCCAATAGGTAAAACTCCTAATACATCTACTTCTAACTTCCATTACTTTGTCACCTTCTTATTCCTAACATGCACCTTATCAATCTATATAGTTAATGATTGTTCTTAAAAAAATGAATACTTTTTTTGAAACCAATTCTTCTACTATCCTTTGACTTTTTGAAAGATGTAGTCCTACCCAGCCAGGAACTATAGGATTATTTACTTCCATGTTGGTGGGTCCTTCTAATTATTGCAACCCTTTCTTACTAGAACTTTCATTACTTCTTATCAAAGTAACAACCACATATGATTTTTCGAAACTACCTAAGGGGGTGTCTCTTCACTATCATCTCTAATAGAGTGTCATTCATCACTCTCTCCTTGAATTTTAATTGTCTCTTATTTTTTAGGGGCCAAGGAGGAACTCTGAAAAGTATATTGAGATGAAAAATACTATGTGTTTGCAAGGTTCTTCCATTTTTTCTTGATTTTGGTCTCCACTTGTGCTTAGTACAAACTTGCTTGACTAAATCATCATTATGTACAATTTTTTATTTCTATTTTTCTCTTGAAGTGTATACTTCATTATATCTACTTCATTTTGTGATCTTAGTGAATAGATTTCCATATCTTACTGATGTTATACGCTGAAAAAATAATCCCATAGGATCAAATCCTTGGGTAGGTTCAACTTCTTTAAAATTAAAGGAATTTAATGTTTCAACTAACTATTAAATGTGCATAATTTTTCACCACAACTTATTCAACTTTAAATAGTAGAAAAATAAATTTCTTCTTCCTTTTCTCATCAAATAAAGTTAACCAAGAATGATAATACATAAATAGCTCCATATAAAACATATATCAAAAATTAAAATAAGGAATAACAGAGGTTTATATTGATAACCATAAATCCTTATGAATGTATCATTATCTTCCAATATTACACTCATGTCCCCTTTAATAATTCTTATGCTTCTTAAGTCAACCTCTACAGTTTAATTATAGTCAACGTATATCTAAATTATTTGAAAAATCTATCTTGAGCAAGGAATAAATGAAATGGTGTCCTATGTTGTAGCAACCCCGAGTTGATTTTCCATGTAAATAAATTAAGCTAAGGTCACGGGACATATATTCCAAGCTGAATGGAGGGGAAAACATTATAGTGGGCATCACTTGTGGTTTATTAATGGCTATGGAAATTGGCATTGGAATTGGCAAAGGAAAAACGCAATAAATGATAATTTAATATGAGAAATAAAGGAAGATAGGAGAAAAGGGATATGAAGAGACACAAATATGCATGCTAGGGAAAATGATGGAAAATGAAGGAAAAAGAAAATGAAAATGAAACAAATGTAGAGGGAGAACATCATATCCTCTCTTAGTCACTCTTACGCAATTAGAGCATTCTAGAATTCACTTGGACATTGAAGCATTCTCACTTGAACTTAGAGAGAGAAAGCACTTGGATAGAAGAAAGCAAGCAAGGAATTCGTGGGTAGAGGAAAAGAAGGTTGGAAAGGCAGCTACAATAGGAGAAAATTTTTGGTAGCAGGTTGCATGTGTAATTTCATTCCTGAGATTTGGATGCATGGTACATGCATTTGGTTATTTGTTTGATTTGTTGTCATTGACATGGGATTTTCCCATATTGATAGTGGTTTCAACCTTTCCTTACCATTTCCTAGATAACCATGGTGTAGTGGGTTCCTTGTTGTGATTAAGATTTTGATGGTTGATAGACTTATCCTGGTGAGGTGGTTTCAGGAAAATTCCCAAGGGTTGAGGGTGGAGATGTTATTTCTTTTGGAACTCTTGACGGATGGGTGGAGACAAGAAAATTCTTCAGGGTATGGTGAAGAAAGTCGGAGGCATCCAAACTTATTTGATGTTAGTGATTTCTCGTTTGATTTAGGTGAAATCACTATGGTTGAGGGTGGAGGTGGTTTGGCCTATGTAAGCCCTGGTTGGTTCTATTTTGGTTTAACCCATATGATCTCACATTCATTCTTGGAATATGGCACGTGGGTGATTAGCTGACAGAGAGATTTGGCTCAACCTAATATATGGTCGAGTGGTACATGGAAGTCTCTGACTTCGTTAGCTTTATGCATATATTATTGTGTTATTTCTTATTAAGATCAATGAGCACTTGTATGGCTCATTTTTGTGTTGATTTTAAGATTGGTTTGTCATGGATTTACTTTGGTTAAATGTTGGTTAAACATAGTTACTGATCAAACGAGAAAATTACTGATTACTCATTTTTTCGAGGTAGTAAAAAAACACCTGATTTTGAAAAGTTTTTATTTAGAATAACCTTTTTTTTGGAGCATATTTTTGGCACTTTAAATTTTCTTATGTAACATTTTTTTTTTTTTTAATGTTATTGATTTTCATGCTGATTTTGGAAAGTGTTGATGCAGCATCAACCCATTTTTTTTAGAGGGCTTATTTTTTATACTTTAAATTTTTTTATGTATCAAGTATGAATATTTGTTTTAAAATGTTAGTGATTTTCATGTTAATTTTTGAAAGTGTTGATGCAACATCAACCCTTTTTGTTTAGAGGGCTTATTTGTTACACTTTAAATTTTCTAATGTATTAAGTGTGGATAAATTTTTTTAAATGTAGGTGATTTCCATGTTGGTAACAAAACATAAAAATAAATAAATAAACATGACAAAAAATCAAATATATAAAAATATATAAAAATGAAAAAAAACCCATAAAAATGTAAGAAAAAAAACAAAAAACAAAATAAAAAATATGAATAAATAAATGGGGAAAGAATTAAAAAAAAACACATAATTTAAAGTAAAAAATTACAAAAAAAACATAAAAACAATTTTTTTTAAGTTTAAAAAAAAACACATAATGAAAATAATAATAATAAAATAAAATAATTAAAATTAAAAATTAAAAACAATAATAATAATAATAATAATAATTAAAATTAAAATTTTGTACCGGGATAAAGAAGAAAGACAAGTGGACCAGGTGAAAATGTGAAGTTGGGTTACACTTTTTGCCCTTTTTTGAGAAAAAACTTTCATTTTTTTCAGTTCTTCAACTTTCTGCAAGCTAAAACAATTTTTCTGTTTAGAATTTCATTTTGCAATAAAAATAAAAGTTGTCAGAATTTTTGTTAGCTTTCTATTACTTATTTTTTGGAATTTTTTTATACACATTTGTTATGTCAACTTAGCGTTTCTTTGAGTGTGTTTTTTTAACAATCAACATTATTCATAAGAAGCCGTGTTAATATGCAATGTTGTATTATTTGAAAATTTGTGTTTTTGAAAATAAAAATGTGTTACAACAATCTAGACAGAATCTACTTTGGTTTCGTCATATTTACAAAGCCAATAGATGCATAACATAATTACTAGAATTTTTTGAACTGGTCCAATATGAAAAACTGCATATTTTGAATATGTTTCGTGACGCAAGAAATTTCTTAACATATAAGTTATAAACTAAAAATCTAAAAGCTACCCATTAGAGACAATGGACCAATGTAATGTACGATAAATTTTTCAATTTTTTTTACAATGTATTTTGGAAGATATAGAATTTTGATTTCACTGAATCACAATGACCTTGAGAAATTGTTTGCATCTGTTTTATTACAAAATTAATTAAAATTAGTTAATATTTATGAAATTCCATAAAAGTTATATTTCCTGAAAGTAGATTCAATTCTGAAAATTCTTGTCTTCGTTTTGACAGTTAATTCAGAATGTTTCATGGAGTTTATTCAGTCCAAAGTTGTAGAAACGTATTCAGGGCTTGGCTCTGCGTAACTGGTGACGCGTTAGTTCGGCCGAACTCTTAAACAAAGTTTGGTCGAATTGTTTTTTGTGCCGAAGGCATGTTAAATCAAACAAAAAAGTAGTTTGGCCAAACTATTTTTGAAAAGTTCAGCTGAACTTTTACTTAACTTTCCATTGGCCGGAAAGTACCGCTGAGTCCCTCCAAAAAAAAAATTTCGTGGCAATACAAATTTCCGTGAAACCATTCATTATTTTCACATATTTTCGCAATTTTGGTCTGATTTTACAAAATTCTTGATCTGATTTTGCAAAGATTGTTTTGGATTTAAGAACTTTTCTTGGAGGTACATTCAAAGGACTTCAAAGGACTTTTCTTTGAGACACATTATTTTCGTACATTTGATCTGATTTTGCAAGGAATTTTTTTGGGTTTAAAGAATTTTCTTGGAGGTACATTCAGAAGACATTTCTTGGAGGTATGTGATACAGTTTTTTGGGCTTTTTTTTATTTTAAAGTATGGATTTGGGCTTAATTTCGAAAGGACATTTTTTAGTTTTGGGTTGAAGTAAATCTTCTATAATGATTTTTTAAAATGAGTTTTTGTGTAAATTTTTAAATGAAATTTTTTTGTAGAACTTGGAAGGAAATATTTTGAACTTTGTTTCATTTTTATAAGACATTTTTTTCTTGAATATTTTTAAGTGAGTGTTTTGGATTAGAGTATGTATTTTTTGCAAAAATTTTAAAATGAGTTTTTTTTTTTTTTAATTAAATCTTTTGTGATGTTTTTTTTAATTGTGTTTTTGTCTAAATTTTTGAAGTAATTTTTTTGAACTTCGTACTCTATTATCATGGGAAATCAAAGAAAATTGTACGAGAAAATATGATCGAAAAAGAGGCCCCGAGGAACTTAGAGAAGAGACGAGACAATCTCGCAAAAGAAAGATAGAAGCACTCTCAAATATTGAAGAAAATCAACCTCAACTAGAAGTTGAAACAAGTATGTAAATGTAAATATTATGATTTTGATATATTTAAAATTTTCCTAGTGTAAAATGCGAAACTTAATTTTTATTTAATGAACTAATTTGAAAAATATTTTGGAAGTTAAACATAGAGAGATATTCCTCAAAACATTAATGATGAGATACAAAATTTTGAAAGAGAAAGTGAAAGAGATATTGAACCAATGATTGAAGATGGTAAAAATGATGAAAGAAATTCAAGTGAAGAAATTGAATCACAAGGTATATATATATATATATATATATATATATATATATATATGTTGAACACATGCACGTATTATTGAAATTATACATATGTTTACTTATTTCGTTATTTATTGAATATGTAAACTTATTATGTACTATTCATTCGAATATGTACAGATGAAATCAATGTCGTTGACGAGATGTTAGAAAATGTTGACACTCACACATATGGAAATAAAAAAGCTAACCATTATATATGATATCGTGTTAACCACATTTTTTAGAAGTATTTCATAAAGGAAAATGTGATAGTTCAAGCCAAAATGTTGAAAGTTCTCTTATCATTAAGGAAATTAAAAGAAGCTACGACTTTATTGGGTATTCGAAAATCAACCAAAGATAAAAAAATGAAGGAAAATGTGATACAAAATATAAATAGTGCTATAAATTCAATTAGAAGATCTAGATAGAAAAATGTTTTAGTCATACATGGATAAATACATGTGGCAGTGGTTTCATCAAGTACTAAAGAGAATCTCTTGGTAAAATCTATGGCACGAGAATTAGGAACCTCGCGAAAAACTTTGCACAAACATCGGAAATTTCGGTTGCAAATAGATGTCAATGATTAGCTCACTTGTTAGAGAGCTATTTGTAGGCAACCATACAAATATAGACTTGGAGAAAATGTTAAAAAAATAATATATGAATATTGGAAGAACAATTCGCATGTTTTTCCAACTGCAAGGCATGTGATGCGAAGAAGAATAGCATGAACTCAGTACGAAGAACATGAAAAACATTTCTTGGAAACCACTCAAATAAATTTGTTCAAAAATTTCAAAGAAGAGAATTGTGAAATTCATGTTTCAATCAGTGCTTTTGTTCAAAAAAAACCATGGTATGTAAAACCTATCACCGTACGCGACACTTGTTGTTTCCTTTATCATGTGGAATTTGAGTTATATTATGAAACATTCCTTGATTTTGGTAGAATATTTTGGAAGGATTCACCTCCTCCTTCCACTATCCATGATTTCATATCTAAAATTCTATGTGAAAGAGAAAGCGATGAACTATTTTACGAAAAGAAATGTGTTGGTGGTAAAAAATGCAATGATTGTGGAAATTTGACTAAATTTCAAAACAAATATCGTATTGATATAAATGATCAATCATTATCCAACATGAAAGTGAAATGGAAGAGATATGAATATATCGGTACATCGATTCAAGGTGCAAATAGTGTTAAAAGAATCGAATTACGAGAAGACGAAATTTTTCTGATAGACTTTTTGAGAAAGTTTGAGGTAGAAATTTACAAATACACCAAGCATTCCCATAGAGCTCGATGGCAAGACTTGAAATTCAAAAAATCTCGTGAATTTTTTCCACCAGGGACCATTTTGTCAGTGATTGATTTTGCAGAAAACTACACGTTTGTTCCACAAAAAGAAATTCAGAGTGAATACTATCATTCTGACCAAGTCTCCATGCTCGTCCATATTCTATATAGACATGCTGAACAAAACGTCGATCATATAGAAAGCACTAGTGAAAATCGACATATTATTAAAGAATATCACTTTTATATCAGTGACGATCGTACACATGATACATATTTTGTACAACATTGTTTTGGAAAAATTTATGATTCCTTGAAAAATCGTGGAATAACATTCAATGAACATTGGATATGGTCAGACGGATGCGCAGGTCAATTCAAATATGCATGATCATTCTTTTGGTTGTGTTGTCTTCATAAGAAAACCTGCATTAAACATTGTTGGAATTTCTTTGAGACTGGCCATGGAAAAGGAGAACATGACGGTGCAGGGGCATGCATAAAATGAGCACTTCGAAGATATCAAATGAACCCCTCTGCAAGCCAACTTGTGGACGCGAAAGAAGTTGTTCAATGGTGCATCGCTGCTCTAAGCCATGAGACTAACCGATCAAGGGAAGTGCGAAGGTACATTCAATTTAATTTTTATTGAATATCTAATTAAATAAATAGTGTACATTTATCACAATGATTATCTTTGATTGTATTTTGATATCATATTTACATTCTTCTTTAAATTTTCCATATAAAGGTTTTTTTGGCATATTGGGATCGAAGACGTAGATAGATCAATTGGAAATGGCGTTGAAACAATACAAGGGACTCGAAAATTGCATTCAATTAAAACAAAGTCGTCAAGAAATGTGTTTGCATTGGATAAAAGAAAATATTCTTGTTTTTGTCCTGTTTGCATAGACAACACAAAATCCAATGACGTTTGTGAAAACAAATGTATGTAAAAGATTGGAAACATACAGAGCTAAATACAAAGGGCAAAATGTCCATTGCAATGTTTGAAGAAATGCAATCAGAGGAGACTACAATATCATCCGATGGTGATCGAGTTTCTGATCTTGTTAGAGAAGGTAACATTTGAATTGCTTTCTAATGATAAAGATCTAGAAATAAATTTGAATATGTATAATTTTGTCAAGTTTGTTTTATTGTGCAAGAGATGTTTTTGTTGTAATTGCACCTACTGACAACGATGAAAATGTGAAGTATTATTTGATGCGTTGCACTGAATGAAAAATGAAATTATTAGAAGACTATAATGATCATAGATTTCCATATGAAAGAGGATCTATTATACTGAAAGGTTATTTTTTCAGACAAACTAATCAAAGTGGGAATTTTGTTTACTTTGAAGACTATGAACCTGATTTCATAAGTTGTCAATATAGTCACTTGGTGTGTGCAGCACACATAAAGTTGATCGAGATTCAATCAAAGAAAAAAATGAATATTAAGAAATGGAAAATGTCAAAATCTAATCATGAACGGATTATTGAAGATGACATTCCATTGGAATTTTTTTGATTGAACAGCCCAAAAATTTATTCTCTTTGGATTATATGTTCTAGAATTTCCAGTACTCAATTAAAAATTGAGCTACCTTGTTATGTTATCTGTGTAAGTGTTTGCACATGTAAAAATTGTTTTGGTACATGCACACTCTAGTATCAACTGAAAGTAGATTTTTTATACATGCATTGATGAAAACTGTTGCATACATACATTGGATATATATGTATATGTTCTCGAATGCAATTAATTGTTCAAGTAGTTTTACTATGTGCATTGATGAAAAATGTTTCACGTACTCAATATATATGTTCTAGAATGCAATTAACTGAAAGTAGTTTTTCTATGTGCATTGATGAAAAATGTTGCATGTACTTCAACCATGTCCAAAACTTGAATTTTAAAAAAATTTTGATTATATCAAAAAAAATTACTTCACATGTCATGCCAATTGTAGTTCAACTATCCAATAAAAACATTAAACATTTTTAACATTATATCACATGCCAAATGTAGATTGAAATGGTATCCAAAACTTGGTTTTAAAAACTTTTTGATTATATCACAACATTACTTCACATGCCTAATGTACTTCAACCATCCAAAACTTGAGTTTTAAAAACTTTTTGATTATATCACAACATTACTTGACATGCCATCCAATTGTAGTTCAACTATCCAATAAAAACATTTAACATTATATCACATGTGCCAAATGTAGATTGAAACCATCCAAAACTTAAGTTTTAAAAACTTTTTGATTATATATCATGCAACATTACTTCACATGCCATGCCAATTATAGTTCAACTATCCAATAAAAACATTTAACATTATATCACATGTTCCAAATGTAGATTGAATCCATCCAAAACTTAAGTTTTAAAAACTTTTTGATTATATATCGTGCAACATTACTTCACATGCCATGCCAATTATAGTTCAACTATCCAATAAAAACATTTAACATTATATCACATGCCAAATGTAGATTGAAACCATCCAAAATTATAGATCACAACATTACTTCACATGCACGTATTACTTCACATGTCCTGCCAATTGTGGTTCTTGACTATCCAATAAAAACATTAAACATTTAACAATAAATATCACATGCCAAATGTAGATTGAAACCATCCAAAACTTGAGTTTTAAAAACTTTTTGATATATATCATGTAACATTACTTCACATGCCATGCCAATTATAGTTCAACTATCCAATAAAAACATTAAACATTTAACATTAAATATCACATGCCAAATGTAGATTGAAACCATCCAAAACTTGAGTTTTAAAAACTTTTTTATTATTTCATGTAACATTACTTCACATGCCATGCCAATTATAGTTCAACTATCCAATAAAAACATTAAACATTTAACATTAAATATCACATCACAAATGTAGATTGAAACTATCCAAAAATTGAGTTTTAAAAACTTTATGATTATATCATGTAACATTACTTCACATGCCATGCCAATTATAGTTCAACTATCTAATAAAACATTTAACATTTAACATTAAATATCACATGCCTAATGTAGATTGAAACCATCCAAAACTTGAATTTTAAACACTTTTTGATTATATCATGTAATATTACTTCACATGCCATGCCAATTATAGTTCAACTATTCAATAAAAACATTTAACATTATATCACATGCCAAATGTAGATTGAAACCATCCAAAAATTAAATTTTAATTTTAAAAAAATTATATATCACAACATTACTTCACATGCTAAATGTAATTCATGTATCCAAAACTTAAATTTAAAAAACAAAACAAATTATAACACATCGTTACATAACATGTCAAATGTAGTTCATAAGAAAAGCATTAATTTATAGATGACAACATTACTAGTAGTTCAATTATCCAAAACTTAAAAGTTTTAAAAACCAAACAAATTATATAACAATATTACTTCACATTCACATGTCAAAAGTACTAAAACCATCCAAAACTTAACTTTTTGAAACAAAACAAATTACATTAACACTGTAATAAAATATGTCCAAAAATTGTTACAGATCTCACAAGTATCAAGTATCAAGTTATATATATATATATGATAGTGCATCTAGATAATATATAAAAAATTAAATTTAAGACTATCTAATTCTTGAAATCAAATCTACAAATCATGTCCATCAAATAGAGATGGATGTACTGTCTTTCCTATCAGAGTCTCAATCCGCACACTATCATGCGAAGCATGGGAAACCTGTACACAATGCACATGTACAAACATTAAAATTTGATGTTTTAAAAATGAGTGAGAATATATATAGAACTTCATGTAAAAATCAAAATATAAAAAAAATCATGCAATACCTCATGAGGTTCCCACTCCATTTGTTCACCTGCTACAGGTTCCCCCATGAAAACATCTCCAACAGTAAATTGTACAATATACATGTATAGTTATATATATATATATATAATTCAGATGAAAATGCACGTGTACATATATAAACTTATTTTCAATAATATTAAAAAAAAAAAAGTTAGACAACTTGTTCAAATGGTTGAAATGGTGTGGATGTTCCTATCTTCGTTGCTAGAGTCCGTGGATTAAAGAAATCTTATATAGAAACCTAAAATTCAAAATTTTAAAAGTATAAAATAACTCAAGATCAAGATCTCAATTTATAATAAAACTTAAATAAACTTCAATTTATAAATTATAACTAAATTAAAAGAACACACACACACACACACACACATATATATATATATATATATATATATATATATATATAAGTGAAAAATTGAATACTTCTGCAGGTGAATTTGGGACATCTCCTAAGAGAGGCTCCAAATGAAAATCTCCAAGAACCTAAAATTCAAAAAATTTAAAATAACTCAACATATAGATATATATATCTCAATTTTTAATGGAAATTTTTGAGGTGGAATATATATATATATATAACTTAAACATAAATTTTAAAAGTGAAAAATTGTCCATACTTGTTGTGGATGTGGCACATCTCCTAAGGAAGTAGAAGGTACATCTCCCAAGGAAGAAGAAGGTACCGCCATCCCGAAAAAATTAGACGGAATTGGAATCTGTTAAAACATTTTATCATTATATATATACATACATGTACATGTGTGCACAATTATTTCTTTTAAAAATATCACTTAAAAAACACTAACATCTTCCAACATATCTTGATGGTCAGACCCATCTGCATTGTTTGAACTAGAGGTCCCGAACGTGATATTAATATTTTTGTCATTCATCATGTGTGACAAATGAAAATGGTGTTTTAACATATAATGATACATTTTTGTTAGATTAATGTACATACAAATAAATGTATACATGTACATATACATGTATTTATTACAAATTGTACACATGTATGTGTTAAAATAATTGAACCCTAAGGTCATTAACACATACCGTTCCCGTGCCCTCTTCTTCATGAAGTATTAAGTCTTGCCAACCATTGCAAAAATTCTTTGCATATATTCGAAGATCTTCAAAATTCATGTTGTCAATCTCTTCATCTGTACAATACACAAAATTGACACATGCATTCTCACGTGCTCTTTGTCAATTTAGACAAACATTGACTCCACCCAATCCACTGTAAACATTGTCGATCATGACATCCCTTTCTTCTCGACTTATTTGAGAAGTCACATCCATTTCTGACCGTAGTGTTTCTAAACAAAAAGGTCGACTCACCAATGGCGGATCAGGGCAAGGCAACTCCACATCTCACTTAGTGCCCTTACGGTCATACAATCGACCTTTCCCCGGACCAAAAAATTCTGACGGAAGGTCGTTGTAATTGGGTTTCATTTTCAAAAAAAAAATTATGTAAAACAATTATGCAAAATAAACAGGAACCTCATCATTCCATGGGAGCCTTCCATAGGCCGCAAGGTGCCTATCATACAAATAGTGAGCTATATCGGGGTGCTTGAAATATTGCACCTTCAGTATTTTTATTTTTGGCCCTTCCTTGAAATTAAACATTAACTTGGACATATCTTTTGTAACTCTTTGTTTTACATCCTCCCATTTATCGGGACCCATCACTATTTCCTTTCTCTTTCTCATGAGTTATACAAATGTATCAGTCGTTGGCCCAATATTTTTGTACACATTTACTATTTCACCCAATGAATGTGTAACTATTTTGAGGCTTTGTTGACTCTCAGCAGGTAGAGTCAAAGCCACGAGATCTCTCCGCAATTTTACATGAAGTTATTGACACCTTTATAAGGTGCATTGTGCCATGTTTCTTTCCCATGGTATATCAAAAATGTCGGCTGGATAAGTTGTGGTGGGTAGAAAACCTTCTTCTTGAATGTAGTATTCTGCCCTGCGTCTATTTTGACCAATGTTTGGAACATTTTCAGCCTCTGCATCAATATATATATAAATTTTTATATTAGAAAAAACACCGTAAACAAATTTGTACAAATTCAATGAAAAAAATATTGAAATTGATGGCAACCTTGACGTGGTTGGTTAGCATCTTCTCCACCCTGAAACTGTTGAGACCCAGAATGACCTTGCTGAGAACCAGACCCAGAACGACCATGCTGGGAACCAATGCCACCAGTCGTTGATTGGCCTCTGGGAGAATAAATATCAACCCCTTCATGCAACCTACTACCACTCATTGATGGCCCTCTAATGGGATTTGAACCACCACCAACCTCTCGAGAGGATTGAGAAGCTTCATAAACAAATACGAATTTATAATCAATTGAAAAATACATGCATACATATAAATACACGTGTACATATTCATTGATTAAATTGTGTTAAAACCATACCACCACTGGGTGAAACATGGTCATCCATGGCTGGAGTAGAGACCCTTCTCTTCTTATTAGCTCCTAAAAAATAAAAAATGAAACTTATTAATAACTAATTTAACTCACAAGTTGATAAAAAATCAATTCCATATGTACAGACATGTATGGAGATTTAAGATTATATTTAAATTTACCATGAACAGCTCTCGATCCTGATCCCTGATCCTCCCCTTTCGTAGAGATATGAGATTTTGTTGATCTTCGTCATTCATCGTCCATGATATATATATCTACGGTGGACATTTACAATTAATTTTTTAAATAACTAATTTAAATTGAATTCAAGATAAAGTTCAGAAAATTAATTTGTTTAATTTAGTGTAAACAGATTATGTAAAACACAACTTTCAAAGCACTAATTGATGTGTGAAAATCAATTTAAGAAAAAAAAGGTTATAAGAATGATAACTTCACCAAATTGTGTTTTACATGAAAATTAATTTAATTTAGTGTAAACAAATTATGTAAAACACAACTTTCAAAGAACTAATTGATGTGTGAAACTCAATTTAAGAAAAAAAAGGTTATAAGAATGATAAGTTCACCAAATTGTGTTTTACATGAAAATTAATGTAATTTAGTGTAAACAAATTATGTAAACACAACTTTCAAAGCACTAACTAATGTGTGAAACTCAATTTAAGAAAAAAGAAGTTATAAAAGTGATAAGTTCACCAATTTTTGTTTTACATGGTTGGAGCATACTTGGTATAAAATTGAAAAAAACACATTGTCATTAAAAAAGAAGTGAAACTCCATTTAAATAAAAATTTCTTGAAGTACCCACATTTTAATTTCATAAAAATGTGAAGTTCACCAATTGTTGCAAATGTGAAGTTCACCAAGTTGCGCTTTACATGGTGTGGTGGGAGCACACTTGGTATATAATTGAAAAAAGCACATGGTCATTAAAAAAGACACATTTATAAGTACACCACACACATATACAAGATATGTTACAATTTCCATCAATAAATTTTGAAGGAGAGCGTCGCAACGCTAATTCATCTTTGAGAGATGAATCTTGAAATTTTGAAGAAGAGCGTCTCAAAACTAATTCATCTTTGAGAGATGAATCTTGAATTTTTGAAGAAGAGTGTCTCAAAAATAATTCATATTTGAGAGATGAATCTTGCATTGGCATTTCCCCATATAATTCTAATTCATCTATTAATTCTTCTTTGATAGATGAATCCTGAATTTGCATTTCCCCACGCAATAAATCAACAGACATCTTATTCACATTTGTACAATGCCTTGTACCAAAAAATTGAAATTGGCTAACAATATTGTTTGCTATTCCATGCAATTATTTTAGCCTCTCCTTCTTAACTTGGTGTACGCCATTCATCTGATTGCACACAAGTTCAGAATTGGTGAAAACTACAATTCTATTTGATCCATACTCCATCGTTTTTCCCAAGCCTTCTATAAATCCAATATAATATGCCTTGTTGTTTGTTGTTCTTCCCGGTATATTCATTTTCCTTTGGAAGACTTTGCTAGTCACAATATTGGAAAGCACATATGTAATCAATGCATTCCCTGGATTGGGATAGCAAGAAAATTCTATGCATAATTTCCATTTTTCAACCATATTTAATGGTTTTCTTATCCCTAAAAAAAATAAATTCAATAAAAATATATATATTAAATTGACATTTATTGCAAATGCATGGGAGAAATGAAAAAACTTATATTTAGATCTATTCCAGAGATTGACTGTAGGGACATTTACTAGATATGTCACCTTTCATAAAATATGAGATCCAGAGGCTACCTGGCCCTTTACAGACTCTTCCTATAGAACTACCATGGATATGAAAATGAAAAACTTCTAATTAGATTTATTCTAGAGATTGAATGTAGGGGCATTTACTATTAGGTTAAAACGTATGTTTTGTATCAAATCACTTTTGGTTTCAATGGGAAACTTTTATAGCTAATTTGTGTTTTAGATTTTGAATATAAAAGGTTTTTTGTCTCTCATTGTTTAAGACCATGGATATGAAAATGAAAAGCTATATACTTGGTTAAAACCTATGTTTTGTATCAAATTACTTTTTGTTTCTAAATACTATATACATGTTGATTGTAGGGGCATTTACTATAGGGGCATTTAGATCTATTCTAGAGATTGACTGTAGGGGCATTTACTAGATATGTCACCTTTCATAAAAGATGAGATCCAGAGGCTACCTGACCATTTACAGACTCTGCCTATAGAACTACCATGGATATGAAAATGAAAAACTTCTAATTAGATCTATTCTAAATATTGAATGTAGGGACATTTACTAGATTAGGTTAAAACCTATGTTTTGTATCATACCACTTTTGGTCTCACTTTTATGGCTAATTAGTGTTTTACATGTTGAATAGAAAAGGTTTTTTCTCTCTCATTGTTTGAGACCATGGATACAAAAATAAAAAACTATATACTTGGTTAAACCTATGTTTTGTATCAAATTACTTTTTGTTTCTAAATACTATATACATGTTGACTGTAGGGGCATTTAGATCTATTCCAGAGATTGATTGTAGGGGCATTTAATCGATATGTCACCTTTCATAAAAGATGAGATCTAGAGGCTACATAGCCCTTTACAGACTTTGCCTATGGAACTACCATGGATATGAAAATGAAAAACTTCTAATTAGATCTATTATAAAGATTGAATGTATGGGCATTTATTAGATTAGGTTAAACCTATGTTTTGTATCAAATCACTTTTCGTTTCAATGGGAAACTTTTATGGCTAATTTGTGTTTTACATGTTAAATATAAAAGGTTTTTTCTCTCTCATTGTTTCAGACCATGGATATGAAAATGAAAAACTATATACTTGGTTAAAACCTATGTTTTGCATCAAATTACTTTTTGTTTCTAAATACTATATACATGTTGACAGTAGGGGCATTTAATGTAGGGGCATTTAGATCTATTCCAGAGATTGACTGTAGGGGAATTTACTATATATGTCACCTTTCATAAAAGATGAGACCCAGAAACTACCTGGCCCTTTACAGACTCTGCCTATAGAACTACCATGGGTATGAAAATGGAAAACTTCTAATTAGATCTATTCTAAAGATTGGATGTAGGGGCATTTACTATATTAGGTTAAAACCTATGTTTTGTATCATATCACTTTTGGTTTCACTTTTATGGCTAATTTGTGTTTTACATGTTGAATATAAAAGGTTTTTTCTCTGTCATTGTTTGAGACCATGGATATGAAAATGAAAAACTATATACTTGGTTAAACCTATGTTTTGTATCAAAGTACTTTTTGTTTCTAAATACTATATACATGTTGACTATAGGGGCATTTACTGTAGGGGCATTTATATATATTCCAAAGATTGACTGTAGGGGCATTTACTAGATATGTCACCTTTCATAAAAGATGAGATCCATAGGCTACCTAGCCCTTTATAGACTCTGCCTATAGAACTACCATGGATATGAAAATGAAAAACTTCTAATTAGATCTATTATAAAGATTGAATGTAGGGGAATTTACTAGATTAGGTTAAAACCTATGTTTTGTATCAAATCACTTTTGGTTTCAATGGGAAACTTTTATGGCTAATTTGTGTTTTCCATGTTGAATACAGAAGGTTTTTTATCTCTCATAGTTTGGGACCATGTATATGAAAATGAAAAACTATATAATTGGTTAAAACCTATATTTTGTATCAAATTACTTTTTGTTTCTAAATACTATATACATGTTGACTGTAGGGGCATTTACTGTACGGGAATTTAGATCTATTCCAGAGATTCACTGTAGGGGCATTTACTAGATATGTCACCTTTCATAAAAGATGAGATCCAGAGGCTACCTGACCCTTTACAGACTCAGTCTATAGAACTACTATGGATATGAAAATGAAAAACTTCTAATTATATCTATTCTAGAAATTGAACGTAGGGGCATTTACTAGATTAGGTTAAAACCTATGTTTTGTATCAAATCACTTATGGTTTCAATGGGAAAATTTTATGGCTAATTTGTGTTTTACATGTTGAATATAAAGGGTTTTTTTCTCTCTCATTGTTTGAGACCATGGATATGAAAATGAAAAACTTCTATTTAGATCTATTCTAGAGATATTGCTAATTTGTGTTTTACATACATTGAATATAAAAGGTTTTTTCTCTCATTATTTGAGACCATGGATATGAAAAAGAAAAAATTCTATTTAAAACTATTCCAGAGATTGACTGTAGGGGCATTTACTCTTAGGTTAAAACCTATGTTTTGTATCAAATCACTTATGATTTCAATGAGAAACTTTTATGGCTAATTTGTGTTTTATATGTTGAATATAAAAGGTTTTTTTCTCTCTCATTATTTGAGAACATGCATATGAAAATGAAAAACTTCTATTTAGATCTATTCTAGAGACATGGCTAATTTGTGTTTTACATACATTGAATATAAAATGTTTTTTCTCTCATTGTTTGAGACCATGGATATGAAAATGAAAAACTTCTATATTTAAAACTATTCGAGAGATTGACTGTAGGGGCATTTAATCTTAGGTTAAAACATATGTTTTGTATCAAATCACTTATGGTTTCAATGAGAAATTTTTATGGCTAATTTGTGTTTTACATGTTGAATATAAAAGGTTTTTTTCTCTCCCATTGTTTGAGACCATGGATATGAAAATGAAAAACTTCTATTTAGATATATTCTAGAGATATGGATAATTTGTGTTTTACATACATTGAATATAAAAGGTTTTTTCTCTCATTATTTGAGACCATGGATCTGAAAATGAAAAACTTCTATATTTAAAACTATTCGAGAGATTGATTAACTTGTAGGGGCATTTACTCTTAGGTTAAAAAATATGTTTTGTATCAAATCACTTATGGTTTCAATGGGAAAATTTTATGGCTAATTTGTGTTTTACATGTTGAATATAAAAGGTTTTTTTCTCTCTCATTGTTTGAGACCATGACTATGAAAATGAAAAACTTCTATTTAGATCTATTCTAGAGATATGGCTAATTTGTGTTTTACATACATTGAATATAAAATGTTTTTTCTCTCATTGTTTGAGGCCATGGATATGAAAATGAAAAACTTCTATATTTAAAACTATTCCAGAGATTAACTGTAAGGGCATTTACTCTTAGGTTAAAACCTATGTTTTGTATCAAATCACTTATGGTTTCAATGGGAAACTTTTATGGCTAATTTGTGTATTATATGTTGAATATAAAAGGTTTTTTTTCTCTCCCATTGTTTGAGACCATGGATATGAAAATGAAAAACTATGTAATTGGTTAAAACCTATGTTTTGTATCAAATCACTTATGGTTTCAATGGGAAATTTTTATGGCTAATTTGTGTTTTACATGTTGAATATAAAAGGTTTTTTTCTCTCTCATTGTTTGAGACCATGGATATGAAAATGAAAAACTTCTATTTAAATCTATTCTACAGATATGGCTAATTTTTGTTTTACATACATTGAATATAAAAGGTTTTTTCTCTCTCATTGTTCAAGACCATGGATATGAAAATAAAAAACTATATACTTGGTTAAAACCTATGTTTTGTATCAAATTAATTTTTGTTTCTAAATACTATATACATGTTGACTATAGGGGCATTTACTGTAGGGGCATTTAGATCTATTCCAGAGATTGATTGTAGGGGAATTTACTAGATATGTCACCTTTCATAAAAGATGAGATCTAGAGGCTACATAGCCCTTTACAGACTCTGCCTATAGAAATACCATGGATAAGAAAATGAAAAACTTCTAATTAGATCTATTCTATAAATTGAATGTAGGGGCATTTACTTGATTAGGTTAAAACCTATGGTTTGTATCAAATCACTTTTGGTTTCAATGGGAAACTTTTATGGCTAATTTGTGTTTTACATGTTGAATATAAAAGGTTTTTTCTCTCTCATTGTTTGAGACCATGGATAAGAAAATGAAAAACTATATAATTGGTTAAAACCTATGTTTTATATCAAATTAATTTTTGTTTCTAAATACTATATACATGTTGAATATAAAAGGTTTTTTTCTCTCTCATTGTTTGAGACCATGGATATGAAAATGAAAAACTTCTATTTAGATCTATTCTAGAGATATGGCTAATTTGTGTTTTACATACATTGAATATAAAAGGTTTTTTCTCTCATTGTTTGAGACCATGGATATGAAAATGAAAAACTTCTATATTTAAAACTATTTGAGAGATTGATTGACTTGTAGGGGCATTTACTCTTAGATTAAAACCTATGTTTTGTATCAAATCACTTATGGTTTCAATGGGAAACTTTTATGGCTAATTTGTGTTTTACACATGTTGAATATAAATGGTTTTTTTCTCTCTCATTGTTTGAGACCATGGATATGAAAATGCAAACTTCTACTTAGATCTATTCTATAGATATGGCTAATTTGTGTTTTACATACATTGAATATAAAAGGTTTTTTCTCTCATTATTTGATACCATGGATATGAAAATGAAAAACTTCTATTTACAACTATTCCAGAGATTGACTATAGGGGAATTTACTCTTAGGTTAAAACCTATGTTTTGTATCAAATCACTTATGGTTTCAATGAGAAACTTTTATGGCTAATTTGTGTTTTACATGTTGAATATCAAAGGTTTTTTTCTCTCTCATTGTTTTAGACCATGGATATGAAAATGAAAAACTTCTATTTAGATCTATTCTAGAGATATGGCTAATTTGTGTTTTACATACATTGAATATAAAAGGTTTTTTCTCTCATTATTTGAGACCATGGATATGAAAATGAAAAAAATATATTTGAAAACATTCCAGAGATTGACTGTAGGGGCATTTACTCTTAGGTTAAAACCTATGTTTTATATCAAATCACTTATGGTTTCAATGAGAAACTTTTATGGCTAATTTGTGTTTTACATGTTGAATATAAAAGGTTTTTTTCTCTCTCATTGTTTGATACCATGGATATGAAAATGAAAAACTTCTATTTAGATCTATTCTAGAGATGTGGCTAATTTGTGTTTTACATACATTGAATATTAAAGGTTTTTTCTCTCATTGTTTGAGACCATGGATATGAAAATGAAAAACATCTATATTTAAAACTATTCGAGAGATTGATTGACTTGTAGGGGCATTTACTCTTAGGTTAAAACCTATGTTTTATATCAAATCACTTATGGTTTCAATGGGAAACTTTTATGGCTAATTTGTGTTTTACATGTTAAATATAAAAGGTTTTTTTCTCTCTCATTGTTTGAGACCATGGATATTAAAATGAAAAACTATATAATTGGTTAAAACCTATGTTTTGTATCAAGATACTTTTTGTTTCTAAATACTATATACATGTTGGATATAAAAGGTTTTTTTTCTCTCTCATTGTTTTAGACCATGGATATGAAAATGAAAAACTTCTATTTAGATCTATTCTAGAGATATGGCTAATTTGTGTTTTACATACATTGAATATAAAAATTTTTTTCTCTATTCATAGCAGAAGAACTTCTCTAGAGGGAAACTTGAGAATGTGATGTCTTGTTTGAGGTGGAATGTGGGTCCCTTAGACCAGTGGGTCTCGTGGACGTTATTAAAATATGTCATATCATATCATCATATCATTTCCTCATTGACAAAATTTGTAATAGAATCATATCTCACTACTTGGAATACCATTAGAAGACTGATAGTGGGATTAAAAAACACATCATACCCACTGATTGCTAGTGTAAATTCCTAGTAGGATTCTTTGACCGTGCAACTCAGAATATGACTTGTGGTTTTGGAGCACACATCTCCACTGCTCCTAGTATCTTTTATTATTTCCGTTTGAATGGTGGTCCTAGTACCAATTCCAAAACGGAGATATTGGCTTTATGGGGACTCTTTTATTGTGCTATGTGGATATATGTTAAATCCTTAACAATCTTTGTTGACTCTAAAATTTTTATTGACTGGCAAAACCACAGGACATGCTTAAACCCTCCACATGTATCAAATTTGTTACAACGCATATGGGAACTCACATAGCATTTTGAGGAGCTCACATTCACTCACATCCAAAGAGTCCAGAACTCCATGCGGACAAAGTATCAAAGGAGGGCCTCACCATGTTGGCAGGCATGATATATTTTCAGGTTTACAGGAATGATATTTACTTGGGTTATGGGAACATTCCCCTATATTCTTATGTTTCTTCAGTTTTTAGTATTCTCTGGAGCTCTAGATGATTGGCTCTCTGTTTACATTGACTATTCCTACTTAAATTTTTGCACAGGATTTCTGATATGTTATCTTTTACACGTGTGATGCCTTTCTTTCTTCTTCTACGTGTTTATATCTTGGGACTGTCTTCTATTTAGCTGGTTTCGACTTATATGCCTCTCATAGATCAGTTTTTGAACATTTTCTAGTTCCTTTAAGCTCTTCAAACCACTTGCCTATCTATATTGTGATTTGTAGTATATCATTTGAGCAACACTACTCACTTGTAACCTATAATCATGTAACTATTTTATTTAATATAAAACTGTGTTTCTCACTTGCCTGAAAAAAAAAAGCCCTTGCTTTACAAAATAAAACATAATTCACCACCATGTAGTTACACCATAAGAAATTCCCTTTAAAGCAGACATTTAAAGCAGTGTTTTTTTTCATTTAAAGGAGAAATTCTCTTTAAAGCAGACATTTAAAGGAGAAATTACTTACCTGGAGCAACTCCTGAGCAGTGGTGCAAATCCTGAGTAGCAATTCATGGGCGCAGGTTCTAAACTAGCAATAGAGCTATAGAGTGCGAATAGACTATGAGAACAGAGACGCGCCAGAAACCCAAACAGATTATGCGAACAGAGACGTGCCATAGAAACCCAAACAGACTATGCGAACAGACTATGAAAACAGAGACACGCGAATAGACTACGTGAATAGAGACGCACAAACAGACTATGTGGGTAGAGACCCTCAAAAACAAAAATAGTTTGCGGATGATATATTTATAAAATATGAGTTTCGCCGAACTAAAATTTCGGCTGAATTGTTAGTGCCAGTTTTCCCATCTCCGAAAAAAATTCCGTTTGCCCACGATGTCAGTGTGACGTCAATCGTTCGGTCGAACTTTCCTGGAAAATTCGGCCGAACTATTGCTGAAAAAAAATTTCCACCCCCGATTCTCACAAAAGTGTAACCCAACTTCACATTTTCACCCCACCCCCACCATCAATATTGTGGGAAAACTGCCACACTTAATGTTGGGAAGGGTGATCTTCCCAAAGTACCTGGACCCTAGAAGTCCAGTAGTATATGTACACATCAATGGTGTCATAGTCCCCATCCTATGGTTGATCTTGGGAGTGCCATCAATGTGATTACCAGGAAAAATATGCTTAAACTCAACCTCAAAGGAAACTTTAGAAAAAACACCATTGTTCTACAACTTGAAAAAAGATCCAAAGTATCTTCAGAAGGAATTGTTGAGGATGTTATGGTCTCAATTGACTCCAAGGAGTACCCCATAGATTTTTTGGTCCTCCAACCAAAAACCAAGTTTAATGGATATCCTCTCATTTTAGGAAGACCTTGTTTGGAAATTGTTGATGCTTATATCAGTTGCAGGGTTGGAAACATGACTATAAAGAAAGAGCCCTTGTCCAAACAATTGGTATTATATCCTCCTACCCAACCTTCCATTAACCATGACCTACCCTTTTGGTTGGAGGATGAAGAAGAAGAGGATGAAGTGTGTAGTACCACACCTTATTCCATTTTTATCATATACATTGTTCTTAGAAGGTGGAAACCTGATGAGGATGACCTCATTGACCACATCATTCAAAGCCAACCCCCCACTGCCATTCCACTTGATGACCTAGTGAGAGAATCTAAAAGCCACCCTTGGATTGAGTTGCACTCAGTTGAATAAACCTTTGAAGCCACCAAGGCTATGGAATTTGGCCCATCTAAATCCCCAAATATTAACTCATCCTTCTTGGCCAAAGAAGAGGAGCAACTATGCCAACTCTTGAAGGAAAACCTAGATGCTTTTTCTTGAGACTACAAATACATGAAAGGGGTGCATCCCTCAGTGTGCACACATCATATTTATATTAAGGAGGAATGTAAGCCTATGAGCTGACCCTAAAGGAGGATTAACCCAACCCTAAAGGAAATAGTGAAGGATGAACTGTAAAATTTGATGGATGCAGGTTTCATCTACCCCATATCAGGGAATGAGTGGGTATCTCCTCTTATTCTAGTCCAAAAGAAAAATGGAAAGTGGTGGATCTATGATGACTACCGATAACTAAACAAAGCCACTAGGAATGACCATTTCCCCTTGCCCTTCATCGATCAAGTCCTAGATAGTCTTGCAAGAAAGAATTCTTGCTATTTTTTAGATGAGTTCAGTGGGTATAACCAGATTCAAATCAACCCTAACGACTAGGACAAGACTACTTTCACATGTCCGTGGTGCACTTTCACTTACAGAGTCCTTCCCTTTGGCTTGTGCAATGCCCCTGTACTTTCTAGAGAGCAATCCTGAGAATTTTTTCTAAACTAGTCCATTAATATGTAGAAATATATATGGACGATTTCACACCTTATGGGTATGATTTCCAAGAGGCTCTCTCAATTCTACGAAAAGTGTTGAGGAAGTGCATTGAAATGCATCTCTCCCTATGTCCTGAAAAGTGTGAATTTATAAAAAGGAAAAGGATAGTCCTAGGCCACTCCATATCACAAGCAGGAGTACAAGTAGACCCAAACAAGATCACCATGATAAAAAGGGTACCTACTCCTTAAAAGCAGAGAGATGTCAGAAGTTTCCTAGGTTTTGTTGGTTACTATAGGAGGTTCATTAAGGACTTTAGCAAATTGGCTTCACCATTATTCGGGTTGTTGGCCAAAGATTTTAAGTATTTCTGGTCTATTCTCTATCAGGAGGCTTTTGATATCATCAAGGAAAAGCTAACCACTTCCCCTATTCCTCGAGGTCACAATTGGGCTCTGCCCTTCCACATTCATAAAAATGCATCGGATAAAGTTGTGGGTGTAGCCTTGGGGAAATTGGAAGACAAATTACCCTATTCCATTTATTTCATTAGCAAGAATCTATCCAAAGTTAAACTTAACTATTATGTCATTGAAAAGGAGCTATTAGCCATTGTCCATTCCCTAAAAAAATTCAGGCACTACATTACTGGTTATCAGACCTTTGTACATACTGACCATGCAACAATCAAGTACTTAATGAATAAACTTGGTGTTAATGTTAGAAGCATTAGATGTTTTTTGTTATTGCAGCAATTTGATTTGACATTTTTTGATAAAACTAAGAAAGGAGAATGTTGTTGAATATATCTTATCTAGACTAACTTTGTCTGCAGATGAGGAAGGAATGGTGGATTACAAGCTTCTGGATCAAAATTTATTTTCTATCTCAGCACTACATTATTATCCAAAGTTGAACTTGTTAGCACTCCGCCAGATTCTTAAGGCTAAAGAAGGCTCCCAACAGAGGTAACCAAAGACCAAGATTTTGACTTGATAGCTAGCCCTATCAAGTTATAGAGGGATATCTCCAAAAGGGTCACAACCAGGAGGGTTGGAGAAATTAGGGTTTTTAGGCTAGATAATGACTGCAGGGGTTGTTTTGATTTGAATTTTGTTGGGTTATCACTAGGTGAATAAATTAGTTCAAGGGAGCTAGGTCAGGGCAAATGAGATAGGGTTGTAGGCATCAATGGGGAAAGGTAGGCACAAGGCTTATCACTTGAAAAGTATTTTTATGGAATGGTGTTGAAACTGAATGAAAGCTAAGAAAATCATAGGAGATGTATTTTTCTCAAACAGAAGAAGATGGACACAATATGGTTAGTTACCCAAAACAGAGGATGAGCAAAGCATGTGTTCTGATTATCAAAATTGAGAAAGATCATACCATAGAAATGGAATGAACATGAACACAATACATTCAAACATATGATATAGAAGAAAATAAAATGATAGGCATCAATACCAAAAGTATCCCATCAAGTAGTTATAACTCTTCTTTCTTAGCTGACCAAAATTGAGTACAAAGTTTCCTTGATTAACTAGCAAATAGAAAACTGATTCCAACCCTTCACTAGAGTGAATAAAGGGGATAAATAGACATGAAAACAAGCTCCACTCATCCTTAGGGGTCGAATCCATGAGGTGAGGAAGAGATATGCTAATTGCAGAACTAAAAACTGAAGCGTAGGATGGTCCAAGTGACTCACTCCTCATTACATTGAACTCATTCATCATGACTCATTAATGAATTTGACCTAATGAATCTACCCTAAGTAAGTAATCCTTGACATAATTACATTTACTGTGATGAATTACATGGATATAAAGATGATTCTTTGAGAGAAAATCTAAATTTACATTGAAAATTCAAAAAACTTAGTAAACTGTCATATGCGCTATTTTTTTGTCATATGTGTGGGCCTCCCTTAAGGCTGTGTGCCCTCCATGTTCAAGGTGACTTTTGACTGACGTACAAGTGTCCAAATCAAGCCCAAGATAGCTTGTTGGAAATATCTACATGTCCTCTTTCCGAATATGCCTCAAGTTCTGAAAATGATATTGATTTTACCCCCCAAAATTTCAATCTCCCAAGAATGTTCTGTGTGTAGCACCTAGGCAAAAATATGGGCGAAAATGTGATTTTTAGGGTGTTTTTTTCCCTTTTCACTGACCAGTTTGACTCCAAAAACTTAGAAAATGTACAAGGTGCCTGTCTCCATCATTTTGAAAACAATGGTGGTTGTTTTTTTCTCATTAGATGCCCCTATAATTTTCGCAGTGCCTAGGGTGCTATGCATATGACAAAATTTTTGCTAAATTCTTATTTAGAAAAACACAGTCAAAGTCAGAATTTGCAAAAAAAATTGTAAATACCTCAAAATTTGTAAAATATTTTGATGATGATGTTTTAGGCTTGGAGGGAAGCCTCAACAAGGATGTCCAACTTTTTCTCCTCCTCCTTGGTCAACTTTTCAATTTTAGCATTCGCTCTTTTGAGCTTGGACAATGCAATTTTCTCTTTCCAAGCATGAAGTTGGACCTTCATCCTCAACAAGTCATTATCCTTATTGGCCTTTTCTATCATCTTCTCCAAGTGTAGATTGGATCTATCAAGCCATGGCTACCTTTTTTTATTGATTTCTATGGAAAGCTGCTCATTTAGGGTTAGTTGGTCAGCAAGTTCAACTTCCCTTTGTCTCTCTACAGCTAGAGCTATTTTCAGCCCTCTAGTTCTATGTCTCTACCTTGGTATCTGTTCTTATTCCTCATCAAGAAAACCATAATTCTCCATTGATTCATCTAGAATTTCTTTGGCCTTATGAGCCTCCCTTTGAGTAGTGAAGTACTTCACCTCATCAATGACCTGTTGGGTCTTCAACTGCTCATTTTATTGCTCAAGAAAGTGAATAACATATCTAGCCCTGTCAATATTAGTCTAAAGTTCAATAATATTGGCATCCTTACCTTTGATTGCAGCATTTGTGATTTTATCATTTTCATCCTCATCTAGGTCAACCAATTGAAATTCTTTCTCTGTTTCATGATTTTCCTCCTCGTCATGAATGAGTGGCTCAATGACTTTCTCTTTACCTTTATCTACTTTTTGTGTTGATGTTGAAGGCATGGCACATTTCACTCAAAGTGAATAAAACACATGCCTATAGCCTTTGAGGTAGTTTTTTGGAAATGGCTCAACCTCAACCAAACTAGCCCACTTAGGCTCAATGTCAACTATCCTGCTAGGTGACCCAAAATCATGATGAGATGGAGATAAAGGGGGTGAAGGGGACTGATCTGATGATGATAAGTGAGCATGGGCTGAGATGATGAAGGGACATTTTGTGCATGTTGAATGGATGGCTCAATGAAAATATCATTGGCTATAAAGGTATCCCATGAAATGTTTAATTTGTTAAGATGGTGGAGGACTATAATCTTAATGAGGGAATGCTGGAATAAAATTTTCATTTGATGTTCATATTTCCTTTTTGAATAATGAATGCCAACTTATCTATGCTTCGAAAAAGGTAATAGGGTATGTTCAACATCTTTACCCTAGTGAAATACATCAAGAAGTGGTTGTGATAAGTATAGAGCCTTGAAAATCTATCCTCACATGAAAATTATTTCATGATTATCTTGTAGGTTTTAACCCTGAACATAAATTATCTACACACGAATCTTACAACAGAAAATAAACAATAGCGAGAGCATAAAACATAAAATAGATAAACACAGAGATTTTCCCTTGGATCCCAAATCGGGACGACCAGCTTGATTTTTCATTACATTCCTTTTAGTGTTACAACACATATATATATTCTGAAGCATACATAAACCCCAATCCATTAACCCTGGATTAGAACATAACCGTAGTTCCCTTGATCGGATCTACAAAATACTAGGGGCCGAAAACAATTGTACCCAAAAACCATGTGCAAAATCATGCACAAAACATGGGTGGGTCCGCCTATGAGTGGGTCCGCACACCAAACAACAGTGGGGGCTACCTCCCCCTTGTGACACCCCTGCTGCGCTCGGCACAACGTACACTGCATGGGGCTAGTCGTGGAAAGCATATAGCACATACCCAACATTCTCCCACTTGTTGTTTTCTTTCCACAGGGGGCCACAGGAGAGCTTATTCATTGGGCCAATTCTTCAACATCCATTGTTTCTCTACACCAAGAGAAATTCTGAGTTCTCACAGACTTCGTCAATGCATCTGCAACATTCTTCAAAGTGTCCACCTTTACCAGCAACAACCTTTTAGCATCAACCATATCTCTAACAAAGTGATATTGAACATCAATGTGCTTTGTATTTGAATGGTAAGCAGGGTTCTTAGCCAAGAAAATTGCACTTTGGCTATCACAGTCTATCCTTATAGCTTGTTGTACCAACCCCATACTTGAACACAATCTCTGCAACCAAATTGATTCCTTGCTTGCATGAGTGGCTACTATGTATTCTGCCTCTGTAGTTGAAAGAGCCACTACAGACTGTCTTTTACTCATCCAACTGACTGCGCCTCCAAATAGGCTAAACACATACCCACTTGTAGATCTTCCTTGGTCCAGATCTCTAGCCTAGTCTGCATCAACAAAACCACAAATGTCCAACATTCTTTCCAATCCTGGTCTTCCCTAGTAGCACAAGCCATAATCACTAGTGCCACGTAAATATCTGAAAACCCACTTCACTTTTGTCCAATGCTCCTTCCCTGGGTTTGACATAAACCTGCTCAATACTCCCACTACATGTGCAATGTATGGTCTAGTATAGACAATTGCATACATCAGACTACCCACTGCACTTGCATATGGAACACGGGACATATCCTCCTCTTCTTCTTGTGTCTTGGGACACTGTTCAATAGACAGCTTTACACCTACAGGAACAGGAACATTCATCGGTTTACTATCCTACATATTGAACCTTTGCAATATAGTCTCGACATACTTCCTCTGGTTTAACCAGAGCTTCTTTTTAAGCTCTCTCTTGTTTCACTTTTTCAAAATATAGTTTGCGACATAAAATACTATTCATGTGAATTTACGAATAGTTGGAATTGCACCAAATCTTGGACCATTCTTTGTCATTTCAATCAACAACATATCATCCACATACAAGACCAAATAAATAACACGGTCACGATTTAATTTAAAATAAACATAGTAGTTCTCACCTGGTGAAGCGAAGTCCGTATATAGGTATCAAATTTCTAATACCACATCCTTGGTGGTATTTTAACCCTCAGGAGACTTCCTTCTAACCTACACACACAGTTCAACATGCCTTCACATAAAGCCTTTAGGTCGCTTCATGTATATCTCCTCTTCTACAGTCCGTGAAATATTTAATATTTATTATACATTCTATCTCAAAATAAATATGACAATAGATACAAGTAATCTAATGATGGCATATTAACGGAGAAAAAATATCACCAAAATCAATTCCCGGCACTTGGGAATAACCTTTTGCTACCAACCGAGCTTTGCATTTCTCCACCTTGCCTTCTACATTCTTCTTCTTCTTAAACACCCATTTTCTCCCAATGGGCTTCCTTCCAGCTGGCAACTCCACCAGATCCCATGCCTCATTTTTGTGCAAGGATGCCATTTCATCGACCATGGCCTCCTTCCAGAGTTTTCCATCCTCTGAATCTACTTCCTCCCTGACAGTTCTGGGATCGTCATCAGTTATAGTTAACGCAAAACCTGAACAGAAAGCAGATGGACTATACCTTTCTTGTTGCCTTCTTTCCCGAACTGATCTTCTCAAAGCTGGAGTTTGTGGCTCTTCATCTTCTGAGTCTTCTTCTGTTGTAGAGTCTGATTCATCCTCCTTTAGCTCAAACTCTATCTTCTCGGGTTCCTTTGGTAGGACTTCATGTTTAACAACATCTTTCACTTCTCTAAACACCACATCTCGGCTGTACACAACCTTCCTTGTTTCTGGGTTCCAAAGCTTGTAACCCTTTAAACCATCCTTATACCCAATAAAGATGCACCTTTAAGATGCCATCAGCAGTCTTTGTCTTTGCAGACATGCTTTTTGTATGCATCACATCCAAATACCCTTAGATGTGAAAGAGAGGGTTTCTTGCATCCATACCTCATGTGGAGTCTTATCCTCCAACACAGTAAATTTGATCTATTAACTAAGTAACATGCAGTCTCCACTGCCTCTGCCCAGAATTCTTGTCCTAACCCGGTACCACTGAGCATGCTTCTTGCCTTTTCCATCAGCGTTTTGTTCATTATTTCTGCAACTCCATTTTTCTAAGGTGTGTATGGAGTAGTCTTCTGCCGTGCTATACCACACTTCTTACAAAACTCTTCAAATTCATTCTTGCAGAACTCCCCACCATTATCTGTCCTCAGCGCCTTTATCTTCTTCTTTGTCTGGTTTTCCACCAGAGCCTTAAATTCTTTAAATCTGTAAAAGACTTCAGATTTCTTCCTCAAGAAATATATCCATGTATTCCTTGAGAAGTCATCTATGAATGAAACATAGTACACAGAATTCCCCAGTGATGGAACTGACACAGGTCCAAACACATCACTATGCACAAGTTCTAATATCTTGTTCTCCCTCTTAGCACCAGGAGGAAAACTCACCCGATTCTGCTTCCCATATACACAATGTTCACAAAAATTTAAATCCAGAGAGCTATTAGACATACCTTATACCATACCATTTCCATGCAGTATCCTAAGGCCCTTCTCTCTAATATGTCTAAGCCTTTGATGCCGTAGCATGGTATTTTCTCCAGAGACCGCTAGGCTTTCCGCTCCACTTTTGGGAACCCTAGAACTGTTGCACCCATCAATAATAGTGCTGCTCTGACGCTTGTACAAAGTTCCAATCCGAACTCCCTGCATTAATACCAGTGCTCCCCGGACCATCTTACGGGTATCTTTCTCGAACACTGTTTTTACACTTGCATCATCCATCTTGCTTACAAAAATCATATTTTTGGCCAATGCAGGAATGTGCAGAACACCAGGAAGTGTTCTAATCCTTCCACCTTGCAGCTTCAGCTTGAATTTTCCACGTTCGATGATTTTGGCCTTCCTATGTCCCACTGAGAACATCTATCCCATATTTCTCATACTCACCATGAGACTTCCTCCTGCCACGGTATGAAAAGATGCACCTGAGTCAATCAACCATGACTCATGATCTACATGTGTATTTGAAGAAGAGGCCAAATACACATCCCCACCTTCATCCAAGGTGGTTTTTGCCTCTGCGGAAGGAGCATCATCAGATCCCTTTCCTTTCTCAGGAGCTTTAGATTTGCACTCCCTTTTGTAGTGCCCTTCCTTTTCGCATTTCCAACATACCTTTACAAACTTTCCAGGAGATTTAGATCTCCCTCTAGATTTGGATCTCCCACTCGAAACCTTATTCTTGTTTCTGTTTTGGGACCTTCCTCGTACAGATAAGGCATCTCCATTCTGACCCTCCATATTTCTCAGTCTCATTTCCTCCGACAGCAAGGCTGAGACAATATCATCAAAGTTCAAGGTAGTTGTATTGCTACCTATTGCAATAACCAGACTGTCCCACGAGTTTGGTAGAGAACACAACAAACTGATGCACTTATCTTCATCTGAGATTTTAATATCAACAGATGACAGCTGACTTACCATAGTATTGAAGGCGTTCAGATGCTCTGTCACCGAGTCTCCATCCTTCATCCTCGGGTTCTGTCGCTTTTCGTAGGAGCAGTTATTCACCGAGAGACTTAGATTGGTACAAGAGATCTCAGGGTGCTACATTGCAGCGGCGCTTCCCCGGATGCAATTAAACAATGCGGAATGCGGGCTTACACAGCGCATTGTGCTCTTAGCCTTCCGATCTAGTTTCTTCCAGTCTTCATCTAACATTTCCGTTGGTTTAGTACCTGGATCTACCGCGATCCACTGATATTTATCCACCAGCAGATCGTCCATTTTGAGCTTCCACAAATCAAAACTCTGACCATTAAATTTCTCGATCTCTATCTTTCGGCCGCTTGCCATCTTCTTTCACCGCAAGAATCAATCCCGCAGATCTCCCACTAAACAGGGTCTACCTCAGGCCCGAGCAAAAAAACCTCAGCAGCAAAGGCGTCCCCTTGAAGTCGAAATAGCTCTGATACCAAATGTAGGTTTTAACCCTGAACATAAATTATCTACACACGAATCTTATAACAGAAAATAAACAATAGCGAGAGCATAAAACATAAAAGAGATAAACACAGAGATTTTCCCCTGGATCCCAAATCGGGACGACCAGCTTGATTTTTCATTATATTCCTTTTAGTGTTACAACACATATATATATATATGCCGAAGCATACATAAACCCCAATCCATTAACCTTGGATTAGAACATAACCATAGTTCTCTTGACCGGATCTACAAAATACAAGGGGCCGAAAACCATTGTACCCCAAAACCATGTGCAAAATCATGCACAAAACATGGGTGGGTCCGCCTATGAGTGGGTCCGCACACCAAATTTTTTTTCGTCGGGGCACTACCCCGGACCCCAACAATGGGCGCTCCCTCCCCCCTTGCGACCCCCCTGCTACGCCCAGCGCAACGTACAGCGCGTGGGGCTAGTCGTGGAAAGAATATAACACATACCCAACATATCTTCATCATTGGTGCATATTTGTCCTAAAGGTGGGAAAAAGGAAAGAACTTCTTTCTCTCATTCTTATACCTTGGTTTTAAGAAAGGCTCAAAATAGTTTTCCTCCAAATATTTCTTTTTGAACCACTTTTCCCCAACATTCGGGATCCCGATGGCAGTGAGACAGTAAAGATGACGCTAGATAAAGTGACTTGGTTTTTGTGGAGGTTATATACAGAGAACCTGGTCATCCTGGAATGATGTTGAACCCTTTGAAATTGTTCACAAAAATCATAAAAACCAACATATTTGAAACATGTTACTGTAATTGGAGAGGCTAAAAGTTCCCAAGTGTTAGCAGGTTCAAGTCTGAGGATCTTACCTCCTTTGTGTGGCCTCCTCTCTTTTGTTTCCTCTCCTTCACCAGATGATATGTTTCCTTCCTCTTCTTCCATGATGTTTTTTCCAAAACCCTAGGCAGTAGGAAAGGGAGATGGGAAGGGGAAATATTTGCTAGGGATGTGAGAAATGGGGGAAGGGAAAAAGAGTGATAGTGTGATGAGAATTGGGATGGGGAATTGGAAATTGGAATGGGAAAATGGGAGCCTAGGTAAAAGGAGAACCTAGGGCTTAGGGTTTTAGGATTTAAAGCTTAAGGACATGGATTTTACTAGTAGAGATTTGAAAATGGGTATTTGGAATATGGGGAGGGTATGATATTGCAAAGGAAATGGGTTTTAGGTGTTGTGAGTTTTAGGGAATAAAACTAGGGTTTTGAGTGTTTTAAACACCAAATTATCAAGAAAATTTCACAACAGTAAACCAATAAACTTGAAGGAGGTAAATGATGATAGAAAACATCTTTATTATTAGCTTGTCGAAGGCTCAAATAGCATTTTGAGAATGTTCTGGAGGTGATTTGGAAAATTTTGAATGATTTACTGACTTGTTAGGAATATGTGCAGTGCCTTAAGGCTGTGCGTCCTCTCTTCAGCCTTTGCACAGTGCCTTAAGGATATGCACCCTCTCTTCAGCCTGTGTGCAATGCCTTAAGGATATGCACCCTCTGCTTTAGATTTTCTCCAATTTTTCCCAGAAAATAAAAAAATTTCTCTCTTCAAGTGTTTGCTTGATTAATAGTAACTAGCATGACCTAATGGAATGATATAAAAATTTTAGAGTGGGACACCTAAAATGAGAATGAAAAGAGTGATTTTGATCACTGATGGCATAATGCATATTCTGACACTAACATTGCCCTTATTGGGGGTGGAAGATCTAAAAGAGGTGTCAAGAACCATAGATCTCTGAATTTTGCAGATCAATGCCTCTTCCATTGGGCCAATATGGTCAAAAAATAACTCAAATTGAAATGCAAGAATAACTACTGACAACTCAATGACACAAACTGATTGAAACTAACTGGAATTTGACTGAAATTGGCTGAAAAAATTATTCAAAACTAAACTTACTCTTATTTAAACTTAACTTGAAATAGTATAAACTCAATGAAGCTTCATGGCCTTCACTTTGGGCTCCGAATTCCATTGATTTTCCACTTCACACTTGCAGGAATATCAAACTAATATATAAAATGAGGATGAAACAATTTCATAATTTTTAGATCAAAAGAGATCGTGCTTCATGAGCCTACCATTAACTCGCCCTCCTAAGCAACTCTTCCCATCCATTTCTTCCAAGAGATATGCATTTTGTCCACGAGCAGCTGTAACCTTAAAAGGGCCTTTCCATAAATTATTTAACTTCCTGTGCTTACCTTTGTCTTCATTCCTAGCATCCCATCGTAGTACCACATCATCGATCTTGAAATCATCTTGCTTGGTTTTTATGTCATCGATTTGCTTGATCTTATCATGGAGCTTGAAGTGTTCTGAAATACTTCTTCCCTTGTTTGTTGCAAGTGAATCATTTGGTTTATTCTATGATGTATGTCATTTTCTTCACTTCCAGCTTCTTGTAGAAATTTCATGACTGGAACAACCAATGAAGTAGGGAAAACTGTATCCACATTGTAAAATACCTAAAATGGAGACATGCCAATGGATCTCTTGCTACTTACACGATCGTCCCACAGTGCATTAGTTAGCTTCTTGTGCCAATTATTTTTGTTTGCCTCCAACATATTTTTGATTATGCTGATAAAAGACTTATTGGAGGACTCCACCAATCCATTTCCCTGTGGATAATATGCTGTAGAATGACCCAATTTTATGTTATAATTACCATAGAATTATGTCATCTTCTTTTATTTGAAGGCTGCAATGTTATCCGTGATGATATTTCTAGGACAACCAAATCAGGACAAGATGTTAACTTCTAGAAACTGAATAATAACTAAGTCTGTAGCTTGGCTAGTTGGAATCTCTTTGATCCACTTTGTGAAATAGTCAGTGGCGGTAAGTATCCATCTATGTTGGGTAGATGAGGGTGGATATATCTCATCGATAAAATATAAGCCCCATTGCTGGAAAGGAGCTTCAACTGCAATAGGTTGTAATGGTAAAGGAAGGAGCTTACTTTTACCTTGGAAAAGTTGGCATTCATGGTGGCTCATGACCGTCTTGTATAAATTTGTAAACAATGTAGGCTAATAGTAACCCGCTCTCAGTACTTTTTTGGCCGTAGTTTTCCAGTAAAAATGACCTCTACAAAATCCCTTGTGGAAATCCTTCATCACTTCTTTGGACTCATCTTCTACCAAGCAATTGAGTAACACTCCTCTAAGATCCTTCCAGTAGAGTGCACTATATAGTATGCAATATTTTGAAGCCTTAGGTTTCAAGGACATGCTCTTACTCTTTGACATGTCTGGAGGAGGGTTCAGATGTTGTAAAAGATAAATAATATCAACATACCATGGAGATGATGAAAATACATCTGATACCTGAACAAGACTTACACCTTCTTCATCGTCGGACAGTGCTAATATGAGATTGATGTCAAGTGCATGTAGATTAGACTCAATCATGAGCTTGGTTAAGCCTGGCCCTTTAATCAGCTTGGTCGGCTTGATCTCAAGGTCATACTCTAAAAGTGATGCTATCCACCTACCTCTTCTTCCTTCTGGATATGTTTGCATAAGTACTTGTTTAATTGTTGCATTTGGAACATATGCCAAAATATGCGAGTGCATAATATAAAAACGAAATTACTTAAGTGCTTTGACCAAGTACAAGGCCTGTTTCTAAATTATTTTGTGTCAGAGGGTTGCATCCCTTATTGTATGACTGAAGAATGCTATTGGCAGCTCTGTCCCATATTTTTTCTACATAAGCACCACTGCCTAAGTATGCTCAGAAGCAAACTAAAATATAATGAAATCTAGTGAATAATCAGGACTTGTCAATATTGGAGCAATGGTCAAAGAAAATTTCACCAAGTTGAATGACTTACGAGAATTTTTAGACCATCTAAAAAATTCTCCTTCTTCAACATGTTAGTTTACTCTCTAATATGTTCAGCTAAGTTGGGAATGAACCTACATAGGAAATTCATCCTACCATTGAATGCTTGAATTTCCTTCTTATTTCTAGGGAAATCATTTGTTGTATCGCTTCAACTCTAGCAATATCTATTCGGATCCCATCTTTTGAGATGATGTGACCCAACATATTTCCTTCTTCCATAGAAAATAAGCACTTTTTAGGATTTAGGGAAATCCCAGATTTTCTACATCACTGGAACACAACTCTCAAATGGTTTAAATGCTCATTATCTGAATTTTAATAAATAGTCAGATCATCTAAATAAGCAACAAGGAAGACATATTTTTCATTACCAAAAGCTATGTCAATGGCACACTAGAAAGTGGCCCCGACATTTTTCAGACCGAATGACATCTTGGCATATTTAAAGTCACCCCATGGTGTAGTGAACATTGTCTTATCTTGATCATATTCATGTACAAGGATATGATTGTAGCTTGAGTAACCATCCAACAATGACATCTTGCTGGCTCCTAGAACTTGTTGAAGTATGTGGTCCATTTTGGGCAGCGGGTAATTTTCTTTCAATGACACTTTGTTTAGTTTTCTGAAATGTATACATAGTTGAATTTCACTAGTCTTCTTCTGTACTGGAACCAAATTGGAAATCCGATTTGAAAATCTAACTAGAATAATGATGCCTGCCTTATAAAGCTTGTTTACCTCCTTCTCAATGGACAACAACAACTTTGGGTTTATTCTCCTGAGCTTCTATCTAAAATTCTTTTGATTTGGCTTGTTCGGGATTGTGTGTTGAATGATATCTTTATTGTAAACTTTCAAATTTGAGTAATCCCAAGAAAACACATTAGAAAACTCAGTAAAAAAATCAACATATTTAGACTTACCTCTGATGAAAAATACTTTGAAAGCTTGATGAGATTTTTCCGCTCTGTTGTTCCAATGTTAACATCTTCTACACCTTTATCTATGGGGACCAAATTGGGTTTTCTCGCCACATCATCTTGATCAAATAACTCTTCCAAAGTTATGAGACCTTTTGGAATGTTATTGTTCTTGAGTTGAAGTATGGTAATATGATCTACCTCAATAAATTGGCCATCCTTGTCATACACTTCATCCATAGAACAGTTCTCAAACTCTCCTTCACTCTGAAGGAAATTTCTCACTTATTTATCGTCGCAGAAAAATTTCTAGAATTTCAAGTTATCTGGAATGGCGGGCCTCTGCTTTATTTAAGTCTCAAAATTTTTATTTGAAAACATTGTAGATCTGAAGTTATTTGTAGCAGTGGCTAATAAATTATCCATCAAGTTTTGTAATCTTGGAACTACTTTAAGTGTATATTCTGAAAACATTCTTAAAATGTCAAGTTCTTCATTCCTATATTGCCTCATCCTTGGGTGATTAGCATGATACTCACCTTTGATTTGTTTAGTCACTAGCTCTTAAGCATCGTAGATTGCAATTATTCTAGCTCCCATTTTTTTCAAAATTTTCAAACCAGTAATGAGCACTTCATATTCAACCTCTTTATTCATATAATCAAATGCTATTTTATAGGAACAAAAACTTACATTATTTGGGACCTTATTTTTCTGTTGAAATGGCATGCAGATCCATAAACCAATGCCAGGCCCATCTTTGCCAACAGAACCATCAAAGTCCATGCTCCAAAGACCATCTTCTTCTTCAAGGTGTTGAAACTCTTAACTTTGATTTGACACAATTTTTTGATTTGATTCTTTATATTGCTTTGAACATTAATTTTCCTCTCTGATGGCTATTTGGATATAGTAGGGAGATTTTCTTTCTCTTTCTCTAACATTGTTCTGATGCGATCTGAAAATTCGGGAACATCCTCTATTTCTACTAATTTGGAATCTACATCATTTAATCCAGAATCATTGTACAAAATGAAGGATTCCAAGTCTTTATGTACAACTTTTATAGAATTATTATTTGGCCTTTCCTTGTTCATGATCACGTATTTCATTTTAGTCTCTCGGTATATTTTTCTCATTTGATCAAAGACGGGAATGGGGGCATAGGAAAATTCCAAATGTAGTGTACCTCTCAATTTATCCCCCCAGGATATTGATAACAGCATACTGAAATGTGGTGGAATATCAAAAACTACCATGTCCATAAGAACATTTTTGGCTGGGATTTTCTCTAGGGAGACAACTATATCTTTGATTAAACCCAAACAATGGATACGACTAGAATCGAAATAATATAAATCATGATATGGGCGGGTTATATCAAGGCTAAGTTTCTCCATGATGGCTTTAGGCATAAAGTTGTGGGAGGCCCCGGAGTATAGCATAGTGTTATGAAGGATGAATTGATAAATTTTAAGAATCAAGTAAAATGGTGGGACCTCACTATCTTCAGACTAAAAATCGATGGGGGGACCGAATATTAACTAGGGATGATCATCCTCTACATTAACCATGTCAAATAAAGGGTCTACTTTCAAATTTTTGAATACATGAGATTTTTATTTATCAACTTTGACCAATTCAATAAGAGGAATAGACACTTAGAAATTTTTAACTCTAAATTAAAAGGTATAGTTCTGTCTAGCTCTTTTATGATAACATCCATTTTTTCAACATGGTCTCTTGGTGTAGCTTATTTTCTCTGAATATATCTTTATTTGATAGGTGCACTTGTAGAAGCCTAATTACCTTTGTTTTGATTCAGAGCTGCAATCTCTTTACCCTTATTTTGATTAGCTTGAGAAACTTTCTTCTGTGGTACTTATTTCTGCTAAACTGTCTTTTTCGGAGGTGGATTGATTGGAACATCCTAGGTCCTCAAGGAGTACTACCTTTGCTAAGAACTTAATGAATTGAGGTATCCTCTCTGATAATCATTAGATTATACTTCTAACTCATGATCACTTTCCATTATGTAGTATTTCTCTTTCGGTAAACTTTTTTCTTCTACATACTCTTCAACTTCAGTGAGAAAGATGGACTGACCATCAGATGTAAAGAGAAGGCTCTCCTCTACTATTGGTTCTTCCAATTTATCACTCTGAGCATAATTATACTGTAGTGGTGTCAAAAAATTTTGTTGTTGATGTGTTTTATGGGCCCTTTTCTCTCTATGCTTTATCCAAAACTGAGGTTGTTGCCGCTGGCCTCCAAAATTCAGGTTTCTGATTTATGGCTATGTCTGTCTATCTGAAATAGACATATTATAGACCATTATCTCCATGGTTCTAAGAAAAGCATAAAATTTAGTATCTGATGAAGTGGAAGGTTCCTCTTTGATAGTCACTTTGCGTTAAGTTTTAAGTTTGGATTTTTTAATCAATAGATTGGCTTCAACACTCACTGAAATTTTGATCATCTCTTCAAGGGTAGTGGGATTTCCTTCTCTCAATGAGTAGGCCATATCTGGGCCAAAAGCATCGGGATAATGTAGAAGGACTAAACCAGGAGGTAGTTTCATTTCATTGGGGATGGAATTATATATTTTGAGATATCGGGAATTGTAATCAGGCACTAATTCATTGGGATTGCGCTTCAAGGAATCATATTCAACAAGGATTTTTAAACAGTTTTTCTTCTCATCCCACCTAACTAAGAAAGAATCAGTGATTTCAGTGGGATTAATAACATAATTAGCTACTAGGGCACAAAACCAAGCTTTAACTTCACCAGATAAACTTTGTGCAATGATCCACATCTTGGCATCATCTGCATCTAACTCCTCAAGATCTATAAAGGTTGTGATTTTGGCCATATGCTAACGAGTAGTGATTTTAGAGTTTTAAAAGAAGAGGGGAAGTCTTTAGCCATAACCTTGGGGTAAGTCATTCAATTGGGCTGGTAAAACGAATGGTGAAAACCTGGACATAATTCATGTTGTATGGAATACTGGATAGACAATAGGAGGGATGGGTTGAATAGGAAAAGGAGGTGAAGTTGTTGGTACTGAAGTGACAGGTATGTATGATGAAGTTAAAGGTGCAGATGAATACACTATGATTGATTGAGTTTGAGGTTTAGATGAAACAAAAAATTCCTTACGATGATAGAATTGGATCCACTCCTTCATATCAAGGTCGGATTTGAGCTTAATTTATTAGAAAAAAAATCATTCAAAGAACTTAGGTCTAATTCAAAAAAATATTTTATCTTGGACAATATTAGGGGATCAAATACTATATCGGAAAAAGAAGTTTCATATATGGATTTAAATAAATATAATTCAAACTTTATGTCATAGGGTATATCTTCTAGAGAAAGTAATTTTTCGGGTAGAGATATTGATCTTACCAAAGGAACTGGTCCTGATTAAATATATGGAGTTTGATGTCGATGTATTCGAAATAATTTCTCTAGATCATCAATCAGATCGACTGGATCAAGGTCTAGTTTCACTCTGGTATATCTTGTAGAAGCCAAAACTGCTTATTTGAGGAGCTGCAATTATGAAATCAACCTTATGAAACTCGATCCCATCATCTGAAGGATTAGTTTCCGATAAATGTTTTTCATACACCCAGGGAAAAGTTTGTCTTTTTGTACCCCAGAAACGGCGCCAGAATGTTAGCACTATGACAGATTCCTAATGCTAAAGAAGGAATCCCAACAGAGGTAACCACAGACCAAAATTTTTACTTGATAGCTAGCCCTATCAAGTTGGAGAGGGCTCTCTCCAAAAGGGTCACAGCCAGGAGGGCTGGAGAAATTAGGGTTTTAAGTATAGATAATTAATGCAGGGGTTGTTTTAATTTGATTTTGGCTGGGTTACCACTAGATGAAGAAATGAGGTCAAGGGAGATAGGTAAGGGAAAATGAGATAGGGTTGTAGGGATCAATGGGGCAAGGTAGGCACAAGGATTATCACTTGAAAATTATTGTTATGGAATGGTGTTGAAGCTGAATGAAAGCTAAGAAAAGCATAGGAGATGTATTTTTCTCAGATATAAGAAGATGGACAAAATATGACCAGTTACCCAAAACAGAGCATGAGCAAAGCATGTGTTCTGATTATCAAACTTGAAAAATATCATCACATAGAAATGAAATGAACATGAATACAATACATTCAAACATATGATACTGAAGAAAATACAATGATAGGAATAAATACCACAAGTATCCCATAAAGTAGTTGCAAATCCTATTCATTAGTTGGCCAAAATTGAGTACAAAGTTTCCTTGATTAACTAGGAAACATCAAACTAATTCAAACCCTTCACTAGAATGAATAAAGGGGATAAATAGACATGAAACCAAGCTTCACTCATCCTCAAGGGTCGAAGGGCTATGAGGTGAGGAAGACATCCACTAATTGTTGAACTAAAAACTGAAGTGTAGGATGGTCCAAGTGACTCACTCCTCATTACATTGAATTGATTCATCATGACTCAGTAATGACTTTGACCCAATGAATCTACCATAGGTAATTAATCCTTGACATAATTACATTTACCATGATGAATTACATGGATAGAAATATGAATGTTTGAGAGAAAACCAAAATTTACATTGAAAAGTAAAAAAACTCAATAAATTGTCATATGTGTCATTTTTTTGTCATATGCGCCCTCTATTAAGGCTGTGTGCCCTCCATGGTCAAGGTGAATTTTGACTGACCTACAGGTGTCCAAATCAGGCCCAAGATGGCTTGTTAGAAATCTATGCCTATCCTATTTCTGAATATGCCTCAAGTTCTGAAAATGATGTTGATTTGAGCCCTCAAAATTGTAATCTCCCAATATTGCTCTGTGTGCAGTGTCTAGGAAAAAATATGGGCGGAAATGTTATTTTTAGGGTGTTTTTTTCCCTTTTCACTGACCAGTTTGACTCCCAAAACTTATCAAATTTACAGGGTGTATGTCTTCATCATTTTGAACACAATGGTGGTGTCCGTTTTCTCATTGTATGCCCCTATTATTTTCTTAGTGCCTAGGGCTTTGCGCATATGACAAAATTTTTGCTAAATTCTTATTTAGAAAACCACAGTTAAAGTAAAAATTTGCAAAAAAGTTTGTAAATGCCTAAAAATTTGTAAAATATTTTGATGATGATGTTTTATTCTTGGAGGGAAGCCTCATCAAGGATGTCCAACTTTTTCTCCTCCTCCTTGGTCAACTTTTCAATTTTAGCATTGGATCTTTTAAGCTTGGCCAATGCAATTTTCTCTTTCAGGGCATGAAGTTGGACCTTCCTCCTCAACAAGTCATTATCCTTATTGGCCTTTCCTAGTAGCTTCTCCAAGTGTAGATTGGCTCTATCAAGCCATGGATCCATGTTCTAATTTATTTCTATGTCAATCTGCTCATTTAAGGTTAGCTGGTTAGCAAGTTTAGCTTCCCTTTGTCTCTCTAGAGCTAGAGCTCTTTTCAACCCTCTAGTTCTAGGTCTTTGCCTCGGTACTTGTTCTTCTTCCTCATAAATAAAACCATACTTCTCCACTGCTTCATATAGCATTGATTTGGGCTTATGAGCCTCCCTTTGAGCAGTGAAGTACTTCACCTCATCAATGACCTGTTTGATATTCAACTGCTCATTTTCTTGCTCAAAAAATTGAATAACATATATAGCCTTGTCAATATTAGTTTGAAGTTAACTAATATTAGCATCCTTACCTTTGATTGTAGAATTTGTGATTTTATCGTTGTCGTCTTCATCTAGGTCAACCAGCTGAAATTCTTGTTGTGTTTCATGATTGTCCTCCTCATCATGAATGAGTGGCTCAATGACTTTCTCTTTACCTTTATCTACCTGCTCTGTTGATGTTGAAGGCATGGCCCCTTTCACCCCTAGTGAATCAAACACATGATTATAGCCTCTCAGGTAGGTTTTTGGCAATGGCTCAACCTCAACTAAACTAGACCACTTAGGCTCAATGTCATCTATCCTGCTAGGTGATCCAAAATCATGATGAGATGGAGATGAAGGAGGTGAAGGGGACTGATCTAATGATGATGAGTGAGTCATGGGCTGAGATGATGAAGCGAAATTTTGTGCACGCTTAATGGATGGGTCAATGAAAATATCATTGGCTATAAAGGTATCCCATGAGATGTTTAATTGGTTAAGATGGTGGAGGACTATAATCTTAATGAGGGAATGATGGAATAAAATTTTCATTTTATGTTCATATTGCCTTTTATAGACAATTAATTCCATCTTATCCATGCTTCAGAAAAGGTAATAGGGTATGTTCAGCATCTCTACCCTAGTGAAATGCATCAAGAGGTAGATGTGATAAGTATATAGCCTTGAAAATATATCCTCACATGAAAAGTATTTCATGATTATCTTCCTCATCAGTGCATATATGTCGTAAAGGTGGTAAAAAGGAAAGAACCTCTTTCTCTCATTCTTATATCGTGGTTTCAGAAAAGGCTAAAAATATTTTTCCTCAAAATCTCTCTTTTTGAACCACTTTCCCCCAACATTCGAGATCATGGTGGCAACTGAAATGATGGCAGTTGAGACAGTAAAGGTGACTCTAGCTAAAGTGACTTGGTTTTTGTGGAGGTTAGATATAACAAGCCTGGTCATCCTGGCATGATGATGAACAATTTGAACTTTTTCACAAAAATAATAATAACTAACATATTTAAAACATGTTACTGTCATTGGAGAGGCTAAAAGTTCCCTAATGTTAGTAGGTTCAAGTCTAAGGATCCTCCCTCCTTTGTGTGGCCTCTTCTCTTTTGTTTCTTCTCCATCACCAAATGATATGTTTCATTCCTCTCTTTCCATGGTGTTTTTTCCAAAACCCTAAGGATTAGGAAAGGGAGATGGGAAGGGGAAAATGAGGGAAATATTTTCTAGGGATGTGAGAAATGGCGGAAAGTAAAAAGAGTGACAGTGTGATGAGAATTGGGATGGGGAATCGGGAATTGGAATGGGAAATTGGGAGCCTAGGTAAAAGGAGAACCTATGGCTTAGGGTTTTATGTTTTAAAGCTTAGGGGCCTGGATTTTACTAGCAGAGATTTTAAAATGAGTATTTGCAATATGGAGAGTGTATGAGAGTGCAAAGGAAATGGGTTTTAGGTGTTGTGAGTGTTAGGGAAGAAAAATAGGGTTTTGAGTGGTTTAAACACCAAATTATCAAGAAAATTGCACAAAAATAAACAAATAAACTTGAAGGAGGTAACTAATGATAGAATATACCTTTATTAGCTTGTCGAAGGCTCAAATAGAATTTTGAAGAAGTTATAGAGGTGATTTGGTGAATTTTGAATGATTTGCTTACTTGTTGGGCATATGTGCGATGCCTTAAGGTTGTGCACCCTATCTTCAGCCTGTGCACAACACCTTAAGGATATGCACCCTCTCTTCAGCCTATGCACAATGCCTTAAGGATATGCGCCCTCTGCTTCAGATTTTCTCCAATTTTTCCCAGAAAATAAAAAAATCACTCTCTACAAGTGTTTTCTTGATTAATAAGAGGAAAATGAAATTTAAATTAATGTTTATAACTCTTTAATACTTATTTGAATTTAGATTTAAATCAAAAACCCACTTTTACATTGTTTCCTTTCACTTTTTGACACATTTTTCTAGTTACCCTTTTCATCTGACTTTTCTCTCTTGCGGGATGGAATTGCTGGAGTTTGATACTTCTCTCTTTAATTTTGGCATGTGTATTTTGAGTTGGCGGCTAGGGATTGAAATTATTACATATAGAAAACATAAAATTACATAGAAAATTAAAAATAAATTACATCTTTGTTTTCATATAAAAATGACATGTTGATATGAAAATCATAAAAAATAAAAATTACAAATTTACAAATATAATATTTACATGATGATAATCTGTTGTAGATGAAAATGAAAATTTTATTGAGTCACTCTCACACATTTTTTGAATTTATTGAGATAAAATGGTGCATTTTTGGACCTTGAACATTGAAACCTAATGACCTAATGGGACCTTGAATAAACTGACTTCCATGATTGACTTTGGCTGAGATAAGATATGGTGAAATGAGTTTTTTCAAAAGTGTTATTATGCTCAGAAAGACATGAAGGTGAGTTAGAAAATGTGAGTTTCTGAGGGAGAGTGAAGTTTTATGACTAGGGCTACCATCAGTGAAATCATTTTTAGCATGACCTAATCAAATGATTTAAAATTTTCAGAGTGGGACACCCAAAATGAGAATGAAAAGAGTGATTTTTATCATTGATGGCAGAATTCATATTCTGACACTAACAGAACTTAACTATTCTTTCATTGAAAAGGATCTCTTAGCCATTTTCTATCCCCTAAAAAAATTTAGGAACTACATTATTGGTTATCAGACCTTTGTACATACTGACCATGCAACAATCAAGTACTTAATGAATAAACATGATGTTATTGTTAGAATCATTGGATGGTTGTTGTTATTGCAATAGTTTGATTTGACAATTTTTGATAAAGTAGGAAAGGAAAATGTTGTTGCATATTTCTTATCTAGAATAACTTTGTCTGCAGATGAGGAAGGAATGGTGGATGATAAGCTTCCGGATGAACATTTATTTTCTATCTCAGCACTCTCTCCTTGGTTTGCTGATATATCCAAATACCTATTTTTTGAGAGGTTTCCTCCAAATAAAAGAGCATAATTATAAAGAAAAGTGTCCCTTTCACTTGGATTGGCAGAAAAATCTTCAAATTAGATCTGGATCAAATTCTTATAGGATGTGTGAGGGAAGAGGAGGTATTTGAAATCCTCTCATCATGTCATGATGGTCCCTATGGGGGTCATTTTTATGCTAAGAGGACAACCTTCAAAGCTATGTAAACATGATATTATTGGCCTACCCTCCACCAGGATGCCAAGAGATACACCAGTAGATGTGATCAGTGTCAGAGGATGGGGATACCTACACCGAGGGATGAAATTCCTCTGCAACCTCAAGTGTATTTAGATCCATTTTACAAGTGGGGCATGGTATTCATTGGAACCATTGCTCCATCATCTAGGTAGAAGATATATATCATAGTCTAAACCAATTACATTACCAAAGGGATTGAAACAGGGGCGGTCAAGGCAGCAACAGAAGAGAAGGTAACTGAGTTTTTTTATAGAGAATGCGTTATACAAGCTTTGATACCATAGAGAGGTAGTCATTGATTAGGGGGATCAATTTACATCTTATCTCCTTGAGAAACTCATGAGGAAGAACATGATAAAGCACAAGACTTACACTACCTATCACCCTCAAGCAAATGGACAGGTGGAAGTAAAAAATAGAGCCTTAGAGAACATCCTCACAAAAGTTGTGAGCAGCAGTATGAAATATTGGGGAGACAAATTGGTGGAAGCCACTTGGGGCTACAATACCACCTAGAAGACAACCACAAGGTTTACTCCATATGATCTATTTTATGGGAAGAAAGCTTTGATTTCCATTGAGTTTGAGTATAACACCCTTAGAATGGAAGCTCAGTTGGACTTGGACATCACAAAGGCACAAAAAGAAAGGTTATTGCAGCTAAATGGTTTGGATGAATTCAAAAGGAATTCCCTCCTTCACACATAATTAATCCAACTTCTAAAAAATTTTTGGCATGACAAGCACATCAAACAAAAGACATTTCAGGAAGAATATTGGGCTCTTCTCTATGAATCCTGATTCAAGGAATTCGAAGGAATGTTAATGACTAGATTTCTAGGACCTTATCAAGTGTATAAATTCCTTGAAAATGGGGTTATTCATATCATAACAATAGATGAGGAGGGGATACCTCTGCTTATCAATGGTTACAGGCTAAAAATGTACAAGAAGCCCCTATCTAAGGATGAATTTATCAATACAATAAATAGGGAGGTGAATATCATTGGGAGCTCCATAGTTTCCAGCCCCTCATATTCCTAGAAAAAGAGAGAGAAAAATGAAAAACCAAAGAGGCCTAGTTGAAAACCTTTATGAGGCATCCAAGGCCAAATCCTAGGTTTAAAACCTCCTTGAGGCAATCCTTGAGAAAGAAAAAAGAGTAAAAGAAAAAAACATAGAAATAAAAGATCTGTTAGGTCCCTATATTAGGTCTTCATAGGGACTTTCAAGGATAACATCCAACATGAAGTTCATGTTTGGGAACCTGATTCATTGGAGAAGGAATTCAGATTGGCAAGAAAAATTGAATGTAAAATTATGGCGACAAGGAAGCCTACCACTCACATCTATAAAGATGGAAGTGTTGCTAATTCTAGATTTCCACAGCCTACAGGGTTGACACCACAAACATTGGAAGAAAAAGGAGAAAAAGGGCTTTGCTATAGTTATGATAGAAAATACACTCAAGGTCATAAGTGTCCTGAGAAGAAATTATTTTACATATTTGTGAAGAGGAGGAAGAAAATGAACAATAAACTTCAAAAGAAGAGGATATGCACCAGGAACCAACCCTAGAAGAAGAAGAAATGATTCCTACCATATCGTGTAATGCATTGGCAGGAATTACCACTCCTCAAACTCTCAAGATAGAAGGACATATCATGAAGAAAAAGGTAATAGTGTTGATTGATTCGAGTACTACTCATAATTTTATTCATTGTAAGGTAGCCAAGGAATTGAATTGTTTCCTATACCCAACACCAGAATGTCAAGTGATGGTTGCAAATGGAGGAACTATAAATTGCTATGGAAAATTCCACAATATCAAGAAAACCATGGGGGAATATGTGTTGAATATTCCAATTCTTTCCATTCCAATGGTGGCGGGTGCTGATGTTGTACTAGGAATACATGGTTACAATCTTTGTGGATGGTAGCTTTTAATTTTCACGAAATTTTCTTGAAATTTTTTTCGAAAGGAAAGGAATTTGAATTACGGGGTTTCACAGGGAATCTGGGAAAGATAATAAGCTCTAATTTCATGACAAATTATGAGGCATAAGAATGAGGCATAATTGCACAATTATGCTCACTATAAGTTTCAACATCAAAATCATCTATTTCCCCAGATCTCCAAAAAGTCTTGGACAATCATTCCAAGGTGTTTGAAACTCCCCAAGGACTCCCACCTATTCGTGATCATGATCATGCTACTCATTTGATTCCAGGAAGTGTTCATCCAAACATCAGGCCTTTCAGATATCCTTATGTCCAAAATAGCGAAATTGAACATATGATTGCAGAAATGTTAAAGGCTGGTATAATTCAACCTAGTCAAAGTTCTTTCTCTGCTCTAGTAGTATTGGTGCACAAGAAGGATGGATCATGGTGCATGTGTTCGGATTATAGGGAGCTCAATAATCTCACTATTAAAGATAAATTTCCCATTCCTGTGATTGATGAATTATTGGATGAATTACATTGAGCAATTTATTTTTACAAGTTGGATCTTCGTTCAGGGTATCATAAAATTAGAATGAAGATTGAAGATATTCTGAAAACAACATTTCGAACTCATGAGGTTCATTATGAATTTTCGGTCATGCCTTTTGGCCTTACCAATGCACCTTCTACATTTCAAGGGTTGATGAATTCCATTTTCAAACCCTTCCTTAGAAAATTTGTGCTAGTATTTTTTGATGATATACTAATCTACAATAGGTCTTTGAAGGATAATGTTCAACATGTTGACAGGGTGCTCAAACTATTAGAGGAGAAACAATTATATGAAAACACATCCAAATGTTTCTTTGCAGTACAAGAGGTGGAATCTCTGGGTCATATTGTATCTCATGAGGGTGTTAAGGTAGACCCTAAAAAAATTAAAGCCATTAAGGAATGGAAAGTCGCCACAACCATAAAGTAGTTGCGAGGACTTATTGGGTTAACGGGGTATTATCACAAGTTTGTTATTAATTATGGGAGAATAGCAGCACCTCTAACTACATTATTGAAGAAAGATGCATTTTCATGGACTCCTGAAGAAACTAAGGCCTTTGAACATCTTAAAGAGGCAATGTGCCTAGCACCGGTCTTAACTACGCCAGACTTCACAAAAACCTTTATTGTGGAATGTGAAGCCTCAGGAAATGGAATTGGTATTGTTTTAATGAAAGAAGTAAGACCCATTGCATTTGAAATTTGTCCAATCAAAGGAAAGTATTTACAAAAATATATTTATGAGAATGAAATTTTGGCAATACTACATGCACTAAAGAAATGGTGACCTTACCTAATGGGAAGACACTTCAAGGTAAACAGTGATCATGATAGTCTTAAACACTTTTGTAACAAAGAATATCTTTAGAAGAGAATCAAAAATGGGTCACAAAGATGTTGGGTTATGACTTTTAAATCATCTACAAAAAAGGGAAGATAAATTTTGCTGCAGATGCACTCTTAATAAAGGATGAAGAGGTGGAAGCATTGCTTTGTGCCATTTCTATTATCCAACCAGATTGGATAACCGAAGCAAGGGATGAATGGAAGAAGGACAAAGAAGTGTGAACAGTCATTCAAAAGTTGCAGCAAGATCCTAGTACATATGATACATTTAGTTGGAAAATTTATTCCTTATGGTAAAAATATTTCTTATATATCTATAAGAATTCCCAACTAAAACAAAAGATTCTTTCGAAATTCTACACTTCTCATTTAGGAGGACACTCAGGATTTTTAAAAACTTACCATAGGTTGAAGAAAGATTTTTTTTGGGATGGCCTTAAATCTGATATTCAAAATTTTGTGGCATAATGTTTCGTTTGCAAGAAAAATAAAGTTGAGACAATTAAGACCCCAGGTCTTCTACAACATTTATCCCTTCCAAGTCAACATTGGGAGGAGATTTCAATGGATTTTATCATAGGTTTACCTAAGTCTAAAGGAAAGAGTGTCATCACGGTGTTAGTTGATATAATTACCAAGTATGCACACTTTTGTGCATTATCTCATCCATTTAAAGAAAGTATATTTGCTACTACATTTATGGAAACAATTCAAAATCTACATGGAAACCCAAATATTATTTTAAGTGACAGAGACCCCATTTTTACTGGAAATTTTTGGATGGAATTATTTTCTTGTTTGGGTACTCAACTAGCTTATAGATCATCTTATCATCCTTAATCCGATGGTCAAACTAAGATAGTGAATAAATTTTTGGAAGGATATCTTCGTTTTTTTGTATCTGATAAGCAAACATAATGGCTCAAGTGGTTAGCTCTCACTGAATGGTGGTATAACACTTCCTTCCATACTGCAACAAAAATGACCCAATTTATGGAACTTTATGGATATCATCCACCATCCATCACATCATCTTTAAGAGAAAATTCTAAGGTTCAAGTAGTGGAAGATCACATCAAGCATCAACAATAAGTTCTCCAACTCTTAAAGGATAACCTAAATTTGGCACAAAATTGAATGAAATAGCAAGAAGATCAACATTGCAGTGAGAGAATTTTTGATGTAGGAGACTGGGTATTTTTACGGCTACAAACATACAAACAAATGTACCTCAATCAAGCTAAGAAGTATAATAAATTATCGCCAAAGGAATATGGCCCTTACAAGGTGTTGCTAAATATTGGTACTATGGCATACAAATTGGAGCTTCATGCTTCTTCGCGAGTGCATCCAATTTTCCATGTTTCATGCTTAAAGAAGGCCATAGGTGACAAACTTCTAGTTCAAACAATATCTCCAAAACTTGATGAGGAAGGAAAAATCATATTGGAACTTGAAGAAGCCACGGAAACAAGAACTCAATAGCTACGAAATCGATCAATTTCAGAGTATCTCATCAAGTGGAAGAACCTAACCAGTGAAGATTCTACATGGAAGGATGATAATTTTATACGGAATCATCTGAAGCTACTCAAGCATTGACGAAAACACTTTTTTGAAGGAGAGGGGCATGTTAGGTCCCTATATTACTAGTATAGTCCCTTATTGTTGTTAGTGTAACCCCCTTATTGTTATTGTTTTACCCTTGTAACCCCAATATTGTTATTATTGTGCGCTTACATTATTATTTTTAGGTCCGCTAGGATTATATTGTGACCCCATGGACTCCTATATATAGAAGGAGGTGTTGTCATTTGAATCATCCAATATTTTTTCATTTATTTCATGTATTGGAGGTTTCCCCCTCAAAGTGGCTGATTTCTAAGGCATTGATCTCTCTTTTATTCTATTTTTGGAGCTGGTTTCATAATAATATCCTTGGGTGAAAACTGTTTGAGGCACCTAGGGTAGGCATGTGGGCTGAAAACCTCTGCTAATTCAGGCCACCTATCTTAAAAAGGGGGGGGGGGGGTGGGAAGGAAGAAAAAAGAATCAGAAGAATGACACAACACCTATGCACTAACCTTGTTTTGTTTTATAGGTTGTTGATCAATGAAAATTTGGACGAAAGGAGAAACATCCCTTCTATATCTCTCTCTCCTATACCTATCCACTCCATGTCCAACCCCAACATGCACTCATTCATCCATTTCTCCAACTAGGTGAGAAAAAAATCCAATTTTCTCTTACACTCTATAGTGCTATTCGATGTCCTAGGCTACTAAAGGATTTCCGGTAGTGCTACAGGAAATCGTGTAATGCTACAGTAAAGTCCTCCAAGGATGGATAAGCTCACCCAATGCCACCTAACCCTCAAAAGGACATGAAAAATCATTTTTTCTACCTATTTCTACCATCCTAACCATCACTCCACCCCATGCATAAATATTCTCTCATCGAACCCTTTATTTTGCCATTGTGAGCTAGTTTAGTTAAATCCTCACAAAGGACCTCTCCTCTCATTTCCTCCTCCATTACACCACTCCATTCACTTCCTAACACCACCCCTAGCATCCATATCTATTTTTATTCATTCCTCAAGTTAGTTGAGCTCCAAAACTGCAACAAGGAAATTGCTACAAGAATATGATCATTTCATGTAGCAAATATATGCATGCAACCAACACATCAAAAAGGTTTTAGATGACTGAGGAAGATGGCTCCTGAATATCACCAAAGGAATCTAGAAGAGAAGCTACACTATTAGTAGCACCTGAGGGTCTCCATGAGGTACTTGAAAAAGAATCAACAAGAAAAGACAATAAGCACCTCACTCAGAAAATAAGCTCCTCACTTAGAAAAATTAAAAAAAAACAACACAAAAAATAAAATAAAAAATCACTTGTGACCATAACAATGCTCCAACTCCATACATCAAAGTATCATGCCACTCATCATCATCAATTAGGCTCAGGTATGGCTCCCTCACCCTCTCTCTATGCATCATTTGAATAAAATGAGTAAATGTCGAGAAAATAGATTTTAATAAGAAAAAAGGTGGCCAATTAACTTGGCAACCCTCGAATAGTTAGAGTAAAAAGTTAGTGGAGCTTACATGCCACATGGAGATGTCACATTAGTTAAGGGAAATATCACGAGGAGTTGGATTTGATTCTGAGGTAGGAGGGAACGATTGGCTCGAGTGGGACTAACAGTCCAAATGAGGAAACCTCGTGCCAAATCCACATCAGAACTATGCTCCAAGTTTGCACGATTTGGAATAAAAAGTGTACTTTGGCTCATTTCCCCTCATTCTATTTTGCATTCTGAGATCAATTAGTAAGTGTTGAAAGAGAAACTACAAGAAGCACAAACATAGAATGCAATATTGAATTTCCAACTGTAGCAAAAAGAAAAACAAATTTCCACCATCGAAGACCTGTGTATGGAGGCAATAAAACACATGCATCCCTCAAACTCTTATGAAGTTTACCTCAAGGAGAAGTGGCTAAATTTCATATCAAAACAATAGAATCATATGGGTCATTTCCTTTCCAGAATTACAGGAAATTCATTGATTTTTGCAATCATTCCAACATAGAAGATAGGGAAAATTGGAAGAGTTTTACATGCATAATATTGTCTTAATTGATATAAATGGTTGGGGACCCTAACTCTAAGTTGGGGGATATGCAACTGATGACCCTAACCTCTTGGATGACCAATGCAGAGGCCAGGGAAGAGGATGTTAAAAATGTGATGAAGAGAGAAGTAAAAGAGCCTCTCCAAATCAGGGCAGAGCTAATCAGCCCTAGTGGGCTCAAAAACAAACACCTAATGATAGCCAATGATGTGAACCTTGCAGAAAAATATCTCAACACCTAAGCACAAGAAATTGCACATTATGACGACATCTCTAAACTGTTGGGAGAGGAGTGTGTGATGGCTTGTCAGAGAAGATGTAATGGCCTCCTACTTAGCCTAAGAAACATGGAGTATCATACTCCAGATAGATTGAGAACTGCACTAGAAAGAGAACCTTTATACAAAAGGGCCATGCAAACAATGAAGATCAAATGGCTTGGATTAAAAATTAGTCCACCTTTGTTGTTGTGACTAAGTGAAGGAAAATATGAAGCTGAAAAGGACAAAGAATTGGGAGTAAGTAGAAAAGAATGCAGTATTCTACCCTCCTGAGGGGACTCCTTCCATGATACCTTGGGATGTCATAGAGGCCACAAGGGCACTAAAAGAAATGAAGAAAGAGAATTGAGTTGCTTAGAGGATGAGAAACCATTTGGTAGGGGGTGATAATGAGCAACATCATTAGGTACATTCTAAGGGGCTAATTGCCACCTTTTTAACTTAATTATTCTCTCTTCCTCACATTTAATTGCATTTTTTCATGTTTTTCTAAGCGAGAATGGTGTAGTAATGGTTTTCATGCTTCGATGCCTAATGCGGTTTAAATGCACGAAAATCAGGGGAATATGCCATTTTTTAGGAAGATTTCACAATCAGGGCTTGGAGTAGAAATCAAGGAGTTATTGTAGGAGGGTTGACCACCTCCTTAACTCTTAAAGGCAGCCAATATCTCCTCAAGATTATCCTCCAACAACTTGAAATCAAAGGCAACTAAGAAAGTGAAATATCAAGGGTAGCAAAGATCCACTTCTCTCGAGTTTCAAGGGAACAAATACCAACTTTTTAGGGACCTGTTGCTAGCTACCCTTTAGCATAAATAGGCTAGAGAAAGAGATTACTAGGATTCAATTTTTTGATGTAGCTAGAGCACTCTTGGATTTTATATTAGACATTTTTTACTTTCATTTGTTATGTACAAGACTAGTTATGAAATAAAATTAGCATTTGGTTTTTTCTCCACTGAGTTGGTTTCAGGGAGTTGAACTTCTGGGTTAGGGCCCAATCCATTGGCCTCAATCTCTCTTATGTACTTTTTTTTTATCTTATGTTCGAGTATTTAATATCTTTTATCTTATGTTGAGTAGCATATAAAACCTCAAAATTGTGTGCTAAGCCTCCCTCTCTCACCTCTTTTGTTGGAGCTTGAGGAGGAAGGTCTTCCACCACAGACAAAAATGTATTTTAGTTTATTATTTCTTGGAAAATTTAGTTTACTTTGATTATTATGAACATGTTGTAGATGCAGAGGTAGATTTCTATTTCAGTTTCATAGGTAGGTTTTTTTAAATTCAAATCATCTTTTCCACTATTTTTATATAAGTTTGTCAGTGATGAATGCATGAATAAATAGTTTTATTGAAGGTTCGAATAGAGAAGAAGAGGAGGACCCCTTCAGCACCATCAACTTCAATCTTCACCCTTCATCAACCACCTTCCATCCAAGTCATCGACAACCCTGTTTTTTGGAAATCACCACCACATCACCATGAGCCACCTTGAAGGTGAAAGATAGCCTTTGTGAAGAGTTCCGGGCTTGGACAAGGGTTTGGATACCCTTGATTTACCTAGATCAACCTTCATCCCACCTCTCCTAACCTTTTTCTTTCCATTTCTAGCCTCAAAATCCATATAGCCTGTTTCCTGTAGATTTCCAGGACATCCAGTAGCACTTCAGGAAATCTTGTAGCAGCTTCCTATTGTTGGAAATATTGAAGGGGGGGGGGGGGGGGGTGAATCAGTATTCCTTTAAATTATAGCATTAGTTAATCTCAATTATTATCAGTGTTTGTAAAATGATAGCAGCAAACAAGAGGAACACAAATACACACAGTTTTTATGGTGGAAACCCACTCCGAGACAAAAACTTCCTAATGCTTTTCTAATAATTATTTAATATTCAACTCCAATTGAAAATAAAGCTCCAACTTCATAGAATATAGAAAATAATTCTTCTCCAGCTCCCAGTAGATGGATGCTCCAATGCCCTAGATTCTTTAGTAGTCAATTGAATGGATGCCCCAACACCCAATGAGCTACAACTCACCCTAGCACCACCCTACCACCCTGTAGAAGAATAAAAGAAGAATGGACTCACGTACCATGGAAAATGGTCCATTGTACAATGATATAGAATGATGTAGAAGAATAAGACACACTATAACATAACCCTAGCTATGACACAACCACCTAATGATGATCCTAGACCACCTGACACTGCCTCTTCAACTCTTGGCAGATAGACACTAGTACAATTTGTACAATAATGTTTTTACAATGACTTAGTACAATGATACCTTTACAATGATTGTATGCAGTGATGCCCACTTGAAGAATTCATCTGATGAACTTCTTGCTGTTGTTATGTACCTTGGTTTTTTCTCTTGTCATGCTACCCTCTACTACACCTTACTTTCCTTTGCTTCCCTAGAAAGTCTGGTCCTTTGCAGCCCTTGACAACACATGATCTAGCTTTTTCTTTGCCTTCTAAGAGCTTGATATTGAATCTGGTGTATCTTTGTTATTTCAGTTCTCCAATATCTGATTTTTGGTACTACAGTAGTCCTCCAAGTCATATTTCCAATGCCACAGGTCTGACCCAATTTTGATTCTTCAAGAGAAAGTTATACCCAATCTCCCACAATGCCCTAATTATGGACTGTTTCCACAAAGCAAACTTGTATGGCATGCCACGTATCATTGTTTCTTCATTTGGCTCTAAATTTTAATAGAACGAAAACTACAAACTGTGAAATATCTGTCACTTTTTACAGAATTCCAATCCGATACTCAAAGGGAGAGTTATGGCGATTTTACCAAGGTCACTTCTTTGAGATAAATTTCAGGAGCCTGCAAAAACACTGACTTCCATAGATCATATATCCAATAATATTGTGCACCATGATCTGAAATTTTCACAGAAGCTTCCTCCAGATTTTGGCTTCGCCTCATAAAAATTTCAGCTTATGAACCTTCGTATAAGAAAAGTTAGAGCGAAAATTCCACGATGACCTATATCATATGGAAAAATCCCTTGCATGAGGAGGATATGAGGATCACAAATTATATAAATGATTAGGTTGAGAGGGGCTTCAACAAGTGAATGTGGGAGGGATTTTAGGAGCTTAAAAAATATTAATTATGACTTTTCAATGACCCATGCCATAACCCCATGGGGTTTTAGCCCACTAACTGGCGATACAAACTTCAAACATGAATATCTCTCAAAACGTGAAGAATTACGTGGCGTGCCATATATCAACGGAAACATCTTCGCAAGTAGAAACCATATAAAGAATTCCTAAACCTTAATATAGTAATTTTGTAGGTCAAAATTCCCATGCAATATTGGGTTAGCCCCTGGTGCTACTTGGGTTGACATCAATGACAACTGTTGATCAACAATCTCCCCCTTTAGCATTGATGGCAACACAAGTACTCTCCTTGCGATCATGACACCTCTTCATACAACATTCTCTCCCCCTTTGACATCAATGGCAAAGGGTAACTCCCCCTGAAACACAACCATCCTGTGGACCTGTACACACTTCCACTCCCCCTAACACACAACCATCCTGTGGACCTGTACACACTTCCACTCCCCCTTTATATTCTGAATAAGGAAAATATAATGAGAACTTGGGAGAATTCCCAAGCTTCTGGTGAAGATATTCCAATGCTTCACGAGTACTCTCACGATCATCAACACTTCCTGCCCAATCTGCAGCTGTAAAGGAATGAATAATGAGATTTTTACCCTTGGGATACCACAAGCCATATTCTGTTTTTCCCTTTAGATATCGTAGAATTATTTTGATGGCAATAATATGTGATTCTTTTGGTGCTGCTTGGAATATTTCTTCTTGTCCAACTGATTGCATAACATCTATCCAGGAGGCTGTTACATATAGAATACTAATAATCATAGATTTGTACAAATTTTGATGCACATCCTTAGATTAGTCGTCTATGCTCAATTTGCAACGTGTTACCATTGGAGTAAGGATGGGTTTGAAATCTTCCATTTTAAATTTCTTGACCATTTCCTTGATGTACTTGGCTTGACATATAAATATTCCTTTCTCTTGCTGAGATATTTGAAGCCCTAAGAAGTATGTGAGCTCACAAAGTAAAGACATTTCGAAATCACTTTGCACCTTTGTAGCAAAATTCTTACTTAGTTGATCATCATTGCTACCAAATATTATATCATCCTCTTTAGCTATTAGACATGATTTAGTTCTTTCATCTAGAACATATATGTCGTTTGGAGCTCGACTTGCTGTAGCCGCAATTTCACCATACATGCCTTTCCTGATTTCACATTTTGTGGAGTTGAATAGTATTATGTGTCCTTGATCACACATTTTTCCAACACTGAGCAGATTGTGTTTCATGTTTTCAACCAATAGAACATTCTTGGCTAGAGCATCTTTGCTTCCGAGAGTGACAATACCTGATCGTATAACATTTGAAGATCCATCATTTCCAAAGGACACGATTCCATCCTTCTTCTCTTTCAGAGATACAAATTTATTTCTATCTCCAGTCATATGCGTTGAGCAACCGCTATCAACATACCACACATCTTTTTTGTTTTGAGCCTTGAAAGCGAGAGCACAATTATCAGTCTTCTTCTTCTTCCATGTTCGTTCGTTCTGTGGCTTTGAAGATTCTTCTGGAGGATTTTCAAGTCTGCAGTCTTTCGCTATGTGTCCAAAGTTTCGACATTTGTAACATTCAATATTATTTCTTAAATGTTCAAATATATTGAGTTTCACTAAGACCTTGGAGATTCATATTTGACAGATCTCCTAGAATTGTATTTGTTCCTAGGGTACATGCAGCATTCTATAACTTTATAACCAAATTTTCCACATGAATAACAGTAGCCATAAAAAATATGTTGGTACTTGGATGGAAATTTTTGTCGAGGAATTGTCTTCCAAGGTTGTTCTTGTGAATCGTGTCCAATGAAGTCTACATGCATGTCAGATCTCATAGGTTCATTGTATTTTGTTGTAGAAGGTCCTGCTTCTTCTTCTTTGTAACACATGCCAGTTCTATCGTTGTAAGATCGTTGATTGTTGATGAGTTCTTCCAATTCCCTTGAGTCGTTGGCATAGTTTTGGATATTTTTTCCTTTCTTCACTTCCTCACGTAGCGAGACTACTTCAGCTTCTAATTCTTCCCTTTCTTGGTTGCTTTCTTCCAACTTCTTTTGAATTGACTCTTAAATGCATTCGTGTTCTTTAACTTCAATTTTGAGACCTTGAACTTGTTCTTCGAGAGTATTGGAACATATCTTCTCTACTTGAGATATTTTATAAGCCTGATTGCTTCCTTATCAAATTCTTCTATGGTCAATCCTTCTTCTTCATTATTTGATACCTCTTGTTTATTGTGCTTGGGTTTATTGTGCTTGGCCATAAACAATACTCTCTCAGTGGCTTCTTCTTCATTATCATTGTCTTCATCGAATGATGAGCTATCTTCTTTAGAGAGAAAGTTCCTTTTGGATCCTTGCTTGTTGAATTTCTTAAAGCATTTCTTTCCTTTTGAGTTGCCATCACTTCTGTTTGGACATTTTGCTGTGAAATGCCCAACCTCATTACAACTGAAACATATCAATGGAAGTTTACCTTTGAAGTTTCCCTTACCAATTTTTAGTTTTCTCATGAAGAAAGCATATTCTTCATCCAAAAGACCTTCTTCATCATCTCCCTTTTTTTCACACTTGCAGGTGCATGTCTTTTCAATTGAAGGTTGTTTATCCTTATTGGTTTTCTTAGATGCAACGAACATAGTTTCTAGATGCGAAATACCCTCTTCTTAATCAAGTCTCATTTCATATGCTATGAGAACTCCATGTAATTCCTCTTTGCTGAGTTTTTCCATATTTGCACTGTATTCTAAGACCGATACCTTTGGGTTGAATCTTCCTGGTAACGTTCTAAGAATATTTCGTATAATATTCTTCTCATCAACTAGCTCTCCCAATCCTTCTGGAGTATTGGTTATTTCATCAACGTATTGGAAGTATGTAGCAATGTTGCAATATTCTTTCATTCTGAGTTGCTCAAATTTTTCTCTATAGATTTGAAGCTTTGCTTCTTTGACATTTGAGTCACCTGCATATATATTCTCAAGCTTGTCCCATACATTTTTGTTGGTTTTACAACCCAACACCTTATGATAAGCAGATTCAATAAGTCCACTGATAATAATATTATTTTCTTTTGCATCATTTACCAAATTCTTCTTACCTTGTTCATCCGTAGTTGATGTAAATCCATTTTGAACAGTGTCCCATACTTTGTAACCTTGTGCCAAGAGATAGACCTCCATTATTCCTTTCCAGAGTGCATAATTATTTTCATTGAATAGAGGTACACCATTCTTGGTATGCTCCATGACCTCCTTCCAGCTGTTAAAATTCTATTGAAGGAACCAAGCTTTTATACCAATTGTTGGAAATACTTGGGGGGGGGGGGGGTGAATCAGTATTCCTTTCAATTAGAGAATTAGTTAATATTCAATTATTATCAGTGTTTGTAAAATTATAGCAGCAAACAAGAGGAACACAAATCCACACAGTTTTTAAGGTGGAAACCCACTCCGGGACAAAAACCACCTAATGCTTTTCTAATAATTCTTTAATATTCAAATCCAATTGAAAATAAAGCTCCGACTTCATAGAATATAGAAAAGAATTCTTCTCCAAATCCCACTAGATGGAAACTCCAACGCCCTAGATTCTTCAGTAGTCAACTAAATGGATGCCCCAACACCCAATGAGCTACAACTCACCCTAGCACCACCCTACCACCCTGTAGAAGAATAAAAGAAGAATGGACTTCCGTACCATGAAAAATGGTCCACTGTACAATGATATTGAATGATGTAGAAGAATAATACACACTATAACATAACCCCAACTATGACACAACCACCTAATGATGATCCTAGACCACCTGACACTACCTCTTCAACTCTTGGCAGATAGACACTAGTACAATTTGTACAATAATGTATTTACAATGACTTAGTACAACGATTGTATGCAGTGCTGCCCACTTGAAGACTTCATGTGATGAAATTATTGTTGTTTTTATGTACCTTAGTTGCTGCTCTTGTCATGCTACCCTCTTTTGCACCTTGCTTTGCTTTGCTTCCCTAGAAAGTCTGGTCCTTTGCAGCCCTTGACAACACATGATCTAGCTTTTTCTTTTCCTTCTAGGAGCTCGATATTGAATCTGGTGTATATCTGTTATTTTAGATCCCCAATATCTGATTTGTAGTACTGTAGTATTCCTATAAGTTGTCTTTCCAATGCCATAGGTCTGATCCAATTTGGATTCTTCAAGGGAAAGTTATACCTCTTCTCTCACAATGCCCTAATTATGGACTATTTCAGCAGAGTGAACTTGTACGACATGCCATGTGTCACTATTTCTTCTTTTGGCTCTGAAATTTAATAGAATGAAAACTACAGACTGTGAACTATCTACCAATTTTTACGGAATTCTAATCCGATACTCAGAGAGAGAGTTATGACAATTTTACCAAGGTCACTTCTTTGAGATGAATTTCAGGAGCCTGGAAAAACACTGACTTCCACAGATCATATCTCCGAAATTATTGTGCACCTTGATCTAAAATTTTCACAGTAGCTTCTTCCTCAGGATTTTAGCTTCACCTCATACAAATTTTAGCTTCTGAACCTTCGTAGAAAAAATGTTAGAGTGAAAATGCCACGATGACCTGTTTCAGACGGCAAAATCCCTTGCATGAGGAGCATATGAGGATCACAAATTATATAAATGCTTAGGTTGAGAGGCGCTTCAGCAAGTGAACATGGGAGGGATTTTAGGAGCTTAAAAAATATTAATTATGACTTTTCAATGACCCATGCGGCAACCCCATGGGGTTTTAGCCCAATAACTGGGGGTACAAACTTCAAACATGAATATCTCTCAAACTGTGAAGAATTATGTGGCGTGCCATATAAAAACGGAAACATATTGACAAGTAGAAACCATAAAATGCATTCTTGAACCTGAATATAATAATTTGGTTGGTCAAAATTCCCATGAAATATTGGGTCAGCCCCTGGTGCTACTTGGGTTAACATTAATGATAACTGTTGATCAACACCTATAACAGTGCCAAACATTGTCTCCTTCGGCCCAAAATCACTCTTTCACCTCGTCTATGCCTAGACAAGCCACCAATAGACCTTTACTCTGAACCTTTGGTCTAGGGAATCTCTTAGACCACATCAGGGCCTCCTTTTGCTAAAAAACAAAGTCATTTAAAAGTGTAATTAGCTCATTGTTAGATTCATTATTAAACACAATAATTAAAGATGAGATAGATAGGACTCAAATAGTCATTTTTTTAGTATGTGTGCTCTATATTAGTTTCATTTTCTACAATTAAATTCAACAATATTGATTATGAATGCCACTTGGTATAATTTCCTTCTTGCATTAGCTTAAGTGTGAATTTATCTTTCTGTAATATCCCAAAATGGGAAAATCAGCAATACTTGTACAAAAAACACATTTTTCAGAAATATGAGCATCAACATGCAGCCCATGAATCCATTAGATATGACATTATTGAACTTAGATCTAAGAGGAATTCAGAAACAAATGACTTTTTCCTAGTTAAACATGCCTCCCATGCTCAAAACAACCCAAAAACACTGAAACCCCAAGACTGCAACACACACAAATTATTGCATAAATAGATAACGCAGTTATTTGAGGGTTATACTCAGAAAATGGAGAGACAAATCATATCTTCTATTATATTAATCAATGAGGCATAAAAACAAAGATCTAGTCTCTTTTCACATAGATCCAAGATGACCCGATAAGGGTTTCTTGACAGAAATGATATAAAAGAAATAATTGTTGCAAATATATTGTTGAACCATGCTATATAGTTGAATCTCTACATAAAAATGGTTGTAGACTCTCCTACTAGCTTTCCGGGAAAAACGTTGATCCTCCGCCTAGGAAACTAGCTCATAAAAGTGCGGTTTTAACCCTTCCCACTGCACACCTTAAGAAATAACACAGTTTCTGCAACGGACTGCATTTTTACTAAAGTTAACTACTTGGCCTAACACTAGATAGTGGAAAATGCAGCTCATAAAGCTCCTTTTAGATTTCTTAAACAAGATCTCCAAGAAAGAGTAGGGAATCCCCGCATGAGAAAACCCTTGCACTAAATAGTGTAGCAAACTTAGCTAAACAACCAAAGAATGCAAGAATTCTAAATAGACCACATAAAAAATATAATCTTCAATCATGCTCCATCTAGTTTCCATCCCCTCCATTATATATTTGATGAGCTTCCTCACCAAGGGTCCCACCCCATTATGAGGTTGCTTCCATGCAAAGGTTCCTCCACCAAAATTACGTTGTCTCCATTAGTCTTGCTCATCTATTTACAACGTTTTTTGATTTAGTCAATCTTGACTAGATCTTCATGCCTTGTCTCCTTTCACACTCAAGGTTTCTTCATTTTAACTAGCTAGATTGATCTTCATTCACATTGAGTTGTCTTTATTTAGGATCCACTCCTCATATAAAAATGTTGTTGACTTGGTCAAACTTGAATTTATCCACACATTTTAGACCGTGTTCACACATGTGGATGCTTTATCTGGTTATTATATGATCCCTTTTCACATTATGAGGGATTTTTATTCTACTTAAGCAATCTTATGATCCTCCTTGCCCATTTATTCATCTAACTAGATTTTAAGAGAAAAATTAATATTCCTATTAGTTGCATGCTAATATAGGAATATTACAGTCTTCCCCTCCCAAATGTTGCTTGTCCTTAAGAAACTGCAAGGGTGCTGCAAAATCTCCCCTCCTCCTCTTGTGGCCTCCTTATCCAACAGTCTCCACCATTGCTTCAGATTTTCTGCAAGAACTTTGTCTCCCAATGGTTCCTCCCAAGTGTGCAAGTTGGCCTTTGGTGGATAAAACAAATGGCTCTCATCATGAAAGAAGGGAAGGTCTATATGGAAACCTTCTTTCTGATCAATGGCCTCCTCAAGATAGAAGTGATGACAATAATGGGGAATTTCATCATTAATGAAGGACTCCCACCTCCATGCTATCATCCAAATGAAATGAATTACCTCCCGACTTGGTAATTCATAGAAAATATCCTCCCAATTACTCATGAGAAACATGTCCCAAGTGCTCCAATCAATCATATGGTCCACCTCATAAAGAAACAAGTGATCTGCTATAGTGTCCATATAGTTTCCCATGCTCCCCTTGGAACATGTAGTGCAAAAAATGTAGGAAATTTCTTTCCCCAAGGACACATCCCACCAATGTGTCTCTCCTCCAACCATGTCCTCAAAAAAGGTAAGAATATTTTCAGCATATGGAATCATAACTAGAGTCATGCTAGCTTCCATATGTAGTAAAGGAGAAGGACAATGGTCCCTCATATGCAACCAACGCAGTTTTACTCCTAACTTCCATAGAATGTGATATAACAAGTGTTCTTCCCCACACTTATTTGTTGTCCCATCCTTCTTATATGTTTGAAGAAGGTGTATTATAGTTGGTGCTAATGAAGCACACCATGAAGAATATAACATCTCCCCAAAATATCTTAGGGGATGGTCAACATCTCCATTTCTCTTGGCTCCAAGTAACCCATGAAACACATAAGAAAAGGTGCCCCCTCTTGGAGAAAAGCCTTGCATATGAGTGTTAAGAAAATGCAAGCATATAGTAGATACATCATGATGATTAAAATTACAAGTCTCACTATACACTCGATTCAAATCGGTGAGGTAACTCATGGATGAGCTCCCTCTCACACCCAATGAATAAGGAGGTGATGATGATAACTCTTTCCAAGAGCTATGTTCCTCCTCAACCAGAAAATGGTCCACTCACTTCCTCATATGAGAGTGCATCTCCTCTTTGAAGTTCTCCCACATGAATCCATCTAGGATAGTATGATATTCTCTAATGAAACCAGTGGGTTTTGAAAGAAGGATCTCATAGGCTACATTAAGTAGTTTCTCCTTGAGCTTGGAGTCTATAGCCAAATAGATATGATCTTGGGAATAAATGACTCCCTCAATTAATTTATACCTCCCATCCAATACTTGCTCATCAAGAACCTTACATGTGAAAAGGTCCTTGAGTATTCCATCAAGAGTTGGGAATCCCAATAAGGATCTAGGCTCCCCAACAATGATAGCGTTGTACAAATCTGAAATGCAGACCCTGTCATAACATGGCTCTCCTCTTTGACATGCTTGATGCCAAATTCACATGTTCGAGTAATATCAACTTCCTATTGCTGCCTCCTTTGCAGTTGATCTTGCTCAACACAATATTGAAGTAGATGGAATTCAACCTCCCCTTTGAAAGTCCTTGTCTTCCAAAACTTCCTCAATTTGGCCCATGCATGCAAGAGTGTTGATATCCTCTTGTCATGTTATAAATCTCTTTTGTGAGTGAAATTATCATTGGATACCCCAAAGATATGGATTTTCCACATGAAATCATGTCTATGCCATCATAGATTTCTGAATTTCCCTCTTTCAGCGCAAATAGCTGAGTGGGAGATAGCAATGTGTAATTCAAAAAATTGCTTATCTCTCCTTTGAATCCATGAAAGATTCTTTGCGATGTGTTAGTTTCTCCCAAGGCTCCTTCCTTAGCCAAGTATGTATATGTTTCCCATATTTGAGAGAACACTTTATTTTTCCTCCCATCAGGAGGTCTCCCCAATGGAATGCCTCCATGTAAAGAGACATCAAGGCATAGAGCAGGATGTGTATGTGTGTGGACAGATTTTTCCTTGCCTTCCTTACATAGATCCTCTTGCCTTCTTTGTGTATCAACCTTTTGAAATAAAGAGGGGTGTATTTTCCTCATCATGTGATGCTTGCCCTCCTCTTTTCCTTCTTCTATTTTCAAGATCTCACCATTTGATAATGATGGAAAATGTTGCACATGGTTTGTGCCACAATATCCATATGTGAGATTCTTTGGAGCTCCTTGCAAGAGTGCAAGAGTTTTTCTCCTTGGAGAAAGTGCTCCATCTCCCTCTTCATGAGGTCCTATATGTGTTCTTGTCATGACTGCATTATCATCTTCAGCCTTCTATTCCTCCTCTTCAACAGTTGAAAATGCCTCATCATCAATAAGAGACCTTAGATCTTGGTCTTCTTTTGAAGGAGGAATCTTCATGTCTTCCTCTTAAGAAGAAAGTTATTCATGCAAAGGGGACTTTTCCCTTGGAAACATATACAAGTTTCCATCCCCTTTAATGGTTTTCTGAAATGGAGATGAGTTTATGGACCCATCCAATCCATGTAAAATTTTTGTTTGATGTGGTTTGACAAGCTCCATAGAAAGCGTTTCATAATATTTTTTATCAAACCTTTCCACTATTCTTCTAATGAACTTTGCATAAGTCGGTGTATTTGCATTCTTTAAGGAAAAAGGTTCAAACAACCACCAAGAATAAGCCTTACCCTCAAGATGTAGCGTTGCTACTTTGATGGCTTCTTTGTCTGAAACTTGATGTTGTTGCACATAGGTGTCTAGCTCCTTCACCCAAGCCCTACCTGGACATTTAGGGGATCCATCAAAAGTAGATACGAATAATATACCCACACCATGATGCTTGATCCTTGTTCTTATTTCTTCTTTGATCTTACAAAACCCTTGGAAGTTCAAGTGATCTTTGTACCCCTTAGATTGAGCTTCATACTCCTGCAAATAAGCACCAAGAGTCTCCTTCTTTGGCACATCTCCTTTCTGCTTCTTCTTCTTCATGAAAAAGTGGTTGATAGAGCGTTGTAAATCTGATGATGTAGCTGAATTCTCACACCCATAAGATGAGGAATTAGAGCTTTTCTCATGTATAGATCTTGCAGATCTTGTTGAGGGACTTCTATGTCTTTCCCTCCTCATTTCTTTGATGTCTTTGCTTCTACCCTGTAGAGTTTGAAAGAGAAGTTTTGAGAACCTCTTTCCTCTAGAAAATAAAGGTTTTCTTTGATATCTCTTAAATATCTTCTCCTCCCCATGAGAAGACTCCATAATGGTTGTAGAACATAGGTTGAGCCAATATGATGGCTCTGATACCACTGTAATATCCCAAAATGGGAAAATCAACAATACTTGCACAGAAAACACATTTTTTAGAAATATGAGCATCAACAGAAAAATTCAGCCCATGAATCCATTATATATGACATTATTGAACTTCTAACTAAGAGGAAATAAAAAACAAATGACTTTTGCCTAGTTAAACATGCTTCCCATGCTCAAAACAACCGAAAAACACTGAAACCCCAAGACTGCAACATATAGAAATTAATGCATAAAGAGACAACACGGTTATTTGAGGGTTATACTCAAAAAATGGAGAGAAAAATCAGATATTATATTATATTAATCAATGAGGCATAAAAAAAAAGATCTAGTCTCTTTTTACATAGATCCAAGATGACCCGACAAGGGTTTCTTGACAAAAATGATATACAAGAAATAAATGATGAAAATATATGGCTGAATCACACGGTATAGCTGAAGCTCTACATAAAAATGGCTGAACATGCAAATAAATGGCTGTAGAATCTCCTACTATCCTTCCGGGAAAAAGGCTAATCCTCCTCCTAGGAAACTAGCTCATAAAAGTGGGGTTTTAACCCCTCCCACTGCACACCTTAAGAAAGAATGAACTTTCTGCAAGGGACTACGTTTTTACTGAAGGTAACTGCTTGGCCTAACACAAAATAGTGAAAAATACAACTCAGAAAGCTCCTCTTAGATTTCTTAAACAAGATCTCCGAGAAAGAGTAGGGAATCCCCGAATGAGAAAACCCTTGCACTAAACAGTGCAGCAAACTTAGCTAAACAGCCAAAAAATGCAAGAAGGCTAAACAGACCACATACAAAATATAATCTTCAATCATGCTCCATCTGGTTTCCATCCCCTCCATTATATAGTTGATGAGCTTCCTCACCAAGGTTCCCACCCCATTATGAGGTTGCTTCCATGCAAAGGTTCCTCCACCAAAATTATGTTGTCTCCATTAGTCTTGCTCATCTATTTACAACGCTATTTGATTTAGTCAATCTTGACTAGATCTTCATGCCTTGTCTCCTTTCACACTCAAGGTGTCTTCATTTTGACTAGCTAGATTGATCTTCATTCACATTGAGTTGTATTTATTTAGGATCCACTCCTCATATAAAAATGTTTTTGACTTGGTCAAACTTTACCTTTTCCACACATTTTAGACCCTTTTCACACATGTGTATGCTTGATGTGGTTATTATATGATCCCTTTTCACATTATGAGAGATTTTTATTTTACTTAAGAAATCTTATGAGCCTCCTTGCCCATTTATTCATCTAACTAGATTTTAAGAGAAAAATTAGTATTCCTATTAGCTGCATGCTAATTTAGGAATATTACACTTTCTTTCAAATAGCTAGATGAATCAATGTGATCTAGAGTAGTTTCTTTCCCGGGTTGATAAAGTAAAGTTGAGTAGCCTATGGGAGTTGCAGTACTCTTGGTGTAATACCAGGGCTCACTAGAAGTACCTCCCTTGCTAAGAGGGAGTGTTGATTTTTGAGTAGCTTTGGAGGTACTTCAAGCCCTAGGGTTCTAGGTTTGGAGGGTGAATCACCACAAAGTCATTTTTTGGCTTGGAACCCAAGGTTTCGGTTTTTCACCCATCAATTTTTTGGCTAAAATCATGGAGAATTTTGGACATGTGATGGATGGAGATGATAAAGGATGGTGAGGAGAATCCAATGCTTTGAGAATCATCAAAATCTGAGATTTCCTTGATGAATTATGAATTTTTGAAGTTGAAAATGATTTTTTTGGCATTCAAGTCATGTAGGCTTGGAGTGGAAATGTCCAAAAGACATGTCACTTAGGAAATTTAGTGGATCCCTTCTTATTAATATAAATATAAGGCGAGGAAGGTTCATTTTACACATCCACTTGGTGAAACACAAGGACAACAAAGAAGTGTAGATGACAACTCGTAGAGGAAAAGAGAGACACATATGTGGTGGCCTTAGAATATGAGTATCTTCAGTGAAGCAAAGGAAGTTTGGTTGGGCTCCTTTGAGACAGTTTGAAGGTGTAGTTAAGTTTACTGGAAGGCCACATTGATAGGGACCTATTATGGTCTAGTAAAGCATGGGAATTCCTCCCTGAAGTAGGATGTAATGATAACAAAATTGTGATGATTAGGCCGCAAGCCTGTAGTGGGTGTTTTGAGGATCAAACAAGCCCTAAACAGGGAGTTTTAGGAGCCTATTCACAGATCTATTTACCAACATTGTGAAGGGAAGGAAGCTGTATTAATTAGGTGAGTTTTGGCAGAATTCATGGATTGTTTTAGGCTATAGGAGAAGCCCTACCCAGTGACCAGAACTTTGTTCTTGAACAACAATCAAGAGGTATGTGATTAATCCATTAGTGACTTGCGTTGGATCCTATTATTTGAATGAGTTTGGACGTGATTAAATTTTCAGCCTGTAGGAGCTATCTGGAGGGCTTGACTTGGTGGTCAGAAGCCCCTCCCAGGAGAATATTTCATAGTGATCGGATTGGGTGCCATTGGATTGGTGGAGGGCAGTGTGTTGGTGACCTCTTGAAAATCAGACATAAAGATGTTGGAAATATGATGTAGAGTGTTGTCCTTAATGGCAACCCACTTGATGAAGATGATGGCAACCTACTTGATGAAGTTATTCTTGACTTGATGGACTTGGTAATGATGTAAATCTGATGTGATATGATGTGTCTCAGAGCAACTCAGATGTAATGATGAAAGGAATTTCAGTATGTGCTAGAAAAATGATGAAAAGTGTGTGTCTCAAGGCATACGCGGGTTTGTCTAGTAGAAGTAGCGTATGCACGCGGGAAAGTATGTGCCAAGTCGCGTATGCTCAATTGCGCTCTGAAAGTGTAAAACCAGGGGTTACTACCATGGTATTGACCCACTGTATTGAGCCCTGGGTTGTCTAGTTGACCCCGTCCAGGAATACCATCGGAAGAGGTGTGGTTTTGGCTCATGGTGTTGATAAAGGGTAAACCTATATAAGGAAAAGAAAATATTTGTACAAAGGGTGTGCATGTGTCTGGGCTTTAAATGAATACTTCACTCTGAATTTTATTTGTATGGTTGAACTCTGTTCTTAATCGATAGATCTGAATCTATGATGCACCCATGAATATGATGAAGGTTCAAAATCTCTAGATCTGGAAATGATGAATCTCTAGGATGATCTAAAAAGAAGTATTGAAGACCTGGCGCAAATCTATTGAAGATATTGAAGAAATCTGGGTAATTCCATAGATCTGATATGTTCTGCAAAGTTTATCTTTTATAGATCTATACGCATGTTCGTTTCATGAAAAGCACGTATATACACGGATCTGTTTAAACAAAGGAGCGTATGGACTTTTAGGGTTTTCTGAAAAGTGCACAGATGTATACGCGGGTTGCCTTTATTAAAAGCGCGTATATACGCGTCTGTTTGAAGTAAAGCGCGTATGCAATTTGAACTGATGGTTGCTCAAAGCTGATTGAGATTCTGCATATCTATTCTGAAGTCTGGGTTATCTTTGATATTCTGGTTACAGTGGTTTCACTGTTCTATTTGATGCTCTGGGAAAAGGACGTTTGTTGATAAGTGAAGGATTGTGTTGAAGCTGTTTTGATCCAGCTTGAAAATTGATGAAACGTGATCTGCAGTGGATCTGAGGGTTGAAGCCTTCAGTCTGAAAGTAGAAGCTTTCTGCGAGGAGAGGCTGGTGTTAATATCAGGGGGTAGTAGCTCCCTTCTAGGAGAGGCTAGTAAATGAGAGAAGGGGGTTGTTGCTCCCTTCCAGGAAAGGCTGGTAAACGAGAGAAGGTTGTAGCCTTCTGCAGGTGGGTGCTTGCGTGCTGGTATGAGTTTGTGCCAGTACATGTTGTAAGAAGTTTTCTTAATAATAAATATTGAAGACTGAGACGACGGCAGCGGTGGTTTTCTCCCAAATTGGGTTTCCACCTAAAAATCCTGGTGTTCATGTGTGATTAATTGTGTGTGATGATTAATCTGTTCTTTCTACACCTGTTTACTATTTCTGAACATCTGATAAATGAGCAATGCAATGATCTAAGTCATGAATTAAATGCATAATTAATTCACTGGATATACGCGAGTTCTATAAAGGATATCCACGTATATACGCGAGTTGAATTCAGGAAAGTAGCGTATAGGTTTTTAGAAGGAAATATCACAGTTTTATTTTCTAAATACTGATTCACCCCCCCTCTCAGTATTTTTCCAACAATTGGTATCAGAGCAGGTCCTTCTGAAAAAGCTTAGCTGCTAGAAGGAAGATCAAGCAAGATGAGCAATCAAGATGGAACAACATCTATCAAGCCTCCACTCTTTAATGGAAGAAATTTAATCTTCTGGAAAATAAGGATGATATCCTATCTTCAGTCTATGGGAGCAGATGTATGGGCCATTTTTGAACAAGGATATCAATATCCAGCCGCAGTACCAACGGATCCGACAGAAAAGAAGAATTATGAAACAAATGCAAAGGCGGTCAATGCACTATTGGGAAGTCTAACTGAATCAGAATTTGTTAAGGTTATGCAGCTGAATACAGCAAAGGCAATATGGGACAAAATCATTCTAAGTTATGAAGGAGATGCAAAGGTAAAAAGTGCAAAACTCCAAACTCTCAGAATTGAATATGAAAATTTGAAGATGCATAATGATGAGAGTGTTGCTAGTTTCTTCTTACGTCTTGATGATATTGTAAATCGTATGATAAACATGGGAGAAACAATAGCAGAATCTACTTTGGTTGAGAAAATCTTAAGATCACTAACGGCAAAATTTGAGTCAAAAGTTTCTGCTCTTGAAGAAAAACAGGATCTTCAAAATCTTACTGTCGTACAACTCCATGACATACTAACTGCTTATGAAATGAGAAGAGGAGGACCATCTGAAGTCAAAGAAGCCATCTTTAGAGCTTCTACAAAAGGGAAGGAAGTACAAGAAGCAGAAGGATCAGGACATATCTCAGAAGAAGATGAGGTAAATTTTGTAAAGAAACTTCAACTTGGCACAGGACAGTTCAGAGGTAAGCTTCCTTTCAAATGTTTTGATTGTGGAAGAGTTGGTCATTATGCTGCTAAGTGTCCTTATAAAGAAACTTCTGCAAAAGGGAAGGAAGTATCAAGAAGGAATAAGCACCGGTCTAGCACTAGGAAACGTTACTACACTCATGAAGACAGTGATGGGTTCTCTAATAGTGAGGAAGAATGTGAACAAGATCTTAGACTTCTCATGGCATTTGAATCTAAAGATGAAAATGATACTGTTGTGGATGCTCTAGAAGACAATGATTTTCTTGAAGAAAAAAATCAACTCAAAATTCGCTTAGAAGAATGTAAAATTCTCTTAGAAGAAAGGAAAATTACCATAGAGACTCTGAAAAAGAAGAATGAAGAAGCGAAGAAACACAATGAGAATTTAGAATGTGAAGTAGTAAGTCTAAGAAAAGAACTTGAGAAAGAAAAGACCCTGAATCTTAGATTTGCTAAAGGATCTGAAACCTTAGATGAGATTATCAAGGTACACCGTTCTCCTCTTATAAATACAGGTCTTGGATATACCGGAGAATCCTCTCAGGCTTCAGCACCAAATTATCTAAAAGCAGCTACAGCTGGTTTACTACATTCAGCCACTCAGCAAGGGAATAACAAATCTTTACAGGTAAAGCATGATCATCACAATTCAAGGAACACTAACAGGAATGTCTTTCAAAGAAGCTACTACCAACAGGTAAATTCAAATAGAAGATTTCATGATCGCAAAATTTTTTACTTCAATGGACAATGTTTCTCATGTCACAATTTTGGTCATAAAGCTGTTCAATGTGTTGCCTATAAAACCATCATGACAAGAGAAGCAAGAAAGAAAAGGATGGATATTGAACCAAAGAAGAACACCTATAACAAATTTTCTCCTCTTCAAAATGAAGTTGAATGTATTTATTGCAATAACTTTGGCCATTTAGAATCTGAATGTAGGAGCAAAGTCCAGCCAAAATAGGATTTTCCTTCAAGTTCCAAAGTATGGAAAAAGAAGGAATTACAGGTTGAAAATTGTGGGATAGCGTTATTTGCAGAAGGTGAATAAAATCAATGGTACATTGATAGTGGATGCTCAAGACACATGACAGGTGACAAAAGCAAACTTCTTGCATATAATGCTCTAGAAAAGGAAAAGAAAGTTACATTTGGAAATGATACCCCTGTTGTAATTAAAGGAAAAGGATTCGTGTTTTTAAAAGAAAAGGTGAAGGCTAATGATGTCATGTATGTGGATGGATTAAGGCATAACCTGTTAAGTGTAAGTCAAATGTGTGATCAAGGAACTGAAGTTGTCTTTAGTTCAAAAGAATGTGTGGTTCATGATCTTGATACAGGTAAAACTATTATAAAAGGCAAAAGAACTCCAAGCAACCTGTATGTATTGAAGAACTGCAAATATCAATGTTACTTGAGAAAATATTTAGAAAATTGGCTATGGCATAGAAGGCTGGGGCATCTGAGCTTCTCTCAAATCAACAAATCAAGCAGATTTAAAGCTGTTCGTGGTCTTCCCAATATTACTCTACCAGAGAGTATCATATGCAAATCTTGCCAATTCAGTAAGCAGACCAGAGTGCAATTTAATGCCAAATAAGGATCATCAAGTAAGCCTCTTGAACTTATTCATACTGACATATGTGGACCTATGAGGAAAAATTCACCACGTGGGGAAGAATACTATATCTTATTTATTGATTATTTCTCTAGGATGTGTTGGATTGGGTTGATTAAACACAAAGATGAAGCATTTGAAAATTTTCAGATCTTCAAAGCACTGGTGGAAAATGAATTAGATCTAAAAATCAAGTGTCTTAGATCTGATCGAGGAGGAGAATATAGATCAAATGAATTCCTTGAATTTTGTGAACAACATGGCATAAAAAGACAATTCTCTGTAGCAGGCACCCCACAACAAAATGGAGTAGCTGAAAGAATGAATAGAACAATTCAACAAATGGCTAGAGCTATGCTTGATGATTCTGGAACACCTGAAATTTTCTGGGGAGAATTAGCACATACAACAACAAACATTCTCAACAAGGCACATGTTCGGGTAAATAGTGACAAAACACCATATGAACTCTGGTATGGTAATTCTCCCTCTGTGAAGCATTTTAGAGTTTTTGGAAGTAAATGATTTATCAAAAATAATGATGAAAAGCTTGGCAAATTTGAACCTAGATAAAATGAAGGGATACTCCTTGGTTACTCATCTACAAGAAGAGCATACAAATGTTACAATAAAAGGCTTCGAAAGATTGTTGAATGTATTGATGTTGTCATTGATGACTCTCCTGCAGCCCCTAAAGAAGAAAAACAAACGACAGAAGAAGATGATGGTGACTATTGTCCTTATACATCAAATAGGAATGATATAGACAGTGGATCTAATGAAGAACCTGAAGATGATTTATTTGAAAAGGATCCTTCCAGATATGTTCAAAAGAATCATCCGGAATCTCAGATTTTGGGAGATAAGGCATCAGGTGTACAAACAAGAAGGACTCTTGTAGGATCCTCTAGCTATCTGGAATTTCTATCCACTATTGAACCACATAATGTCAATCAAGCTAGCAAAGATGAATGTTGGGTTCAAGCCATGAATGAAGAGCTTGATCAAATTGAAAAAAATGACACTTGGGAATTAGTACCAAGACCTCATAACAAAAATGTCATTGGAACTAAATGGATATTCAAAAACAAGTTAAATGAAAATGGGGATGTCGTAAGAAATAAAGCTAGAATTGTTTGCAAGGGGTATACTCAACAAGAAGGTATAGACTTTGAAGAAACTTTTGCTCCTGTAGCTAGGCTTGAAGCCATAATAATGTTTCTTGCTTTTTCAAGTTTTCAACAAATCAAAGTTTATCAAATGGATGTTAAATCTGCATTTCTCAATGGTGATCTAGAAGAAGAAGTTTATATAGAACAACCAGAAGGATTCATTTTGGGAAATGATGAAAATCTTGTTTGTAGACTTAAAAAGGCTCTATATGGGCTCAAACAAGCTCCAAGGGCATGGTATTATCGTCTTGACAAATATCTTCATCAACAAGGATTTTCAAAGGGGTCTGCTGATAGTAACTTATACACAAAAATTGAAAATGATAAACTTTTGATTGTGGTTGTATATGTTGATGATATCATTTTTGGAAGTAATGAAGAATCTATGAGTCAGAAATTTGCTTCTGTCATGCAGCAAGAATTTGAAATGTCTTTACTTGGGGAACTATCATTCTTTCTTGGCTTGCAAGTGCATCAAACTGCAGATGATATATTCTTATCACAAGAAAAATACCTTAAGAAAATTCTGAAGAAGTATGGCATGGAAGAGTGCAAACCTGTAAGTACACCTATGATAACCGGATGTAATCTCAGTTCTCATGATGATTCTCCCATGGTGAACCAACCAGATTACAGATCTATGATAGGAAGTCTACTTTATCTCACTGGGACTAGACCAGACATTATGCATGCAGTTGGGATTGTTGGACGATTCCAAGCTAATCCAAAAGAGTCTCACCTTCAGGCTGTCAAAATAATATTCAAATATATACAAGGAACTCAAGACTTTGGACTATGGTATCCAAAGAATGCTGATCTCACTCTTCATGCTTACACTGATGCAGATTGGGCTGGAAATGTTGATGATCGGAAAAGCACTAGTGGTGGTGCATTCTATATGGGGCCCTGGTTAGTATCTTGGTTCAGCAAGAAGCAAAGCTCTATTGCCTTATCTACAGCAGAAGCAGAGTATGTGGCTACCGCATCATGTTGCACTCAACTTCTTTAGATGATGAAAACCCTACAAGATTTCCAAATCAAATGTTCACCTCCTATTTCCATTATGTGTGATAATACAAGTGCCATCAGTATCTCAAAGAATCCTGTTATGCATTCCAAGACCAAGCACATTCCCATCAAGTATCATTTCTTACGTGAACAAGTGCTTGGACAAAAGGTGAAGTTGGAGTATGTTCCCTCCAAAGAACAAGTTGTTGATATATTTACCAAACCTCTGCCTAGGGAAGCAATCAAATATCTCAAACAGAAGCTGGGAGTAGTCTCTGCCATGCAGAGGATCAGATCTGATTAAAATTCTAAAGATTAATTTGGATACGCGGGTTTCCTGAAAGACAGTCGCGTATATACGCAAGTTTATCCACAGAAAATCGCGTATGGTTAGTTGCTGACAAATTTTGTTTGGGATCAGCATTTTTCAGCACATCTGTATTATTGTTTGATATCTCTGATACTGTATGGAATCTCTGGTGAAGTTTTATCTCTTATATTTCTGTTTCATTCCCTGATATTGGGAGAAGATGCCTTGATGATCTTCTGTTGAAAGTGTTCAGAATGCACAAGCTAAGGGGGAGATGAAGGAGTAAACTGATGTACAGGTTCAGGGGGAGCATTAGCCTTGCTGAGTACTATGCATTGTTGGCATTATGGTTATGAAATATGATTTCTCTCTCTTGGTAATGAAATGTCATATTTGTAATTTGATGAAAAGTTCATGTTGAGATCTATGATGAAAAAAAAAAATTGTAATATTCAGTCATGAAAGGACTTGCTTTTTTTTTTAAACCCTCTTGGTTGGGTATTTGAGTCTCATATGTACATCCACTTGGTTGGATCTTTGATGTAAGTATGAGTCCTTGGTGATAGGAAATGTCATAGAGTCATGTACTTCATTGTAGAATATGTTTGAAGATTCAGCATGAACTTAGGGGAAGCATGGTAACTTCAGTGCACATCAGATCTACAACGCTCTTCTATCTACATGAGGAGAAAACAACCTTGTGTTGGTTTTGATCCGCCCTTTGCTCTTGATGTCAAAGGGGGAGAGTGACATGGTGTTTGAATAGGGGGAGAATATCATTATGCTTAATTTATCTATCTGTTGTGATGATCAAACACCATCATGGTTGCCATCAAGTCCAAAGGGGGAGATTGTTGGCAATATGATGCAAAGTGTTGTCCTTGATGGCAACCCACTTGATGAAGATGATGGCAACCTACTTGATGAAGTTATTCTTGACTTGATGGACTTGGTAATGATGTAAATCTGATGTGATATGATGTGTCTCAGAGAAACTCAGATGTAATGATGAAAGGAATTTCAGTATCTGCTAGAACAATGATGAAAAGTGTGTGTCTCAAGGCATACACAGGTTTGTCTACTAAAAGTAGCGTATGCACGCAGGAAAGTACGTGCCAAGTCGCGTATGCTAAATTGCGCTCTAAAAGTGTAAAACCAGGGATTACTAACATGGTATTGACCCATTGTATTGAGCGCTGGGTTGTCTATTTGACCCCGTCCAGGAATACCATCGGAAGAGGTGTGGTTTTGGCTCATGGTATTGATAAAGGGTAAACCTATATAAGGAAAATAAAATCTTTGTGCAAAGGGTGTGCATGTGTCTGGGCTTTAAATGAATACTTCACTCTGAAGTTTATTTGTATGGTTGAAATCTATTCTTAATCGATAGATCTGAATCTATGATGCACCCATGAATATCATGAAGGTTCAAAATCTCTAGATCTAGAAATGATGAATCTCTAGGATGATATGAAAAGAAGTATTGAAGACCTGGCACAAATCTATTGAATATATTGAAGAAATCTGGGTAAGTCCATAGATCTAATCTGTTCTGCAAAGTTTATCTTTTATAGATCTATACGCATGTTTGTTTCATGAAAAGCGCGTATATACGTGGATCTGTTTAAACAAAGGAGCGTATGGACTGTTAGGGTTTTCTGAAAAGTGCACAGGTGTATACGCAGGTTGCCTTTATTAAAAGCGCCTATATACGCGAGTCTGTTTGAAGTAAAGCGCGTATGCAATTTGAACTGATGGTTGCTCAAAGCTGATTGAGATTATGCATATCTATTCTGAAGTTTGGGTTATCTTTGATATTCTGGTTACAATGGTTTCACTGTTCTATTTGATGCTCTGGGAAAAGGACGTTTGCTGATAAGTGAAGTATTGTGTTGAAGATGTTTTGATCCAGCTTGAAAATTGATGAAACGTGGTTTGCAGTGGATCTGAGGGTTGAAGCCTTCAGTCTGAAATAGAAGCTTTCTGCCAGGAGAGGCTGGTGTTAATATCAGGGGGTAGTAGCTCCCTTCCAAGAGAGGCTGGTAAATGAGAGAAGGGGGTTGTTGCTCCCTTCCAGGAAAGGCTGGTAAACGAGAGAAGGTTGTAGCCTTCTGCAGGTGGGTGCCTACGTACCGGTATGAGTCTGTGCCAATACATGTTGTAAGAAGTTTTATTAATAATAAAGATTGAAGATTGAGATGACGGAAGTGATGGTTTTCTCCCAAATTGGGTTTCCACCTAAAAATCCTGGTGTTCATGTGTGATTAATTGTGTGTGATGATTACTCTGTTCTTTCTGCACCTGTTTACTGTTTCTGAACATCTGATAAATGAGCAATGCAATGATCTAAGTCATGAATTAAATGCATAATTAATTCACTGGATATACGCGAGTTCTGTAAAGGATATCCGCGTATATATGCGAGTTGAATTCAGGAAAGTAGCATATGGGTTTTTAGAAGGAAATATCACAGTTTTATTGTCTAAATACTGATTCACCCCCCCTCTCAGTATTTTTCCAACAAAAGATAGCTTGACAGATGAAGCTGGTTGGGTAAATTTGATGAGCCTAATGTGCAGTACATTGATGAACTAGTGGACTGATAGACTGGAATATTGGAGCTCAGGGATTGGCTATCCTAGAAGAGGAGATTTCATAAGCATGTGTTCATTGTAGCAAAAGCGCATTGTAATAGTGATATATGGAAACCCTCCTGAAGATTCTAAAATGTTGTCTCATTATGGACTAAGGGGAACTAGAGAGTAGAATGGAAGTGAAGTACCGACAGGACGAGACACGACATAGAGGCTGCAATAAGATTGTCATTGTATCTTGTGTTCTTGTATTTGTGGATAGTTGAGGGTCATTATCCCTTGTATGGGAATCTCTAGACCTTTGCATTATTCAGTTGGTTTAATATAACGAATATTGGGTTGTTGTACGTATTTGTAGAATATTTTGTAAAAATTTGTCTATACTTGTGCATGTGTGATTTACCGTTATTTTTATTCCACTATGGAAAGTAGCTTTGTTGAGATTCTTGGTTTGGTAGCATCAAATATTTTAAGATTATATCCTAGATCGCAAGATTATGGAAATTCAACACTTAGCTACAGATTTCTCATGAAATATGATGCATTAATGTTGATGTGATCTAAATTTTTTAATAAATGCAACTTCATGAGTTACCAATGAATGTTTTACAGTTCATAAGAGAAATATTATAGAAAAAAGTTTATAAAATAATTGAGAATAGGGCACAATCTGTAAGAGAAATATTGTAGAAAATAATTATAAAGATAACTCTATGACACCATGCAATATATTATAGAAAAACAATAAAAATGAACCCAAATATTTATTGAATTAATATTATATCATGATACCACATTATGAAAAAAAACGTTCTTTGCTCCTAGTGAATTCTAGTTTTTATACTTTTTAAAAGTGTCTTTCTACTAAGATTTATCTCCTTTTACATTTCAAAATTCCATGGGTAAATACCATAGTTTAAAAAATACATGGGTGAATACCATGGGTGAAGATCACAAATTATGATAGTTATCTCCTTCTACATTTCAAAATACCATGGGTAAATACCATGGTTTAAAAAATCCAATGGTGAATACCATGGGTGAAGATCACAAATTACGATAGTAAAAAATAAATCATCAATAAATTCAAATACCAAGTGTAAATATCGTGGTTTACAAAATCCATGGGTGAATATGATGGAAAAAACTAAATCATCCCGCAATTACATTCTCACTTCACTATTATGATTTTTTTTTACTATCCATATTGCAAATATAATCCATGATTCTATAAAACATTGGTAGAAAAATAATTATGGGTGAATACCATGGGTGAATATGATGGTAAAAACTAAATCATCCTGCAATTACATTCTCACTTCACTAGTATGATTTTTTTTTACTATGCATATTGCAAATATAATCCATGATTCTACAAACATTGGTAGAAAAATAATTATTTACTATGGTAATTATCTTCCATTAGATCAATTTCCCTCCCCCCCCCCCTTAGGAAGAAGTGCTCCCCATTGCATAAAGTTTCGTCATTATATGAGGAAAATTGTGTTGAATTGGGTTCCTAGTGAACCATTATCCCTGGTGAAGAATATTCCTTATGTCAACCACTCAATAGAGTTGTATGTTCTATTGTGGAGTACCCTTTGTCTTGGTGTCCACAATCCCATCAGTTGTACCCCGAAACTTACAAAGAACCTATTTTTGTTTGTACTTAGCATTAGCTCTTAGTAGGGAATCATGAAACTATAGTTGGAAGTGTTGAAATTATTCCACAAAATTGGTTGCTCGATGGGAGGAATTTTTTGGTGAAGATGCAATGTGAAAGGTGACATCCATGGGAATTGTTGGCTAGAACATTGAACATGTTTAGAAACAACTAATAAAGTTTTAAATATCTCTAGTATAGACACATTGAACATATGGATGGTTTTTATCTAATGTAAGTGGATGTGTGACTTGGAAGAGTAGGGGTTCATTTCTAGGTGAGGTGAATATATACTTGGACCGTTCTACAAGATTTCCCACTTACTTTTGTTTTGTAGATAGAGATTGTATTGAAGATATGGTGGTTGCAGTGAATTTTTGCTTATCTTTTGACAAAACTATGGAAAGGAAAAAATTATAAGTATGAGAGACTACATTCTTGCATTGTTTTGCTGAGATCAATGATTTTGAAGTAATTGGAACTACCTTTGGTATCCTCTAGAGTTGATCCTCCAAAGTAACAACAACAATATGATGTCGAGACCCATAGAAAGCATATTGTTTCAACATATAAGGTTGTCCTAATAGAACATCACAAACTTCGAGTGGTGCAAAATCACACAATACCTCATCTGTGAAGGGATTGATGTTGTAGGACAGGCAACAATATTGACAGATAATGGGTGTAGTATAGGGTCTATAAATGTACCAAAAATTAATTTCTCAATTCGGATAGTTCATGAACTTTGAGACGCAGCACTGGAAATGCCAGAGAAATTCCTTGACAACCTGCAAAACAAGTCTCTAGTCTATCTTGCACATTAAATAAATGAAATATTGCATTAAAAGAGAATTCAAGAAAACACCAATCCAAACAATTAAAATCATGCGGGAAGTAAGAGGCAATTAACAATGCGAAAGGAAATTCTAATTACAAGGAAATAGAAAGGAAATAATAACTAGAAACCAACGCAGTGTCGAAACCATATCGAACATGTGGTGTTGACACCATATCGAAAGACTATAAATGATGGAATAAATTCAAAAGCGATTGAAATACTAATTCTGCTTGCAATAATCCTATGTGAAATTAAACTAAAAGCATGAGCATCATAACAAGTAAATATACTATGCAAATAACTTATGAAAGAAATTGAATTAATATAAATCCCTTGCATTCCTTGTCCCTGAAAATAGATCGTGTGGAACTATCTAGAAGTGTGAAGGAAAATAAATATTATTGTTTTCAATGATAGCGTAGTTTCCCTTTTTATGAATGTCGACTTTAAAACCATAAATACTCAAGTCAATCTGAGAAACTGGAATATTAATTAAGTGGGTCTCGATCCATTCAAGTTAACGTTACAGCTCATAAAGGCAATGTCGATCTTGTAAATTCAAACAATCTGGAGGGACGTAATTTAATATGAAGAAGTATTTCTAAGTGCAGGAAAATTCCTTAATACAACAAATTAAATCAATCTTGCAACTAAAAGGAAATGTTGCAACAAATCAATTAATTCCACAATTGAAAGGAAAATGTTGTAGTAAATTAAACAACACCAATCTGGAGAAGGGAAGATACTATAAATGATGAAAGAAACTTCACACAGTAAATGATAATTTAAATGCTAACTAACTTAAGAAATGAAGAGCAGTGTCGAGCTAGGCTGGAGGCCAACCCAACTAGCTCACACCCTTGATTAACCTCGTTCACACAACAGCTAAAATCATTAGATGCAATAAATAAATAGATACAACATAGATGAAAATTTCTTCAATTAACTCCTGAAATCAATTGTTACATTATGCAGACAACACTCAGCTCCAGCAAGATGAGAGGAGCGATCCACTAGTTTTCAAATACGTGAGGCTACATTGGGACAACTCCTCTTCCCTTTTGCACCTTCCTCCCATCATGCGCACTACCTCTGGCTTGATTGATTTCCAAATTCCTATCTCTTTAATTAAAATTAATTAATTGACTACTTGCTTCAGACAATTTATATAGACATTGAATTACATATTGGGATTTTAATAGCTAATCAGAAGATATGAGGGGATATTAACAATTTGTCGGAAATACAATTAGTTTGCAACCAAATGTTGAAAGAGGGAATGGTTATGGTGAATTGTTCCTCTTTTCCTAAAATGGATGTTGCTGGAAATTTTGTTTTCACTAATCGATTTTATCCTTGCATGAGCTGCTCACAGGTTGGCATGTGATGCTACGCATCGATGCTGTTGCTATTTTTTTCCACTGCAGGACCCATTGCAGTCAAGATATTTCTGTTCTTGCACTTGTACTTCATGTTTATGAAATGGAATGAAGAAGATTTAATTCTTTATCAGCCAGTGCAATTGCGTTGACAGATTGAGTTCTAGGGCATAGCCATAATCAGGTTGAAATTCATTACAACGTTCAAACCTCTATATCATAAACTGCGTAAGTCCTAGTGAACCCACGTACTTTTCCACACTTTATCTGCTAAATTCCACCAGAAGAAATGGGGTAAATTCCATCACAACCTTGCTGACACGACCAGTATAATAACCATGGTGCAAATCATAATAACGAACATGTGCCTTACAATGTGCTTCTTTATTGGAAAAATAAGGATCTTGTCGAGATGTAATTATCAATGAGGCGTTGTTGAGCCTTATCCTTTCTTTCATCGACTGTTGTGTATCAATCTGATCTGCTTTGTTGAGTACTACTCATATCTTATCATCGTGGCCACGAAGAGAGCCAATCACATGCTTAAATTCATCACTAATATCACGCTTGTGAGGGTCAAACAACAATAATACAGGATCGCACTTTATGGCAAACCATGAAGTCATGCCAGTGAACTCATAGTTGTGTTTTTGTGGGTCTTGCTATTGATGTATAATGGGGTGCATTCATAGTCCTTGGTGATGATTCTTGACAGGATACATTTATGGATCTTGGCATTGGCTTTCGAGATACATCAACATTCCTTGATGGTGATGTGCGTTGTGATGCATTTCTCCCCCTTGATGACAACGTATGCTTGTGTGAATTATCCTTGCATGAACTCCTTTAAAGGAGAAATTGTTTCATTTATCAAACATGAATATTTCGGAGTGCAGGAAGACATAAAATGGTGCAGGAATTTGTTTCTTCTCTGGTGCAAGTAGGTAAATGCGTAATTGAACCAGTTTTAAACAACAATAATCATCAACAACATGAAATATTTCAAGTAAAAATAAGACAAATTGGAAGCCCAACATCCCCCCATGCTAACCATCTTGCATGTCCCCATGCAAGGAAAATGGTACTGTCACTTCTTAGCAAAAAAACAAACTTAGAAACATTTATAGGCTTTCAAAATGATGTTCTTGTAATTTTATGTGATCACACTTCCTGTGCTAGTTAAATATTGCTCTTAAAACATAGTGTATGTTGCACTCTTTATTTTCTCAAACCGATAAGAAAATATAAAATGAAAGCTGTCATGAAAAGCTAAATTGCAAGGATGGTGTTATTACTTGAAAAAAATTGACAATTTTTAAAATTTCCAAAAGAATATCTTGAAGGCAACCTTGATCAGAAGTTTTACTTTAACATCCTCATTGTAAACATGAGTGACTTGATTTAAAAACCATAGTGTTAAATGTAGACATAACAATACTTTTCCATATTGATTATGTTACCATTATCCATGTATATTTGAAGCTTCTCTTGTCTATGTACAATGAGCTACCAACACTAAGGGTTCCATGCTCATAAACATCACTAGCAAAAGATAGAGCTCCAAGCCATAACAACAAAAGGATTTTGAATCCGTTTTCATAGAGATTGATAGTGAGTTAGGGGAAGGACCAAAAACCACCAAGTAAATCATAGTGTAAAATTAACTTTAATACCACAGGCATGGCCTTGCTGCGAGTAGGCGTCCATAGCCTCGACAAGGATACCTTTTAACCTTATGAAATGATTTTGTCTCACTTATTAGATATAGATTCAGATTCTTTTAAGATCATACTTTCTATTGTTTTATAAGTTAATTTAAGGTTGTAGTCCTAGCTTGGTAACCAATTAACAATAGTGCCATTCACAAGAACTAATGAGAATGAACAAGTCGGCTCGTGATGAGACCTCTTGTCTTCCATCATTTCAACTAAAATCCATTACCCTGGCTTGGTGACCAGTGCGGTAATGCCATTCTCTTTAGGACTCATGATCATAGTAGGTTGGCTCACTGTGAGACCTCTTATCCCTCAATTAATTTATTTATGTTTTTTTTTTTTTTAGCTCTGATTATAGTTAACCTTGGATGGGTTACTTAGTAGGTAAGGAAGAAAATATGCTCCTTAAGAGTGTAGGATGGCATGAAAATTTTTTAATTACTATTATTTACTGGTTGGTCATGCTATCCTAAGAACATATTGAAAGACATCTTAGATAATGAAAAAAATACCCCTTGAGTTGATCATGCTAGGGTTCTTTATGAAAATTATTATACTTTGTAGGCATGGTCCACCATAGGAGGTTTTTCATTGATCCCTTCGAAGAGGACTTGAAAAATATGTTCTGAATAATAGTTTGTTAGAAATAGGAGAAAAGTATTACATGTAACTTATGAAAATACATATTGATCCAAAATCAAGTAACTTTTAAAATATGAGGTATTAAGTGTAAATTTCCTCTGAGAGGTCTGCCCACAAGAATGCATGATAATAGAAATTTCAAAATTTGTACTTGATGGAATCACAATTTCAAGAACGTTGCTATACCATCTTTATTATTCTCATATTATCCTTCCTTATTTTTAAATAAAAAAATATCACCGTTAAGTGTAGGTGTACTTCCAATGAATCCATGTGCGTAACAAAATGTTGATTATACTTACACTTAGTTTAAAAGAATAAACTTCAATACATACCAAAGTGTGAGAAACCAATTTCTTCAATTGACATGGTACCAAGTGTCTCCAAGTGATGAGGAAAAAAGGTGGCTTAATGATTGCTCGAAACAAGGATTCAATGGAATCCACATATTTATGATTCTCCAACTAATGCAAGTCTTCCACAGTTTGATAGTCACTCTCCTGGAGGCACAAGGGATCTGGTGAAAGATAAAGGACAAATCCCTTAAGTTCGGGCTCAAATATTTTATTTTCAAATTGACAAGAATGGTTGAGATTGATTCTAGGGTTTCGAGTTTCAACAACATTTTTAGAACAAGTTCCAATGGAAGATTGCTCCTCTGGTGGTCTTTGAATTACAACTTCCCAGGGTGAATGTTTTGCAGTAATGGGGGAAGTTTCAAAATTTGTTCCCTTTCCCAACACAGAAGGTGTAACATTTTTTTCAACATGGGAATCAACGGGAAGAATAGGTGTTTGAAATTGCTGTGCAATTTGATGGTTTAGATTAGGGTTTATGATATGGTTTGGGGTAGGGTTTTGGTTAAGGCTTGGACTAAGGTTTGGATTTGGTTTGGGATTAGAATTTGGACTAGGGTTAGGTCTAGGTTTGAAATTAGAGCTAGGGCTAGGTCTAAGGTATGGATTATGGTATGGACTAGGGTTAGGGTATGGATTAGGGTTTGAATGAAGGCTACGGTATGGGTAAGGTTTCACATGCGGTTGGGACCATGGGGTAGGGTAAATTAATGACGTATTGGAAATAAATTGTTGTTTTCGTTAGTGCTCATATGATTGATTTCACATGGGATATTGCCCTAGAGATAAGGATCCAAACGATTCTTGAGGCCATGGATATATCTGGTTCGAGGATGAGGGCCAAGGAGAGGGCCACTGCAGCCATGAAGTAGGATATTCAATTGGAGGAGGATTAAAAAAATTTCCATGAAATTCCAGGATTATAAATATGTTTAGGAACCTGTTCAGAAAAATAAGCATTATTCCAAGTACAAAATGATGATAAGTTTTCATTTATGCTTGGAAATTGATTTGATTCCTTACTTGATTTCCTGAATACTTTTAGTAATCCTGGTACTAACAGAAAATTTTTAGTTGAATTATCCTCCTCACAAATTTTACAAATTTTTAGGCTACTGAGTGGGCACCTCCCAAGGAAGTGTTTATTCATAAATTTGATGCAAAAGATAAGCGGTGGGTCTTCATCCTTTTCATATTCTTCTCGTAAATCATCCAATTTTGAAACCAAATATTTTATAATATCATTTTTATGTTCAATAAAAATGTTAAATTTTTCACTTGTTAATTCCTCAGTGGACGAGTTGTATGTCTCTGTAGCAATGTAAAAAATCCTCATTGAATGATTTCTCAAAATACCATTTTCCTATTTTTAACAAGCCCACTGGTACATTTGTTAGCAGATGAATGGTGTGTATGTGGGGTAGGGTGGGGGTTCTCACAACATTAAATAAAATGATAAACCTTAAAGCAATCTTATTACAACATTAAATGAAATGAGAAACCTTAAAGCAATAGTGAAGGAAAGAAATAAATTCTAAGAACATAAATTTGCAAGGGAAACTAGGTGAAGGTAAAAAAAAAAATGCGGCAGATCGCCAAGGTCAATCCCCTGAGCGCCTCCTGGCAACGACGCCAAAATTTTTGGTGTAGTATAGGGTCTATAAATTTACCAACATTTAATTTTTCAATCCGGATAGTTCATGAAATTCGAGACGCGACAGTGGAAATTCCAGAGAAAGCCCTTGACAACCTGAAAAATAAGTCTCTAGTCTATCTTATGCATTAAATAAATGAAACCCTGCATTAAAAGATAATTTGAGAAAACACCAATCCAAACAATTAAAATCATGCAGGAAGTAAGAGGCAATTAATAATGTGAAAGTAAATTATAGTTGCAAGAACATAAAGGGAATCATAATTGGAAACCAACGCAGTGTCAACACCATATCGAACATGTGGTGTTGACACCATATTGAAAGACTGTAAATGCTAGAATAAATTCAAAATTAATTCAAATACTAACTCTGCTTGCACTAATTCTGCTTACAATAATCCTATGTAAAAGTAACCTAAAAGCATGAGCATCATAACAAGTATATCTACTGTGCAAATAACTTATGAAATAAATTGAATTAATATAAATCCCTTGCCTTCCTTGTCCCTGAAAATATATCCTGTGGAACTTTCCAGAAGCGTGAAGGAAAATAAATATTATTGTTTTCAATCATAGCGCAGTTTCCCTTTTTATGAATGTCACATTTCAAACCATAAATACTCAAGTCAATCTCAGATTCTAGAATATTAATTAAGTGGGTCTGGATCCATTCAAGTTAACATTAGAGATTATAAAGGCAACACCAATATTTTAAATTCAAACAATCTGGAGCGACGTAGTTTAATATGAATAATTATTTCAAAGTGTAGGACAATTACTTAATACAACAAATTAAATTAATCTTGCAGCTGAAAGGAAATCGTTGCAGCAAATCAATTAATTCCGCAATTGAAATGAAAATGTTGCAGTAAATTAAACAACACCAATCTAGAGAGTGGAAGCGAATATAAATGATGAAAGAAAGTTCACGCAGTAAATGATAATTTAAATGCTAATTAACTTAAGAAAAGAAGAGTGGTGTCGAGGTGGGATGGCGGCCAACCCAGCCAGCTCGCACCCTTGATTAACCTGGTTCACACAACAACTAAAATCATTAGATGCAATAAATAAATAGATAGAACATGGATAAAAATTGCTTCAATTAACTCCTAAAATCAATTATTACATTATGCAGACAACACTCAGCTCCAACAAGATGAGAGGAGAAATCCACTAGTTATGAACTGCGTGAGGCTACATTGGGACAACTCCTCTTCCCTTCTGCACCTTCCTCCTGTCGTGTGCATTGCCTCTGGCTTGATTGATTTCCTAATTCCTATCTCTATAATTAAAATTAATTAATTGTGTACTTGCTCCAGTTAATTTATATAGACATTGAATTACATACTGGGCTTTTAATAGCTAATCAGAAGATAGGAGGGGAGATTAAAAATTTGTCAGAAATACAATTAGTTTGAAACCGAATGTCGAAAGAGGGAACGGTTCTGGTGAATTGTTCCTCTTTCCTTAGAATGGTTATTGCTGGAAATTCCATTTTGACTAATCGATTTTATCCTTGTGTGAGCTTCTCACAAGTTGGCATCTGATGCTACGTGTCGATGTTGTTGCTGTTTTTCTCCACTGCAGGACCCATGGAAATCATGATATTTCTATTCTTTCACTTGTACTTCATGTTTATGAAATGAAATGAAGAAGATTTAATTGTTTATCAGCCAGTGTGATTGTGTTGATAGATTGAGTTCCAGAGCGTAGGCATGCTCAGGTCGAAATTCATTACAACATTTAAACCTCAGTATCGTACGATGCGTAAGTCCTAGCAAACCCACGTACTTTTCCACACTCTATCTGCAAAATGCCACTAGAAGAAATGGGTTAAATTCCATCGCAGCCTTGCTTACATGACTATTATAATAACCATGGTGCAAAGCATAATAATGAACACATCCCTTACGATGTGCTTCTTTACTGGAAAACTAAGGATCTTATCGGGATGTAATTATCAATGAGGCGTGGTTGAGCCTTAGCCTTTCTTTCATCGATTGTTATGGATGAATCTGATCTTCTTTGTTGAGCACTACTCGTATCTTATCATTGTGGCCATGAAAAGAGCCAATAACACGCTTAAATTCATCACTAATATCAAGCTTGTGAGGGTCAAACAACAATAATATAAGATCGCAATTTGTGGCAAACCATGAAGTCACGCCAGTGAATTCATAGCTACATTTCTGTGGTCCTTATTGTTGATGTATAACGGGGTGTGTCCATAGTCCTTGGTGATGAATTTCAATGGGATACATTTATAGACCTTGGCACTGGCATTCAAGATGCACCAACATTACTTGATGGTGATGTGCATTGTGATGCATTTCTACCCCTTAATGAAAACCTATGCTTGTGTGAATTCTCATTGCATGAACTCCTTTAGAGGAGAAATTGTTTCATTTATCAAACAGGAATATTTCGGAGTGTAAGAAGACATAAAATGGTGTAGGAATCCATTTCTTCACTTCCTCAGAAAAAAACCAAATTAGAAACATTTATAGGCATTCAAAATGATGTTCCTACAATTTTACGTGATCACACTTCCTCTGCTAGTTAAAGCTTGCTCTTAAAGCACAGTGTTTGCTGCACCCTTTAGTTGCTCAGACCGATAAGAAAATATAAAACGAAAGCTGTCATGAAAAACTAAATTGCAAGGATGGTGTTATTACTTGAAAAAAATAGACGACTTTTAAAATTTCTAAAAGAATATCTCGAAGGAAACCCTAATAAGAAGTTTTATTTTAACATCCTCATTGTAAACATGAGTGACCTGATTTAAAAACTATAGTGTTAAAAGTAGACATAACAATACTTTTCTATAGTGATTATTTTACCATTATCCATGTATATTTTAAGCTTCTCTTGTCTGGGCATAATGAGCTACCTGCAAAAAGGGTCCCACGCTCATAAAAATCACTCGAAAAAGATAGAGCTCCAAGGCATAGCAACAAAAGGATTTTAAATCCATTTTCATAGAGATTGATAGTGAGTTAGGGGAAGGGCCAAAACCACCAAGTAAATCATAGTGTAAAATTAACTTCAATACCACAGGCATGGAACTGCTGCCAGCAGGCATCCACAACCTCGACAGGGATACCTTTTAACCTTATGAATTATTTTGTCTCACTTATTAGATATAGATTCAGAGTCTTTTAAGATCATACTTTTTATTGTTTTATAAGTTAATTGAAGGTCATAGTCCTGGCTTGGTAACCAGTTAACAATAGTGCCATTCATAAGAACTAATGAGAATGAACAAGTCGGCTCATGATGAGACCTCTTGTCTTCCAGCATTTCAACTGAAATCCATTACCCTAGCTTGGTGACCAGTGCGGTAATGTCATTCTCCTTAGGACTCATGATCATAGTAGTTTAGCTCGCAATGAGACCTCCTATCCCTCAATTAATTTATTTATGTTTTTTTTTAGCTCTGAATATAGTTAACCTCAGATGGGTTACTTAGTAGGTGGGGAAGAAAATATGCTCCTTAAGAGTGCAGGATGGCGTGAAATTTTTTTAATTACCATTATTTACTGGTTGGTCATGCTATCCTAAGAAATTATTGAAAGACATCTCAGATAATGAAAAAAATACCCCTTGAGTTGATCATGGTAGGGTTCTTTATGAAACTTATTAGAGTTTTGTAGGCATGGTCCACCATAGGAGGTTTTTCATTGATCCCTTTGAAGAGGACTTGAAAAAGATGTTCTGCATAATAGTTTGTTAGAAATAGGAGAAAAGTATTACATGTAACTTATGAAAATACATATTGATCCACAATCAAAGTCACTTTTAAAATATGAGGTATTAAGTGTAAAGTTCCAGTTCTGCCCACAAGAATGCATGATAATAGAAATTCCAAAAGTTGTAGTTTAGGGAATCACAATTTCAAGAACATTGTTATACCATCTTTATTATTCTCATATTATCCTTCCTTATTTTTAAATTAAAAAATATCATCGTTAAGTGTAGGTATACTTCCAATGAATCCATGTGCATAAAAAAATGCTGATTATACTTACACTTAGTTTAAAGGAATAAAATTCAATACATACCAAAGTGTGAGAAACCAGTTTCTTCAATTGACATGGTACCAAGTGTTTCAAAGTGATGAGGAAAAAAGGTGGCTTAATGATTGCTCGAAATCAGGATTCAATGGAATCCACATATTTATGATTCTCCAACTAATGCAAATCTTCCACAGTTTGATAGTCACTCTCCTGGAGGCACAAGGAATCTGGTGAAAGAAAAAGGATAAATCCCTCAAGTTCGGGCTCAAATATTTGATTTTCAAATTGACAAGAATGGTTGAGACTGATTCTAGGATTTCGAGTTTCAACAACATTTTTATAACAAGTTCCAATGGAAAATTTCTCTTCTGGTGGTATTTGGATTACAACTTCCCAAGGTTAATGTTTTGGGGTAATGGGGGAAGTTTCCAAATTCATTCCCTTTCCCAACACGGAAAGTGTAACATTTTGTTCAACATGGGAATCAACAGGAAGAATAGGTGTTTGAAACTACTGTGCAATCTGATGGTTTAGATTAGGGTTTATGATATGGTTTGGGGTAGGGTTTTTGTTAAGGCTTGGACTAAGGTTTGTATTTGGTTTGGGATTATACTTTGGACTAGGGTTAGGTCTAGGGTATGGATTATGGAATGGACTAGGGTTAGGGTATGGATTAGGGTTTGAATGAAGGCTAGGGTATGGGTAAGTTTTCACATGCGGTTGGGACCATGGGGGAGGGTAACTTAATGATGTATTGGAAAGAAATCATTGTTTTCATTGGTGCTCATATGATTGATTTTGAATGGGATATTTTCCTATAGATAAGGATCCAAACGATTCTTGAGGCCATGGAGATATCTGATTCAAGGATGAGGGCCAAGGAGAGGGCCACTGCGGCCATGAAGTAGGATATTCAATTGGAGGAGGATTAAAAAAATTTCCATGAAATTCCAGGATTATAAATATGTTTAGGAACCTATTCAAGAAAATTAGCATTATTCCATGTATAAAATGATGATATGTTTTGATTTATACTTGGAAATTGATTTGATTCCTTACTTGATTTCTCGAATACTTTTAGTAATCCTGTTAGTAACGGGAAATTTCCAGTTGAATGATCCTCCTCACAAATTTTACAAATTTTTAGGCTACTAAGCGGACACCTCCCAAGGAGGTGTTTATTCATAAAGTTGGCACAAAAGATAAGCGGTGGGTCTTCATCCTTTTCATATTCTTCCTGAAAATCATCCAATTTTAAAACTAAGGATTTTATAATATGATTTTTATGTTCAAGAAAAATGCTAAAATTTTCACTTGTTAAGTCCTCATTGGATGAGTTGTATGTCTCTGAAGCAGCGTAAAAAATCCTCATTGAATGATTTCTCAAAATACCATTTTCCTGTTTTTAACAAGTCCACTATTACATTTTTTAGCACATAAATAGTGTGTATGTGGGGGGTTCTCACAACATTAAATAAAATGATGAACCTTAAAGCAATATTCTTACAACCTTAAATGAAATGAGAAACCTTAAAGCAATAGTGAAGGAAAGAAATAAATTCAAAGAACAAAAATTTGCAAGAGAAACTAGGTGAAGGAAAAAACACAAATGCGGTAAATCACCAAGGTCAATCCCTTAACGCCTCCTCGACAACGACGCCAAAATTTTTAGTGCAGTATAGGGTCTACAAATTTACCAACATTTAATTTGTCAATCCGGATATTTCATGAACTTCGAGATGCAACATTGGAAATGCCAAAGAAAGCCCTTGACAACCTACAAAATAAGTCTCTAACCTATCTTACGCATTAAATAAATGAAATCATGAATTAAAAGATAATTTGAGAAAACACCAATCCAAACAATTAAAATCATGTGAGAAGTAAGAGGCAATTAACAATGCGAAAGGAAACTATAATTAAAATAACAGAAAGGAAATCATAACTAGAAACCAACACAGTGTCGACACCATATCAAACATGTGGTGTTGAAACCATATTGAAAGACTGTAAATGCTAGAATAAATTCAAAATAAATTCAAATACTAACTTTTCTTGCACTAATTCTGCTTGCAATAATCCTATGTAAAAGTAATCTGAAAGCATGAGCATCATAACAAGTAAATCTACTGTGCAAATAACTTATGAAATAAATTGAATTAATATAAATCCCTTGCCTTCCTTGTCCCTGAAAACAGATCGTGTGGAACTGTCCAGAAGTTTGAAGGAAAATAAATATTATTGTTTTCAATCATAGCGTAGTTTCCCTTTTTATGAATTTCGGATTTCAAACCATAAATACTCAAGTCAATCTCAGATTCTAGAATATTAATTAAGTGGGTCTGGATCCATTCAAGTTAACATTAGAGATCATAAAGGCAATGCCAATCTTGTAAATTTAAACAATCTGGAGGGACGTAATTTAATATGAAGAAGTATTTTGAAGTGTAGGACAATTCCTTAATACAAAAAATTAAATTAATCTTGTAGCTGAAAGGAAATTGTTGCAGCAAATCAATTAATTCCGCAATTGAAATGAAAATGTTGTAGAAAATTAAACAACACCAATTTGGAGAATGGAAGAGAATATTAATGATGAAATAAAGTTCACGTAGTAAATGATAATTTAAATGCTAATTAACTTAAAAAATCAAGAGCCGTGTTGAGTTGGGTTTGCGGCCAACCCAGCTAGCTCGCACCCTCGATTAACTTGGTTCACACAACAACTAAAATAATTAGATGCAATAAATAAATAGACAAAACATGGATGAAAATTTCTTCAATTAACTCCTGAAATCAATTGTTAAATTATGCTGACAACACTCAGCTCCAACAATATGAGAGGAGCAATCCACTGGTTATCAGAAGTTTTACTTTAGCATCCTCATTGTAAACATGAGTGACCTGATTTAAAAATCATAGTGTTAAAATTAGACATAACAATACTTTTCCATAGTGATTGTTTAACCATTACCCATGTATAGTTGAAGCTTCTCTTGTCTCAGCACAATGAGCCACCTGCACTAAGGGTCCCACGCTCATAAAAATCACTCCAAAAATATAGAACTCCAAGGCATAACAACAAAAGGATTTTAAAGCCATTTTCAGGGAGATTGATAGTGAGTTCATGGAAGAGCCAAAAATAACAAGTAAATCATAGTGTAAAATTAAGTTTAACACCATAGACATGGCCCTGCTGCAAATAGGTGTCTGTAGCCTTGACAGGGATACCTTTTAAACTTATGAAATGCTTTTGTCCCACTTATTAGATATAGATTCAGATTTTTTTAAGAGCATTTATTTTGTATTGTTTTATAAGTAATTGAAGGTCGTTTTCCTTGCTTGGTAACAAGTTAACGATAGTGCCATTCACAAGATCTAGCAAAATAGAAATAAGTCAACTCGTGATGAGACCTCTTGTCTTCTAGAATTTCAACTGAAAGCCATTACCATAGCTTGGTGACCAGTGCGGTAATTTCATTCTCCTTATGACTCATGATAATCGTAGGTCAACTCGCAATGAGACCTCCTATCCCTCAATTAATTTATTTATGTTTTTTTTTTAATCTTTAATTATATTAACCTCAGATGGGTTACTTAGTAGGTGGGGAATAAAATATACTCCTTAAGAGTTCAGGATGGCGTGAAAAGTTTTTAATTACTATTATTTACTGGTTGGTCATGCTATCCTAAGAACTTATTTAAAGACATCTTAGATAATGACCAAAAATACCCCTTGAGTTGATCATGCTAGGGTTCTTTATGAAAGCTTATTAGAGTTTTGTAGGCATGGTCCACCATAGGAGGTTTTTCATTGATCCCTTCGAAGAGGACCTGAAAAAGATGTTCTGAATAATAGTTTGTTATAAATAGGAGAAAATTATTACATATAAATTATGAAAATACATAATGATCTACAATGAAAGTGACTTTTAAAATATGAGGTATTAAGTGTAAACTTCCTCTAACATGTCTACCCATAAAAATTAATAATAATAGAAATTCCAAAAGTTGTACTTTAGGGAATCACAATTTCAAGAACGTTGTTATACCATCTTTATTATTCTCATATTATCCTACCTTATTTTTAAAGAAAAAAATATCACCATTAAGTGTAGGCATACTTCCAATGAAGCCATGTGCGTAACAAAATGTTGATTATATTTTCGCTTAGTTTTAAATAATAAAATTCAATACATACCAAAGTGTGAGAAGCCAGTTGCTCCAATTGACATGGTACCAAGAGTTTCCGAATGATGAGGAAATAAGGTGGCTTAATGATTGCTCAAAACCAGGATTCGATGGAATCCACATATCTATGATTCTCCGACAGATGCAAGTCTTCCACAGTTTGATAGTAACTCTCCTGAAGGCACAAGGGATCTGGTGAAAGATAAAAGATAAATCCCTCAAGTTTGGGCTTAAATATTTGATTTTCAAATTGAAAAGAATGGTTGAGAGTGATTCTAGGGTTTCAAGTTTCAACAAAATTTTTAGAACAAGTTCCAATGGAAGATTGCTCCTCTAGTGGTCTTTGAATTACAAGTTCCAGGGGTGAATGTTTTGCGGTAATGGGGGAATTTTTCAAATTTGTTCCCTTTCCCAACACGAAAGGTGTAAAAAATTTTTGAACATGGGATCGATATGAAGAATAGGTGTTTGAAACTATTGTGCAATCTGATGGTTTAGATTAGGGCTTATGATATGGTTTGGGGTATGGTTTTGGTTAAGGCTTGGACTAAGTTTTGGATTTGGATTGGGATTAGAATTTGGACTAGGGTTAAGTCTAGGGTATTGATTATGGTATGGACTAGGGTTAGGGTATGGATTAAATTTTGAATGAAAGCTAGGGTATGGGTAATGATAAGGAATAGGGTAAGGTTACACATGCGGTTTGGACCATGGGGGAGGGTAACTTAATGATGTATTGGAAATAAATCGTGGTTGTCGTTGGTGCTCATATGATTGAATTTGCATGGGATATTTCCCTAAAGATAAGGATCCAAAAAATTCTTGAGGCCATTGAGATATCTGGTTCGAGGAAGAGGGCCAAGGAGAGGGCAACTGCAACCATGAAGTAGGATATTCAATTGGAGGAGGATTAAAATTTTTCCATGAAATTCTAGCATTATAAATATGCTGAGGAACTTGTTCAAGAAAATAAGAATTATTCCAAGTATAAAATGATGATAAGTTTTGATTTATACCTGGAAATCGATTCAATTCCTTACTGGATTTCCTGAATACTTTTAGAAATCCTCGTAGTAAAAGGCAATGTTTAGTTGAATGAGCCTCCCAAATTTTACAAATTTTTAGGCTACTAAGTGGACACATTCCATGGAAGTGTTTCTTCATAGAGTTGGCACAAAAGATAAGTGGTGGGTCTTCATCCTTTTCATATTATTCCTGCAAATCATCCAATTTTGAAACCAAAGATTTAATATTATCATTTTTATGTTCAAGAAAAATGTTAATTTTTGCACTTGTTAATTCCTAGTTGGATGATTTGTATGTCTCTGTAGCAGCATAAAAATTAATCATTGAATGATTTCTCAAAATACCATTTTCTTGTTTTTAACAATCCCATTGGTACATTTTTTAGCACATGAATAGTGTGTATGTGGGGTAGGGTGGGGGGTTCTCACAACATTAAATAAAATTAGAAATCTTAAAGAAATATTCTTACAACATTAAATGAAATGAGAAACCTTAAAGAAACAGTGCAGGAAAGAAATAAATTGAAAGAACATAAATTTGCAAGAGAAACAAGGTGAAGGAAAAAAACAAATGCGACAGATCACCAAGGTCAATCCCTTGAGCGCCTCCCCAGAAACGGTGCCAAAATTTTGGGTGCAGTATATGGTCTATAAATGTACCAACATTTAATTTTTCAATCTGGATAGTTCGTGAACTTTGAGACGCATCACTGGAAATGCCAGAGAAATTCATTGACAACCTGCAAAATAAGTCTCTAGTCTATCTTGCGCATTAAATAAATTAAATCCTGCATTAAAAGAGAATTCGAGAAAACAAAAATCCAAACAATTAAAATCATGTGGGAAGTAAGAGGAAATTAACAATGGGAAAGGAAATTCTAATTACAAGCAATAAGAAAGGAAATAATAACTATAAATCAACGTGGTGTTGACACCATATCGAAAGAATATAAATTCTTTAATAAATTCAAAAGAAATTCAAATACTAACTCTCATTGCACTAATTATTCTTTCAATAATCCTATGTGAAATTAACCTGAAAGCATGAGCATCATAACAAGTAAATCTACTATGAAAATAACTTATGAAAGAAATTGAACTAATATAAATCCCTTTCCTTCCTTGTCCCTAAAAATAGATCATGTGGAACTATCCAGAAGTGTGAAGGAAAATAAATATTAGTTTTTTCAATCATAGTGCAGTTTCCCTTTTTATGAATGTCAGCTTTCAAACCATAAATACTCAAGTCAATCTTAGATTCTGGAATATTAATTAAGTGGGTCTGGATACATTCAATTAACATTAGATCTCATAAAGGAAATGCCAATATTGCAAATTAAAACAATCTGGAGCGATGTAATTTAATATTAAGAAGTATTTCAAAGTGTAGGAAAATTCCTTAATACATAAAATTAAATTAATCTTGCAGCTGAAAGGAAAACGTTGTAGCAAATCGATTAATTCCGCAATTTAAAGGAAAATGTTTTAGTAAATTAAACAACACCAATCTAGAGAAGGGAGGAGACTATAAATGATTAAAGAAAGTTCACACAGTAAATGATAATTTAAATGCTAATTAACTTAAGAAATGAAGAGTGGTGTCAAGCTGGGCTGGCGGCCAACCCAGCCAGCTCGTGCCCTCGACTAACCTGGTTCACACAGCAGTTAAAATCATTAGATGCAATAAATAAATAGATAGAAAATGGATGAAAATTGCTTCAATTAACTCCTGAAATCAATTTTTACATTATGCAGGCAACACTCAGCTCCAGCAAGACGAGATGAGTGATCCACTAGTTATGAACTGTGTGAGGGTACATTGGGACAACTCCTCTTCCCTTCTGCGCATTCCTCCTGTCGTGCGCATTGCCTTTAGCTTGATTGATTTCCTAATTCCTATCTCTCTTATTAAAATTAATTAATTGAATACTTGCTCCAGTCAATTTATATAGACATCGAATTACATATTGGGATTTTAATATCTAATCAGAATATAGGAGGGGAGATTAACTATTTGCCAGAAATACAATTAGTTTGCAACCGAATGTTGAAAGAGGGAACAATTCTGGTGAATCGTTCCTCTTTTCCTAGAACGGCTATTGTTGGAAAGTCTGTTTTGACTAATCAATTTTCTCCTTGCATGAGCTTCTCACAGGTTGGCATGTGATGCTACGCATCGATGTTGTTGCTACTTTTCTCCACTACCGGACCCATTGCTATCATGATATTTCTATTCTTTCACATGTACTTCATGTTTATGAAATGGAATGAAGAATATTTAATTTTTTATCAACCAATGTGATTGTGTTGACATATTAAGTTCCATGGTGTAGCCTTGCTTAGGTTGAAATTCATTACAACGTTCAAACCTCGATATCGTAAGTTGCGTAAGTCCTAGCGAACCCACGTACTTTTCCACACTCTATTTGTGAAACTCCAGTGGAAGAAATGGTTTAAATACCATTGCAGCCTTGCTGATAGGACCAGTATAATAACTGTGGTGTGGAGCATAATAAAAAACACACCCCTTATGATGTGTTTCTTTACTAGAAAACTAAGGATCTTGTCGGGATGTAATTATCAATGAGACGTTGTTGAGCCTTAGCCTTTATTTCATCGACTATTGTGTATAAATTGGATCTAATTTTTTTATCACTACTCGTATCTTATCATTGTGGACATAAAGAGAGCCAATCACACACTTAAATTCATCACTAATATCAAGCTTTGAGGGTCAAACAATAATAATATAATATCACACTTTGTGGAAAACCATGAATTCATGCCAGTGAAGCCATAATTGCGTTTATGTGGGTCTTGATGTTGATGTATAATGGGGTGTGTCCTTAGTCCTTGGTGATGATGTTCGATGGGATACATGTATGGACCTTGGCACTGGCATTCGAGATGCATTAACATTCCTTGATGGTGATGTGCGTTGTGATGCATTTCCCCCCCTTAATGATAATGTATGCTTGTGTGAATTCTCCTTGCAGGAACTCCTTTAAAGGAACAATTGTTTCATCTATCAAACATGAATCTTTTGGAGTGCAGGAAGACATAAAATGGTGTAGGAATATGTTTCTGCTCTGGTATAGGCAGGTAAATATGTAATCAAACCAATTTTAAACAGCAATAATTATTAGCAACATGAAATATTTCGAGTAAAAATAGGACTAATTGGAAGCCCAAAAGATGACACAAATGTCCTATCCCTGGATCAACTAACAAATGGTGTATGGTTGGGGGTGTGGAATTATCGATAGATTCAATATCTTGATGACCTTGGTTGGGCACCCCTCCTAAGGATCCTCTAATTCTTCTAGTTGGATGTTTGTAGTTTCAATGGTAAAATTTGGTTTTGCATCAATGATCAACTTCGTTTTACCCTATTCTAAATCAAAATATGAGCCAATGTCTATTTTTTCTCTAAAATCTCTGCCAATAATGATTGTTTCTAGCAACATTCATCAATCTTGTGTGAAGGAATTTTATGGAGCCTACACCACTTTCCAGTATCTACCTTTAACTTTCCATAACCATTATTTCTCTGCGGCTTAGTTGGGTTTTCATGGGGAGGTCCAACCTAGCTCTATCCCTTTCCCTCCTTCTGTTGTGAAGGATTTTTAGATCCAAAGTCTTTCTTCTTTTATTTAAATTTTTTCTCTACTTTAATAGCATATTTGTATGTTCCACCAAGTGAGGTGATGTCAAGGAACTCCATTTCTGTCTGGATGTATTTATGTAGATAAAAATAATACTTGAGTGCAAAATTCTTCTCAGATTCTATGATACCCAACTTGGTGTGAAAGGTATGAAATATATTTTTGAACTTTGGTACTACTTGGTCTCTTTCCTATTGAGGTATGGTCAACCTCATGTATTGGTCTTCATAATATCCTATAGGGTAGAATTCTTCCTTGAGATAATCCACAAAAATGGCCCAGGTGGGGCCTCCCTTATATACCCTAGACTTATATTTGTTGAGTCTCTCTTAGTAACCTTCCCATCAATGTTTGATATGGGAAAGATATTTTAGGAGTGCAGAGGTGATTTTCTCGTTGTCAGAAAATTTTTGGACCCCATAATAGCCCTCTAGCAGATTCAACCAATTTTCTAAAGATTTGTGTCTATTTTTCCTTGAAATAAGGGGATATCAATGTTAAATGGTTCCTAGAAGGGCGTTGAGCTTCCAAAATCTATGTTTTTCGAAGGTTTCTAGTTGGATGTTGGGAGTTGTTGTGAAACTAGCTCTAAAAATAGAATAAAAGAGATATCAACGCCTTAGAAATAAGCCACTTTGAGGGGGCAACCTCCAATACATTACATAAATGAACAATTCTTGGATGATTCAAATTACAAAACCTCCTTTATATATATAGGATTCCATGGGCCACAATGTAATCCTATTGGGGCCACAATGTAATCCTAGCCGACCTAACAATAATAATTTAAGGGAACAATAATAACAATATGGGGGTTACAAGGGTACAATAATAACAATAAGGGGGTTACACTAACAACAATAAGGGACTATACTAGTAATATAGGGACCTAACATACCCCTCTCCTTCAAAAAAGTGTTGTCCTCAATGCTTGAGTAGCTTTGGGTGCTTTTGTATAAAATTCTCATCCTCCCATGTAGAATCTTCAGTGGGTAAGTTCTTCCACTTGATGAGATACTCTGAAATTGATCGATTCCGTAGCTGTCGAGTTCTTGTTTCCATGACTGCTTCAGGTTTCAATATGATTTTTCCTTCCTCATCAAGTTTTGGCAATATTGTTTGAACTGGAAGATTTTCACCTATAACCTTCTTTAAGCATGAAACATGGAAAACTGGATGCACTCGTGAAGAAGCAGGAAGCTCCAATTTGTACGCCATAGTACCAATCTTTTGCAACACCTTGTACATACCATAATACTTTGGTGATAATTTATTATACTTCTTAGCTTGCTTGAGGGACATTTGTTTTTATGGTTGTATCCATAAAAATACCCAGTCTCCTACATCAAAACTTCTCTCGTTGCGATGTTGATTTTCTTGTTGTTTCATTCGATTTTGTGAAAAAATTAGGTTAACCTTTAAGATTTGGAGAACTTCTTGTTGATGCTCAATGTGATCTTCCACTGCTTGAACCTTTGAATTTTCTCTTAAAGATGATGTGATGGATGGTGGATGATATCCATAAAGTGCCATAAATGGGGTCATTTTTGCAGCAGTATGGAAGGAAGTGTTATACCACCATTCTGCGATAGGTAACCACTTGACCCATTGTGTTTGCTTATCAGATGCAAAACAACGAAGATATCCTTCCACACATTTATTTACTATCTCAGTTTGACCATCAGATTGAGGATGATAAGATGAGCTATGAGCTAATTGAGTACCCAAACAAGAAAATAACTCTGTCCAAAAATTTCCAGTAAAAATGGGATCTCTGTCACTCACAATAACCCTTGGGCTTCCATGTAGCTTTTGAATTCTGTCCATAAATGTAGTAGCAACTGCACTTGCTTTAAATGGATGAGATAATGCACAAAAGTGTGCATACTTGGTAAGTCTATCAACTACCACCATGATGACACTCTTTCCTTCGGACTTAGGTAAACCTGTGATAAAATCCATTGAAATCTCCTTCCAACATTGACTTGGAATGGATAAAGGTTGTAGAAGTCCTGGGGTCTTAATTGTTTCCACTTTATTCTGCTGGCAAACCAAACATTCCGCCACAAACTTTCGAATATCAGATTTAAGGCCATCCCAAAAAAATTCTTTCTTCACCCTGTGGTAAGTTTTTAAAAATCCTGAGTGTCCTCCTAAAGGAGAAATGTGCAATTCCAGAAGAATATTTTGTTTTAGTTGGGAATTCTTACAAAGATATAAGCGATCTTTGTACCATAAGGAATCATTTTCCAACTAAATGTATCAGATGTACTAGGATCTTGCTGCAACTTTTGAATGAGTGTCCATACATCTTTGTCCTTCTTCCATTCATCTCTTGCTTCGGTTATCTAATCTGGTTGGATAATAGAAATGGCACAAAGCAATGCTTCCACCTCTTCATTCTTTCTTGAGAGTGCATCTGCAACAACATTAAGCTTTCCTTTTTTGTAGATTATTTCCAAGTCATAACCCAACATCTTTGTGACCCATTTTTGCTGCTCTTCTGAAGATAGTCTTTGTTCCAAAAAGTGTTTAAGACTATCATGATCAGTTTTTACCTTGAAGTGTCTTCCCATTAGGTAAGTTCGCCATTTCTTTAGTGCATGCAGTATTGCTAACATTTCCTTCTCATAAATAGGTTTCTGTAAATACTTTCCTTTAATTGGACGACTTTAAAAAGCAATGGGTCTTCCTTCTTGCATTAAAACAACACCAATTCCATTTCCTGAGGCATCACATTCCACAATAAAGGTTTTTGTGAAGTCTGGCATAGCTAAGACCGGTGCTAGGCACATTGCCTCTTTAAGATGTTGAAAGGCCTTAGTTGCTTCAGGAGTCCATGAAAATGCATCTTTCTTCAATAATGTTGTTAGAGGTGCTGCTATTCTCCCATAATTCTTAACAAGCTTGCGATAATACCCTGTTAACCCGAGAAATCCTCGCAACTGCTTTATGGTTGTGGGAACTTTCCATTCCTTAATGGCTTTAATTTTGTTAGGGTCCACTTTAACACCCTCGTGAGATACAATATGACCCAGATATTCGACCTCTTGTACTCCAAAGAAACATTTGGACTTTTTTGCATATAATTGTTTCTCCTGCAATAGTTTGAGCACCCTGTCAACATGTTCAACATGATCCTTCCAAGACCTGCTGTAGATTAGTATATCATGAAAAAATACTAGCACAAATTTTCTAAGGAAGGGTTTGAAAATGGAATTCATCAACCCTTGAAATGTAGAAGGTGCATTGGTAAGGCCAAAAGGCATGACCAAAAATTCATAATGACTCTCATGAGTTTGAAATGTTGTTTTCGGAATATCTTCAATCTTCATTCTAATTTGATGATATCTTGAATGAAGATCCTACTTGGTAAAATAAATTGCTCCATATAATTCATCCAATAATTCATCAATCACAAGAATGGGAAATTTATCTTTAATGGTGAGCTTATTGAGCTCCCTATAATCCGGACACATGCACCATGATCCATCCTTCTTGTGTACCAATACTACAGGAGCATAAAAAGAACTTTGACTAGGTTTAATTATACCCGCCTCTAACATTTCTGCAATCATACATTCAATTTCGCTCTTTTTGACATAAGGATATCTATAAGGCCTGATGTTTGGAGGAACACTTCCTGGAATCAAATGAATAGCATGATCATGATCAGGAATAGGTGGGAGTCCTTTGGGAGTTTCAAACACCTTGGAATTATTGCCCAATACTTTTTGGAGATCTGCAGAAATAGATGATTTTGATGTTGGAACTTCTAGTGAGCATAATTGTGCAATTAAGCCTCGTTGTTATTTCTTTAGAATATTTTTCATGACATTAGAGCTTATTATCTTTCTCAGCTTCCCTGCAATACCCCGTAATTCGACTTCCTTTCCTTTTGAAAAAAAATTCAAGAAAAGTTCTCGAAAATTAAAAGCTACCGTCCCCAAATATTGTAACCATTGTACTCCTAGTAAAACATTAGCACCTCCCATAGGAATGGAAGAATTGGAATATTAAATACATATTCCCCATGGTTAGCTTGATATTATGGCATTTTCCAAAGAAATTTATAGTTCCTCCATTTGCAACCATCACTTGACATTCTGGTGTTGGGTATAGGAAAAAATTCAATTCCTTGGCTACCTTACAATGAATAAAATTATGGGTACTACCTAAATCAATCAACACTATTACCTTTTCCTTCTTGATATTTCCTTGTATCTTGAGAGTTTGAGGAGTGGTAATTCCTGCCAATGCATTACATAATATGGTCGGACTTGTTTCTTCCTCTTCTAGGGTTGGTTCTTGGTGTATATCCTCTTCTTGTTCATTTTCTTCCTCTTCACAATCTATGTAAAATAATTTATTCTCAGCACACTTATGACCTTTAGTGTATTTGCTATCACAACTGTAGCAAAGCCATTTTGCTATTTTTTCTTCCAATTTTTGTGGTGTCAACCTTGTATTTTGTGGAAATCTAGGCGTAGCAACACTTCCTTCTTTATAGAAGTTAGTGGTAGGCTTCCTTGTCATCATAATTTTACATTCAATTTTTCTTGCCAACCTGAATGCCTTCTCCAATGAACCAGGTTCCAAAATGAGAACTTCATGTTGGATGTTATCCTTTAAAGTACCCATGAAGAGATCAATCTTGTGTTCCTCTAGAATATCAGTTACCCTTATATTCAATTTTTGGAAGTCCTCAATGTTCTCCCCCACTAAACCCTTTTTTTTAGATTTATCAATTGGCTAAAGAAGGTGTTGCTCTTTGTATCCTCATAATGTGCTATCATTTCCTCCATAAAAATTGACCAAGTGACCATTTTTTTACGGGAGAAAAGCCATCGATACCATACAAATGTGTTTTGTTCTAAATGTAATGTTGCAATATGTACCTTTTGTGTGTTTTTCACATTATGGAGATCAAAATATTACTCCATCTGTAGTATCCATGTTACAGGATCCTTTCCATCAAACTTCCTCATATCCATTTTTGGAATATAGTGGTTCTTCTCGCCAACATTAGAGTTTATGGAATCATGATTAACATTTATTTTGTTCTCATCATGAGTTTCCTCTACTATCTTTTCATCATTAGGAAACATTTCTTGTATAAACTTTGCCAAACCTTCCATGTTTGCTTTTAGATCATTCTTCATGTTTTCCATTTTAGTTTCCATGTCATCCATCTTAGATTCCATGCCAGCTTCTATGCCATCTATCTTAGATTCCATGCCTTTCTTCAAACCAACCATCTTAGTTTCCACACCTTTCTTCAAAACTTCCACGTCATTTTTTTATTCTCTTTGCGAGAGTGAAATTTGTTGCACTTGCTCTTGTAATTTTGATATGTCATGATGCCATTCTTCGTCTTCATGAGTCATAGTAGAGCCTTATAAATGCTTAATGGGTGTTTAATTCTTTTTAGGGGCCATTTTAGAAACTAATACTGATATATATTCTACAATATACCCTTGGAATCAATTCAACTTGATTCTTCAAACAAGACTTATGCAATTCGGGAAAAAAATACACACCTTTTACTTGCTTTTGCAGAGCTCTATATTGAAATTGAATTATCTCTATAATTGAAGATCCTCAATATCTGAAATTTGGCCCTGTAGTAGTCCTCTGAAGCTTATTTCAAATGACAAAGGTCTGACTTGATTTATATTCTTCAAGACAAATTTATGTCCAATGTCCCACAATGACCTAATTATGGACTGGTTTAGTAGAGTGAACTTGTACAACTTTCCATGTGTCACTGTTTTCTCCTATGGCTCTGAAATTTATAGACAGGAAAATATAGTTCGTGTAATTCCAGTTAATTTTTACAGAATTCCAATCCGATGCTCAGAGAGAGAGTTATGAATATTTTCCCACAATCACCTCTTTGAGATGAAATTAGGGGGGTTGAAAAAGACCTAACTTCCACAGATCATATCTCCGAAAATGTTGTGAACCAAACTCTGAAATTTTGCGATGATCTTCCTCATGATTGTGGCTTCGTACCCTAAAAATTTTAGCTTCTGAACCTTCGTAGAAAAACAATTATAGTGAAAATTACACGATGACCTGTTTGGAGCAGCGAAACCCTAGAATCCAAAGCTCTGATACCAAATGTTGTGAAACCAACTCCAAAAATAGAAGAAAAGAGATATCAACACCTTATAAGTAAGCCATTTCAAGGGGGAAACCTCCAATGCATTACATAAATGAACAATTCTTGGATGATTCAAATTACAAAACCTCCTTTCTATATATAGGAGTCCATGGGCCACAATGTAATCCTAGATGACCTAACAATAATAATTTAAGGGCACAGTAATAACAATATGGGGTTACAGGGGTACAATAATAACAATAAGGGGGTTACACTAACAACAATAAGGGACTATAATAGTAATATAGGGACCTAACAGGAGTCGCCATAAGATATCAGATAAATTATCCATCATTTCACTAATTTGTTCCGTAAGTGCTTCCTTGAGCAACAGTTTGACAAGGTCTCCTTCTCTATCATTTTTATTTTGATCTGCCATGTGAGGTTTTCAGGGTTGGTGAGGACAGTCTTGGAAAGGTTGAAATAGTTCGATTCTAATATCCTTGTACCATGACCTCATTGGGGACATGTGAAAAATAATAGATAAGATAAGAATGCTTCGATACCACTGATCCAAATTGTTGGAGGAATGGGACTTGTAGAGTGATAAAAGATTAAAAACTAAAAATTCGCATCAATTCACCCATATTAGTACTACATAAGCTCAAGCATGCTTAACTAAATAGTCCTCATGAAATTTAATGCATTAATGCCTGTGTGATCCAAGTTTTTTAAGAAATACAACTTCGTGAGAGACAAAAAAATGTGTCACAATGCGTGAGAGAAATATTGTACAAAAACGTTATAAAAATAAATGAGAATAAGGTAGAGTGGATAACAGAAAAATTGCAAAACAACATTATAAATATAATTCAATAGATGACAACATGCATAATAGATATATTGCATAAAAACAATAAAAATTAACTCAAATATTTATTGAATTGGTAATATACCATGAGACTACATTATGAGAAAAAAACATGCTTTCTGTTGGACACCTAATCCTCTATGGGTAGGTGTGGAAGGTGAACAGTCACAAAGGAGTCTAAGTGACCTTGGAAGATGAATCCAAGAGTCAAATTAATGTAATATAAATGTACATTTATGAGTAATAGAAATGCATCTAATGCTTATCTTTATTTTGTTTGTGTTTACTTTTCACACCCACCATGTGTGTGTTTAACATGGTATTAGAGAGGGCGATCTCCTACCCTGCTCAAGTCTGAGCCACTTGCTTTTGTGGCCTGTGTAAACTTGCAAGATGTTAAGTAAACATGACTCGGGGTAGAGTCAATGTTGACTAGGGTAAACAGTAGTGGTTTTGGGGCACATGGTTTTTTACACCCATGGTTTTGACCCATGGTATTGCATGTAATGGAGCCTATAAAAAGGCTGGGAAGACTTCATTGTAATGCAGGCCTGGAGGTGAGCGGTGAAGGCTCACTTGGCTGGATTGGCCAGGGTTTTGGCCAATGATTAATGAAATTTCATTGGTTGGGTTTTTCCCCAGATTTGGGGTTTTCCTGGATAAACATTTGTGTTTATGTTCATGATTTTTTGCTGGTTCTTTTCATGTTTAATTATTCTCTCGGTAAATTACTTTATTGTTGCGGTAAATTCCTAACAACTGGTATCAGAGCTATGAAGATCTAAAATCTGGAATGAGCTGCCAAGTTTAGTTATTTTGCTATATCTATGGTTTACTGCTACTACGTAAAATTTTCTCCTGGACAGATATACTTAAAAGGATAGATCTAAGTGTGAAGGCATTACATCTAGATCTGGTGTAGATCTGGTTAGATCTGTGTGTGAATATGATGGATGAAATTATGTGGAATAGATCGAGTTCGTTGCGAAGATCGGGCCCAATTGATGTGAAGAACGGAAGCTTGCTGCAAAGCATTGGGTGACCATCGATGATTTTGTGGTGGAAGCATTGGTGATAATGCGTGGATGAAAAAATAAAGGACCCCAAGTACTCTCAGAGAATGGAGAGTGGAAGTGGGTAAACGAGCTGTAGAGAATCAGTTCCACCAAAATTTGACGAGCTTCACAGAAGCTTTGAATGAAACCCTCACACTTCTAAACGAGCTGGCCTCTACATTGGAGAAAGTACCATGGACTTACATGAGGAAGTCGGGAGAGCAAATATCGAAGCACGCCACTACAACTGGCACATTATGGAGTGAAAAAAAAATTGACAGTGGCAGCTAGGACGGAGAATATTAAAGTTTTTTGTGATTCACTGCAAGGGTTCCTTTTATTTTGTCATGGGAGTACTGTAGGTGCAGGACCTACTCTTCTTAATGCTATACGTTTCTCTACAAAACAAGTTGTACATTCAAGCCTCCAACTGCTACGTAAGGCCATCTCTTTATGTGAAGTGCCTGATACAGAACGAAAAACAATCATACCACAGCTTGCTGGATGTGTTTGGGAAGCATGCAATTCTCTTAAAAATACAACAATGAAAAACTCAACAGCTGTCGAAAGGAACTTGATGCAGGTTGCAGCATCCATAAAAGATGTTATCCGAGAAATGCAAGAGCTTAAGAAAACAAAGGTTCTGGTGGAGAACAGTGGAGCAAGTAGCATGTTGGAAAATAGAGTGGAAGATGATGTTGGAGATAGATTGGATGCAGAGTCATCTTGCAGCCTTGAGATTGATGACAATCTGTCACCAGAAGAGATGGAGATTGCAAAATCGATTAAGGGATTCATTTGTTCCATTCTCAAATTTTTAAAGGAGCTTCTATACATTATTATTGACATATCAAAGTGGTTTAAAGATAATGATACCATATATTTGTACCCTCTTGAAAGAATATCAGAGCTTTGCCAAGAAATGAGTGTTCAAGTGGATGAGCTTGGAGCTTGTTCCTATCCTCCCCAGGAAGTTCAACAAATGAATTTTTCTACGCAAAAAAAAATAAAATTTGTGGCTAAATTGACGTCCTTCAGTGTGAGCTTAAAAAAAAAAAATTTGAGGAAAGAATTGGGAAGATTCGTGTACAACTATGATGTCCTCTTTGGAGAGGACATCATGAATGAATGTAGAGAATGGTCATCCAAAGAATAGTAACAATGAAACAAAACAAAAAAATTATTATAATGGAGTTAATTTTATTACATGTAAATGGGCATACTGCTGTAAGACCTAGTATGGCATGCGTACCCCTGGGTAATCACTGGTAAAGTCTGGGTTAGACCTAGGTGATAGGGGAGATGTCAAGTTTAAAATTAACCTAGGTAAAAATTTGAAGGGGGGAAGAGCTGGAGTGAGAGGGGTTGTCTCACTTAGCAGGTTTGGCTGGATTTAGTCAATAATCCCCAAGTCAAGTTTAAGGGGGGAATTGTTAAGTAAACATGACTTGGGGTAGAGTCAATGTTGACTAGGGTAAATAGTAGTGGTTTTGGGGCACATGGTTTTGTGCACCCATGGTTTTGACCCATGGTATTGCATGTAATGGAACCTATACAAAGGCTGGGAAGACTTCATTGTAATGCAGGCCTGGAGGTGAGCGGTGAAGGCTCACTTGGCCGGATTGGCCAGGGTTTTGGCCAATGATTAATGAAATTTCATTGGTTGGGTTTTTCCCTGGATTTGGGGTTTTCCCAGATAAACATTTGTGTTTATGTTCATGATTTTTTGCTGGTTCTTTTCATGTTTAATTATTCTCTCGGTAAATTATTTTATTGCTGCGGTAAATTCTTAACACAAGACATGGGTTTTATTTTTAAGCATTGCATCTCTACCTCTATTCAGTATTTCTACACACTAAAAAATCTGCACTATTTTTTGAATGCTCCCCACCCGAGCTTGCCCCATTGATAGTGATTTCAATGGTCCCATATTTTGTACGCCTTGCAGGGATTCTAACACAGGGATTCTGACGCTCCCTTCACATTTATCACTCACCACTATTTTCCCTACTACTAGGCCTCCTTGCATTCCCTCATACACATCTTTAACTCTGCCTTCTGGTTTCGTCAACCTCCCCTCTCCACTTTGGCTCTCACGCCCTTCCTTACTCGGCCTCAGCCACCACCACACTGCACCCACAGGCCCCTCGGCCTTCCCCTCCCTTCATCCTCTCAACTCCATCAGCTCACCTCACCTCCCTCAGCCCTCACGTTTCTCTACCCACACGCTCATGGTCGCAGCACTCACCCACTCACCGCACTCCCCATCCCCGCTCTCCCCCCTCACCCTTCACTGCACTCACCATCCCCCACTCACGACATTCCCCACCCGCTCACGACACTCCCCATCCCCGCCCTCCTCACCCACTCACTGCTCTCTCCCCATCCCTACCCTCCCCACCCGCTCATGACCCCCGCCCCCTCACCCCTTATATCCACTCTCCCCATCCCCCTCACTCGGCCCTCCCCTCCCCTCTCACGATTGCTCGACCCTCCCTCCCCTCCCACGTAGATTCTCTGCGTTCCCTTTTTATTTTGGACTCTCATTTATAATTTATTTTTATAGTTTGGCCTCCCCTGGTAATCACTTCCCCTAGGAATCACCTTCCCTAGCTAATACCTTTCCCACTTCCTCCCTCCCCCAACAAATTCCTACCCCAAATAAACCCTCCCTCAAAAAATACCTCTGATTTTTTTTTCCCAAATTTTTTTACAGATTTTTTATTTGTAGAATTGAAACCAGAATTGATTTTTGTAGAGTTATCTTGGTGAATATTAAATTTATAAAAAAAAAATGTCGTGGGAAATGAAGCATCATGTGGAAGTGTCATGGACCATGCGAGTGAAGTAGATGAGTTTCCCCACATTGGGATCTGAGAATTGGTAGCTGGTTATTTATTTTCCTATTCCAGTAGTGATTCATAATATGCATCCATTCTATTTAGTGAGTAGTCATGCATGCTTTGAGAAGTAAGTGAGCAGTTTATCCTCTTTAAATATATCGTGCACTCATTATCTCCATATGCCTTGGTTTACATATGTATCATGGAGCGATGGTATACATATATGATAGGCATATATTAATTGTGTTTATGCATTGGAATGTCCCTCCATCTTCTTTAAAATTCTGTGATGTGTTAATTCATCGAAATTTTTCCTATGCAACTGGGCATTATTGTCAATGAGATATTTGTGCGTTGTGCAATTCTGGTCTTCATCGAAATTTGATATCAAATGCTAAACTATTGAGAATGCCTTCAACATCTCTATATGGAAGGTTGAAATTTGGAAGCCGCCTTGATTTCTTATAGCCATAATAGAAATCTTCATATCTATGTGAAATATATTGCAGATCAACGTGTGAAGTGAATTCAGCAAAATTTGGACACCATTGGTCCATCTTTCCAATTCTTCCCGTTCATTAAAGGAGGGATACAAATAGTTTGGTTGTATGAATCGGTGAGTATTCCTCATTGGAGTTTCGTTCTATGAAAATTAGATTTGTTGGTGTAAAATAGTTCTTTGAAGAGGAGAGAAATCATTTTCCTTAAAGGGTTATTGCACAGTGGTTTTTGCTGCACATTTACAAAATATTTTTCAATGACATTGTATTGTACTGACATTTTTAGTGGGTATTGCTTCTTAGTTCATAGTTGTCGTCAGTGTTTCAAGTGTAAATTTGAGTTGTTGAGAGAAATAGCTAAAATCAATGATGCAATAGAGTTGTTGCATAACCTCATTCATTCCACTATTCATGATATGGTAAAAATGAGCAAGAATGCTCTTTTTAATATTCAAACTTGTTTGCAAGATGCACAAGACAAGATTTAATTTTTGCAGTTGTAGTCTCAGCTCCAGCAAGATGAAATTCAGCAAAAGAGTCATCATTTTGAACCTGTTTCTGTTCATAAAATTGAGAGGGACTCCCATCAGAAGCAAGAATATAAATTTTTAGTCAACTCACATTCAGTTCCTCGTACAAGAGCAGATTTACATGAAGATGCAGTAGCTCAGTCTGCACTTCCCAAGTCCATCATCAAACCTTGGGAAGAGCTTGTCCAAAAAAAGCACAAAATTGGTCTTGGATATGAAAAGGAGTTGTCATTTCATATTCCAGACTACTCCAAGCCCATAAAATTTCAGAGTGTCGGATTTCTTATGACAGTTCACTTGTAGCTATTCCAGATCCTGCTCCACTTCCACAACAACAACAATAGATTTTAAAATGTGAACAATGTGATCACATTGGCCATATGAAAGATCACTATTTCGATCTTCACCCATGCAAGCACTGTGGTCGGCACACCCATTCTTCACACAGATGCTTCAGAAACAAACCTCCTACAAGAACAAAGATTCATCTTGGATGGATCGCTTCTTGGCAATGGGCATCAGCAGCCAAGGAGATGTTTAAGTCACATGTCAGAACTTGTTCTCGAATATTTAACAAACTTGCACTTGAGTTTTAGCCATCATCTCACCTTGTACCGGACAGGGGGGAAAATGGTGGTCATCTACAAGCTTCGAAACCACATCAAGTGAGCCTGATCCACAATCTCTCATTCCATATTCAGAGTTGTAGCCAGAGACACAGTAGTTCAAGTGAGCCTGAGCCATAATTATTCATTCCAAATTCAAATTTGTAGCTAGAGACACGTGTTGAAAATGCAGCAAGATGATGGAGCTTAGTGAAATGAAATCGCCTTCACTAAGTGGGCCCGCAGACTATTTTTGGCGCAAAGTCTATTTTTAGACTATGTCTATTTTTAGACATATGGAGCATGGTCTGGGAGTTGCAGTATGATATTCTTGGAGTATTGGTCATGTTGGTAAAAATAGATGGACCTGTTTTTTTAGACATAGGTCGAAGTCTATTTTTAGGCTATCCTAAAAATAGAAAAGTCAAATATTATTTACCCTTAATAATATTTGGACTCTAAAATTCGATTTACTTCGAGCACTTCGGTTGGAGCTACGAATTGGCTCATGCATACGGCAGAGGAGAATTCACCTTTATTCTGGGTTTGGTGAGCTCATGCATGGTTGACTTCAGTTAGGACTTCAGTGGCAGAAGTTTGGTGGAGTTGATGAGACAGTTGGTGGAGTTGTGTTTGGTTTAACTTATTTGAACTAGTTGAGATTAGTTTAACTAGCTAATCAACTAGTAATGAGTGGAGTGAATTAAATATTATTTAAGTCACTAATTATTAACTCATTATTCAACTCAAGAACACATCAGTTCACTATAGTGCATGGACAATTCAGTGGAGACCAGTGAAAGAGGTAGATGAAAGGGTTGAGATAGCTATCAGTTGTGACATCAGTGGTGCATGAGATGTGCACCACACTTGGAGGAATTTCCCATGAGGATTGCGTTGTCAAGCCAAGGAGATTTGAACCTTGGATCTCTCATTAGACCAGCCTTGATTGCACAATAGAGGCAGGAAATTAGTGGATGTGTTTTGAACCTGTGACTTGTTCAAAACCAAGCTAGTTTGTGTGTAACTTTATGAGATAGTACTGAGTACTTGTGAGGAGTATTGTACTATGTACTGTTACCTGTTCTCTCCATTATAATATACAGAATAGCTGAGGGGTTTTCAGCTATAAGCTTTCCCCATACATACTGTGTAATGCGTGTGATGTTTTGATGATCTTTTGATCGCATACCGCTTGTTTTATTTCCGCATGTGTGATGATCTGAGTGGAAGAGATTATGTGTTGCATATGAATTCGAATTGATATGTGATCAGGATAATCTCGGTGGATAAATCTTCATTATTCAGCAAATTTCTACCATGGTATCGGAGCTATCGGAGCAGAGATTGATCATCACAGTGATTACAAACTTATTTCAGTAGACAGAGTCTGCATGCGGGCCAGGTAGCCTCTGGATCCATCATTTCCTTTGAAAGGTGATACATCCAGTAAATGCCCCTGTAGTCGATCTCTGTGCTAGAAATAATTTGTTCTCACAAATCAAGAGCGGTTGAGCTTTGAGCTTGGAATTCGAATTTTGCAGCAGTTTGTTTTCTTGGTGCCGGAGTTGAAAATGTCTTTCAACGGTTTGCGAATCGAATATGCTCTTGAAGGAAGTTCGAATTATGTTGCATGGAAAGATCACATGGAGGCAGTATTAGAAGATAATGGACTGAAGGAGTTCGTAGATACGGATGTCCAAAAGCCCACTGATCCTGCTGAAGTCGAAGCTTGGCAAAAGAAGATGGCGAAATGTCGAAGGATTCTGTTGGAGGGCGTAAAGGATCACATTGTATCCAGCCTGCATGGAAAATCTTCTCCATATTTAATGTGGAAAGCGTTGACAGATCTATTCTAGAGTAAGAGCGACCAAAGGAAGCTGGCGCTCAAGGATAAGCTCAGAAACATCAAGATGGATAAAGGCGACAGTATCGCCAAGTACCTCACAAAGTTCACTCAATGCAGAGATGAGCTGGGAAGTGTGGGGGTGACTGTCGAAGATGAGGACATGGTGGACTTGGCTCTCCTTGGTCTTTCGAAGGCTTGGCATTCATATCAAGATATTTTCAATGGTTGGGGGAAGTTGCCCGGATGGGAGCGCCTTTGGGCGGATCTCATGCAAGAGGAGATAAGGAGGACTACCAGGGACGGATCTTCATCAAAGGTATCTGATGAAGAAAATTGTGCTTTGGCTGCCAAAGCAAAGAAGGGGAAGAGCAAGAAGACTTCTCAGTCTGGTGCGAAAGGCAAGAAGCAAGACATGTCCAAGGTGAAGTGTTTTCAACGGCCAAACACGGACACTATTACACAAATTGTCAGCGAGAAGAAGAAAAAATAAGAAGACACGCCGGGTCTGCGGCGGGAGAACGTGGCTTCTCCAGTCGGCCCAGATTTTTCACTGATCGCATGCTTGGTCTCAAGTGTGGCAGGATCAGTTTGGTTCTTGGACAGTGGTGCGTCATTTCACATGACCGGAGATCGAGATCTGTTTTCAGATCTGGAGGAAAAAGATCTTGGAGTGCACATCGAGATGGGAGATGATGGTAGATACAGTGAGACTGGCATCAGTACCATTTCCTTTGAGAGGGAGTCTGGTAAACCTTTCATATTGAAGGAAGTTTTGCATGTTCCAGGATTGATGAAGAACCTGATCTCTGTGGCAATGTTGGAAGACAAGGGGTATGATGTAGTCTTCAGCGAAGGAAAAGCTTTCCTGCGCAGTAAGACTACTGGTGAGACCCAGAAGATAGGGGTTCAAGTCAAGAACCTTTATTAGTTGCAAGTAGATGGCTGCGCAGCAATGGCATGCAAGGCGGGAGAAGTGGTGAGCCGGGATGATGAGGGCGAACTGTGGCACAGGAGATTGGGCCACCTTCACCATGGAGCTTTGAAGATCCTGCAGCAGATTTCTACTGGGCTTCCTAAGGGCACTCTTGTGCAGTCAGATCAGTGCAAGGGGTGTACTGTAGGGAAGTATGTGAAAGCCACCTTTCACGAGAAGGATAGTCGCGCCACGACGATCCTTGAGAGAGTTCACACAGACGTGTGTGGTCCTTTCTCAGTTGCTTCGACAGCAAAGCACAAGTATTATGTGATCTTTGTTGATGATTTCTCTCGAAAGTGCTGGATCTTCTTCATGGAGAAGAAGAGCGATACATTCGCGAAGTTCTGTGAGTTTAAAGCACTGGTCGAGAAGGAGTCGGGGAAGAAGGTGATTGCTCTAAGGAGTGATAACGGTGGTGAATTCATCTCGGCTGAATTCAAGGAGTTCTGCAGCATAGAAGGGATTCGGAGAGAGCTCATCGCACCCCATAACCCACAGCAGAACGGGGTGGCTGAGCGGAAGAACAGAACGATCGTGGGTGCTGCACGGGCGATGTTGCATGATTAGGGCCTACCCCTTCACTTGTGGGCTGAGGCATGCAATACAACAGTGTATGTGCAGAACCGTTGTCCTCACAAAGTTCTTGGCATGAGTACACCGGAGGAGGCTTATTCTGGCAAGAGGCCTGATATTTCCCATTTGCGGATTTTTGGTTCTCCTGTCTACATGCATGTGACGAAGGATGCAAGAAGGAAGGTGGATCCAACTGCTGAGGTTGGAATATTTTTGGGGTACACTGATACACCTCACAACTATAGGGTGTATTTGTCAGACAGTCGAAAGACTGTTGTGCGACGGGATATAAAATTTCAGGAGGAGAAAGCCATGCGGTGTTCGCTTGAGAGGGAGCTACACTTGCATGCAGATGAGGAGCTGTTAGTTCCTAAGGAGGAGCTTCCGGATGTGGATCAGCCACAAGAGGAGGTTCGGGAGGTGGAAGAAACCACCCAGGCAGCGCCAACCATCAGAGGGCGCATGCGCACTACAGAAGCTGAGCGACTGGCTCGGGATGCAGAGAAGGTTGTAGGACCACCTACAGCACAGCGCAGACAGAGGCAGTCACCGGATCGGTACACTAGATACATGGCTCTTGTGAGTCAATGTGTCGTGATGGAGCCATCCTCTTTTGAGGAAGCTGTGGAGGAACCCGCATGGGTAGATTCCATGATCGAAGAATATGATTCGATCGTTAGAAACAGTGCATGGGAGATTGTCCCAAGACTAGAGGGGAAATCAGTGGTGGGTTCGCGATGGATCTACAAAGTGAAGCAGGCGGCTGACGGGAGTGTGGAGAAGTACAAGGCGAGATTTTTCGCCCGTGGCTTCTCACAGATCGAGGGGATCGATTATGAGGAGACCTTTGCACATGTCGCAAGGTACTCTTCCATACGGACGATCCTTGCTCTCTCAGCGCAGATGGGGTGGCACATTCATCAGATGGATGTGAAGACTGCGTTCCTCAATGGAGTTATTGAGGAAGAGGTGTACATAGAGCAGCCTGAAGGTTTTGAGATCTTCAGCAGTGAGTCGCATGTGTGCCGACTAAAGAGAGCACTGTACGGGCTGAAGCAAGCACCTCGTGCTTGGTACACTCGGATAGACAGCTACTTCACCGGGCTTGGATTCTCCAAGAGTGAGGCGGATCCAAACCTGTACCAGATTGTGGTTGAGGGGAAGCTGTTGATCATCGTACTGTATGTAGATGATCTGATTTTGACTGGCGATGAGCAGTTGATACTTTCATGCAAGGAGGATCTTGCACGAGAGTTTGAGATGAAGGACTTGGGCATCCTTCATTATTTCCTGGGATTGGAGATTTGGCAGCGCAGCGGAGGACTGTTTGTTTCTCGGGGCAAGTATGCCCGGGAGATTCTGGAGAGGTTCAACATGCAAGGCTGCAAGCCTGTTGACACTCCTCTTCCTGGTGGTTGGAGGAAGGAGGATGCTACTTCAGCGGAGGTAGTGGATGCCACTGTCTATCGACAGTTGGTGGGGTCACTTATGTATCTGGTCAATACACGACTCGATATATGCTATGCTGTTAACCAGCTTTCGCAAGCTATGGTTAAGCCTACCAAGCTCTTCTGGAAGGCAGGCAAGCATGTATTGTGTTATCTTAGTGGCACATCGGGATATGGTCTATGGTACAGACAAGAGGATGGAGCGAAGCTTTCCGGCTTCACTGTTGCAGATTGGGCAGGGAGCCCAATGGATCGTAATAGCACATCTGGAGGTATTTTCAGCATCGAGTCGACAGAATTTTCCTGGTACAGCAGGAAGCAGAGATCCATGGCACTCAGTTCAGCAGGGCCGAGTACATGGCATCAAGCTTGGCTGCATGCGAGGCTATTTGGATGAGGAAGATCCTCGTTGGATTGTTCGGGTTGCACTTGGAGCCTACTGTGATTTATTGTGATAACCAGAGTTTCATTAAACTCTCGGCTAATCCAGTATTTCATGATAGATCCAAACACATCGACATCAGGTACCATCATATCAGAGATTGTGTTCAGCGGAGAATCATGATGCTTTCATATGTTCCCACGGAGGATCAGGATGCCGACATCTTGACGAAGGTGCTCACCAGGAGCAAGTTCGAATTCCACAGAGGTAGGATAGGGGTTGCAGATAATCCATATCTTGCTGAGAGGGAGTGTTGAAAATGCAGCAAGATGATGGAGCTTAATGAAATGAAGTCGCCTTCACTAAGTGGGCCCGCAGGCAAATTCTGGCGCAAAGTCTATTTTTAGACTATGTCTATTTTTAGACATATGGAGCATGGTCTAGGGGTTGCAGTATGTTATTATTGGAGTATTGGTCATGTTGGTAAAAATAGATGGACCTCTATTTTTAGACATATAGGTCGAAGTCTATTTTTAGACTGCCTATCCTAAAAATAGAAAGGTCAAATATTATTTACCCTTAATAATATTTGGACTCTAAACTTCAGTTTACTCTCTTGGAGCACTTCAGTTCGAGCTACAGAAGTGGCTCATGCATCTGAAAGAGGAATTACGCTATTCCTAGGGGTTTGGTGAGCTCATGCATGGTTGACTTCGGTTAGGACTTCAGTGGCAGAAGTTTGGTGGAGTTGATGAGACAGTTGGTGGAGTTGTGTTCGGTTTAACTTAGTTGAACTAGTTGAGATTAGTTTAACTAGCTAATCAACTAGTAATGAGTGGAGTGAATTAAATATTATTTAATTCACTAATTAGTAACTCATTATTCAACTCAAGAACACATCAGTTCACTACAATGCATGGACAGTTCAGTGGAGACCAGTGAAAGAGGTAGATGAAAGGGTTGAGATAGCTATCAGTTGTGACATCAGTTGTGCATGAGATTTCCACCACACTTGGAGTAATTTCCCATGAGGATTGCGCTGTTAAGCCAAGGAGATTTGAACCTTGGATCTCTCATTAGACCATCCTTGATTGCGCAATAGAGGCAGGCAATTAGTGGATGAGTTTTGAACCTGTGACTTGTTCAAAACCAAGCTAGTTTGTGTGTAACTTCATGAGATAGTACTGAGTACTTGTGAGGAGTATTGTACTATGTACTGTTACATGTTCTCTCCATTATAATATACACAATAGCTGAGGGGTTTTCAGCTATAATCTTTCCCCATACATACTGTGTAATGTGTGTGATGTTTTGATGATCTTTTGATCGCATACCACTTGTTTTATTTCCGCATGTGTGATGATCTGAGTGGAAGAGATTATGTGTTGCATATGAATTTGAATTGATATGTGATCAGGATAATCTCGGTCGATAAATCTTCATTATTCAGCAAATTTCTACAACACGGATGCCCATAAGCATCCCTTTGGTTGGTGGACAGCCTTAAACCATCTATGTGAGGTTCATTTCTTCCTCTTCAAAGAATTCGGAGCACTTCCTCTAGCAGAAGATTCCATCTTCTTGCCAGCTTTGGTAGAGTTCCAGTAAATTCATTAAGCATTCTAGTGTTGGTGGTCATCTTTAAACCATCACAGGTTGTAGACTTCCCTTCTTTTAGGTTGAAGTTCTCCCTCTTCAAATATGAGGGACACTTCCTCTAACAGAAGCCCTCAACTTCTTGCCATATTTGGAAGAGTTCCGGGAACTTCAATAAGCATTGCATTCTAGTGTTGGTTTCCATCCTTAAACAACCTCTTTATGCCAAAATTTCAGAGAGCTGACTTAGCCTAAGTGCTTCCATGCATACTTTGCAGATTTTTATTACAACTCTCTTCTTGGACTCACACATACCCCTTTGGATTAAGGGGGGGAATGTTGAACACCTAATCCTCTATGGGTAGGTGTGGAAGGAAAACAATCACAAAGGAGTCCAAGTGACCTTGGAAGATGAATCCAAGAGTCACATTAATGTAATATAAATGTACATCTATGAGTAATAGAAATGCATCTAATGCTTATCTTTATTTTGTGTGTGTTTACTTTTCTCACCTACCATGTGTGTGTTTAACACTTTCCTCCCACTGAATTCTTGTATTTATACATTTTACAAGTGTCTTTCCATTGAGAGTTATACCATTTTATATTTTAAAATACCACAGGTAAATACCATGGTTTACAAAATCCCATGGGTGAATACCATGGGTGAACATCACAAATTACGATGGTAAAAATTAAATCATCGTGTGATTCAAATATGATGGTTTACAAAATCCATGGTTGAGTATGATGGTAAAAACTAAATCATCTTGTGATTAGATTCTCACTTCACTATTATGGTTTTTTATTTATTTTTTATCATGCATATGACAAATATAATCCATGATTTTACAAACATTGGTAGGAAAATAATTATTAACCATGGTAGTTGTCTTCCACTTAGACCAATTCCAATATTTTATCCTTAGTATTAGAATGAAAGGTTGAGTTCTTTGCAAGATGAATGGAACTCTCACTATCACTATACAATTTAATTTTCTCCTACTTCTATCCTAATTAATCAATTAACATATGAAACCAAATCGTATCTTCACTAGTCCCTATAGTAGCAACAAACTTTTATTGTATTTTTGAAAGTGCAATAACCCTTTGGAATGTTGAGATTCAAGAAGATGATGATCCTAGTGAAAATTAAGCATCTTCACTAGGTGGGGCCCGCAGGCTATTTTTAGGTGTATGTCTATTTTTAGAATAATGAGAATATTCCATTTATAGAGGGATTATATTTATAGATGGTTGAGAAAATTCTATTTATAGATGAGATTATATTTTTAGAGCGAAGTCTATTTATAGATCGCATGTCTAAAAATAGGTCGGATGTCAATTATTATTAGCGCTTAATAATAATTAGACAATAAATAATAATCTATTCTATTAAAGCACTTGATTTCAGTTAACTGACATGGAAAACTAGTTCACTAAAGGAATTACAATTTCTAAGGTTGGTTGGTGGGACATGTAGAGTGGACTTCATTGTAACTAAGTGATACAAATTTGTCAAAGAGTTGGATGTGTAGTTATGTGAGTTGTTATTTAGTTTAACTCAGTTAAGTGAGTTAAACTCAGTTGTGCTAGTTGTAACTAAAGATACACTAGTGAGATATTAGTGAAGTAATTATTTAATTAATTCACAAGCAGTGGTCTCACAACTAAAGGAATACTATTGTTAACTACATGCATGCACGATCTAGTGGAGACTCAGTTGAGAGATAGGTGAAAGGGCCTGGTTGACGATCTGTTGTGACTATAGTGGTGCATTCAATGAAACTACACACACATTGGAGATGCCAATGAGGATTGCACTATCAAGGCAAGGCAATATTGAATTCATTTAGGGATATTCATTAGCAGTTATTATGCAGTGGAGGCAGTAAATTGGTGCATGTGTGAGCCAATTTTTGTATGACAATGTGAGATGATTGTATATTGTACTGAGAGATCTTGGAGTAGATTTTTGTATGATATTGTTTCATGATCCATGACATACATAATATATGATAATTGGGGTTTTTAGCTTTATGCTTTCCCGGTAAAAAATTATGTGTTATGTGTGATTAATTTTTCTTCGTGTTTGCAAATGGCGATTAAATTTCCGCAAAAAAATTAAGTAGAAGGATTTTTTATTTAACAGTGGATATAATTGTTAGATCAGGATATTTCGGTAATATGTCACAGTATTAATAAATTTCTACATGGTATCAGAGCAAAGAATATTGCAATATTGAAGCAATAGCTGAGTTTTATTGGTGTAAATAATTCGAATTTTTTGCAAGAATTTCTTGGTGTGACAGTTGAGTAAACATCAAAATGGATTTCAATGGTTTTCAGTTAGAGTATGCACTCGAGGCAAGCTCAAAATACATTGCATGAAAGGATAGGATGGATGCAGTGCTTTAAGATAATGGCTTGAAGGAATTCATCAACAATGATGTTCCTAAGCCGACTTCGATGGATGTTGGAAGTATCATGATAGTGGGAAATTGGAGCAACTCCCCCATATTCTTCTTCATCACCCACCTTCTGCAAGATCTCACAGTCTAATTTTCTTTCTTTAGATGCGATTAACTCATGAACACCCATCTTCTCCTTGGTGTCAAGAGTCTTGAACACAAAGGACTGATCTATCATAGTGTGTGTTCCCAAAATTGGATGCAATTTTGGAACACATTCCTTCCATTGTTTTGTCTCATTTTCTATCATTATAGACACATGTTGTTCATCATATTTATGTATAGGATCCTTGGGGCCTTATTTCAAAGATACAAGAGCCCTCTTAGTGGAAGAAATGGCTTCATCTCCATCTCTCAATGAAATTAGATTTCCTCTTGCTGTCACAGTGCTGGAGGAACCTTTCAGCTCTTCTTCTTTATTCTTCTCATCAATGGAGTATGCCTCATCTATAAGAGATCCTTTCTCTTGATCTCTCCTTTAAAATGGAAAACTCAGGTATTCTTCTTGAGAAGAATGTTATTGCTGAAGTGGGGCCTTTGCCCATGGAAAATCATGTAGCAGCTCTTTAACCCCCCCAATAATGTTCTGAAATGGAGTTATCATCCAAAGGTTCTAATTTCTTGGGCTTAGTTTTCTTACCCAAATAAATTCCATATGGCATAGAATAAAATCTTTTCACTAACCTCCTAGTGAACTTTGCATAAGTAGAGATGTTTACATTTTTCAATGAAGAAGACTCAAATAACCACCAGGCATATGCTTTACCTTGGAGGTGCAACGCTACTACTCTTATGGATTCTTCTTCAAAAACTTGATGCATCTAAAAATATGTGTCTAGCTTCTTTACCCAAGACTTGGCTGAGTCCTCAGGTGATCCATCAAATGTAGGTAGGAAATTTCTACCCAAGGTGTGCTGCATGCACCCTCTTCTTCTCATGTTTCTTCTGGATCTTCTCTCTTATTTTAGTTGAAAAAACTTCGGGAAGCTTAGATTCTCTTTGAATATTTTAGATTGAGATTCATATTCTTGGAGATAGTCACCAATAGTATACTCTTTTGGTGTCTCTCCTTCTTCTTCTCCTCTTGCAAGGAATGTAGGCATGCTACAACATTGTAGATCAGATCGTGCGGCTGAATGCTCACACACATCATATGAAGTAGTGGGGCTTCATTCATGTTAAAACCTCTCCAAAATATCTATTGGTATTTTATTCCTCATTCCCCTAATTTCATTCTTAAGCTCATGCATAGTTTTGGACAGAGTTTTTGAGAACTCTTTCCCTTTCAATATTCTAGATAAAGGGTTTGGACTCTTTACTTCTATGTCTTCAGTGTAACCACACTTCTTCATCAATATTTTCTTTCCATGAAAAGACATATGGGCTCTTCTGTAAGCACAGGTTGTGCCGAGATAGTTTCTCTGATACCACTGTAATATCCCCAAATTGGGACTGCTAGCTAGGCATGTATGAAAAACGAATTTTTCAAAAATGGCTGCTACAGGATTGGAAACCAACCCTTGGATCCATTAGATATAATAATCTAAGACTTGAATCCAAGAGGGATTCAAAAAAACATCCTTCTAGGTGGGTTAAACAGGTCTCCCACACCTAGTACAGCTTAGAAAATGCCCAAAGATGGGACTGCAACACTATGTGACAAAACTGCTAAGAAAATAATGCAGTTAAACCAAATATATGTAGGAAGCTAATATGGAGGTTCAATATGATTGTCTGTAACATAAAATCAGAGTTATATTGATGCCCTTACATTATATAATAGAAAGCAATAGACTTTACATGAAGAAATACTGAAAATAAGAGGTTGCAACTAGATGATATGACTGTACAAGCTTGACAACGTTATTTTATTAGCTGGAAAGAGCTGTAGATTACACTTCAGATCTAGAGAATATCTGTGTATAAAATGACATATCTATACTAAATCTGTACACTATAGAGTCTCCTCTTCAAAATCCCCTTGGGGTTTTCAGTAGAAAATGATGTATATGGAGTAGATCTGAGATCTAATGTAGCTGATATGTAGAATGATTCAAAAATGTTGCGGTAATTAAAATAGAAGTAATATCAGATCTGAACATGACATGGATTAGAAGTCTAATCCATGGATCACCACAGTGAAGGGAAGAACCCAAACACCAGAGATCTCTCCTCCTTGAAGTGCCAAAAGAGCCTACAACTTTATCCTTGCAAATAACGCAGTTTTGGAAGATGGACTATGTTGTAGGCTCTAGAAAATCATGTGGCCTCAAGCCAAGATCTGAAAATGAGCTCTCCTCATCCAATACTCTCTTGCCAGGGGGATATAATGCTTTCCCACTGAAAAGAGGCACTAGAATGGCTTAGATCTGAATAGATCTAGCCTAAAATTGCTGCAGCTTACAAAGAAAACCAAATCCTCAACAGGATCTGTGTTTTAGTTGGAAGAAGAGCTTGGAAAAATGCCTAATAGTGGTTAAGAATTGCAAGACTCCTCCAAGAGATACTCAATGGAAGAGGTGGGATTCCCGATCAGGAACACCCTAGTGCTAAACAACACTATTCTCAGCTAAACAGCTAGAGAATGAGAAGTGTCTAAGCAAAAAAATTCTTTAGAAAATAATTTCTTTAACAACCCCTCTCATGTTGTTCTTCTCCTCCTTAAATACGATGGAAACCTTTCCAAACCCTAAACCATATCAATGATTTAGCTTTGTTCACATCATTAGCCTCCAACTAAAATTGCGTTGTGCATCTAGGTGATTCAATGTATCTAGACAATGTTGATCAGCGGTTGTCATTGATGTCAACCCAAGCAGCACCAGGGGCTAATCCAATATTGAATGAGAATTTTGACCTACCAAATTAATATATTCTGGGTGAATAATGCTTTTGATGGTTTCTACTTGTTGAGATGTTTCCGTTGATGTATGGCATGCCATGTAATTCTTCACGGTTTGAGAGATATTCATGTTTGAAGTTTGTGCCCCAGTTAGTGGGCTAAATCCCCATGGGGTTGGGGCATGGGTCATTGAAAAGTCATAATTAATATTTTTTAAGCTCCTAAAATGCCTCCCACGTTCACTTGTTGAAGCCCCTCTCAACTTAAGCATTCATATATATTGTGATCTTCATTTCCTCCTTAGGCAAGGGATTCGACCATCTAAAAAAGTTCATTGTGGAATTTTTTCTCTAACTATTTTTCTACGAAGGCTCAGAATCTGAAATTTTTATGAGGCGAATCTGAAATCCTGAGGAAGCTGCAGTAAAAATTTCAGATCATTTTGCACAATATTTTTTGAGATATGATCTGTGGAAGTAAAGGTTTTTGCAGGCTCCTGAAACTCATCTCAAAGAAGTGACCTTGGTAAATTCGTCATAACTCTCTCTCCTAGTATGGGATTGGAATGCCATAAAAATTGACGGATATTACACAGTCTGTAATTTGTGCTCTATCAATTTTAGAGACAAATGAAAAAATGGTGACACGTGGCACACCGTACAATTGTGCTCTGCTGAAACTGTCTATAATTAGGGTAGTGTGAGAAATTGGGTATAACTCTCTCTTGAACAATCCAAATTCGGTCAGACCCATGGCATTGGAAAGAAGAATCAAAGGACTACTACAGGACAGAAAATCAGATATTGCGGATCTGAAATAACAAAGATACACTATATTCAATATCGTGCTCCTAGAAGGCAAGAAAAAGCTAGATCATGTGTTGTCAAGGGTTGCAAAGGACCAAAATTTCTATGGTAGAAAAGCAAAGAAAGGTGCAGCAGAGGGTATAATGACAAGAGCAGCAACCAAGGTGCATAACAACAGCAAGAAGTTCATCATATGAAGTCTTCAAGTGGGCAGCACTACATACAATCATTGTAAAGGTATCATTGTACTTAGTCATTGTAAATACATTATTGTACAAATTGTACTAGTGTCTATCTGCCAAGGGTTGAAGAGTCAGTGTTGGGAGGTCTAGGATCATCATCAGGTGGTTGTGTCAAAGTTGGGGTTATGGTATAATATATCTTATTCTTCTACATCATTCTATATCATTGTAAAGTGGACCATTTTCCCTAGTACGGGAGTGCATTCTTCTTTTATTCTTCTATAGGGTGGTAGGGTGGTGCTAGGGTGAGTTGTAGCTCATTGGGTGTTGGAGCGTCCATCCAGTGGGAGCTGGAGAAGAATGCTTTTCTAGATTCTAGGAAGTTGGAGCTTTATTTTCAATTGGAGTTGAAAAGAATTATTAGAAAAGCATTAGGTGGTTTTTGTCTCGGAGTGGGTTTCCACCTTAAAAAATGTGTCCATTTGTGTTCCTCTTGTTTGTTGCTATGATTGTACAAACATTGATAATAATTTAAGATTAACTAATGCTCTAATTGAAAGAAAATCTTGATTCACCACCCCTCTCGGTATTTCCAACAATTGTGTTATCATAACGGTTACTTCATAGTAGCTTATGACTGGAAGGAGGTCATGGAGCATACCAAGAATGGTGTACCTCTATTCAATGAAAATAATTATGCACTTTGGAAAGGAATAATGGAGGTCTATATCTTGGCACAAGGTTACGAAGTATGGGACACTGTTCAAAATGGATTTACATCAACCACGGATGAACAAGGTAAGAAGAATTTGGTAAATGATGCAAAAGCAAAGAATATTATTATGAGTGGACTTATTTAATTTTCTTATCATAAGGTGTTGGGTTGTAAAACTACCAAAAATTTATGGGACAAGCTCGAAAATATATATGCAGGTGACACAAATTTCAAAGAAGGAAAGCTTCAAATCTATAGATCAAAATTTGAGCAACTGAGAATGAAAGAAGATTACAACATTGCTGCATATTTTCAATACGTTGATGAAACAACCAATACTCTTGAAGGATTGGGAGAGCCAGTTGACGAGAAGACTATTATATGGAAGATTCTTATAATGTTACCAGGGAGATTCAACCCAAAGGTATCGGTCTTAGAATACATTTCAAATCTGGATAAAATCAACAAATAGGAATTACATGGAGTTCTCATAGCATATGAAATGAGACTTGATGAAGAAGAGGGTACTTCGCATCTAGAAACTACGTTCGTTGCATCTAAGAAAACCAACAAGGAGAAACAACCTTCAAAGGAAAATACCTGCACCTGCAAGTGTGAAGAAAAGAAATATGATGAAGAAGGTCTTTCAGATGGAGAATATGCTTACTTTACGAGAAAACTAAAAATTGTTAAGGGAAAATTCAAAGGTAAACTTCCATTGATATGTTTTGGCTATGTTGAGGTTGGGCATTTCGCAGCAAATTGTTCGGACAGAAGTGATGGAAACTCAAAAGGAAAGAAAGGATTTAAGAAATTCAACAAGCAAGGCAAAAATAAAGGATTCAAAAGGAAATTTCTCTCTAAAGAAGATAGCTCATTATCCGATGAAGACATTGCCAATGAGAGAGTATTGTTTATGGCCAAGCACAATAAACAAGAGGTATCAAAAAATGAAGAAGAATGATTGATCATAGAAGAACTTTATAAGGAGGCAATCAGGCTTATAAAAGAGCTCAAGGTTGATAAAATATGTACCAATACACTTGAAGAACAAGTTCAAGGTATCAAAATTGAAGTTGAAGAACACAAATGTATTGAAGAGACACTTCAAAAGAAGTTGGAAGAAAGCAACCAAGAAAGGGAAGAATTAGAAGCCCAAGTAGTCTCACTGCGTGAGGAAGTGAAGAAAGGAAAAGCTATCCAAAACTATGCCAACAACTCAAGGGCATTGGAAGAACTCATCAACAATCAATGATCTTACAATGAAAAAAATGGCATCGGTTACAAAGCAGAAGAAGAAAGACCTTCTACAACAAAATACAATGAACCTATGAGATCTGACATGCATGAAGACTTCATTGGACAAGATTCGCAAAACGACCTTGGAAGACAATTCCTCCACGAAAATTTCCATCTCAGTGCCAACATATTTTTTACTTATTTATTAATCATGTGGAAAATTTGGTCATAAAAAGGCGTAGAATGTCGCACGTACCCTAGGAACGAATACAATTCCAGGAGATCTGTCAAATATGAACCTCCCAGGGCTCAGTGAAACATCAATAGATTTGAGCATTTAAGAAATAATATTAAATGTTACAAATGTCGAAACTTTAGACACATAGCCGAAGATTGCAGAATTGAAAATCCTCTAGAAGAATCTTCGAAGCCACAGAATGAACGAACATGGAAGAATAAGAAGAATGATAATTTTTCTCTCGCTTTCAAGGCTCAAAAGAACAAATATGTATGGTATGTTGATAGCGGTTTCTCAACACATATGACTGGAGATAGAAATAAATTTGTATCTTTGAAAGAGAAGAAGTATGGAACCGTGTCCTCTGGAAATGGTGGATCTTCACATGTTATAGGATCAGGTATTGTCACTCTCGGAAGCAAAAATGCTCTAGCCAAGAATGTTCTATTGGTTGAAAACATGAATCACAATCTGCTCAGTGTTGGGAAAATGTGTGATAAAGGACACACAATACTATTGAACTCCATGAAATGTGAAATCAGGAAAGGCGTGTATGGTGAAATTGTGGCTACAACAAGTCGAGATCCAAACGACATATATGTTCTGGATGAAGCAACTAAAGCATGTCTAATAGCTAAAGAGGATGATACAATAATTGGTAGCAATGATGATCGTTTAAGTAAGAATTTTTCTACAAAGGTGCAAAGTGATTTCGAGATGTCTTTACTTGGTTGCAAATTGAGCATAGATGAATCATCTAAGGATGTGGATCAAAGGTTGTACAGATCTACGATTAGTAGTCTTCTATATGTAATAGCCTCTCGACCAGATGTCATGCAAGTAGTTTGACAAGTAGCAAGATTCCAAGCAGCACCAAAAGAATCACATATCAAATATTCGCCAGCATTGGAATATCTTTGCCGGAATCTTGGGATTCTCCCGAGTTCTCATTGGATTTTCCTTTTCAAAATATAAAGGGGAGTGGAAGTGTGTACGGTGCGGGATGGTTGTGTGTCGGGCACGAGTGGAAGTGTGTACGGTCCTGGTGGTTGTGTTTCAGGGGGAGTTACCCTTTGCCATTGATGTCAAAGGGGAAGAGAATGTTGTAGGATGAGGTGTCATGATCGCAGGGGGAGTACTTGTGTTGCCATCAATGCCAAAGGGGGAGATTGTTGATCAGCGGTTGTCATTGATGTCAACCCAAGCAACACCAGGGGCTAACCCAATATTTAATGAGAAGTTTGACCTACCAAATTAATATATTCTGGGTCAATAATGCTTTTTATGGTTTCTACTTGTCAAGATGTTTCTGTTGATATATGGCACGCCATGTAATTCTTCACGGTTAGAGAGATATTCATGTTTGAAGTTTGTACCCCAGTTAGTGGGCTAAAACCCCATGGGGTTGGGGCATGGCTCATTGAAAAGTCATAATTAATATTTTTTAAGCTCCTAAAATACCTCCCACGTTCACTTGTTGAAGCCCCTCTCAACTTAAGCATTCATATATATTGTGATCTTCATTTCCTCCTTAGGCAAGGGATTCGGCCATCTGAAAAAGGTCATTGTGGAATGTTTGATCTAACTATTTTTCTACGAAGGCTCTGAAGCTGAAATTTTAAGGAGATGAAGTCGAAATCCCGAGGAAGCTGCAGTAAAATTTTTAGATCAATTTGCACAATAGTTTTGGAGATATGATCTGTGGAAGTAAGGGTTTTTGTAGGATCCTAAAATTCATCTCAAAGAAGTGACCTTGGTAAATTCATCATAACTCTCTCTCCCAGTATCAAATTGGAATGCTGTAAAAAGTGACGGATAGTGCACATTCTTTAATTTGCGCTCTAGCAATTTTAGAGACAAATGAATAAACGGTGACATGTGGAACGTCGTACAAGTGAGCTCTGCTGAAACAGTCTATAATTAGGGCAGTGTGAGAAATTGGGTATAACTCTCTCTTGAACAATCCAAAATGGTTCAGACCTGTGGCATTGGAAAGAAGACTCAAAGGAATACTACAAGACCGAAAATCAGATATTTAGGATCTGAAATAATAAAGATACACCAGATTCAATATCGAGCTCATAGAAGGAAAGAAAAAGCTAGATCATGTGTTGTCGAGGGTTGCAAAGGACCAGAATTTCTACGGAAGCAAAGCAAAGAAAGGTGCAGCAGAGAGGAGAATGAAAAGAGTAGAAACCAAGGTGCATAACATCAACAAGAAGTTCATCATATGAAGTATTCAAGTGGGCAGCACTGCATACAATCATTTTAAAGGTATCATTGTACTTAGTCATTGTAAATACATTATTGTACAAATTTTACTATTGTTTATCTCCCAAGAGTTGAAGAGATAGTGTCAGGAGGTATAGGATCATCATTAGTTGGTTGTGTCATAGTTGGGGTTATGGTCTAGTGTCTCTTCTTCTTCTATATCATTCTATATCATTGTAAAGTGAACCATTTTCCCTGGTACGAGAGTCCATTCTTCTTGTGTTATTCTATGGGGTGGTAGGGTGGTGCTAGGGTGAGTTGTTAGCTCATTGGGCATTGGAGCATCCATCCAGTGGGAGCTGGAGAAGAATGATTTTCTAGATTCTAGGAAGCTGGAGCTTTATTTTCAATTGGAGTTGAAAATAATTATTAGAAAAGCATTAGGTGGTTTTTGTCCCGAAGTGGGTTTCCACCTTAAAAATTGTGTGCATTTGTGTTCCTCTTGTTTGCTGCTATCATTGTACAAACACTGATAATAATTGAAGATTAACTAATGCTCTATTGAAAGAAATACTGATTCACCATCCCTCTCAGTATTTCCAATAGACAGCGCTGTTGATTTGGTCCAGTTGACCCAGTCAAATGACTTAATCCCTTTCACACATAAATGTGTTCTATTAAGGTAGCCCAAATTTAGCCTTGTACACATGGGCATTGATTTATTTTTTTGTTTGAGGAGTTTAATTTATCCCCCTTTACAATTTTATTCTTGTAACAATAAAATGAAAACAAAATTGTATATTCCTATTAGCTTGGGCTAATTAGGAATATTACAACGGACGTAGCGCATATGTCGCCTGAGTACCTAGCTCATAATGAATCTGTAATGAATTTGTTCTTAAATTGTCAAGTAGTTTTCTAATTCAAACAATCCTATCGCTTCTATCTGTCATGGGTAGTTGATTCTTACTGGTGCACGTGTATTGAAAGGGAAAAAATGTACTGCATACCCTGCTATAAAGCCTGTCATTGTTGTTGTAGGTGCAATGAGGAAGGATCCAGAGTTGATATCAACCTGCTTCATTGATGTCAATCTCTTTCCTCTTCAACCTGTAGGACACATTGCCTTGGACAAGAATATTGACAATTTATTTGCTGAAAACGAGAAGCTTGCATTTTGTCTTGCTATTGTTGTTCCTAGTGTCTATTACACTGAATATAAGCTACTCCAAACAAGGGTATTCTCCTACACAGATACATAGAGGCATTGGATTGGATCCAACTATTTGATGGTGCTAGCCAATGCACCCAAGTGCGCACATCAAAATAATCATCGTGAGGGATTCATGAACTTCATGCACTGGGATGAAGAGGTCAAATACATTCCGTCAAGGTTTGATCCAGTTCGTCATGATGAGATATTCCCCATTCCTTCCCATACCCATTCTGGTAAGCGGGAGAAGTGTGTGATAGAGGAGGATGATAATTTCAAACAACCTGGAGAGCAATATCGTTCATTTGCACCAGATAGGCAAGAGCATTTTGTGAAGTGATGAGTGGCAGATTTGTCAGATCCTTGGGTGCAATATTTACCTAAATTAGTTTCATCTTCTATGCCTCTCCATGTCCGTCTACTCCACATGAGAAATATTTAGTGGTGCTGCACTAGCAAGAAGAGGTTATTGAATCCATTGTCGTATTTCGAATAATTTATTCCCATACACAGATTTTTTTTTCCGCATTCCGCGAAGGTTGAGATCACCTACGAATTTTTTGGGATCATTTTGGTCGAATATGATATCAGCGCTGATATATAGTACAATTTTTTGGAGTTCGTTGGTTGCATTTAATCATATTTCCAAGTCTCTCTTCAAGGGTGCAGGTGAAAATATCCCTCATGCTATTGTCAGGGGCTCATGTGTTAGCTGAATACGACTAGCTACATGTGTATGCACCAAAACATTCAAAGCCTTGATCTTGGTGATGGACGGGCATATTACCTCTCCAAGAAGAAGTTGTATCTGTAGAACGTATTGATGGTACAACAATGATCCCCATGTTGATGAAATTCTGAAAGATGCACAGAGGTAAAATTCTAAAAGATGCATAGAGGAGGCATGATGTTTTCAGGGATGAGCTTGGGTCAAACTCTTGGAAGAATAGTATTTCATGTAAAATATATGTCTGGAAACCATGTTTGTAGATTTTGGGTGCTTGATGTCCAGGAGTGGATGCGTTAAAGTTGTGGCAACTTGGGTTTTTTGTTGCAATGAAAATGGAAGTGCAAGGAGCACGATGCTGCTATTGAAGAGATATGCCCAGGGAAGCACACTCAACCTGTCCATGTTCCAGAGTTTGTGGTACACAAATGTCGTGAATGTGCGACCACATACCTTGGAATGCACCATGTACTTTCCATGCAATATACATTGAATGTGGCATGATTTTAGCAGTAGCAACTACTGTATTCCATGTTGTAAATCCTCATGCATTTTTCTTGATCAGAGTTTGCTTCGTATTTTCATTATTTTCGATCATTATGCTTTGATGAAAAACCTAATTATGCATACCTGAAGAGAATATTCTGTGATATTTTCATTTTTGAAGGTTTTTAGTTTGATTATGTGATTTATTGGACCACTTTGAAGTATCAACAGACACATATGGCCAATACACCTCCACCACCTATTGGTGCTGCTGGTGTAGGGACTAGTTCTAGGGTAGCTGTAGTTGTTGATAAGACATGAGGTGGTCAAGATGGAAGGGACAGTATATGGGGAAAGGCTGGGGCTGATGGTTCTCGAAGAAGAAAATCTAGTGCTATTGTGAATGTTGGTAGTCTATAAAATCATAAAAGCCTAGTCCAAAATAATGTTGGAGCTGGAAAAGACGTGGTAAATGTTGGTTGACCAGAGAGGTCAAATCATGTCCATTTATCTGGTCTGATTGGACAAACTAGCAGCAAATCAAGACGAGGAGTAATTTTGAGTAGCAGGAAAAAAATTATGTCTGATGTTGATTCATCATAATTTATCTATTAGCAGGGATTGTTGTTGCATATTCTTCTCCACAAAGACATGGATGCTTGAAGATTGTGGAGAAGAATTATTGCACACCTAAGCGGAGTGGTGTTAATTTTATTGGAATACTCAATATTGTTTTGCAGTGATTTTTGCATTTTGTGCACTGATTCTTGGGCCAACTATTCTCACTCAAGAAATTGATTGCTCTAGTATATTATTCTGGTGCTATGAAGTTATGCGTTGGGGCCTTGTCATCTTATTTGGTGGCAATGCATTTTTCTTAAGGTGCAAGGCAGCTTTCATTCTTGAAGTCGGTGTATTCCTTGCATATAATTCCAAGACCAAGGTTCTTCTCAACTGCTTCACTAACATTGCGAAATAAATAGCTACATTATTCCAAAACTCCCACTCTGCACCAAATTTATCTGGAATGAAGGGGATTCATATTCTAGGCATATGCTATGGTCTGCAGCTCATGGTCAAGATGATGGGGGGTGAAGTCAGCTTGCCGAATCCCAATTGTAAGGGAGAATGGAGGTCCGCACACACGAGGAGTCGATGCTATATGATATGTGGCACATTTTGAACAAGGGTGGAATATTTTTTTTTTTTCACCATTTGTGCTATTTTTATGTACATATTATGTAAAAGGGGGGTTTGAAATCTTTGTATTTTTTTTCCCTTTGTGCACACATTGGGCACATTAAATTACTTTGTAATTTCCATGTCAAAGGCCATAGTTGCCATCATATTTTGGCATCCAAACTTTGGCATGTGAATTTTTTAATACCATGTAAAAGGCCATAATTTTCACCATAAAAGTCATGATGTAAAGTTGATTATAAAGCATTGTAAAAGGCCTGTTTAGCAACTCTTATGAAGGAGAGTGAGAGGTGTATTTTTCAAATTAATCCTTGTTGGCTTATTTGTAATCAGGTCTAATGATGCGATTTCCTAAGCTATTTTGGAATATAAAATTGACCAATGAGCTCTTGGAAAGTGCTCCAAAAGATGTAAACAGGTATGATCAGCTACAGGTTGTAGCTTTCGACAGATGTGGGCTTTTGCATTCTGATTCTGAAGGACTGCAGTGAAGGAATCTTGGAGGAATGTGCCTTTTCAGGCATTTTTGTTGCAGCAGCTGCAGGTGTTGGCATTATGTTCTGATTCCGAAGAACGTTAGGTGAAGGAGTCATAATGGAATGTTCCTTTAAGAGACATTTGCATACAGTTGATGATGAATTGAAGCTGATACTTTTGGAGACCAAAAGTTTCTTTGTGGGGAGGTGTGATCTGAAAGGACCTTCGCACATGAAAAGAGCTTGGCGCCATGATGATTTGAAGTTGGTGACAAGTATTTAAGTGGGTGAAATTATGCTTATGCATTTAATTATGAATTTTATTAAACCCATGCATTATTGATATAAATTAATATTTTGAGAGAAATTTGTCTCACATTATTTATTAATGTAATTAGGGAAATTGGTTTTATGTGAGAAACCACCTCACACCAATTCTCTATTATAGGTTGAGAGAATCAAGGGCATGGTTGGAAAGTATTTAGGTGGTTTTGAGACTTTTCCCATTTATGAGCCTAAGATTGTTGGAGATCCTACTTTCATGGATCTTTTTTTTCCTTCCCTGTAGTTAGGCCCTACAATTGTGGTCTTGTAATTAATGCTCTTTGTTTGAGAGTGGGTGAGGAAAACTATATATATTCCTTATGTAAGCCATGAGAAGGGGGGAGAAATAAAGGAGAGAACACTTAGCCATTGAGATCCATAGTGCTTGGCTAATGCTCGGCCAGAGAGCGTGAATGTAAGAAAGCTTACTTTGAAGAATTAATATAGAGGATCTTCGTTCAAATTGAAGCAGATCCGAAGATGTAGCCCCAGTGAGATGAAGGGGTGAACTCTCTTACCAATTGGTTGTCTTTATCTTATGTGTTTTGCGCTTCTTGATATGTTCATTTCATTTAATTATGTTTATGTGGACTAACATTATCATTTAAGCCTGTATAATCCATAGTCAATTAAAATATCTTAATACCATACATGATGGTTAGAGTAGTACTTGACCCATAATCAGATTAGTTGACCCATTATACTCATGTTGCTAAGGACAAGAAAACAATGGGAAGTTTCCCTGATCCAATCACATCTATTTCCGTATACTAGGTAGTGGTTTGATCGATTGTGCAATCTCCTTGATATTCAAGGGTGAGGGGCATCATCCTCCACTTCTCCACTCTCTCACGACATCCTTTCATTCCATCATGTGAAGTTTTGGTTGTCTATGCTACTTCCTCCATCATCAAGGGTGAGGGGCATCATCTTGCAACCTCAATCCACAAGGGAGATGGGGATGGGCATGGTCCTCTACCCACATTGTCGAATCCCATATCATAACTTATGTCAACATAAGTGGGTGAGTTATTCAACCAAAGTGTTAGGAACTTCAGTGTAGTCAACTATGGATTTCAATATACGCTAGCAATCAAACCATTTTTCCCTCAAGTTTTAGATCTATAAGGAATTTCGTCCTTCAATATCCAGTTAATTAATTTTAATTCTTAATTATTATATCATCCATTTTTTGTTCTCCACTCTATTATTTTGGTCATAATTAAATATCACAAAACTAGGGGTAAGGTGAGCAATGCCACACTTCACATACAAATAGATTCCTTTTGGATTGATCAATGTTGAGGATACCTTTCAAAGGGAAATGGATATTGCTTTCAAATGCCTTATTAGAGACAATGTGGTGGTATATCCATATGGTGCAAAAATTTATTCCAAAAGGAGGATAGATCATCCCTACCACCTAAAACTAGTCTTTGAAATATTGAGAAAGTACATCATTTCCCTTCACACAAAGAAGAACATATTTCTTGTTGAAAAATGTAACCTACCATGTCATTTTTATTTTAACATGGCCCTATTATACCCCTGCTTATTACAAAAATGGCCGTGACTATAATTCCAATATCGGAGGACTATGACTCACTAGACCTTTGATTAAAAAAATAACATTTATTAATTATTTAATTAACACAACTAAAGGTTGGATATATTTATGGATCATTGATATGAGGGAAGCTTTCTACCCACCTGTTTCTTTTAAGTCCATGTCCCCTATCAACTAAATTGAAATAATGTAGTATTGGTGGTGTACTGGTGGGTTACACTTGTTGCATACTAGATTGGGTCACTAATGTGTACGGTGAATAATACCTATTCACTCAAAGAGGGAGAACAATGGTATGACCAAGCAAGAAATCACCTGGCACCTATAAAAATAAGATATTATACAAAGGAAAGCGCAAGATTCTAAAGTATATATGTAATGTAAGTGGAAAGGAATGCGCTCAAAAGGGAATATGAATGGATCAAAAGAAAAAAGAAAAGAAAAGATAATAACTGAAAAATAATAGAGAATATAGGATATGCAAGGTAGAGACACTACACAAGGGCCTCTTCAAAAGAAAATCATATTCATTCAAGAGAGGGAGATCATTGGCATGCACAAGTCCCATATTTTTCTAATATAATATTTTCTATATTAGTATCATATGAGTGATGTGGATGATAGGGGCATGGTAGAGTTGATTAGGGAATAGAATTGGGTATGATCATTGGAATAGGTAACCTAGGACTAGTGGTTTATGTCCTTGGTTTTGTGTTATGATAATTTTGGCACTTATTCAATTTACTTTGTTAGAAACAATGTATTCCTAAACCTATTTTAACTACATAAATTTTAGGTAATAATAAAACATTAGTGTGAAATTCCATAGTACAAGAAATACCTCAGACCCTAGATTTGGCTTGGGGGTGGTCAACTACAAGAAAATTTAAAGTGTAACTGACCTATGGTTGGGAGGAGAGTGGAAATCCCTCCTTCAGTTTCCAACTACTCCAAACCATTAAAATAAGTATGCTTTAATATGCATGCCATAGGCTATGGGCTATGTTATGCCTTATTGTACTTGTGACTTATGTTGAATCCTATGTTAGAACATCCAATATAATATCTAACCCTGGTTGATTAGGTAACTGGTACTTCTTTGGTGATTATCAACTGTTTGAATAATGCAAAAGTATCCTTATTAATAAATTACAACTAGTTTTACATGATCCATACCTATGATCTAATAATACTTAGGACTAAACTATGATTTTATGGGTTTCTTTTATCCTGGTATGTTTCTAAGATAGGAAACTTGCAAGTTTGGGTCATAATGTTGTATATTTTTATTTACTGAATATTTTTTATTTTCTAGGCCATAATTTCATAATTTATTGTCCAATAAAAATCAACTAACAACCTACTATCCTATTGTGTTTCCACACTTCAATTTTTCTTGTAAGATACTCTAAATATGGAATTTTCTACATTTTCTATCATTTCGTAGATATGGAAGTGTAGAAATATTGCCAAAAAATAGACTAAAAAATAAAGTGGTAATAAAATAAAATTCATCTCATTTGATGTAAATATATTTACCTCACTCTTAAGCATGAAATTTAATTATTTATTATGGTATTTGAGTGTGTTTTCAAGTGCTAGTTTGTATTTTCTATTGTACTTATTCACTAACCAGATTTAAAACTTGTTTAAATTGTCTCATAACATTCATCATATACCATTGTTTCTAGGCATTAGTATTTTAACTTTTTGGTGATGTGCATGTATATTGGGATACCATCATGTATTTCTATAATTTCATGTTGAGGTGGCAGTGGGAATATCTCCTATGTGCTTACCACCTAGCACCTTGACCATGAACTTTCCAAAGATACTAACCCCACAGCAGAAACGTGAAGCTGGGTTACACTTTTGTGAGAATCGGGGGCCGAATTTTTTTTTTCGAAAATAGTTCGGCTGAACATTTTATAAATTTCGGCTGGACTATGTAATAGTTCGGCCAATCTTTCTTAGAAAGTTTGGTCGAACTCGTGATTCTGTTTACATTGACAGCACGCTGACAGCGCCGACAAATAGAATTTTTGCCAAAGATGGGAAAACTGACAACAAAAGTTTGGCCAAACTTTTAACAAAAGTTTGGCCGAACTGTGAGTTCGGTCGAACTTTTACTTTTAAAATAGTTCGGCCGAACTAGTTTCTATAAATAAATTTCCCGTGAAGTTAATTTGTTTACCTGTTTCATTATTCGCGCGTTTTCCTCCCATCACTGTCACTGTTGCTGCTGCTCTTTTTGCTCGTTTTCCTCCTGTCTGCGCTGTTTCTCCTTTCTTCGGCGCTGTTGCTCCTTTCGTCGGGTATGAAAAACTCTAGTTTGTATTTTTTTATGAGTCTTTGATTGCTAATATCTTATTATAACTTTTTTATGTTGTAAAATCTTGTCTTGGTCATTAGAGTTAAATATTAGAAAACAGAAGTGAAATGGGAGGATGATGATGAATGGTTGTAGAACTTTAATTCGATTTTTTCCACTAGCATTTGAGTGTTAATACACTATTAAGTTGTGCAATATTTTCTTGGAATTAAACCTTTTAGTATTTTTCTCCAACTTTATTTTTGTCAAAATTATTCAAAATCTTACAACCACTGATAGAACCCATAGGAATAACCTTAAGAACATTAAACCTTACAGTCTTGGACAAGGGCCTGCATTGTCCAATGATAACATGATCCCCTTTCTTGACACGGAAACATGGTGAAATATGGGCTGGTATGTTCGAATGTCTCTTTTCATACCTCTGATATTTCTTGACAAAATGGAGATTATCCCTACGGACAATAATTGTCTGTGTCATTTTAGCACTGTAACATGTTCCAGCTAATATACGACCTCTTATTGAAATAGTACCAGTGAATGGGCACTTCTTATCGATGTAGGTCCCTTGAATAGCTTACTTGGGTGTCTTGAAGCCAAGACCAACATTCGTCCAAAACCTGTTGCCACCTTTTCCAGGTTGTTTCCCCTTCCCAAACTTCTTGGAACTGAGAAAGACTTTTGGTTTCTTTAGAAACCTCTCTGTCTGTTCTGCCATGGCTACAGGAAATCGAGACTCCCGCCGCGGCTGCTCCCGCTTCTACCAGAGAAAGAAGATTTTCGTGAACTTTCATATGTCTTTCCTAATGTCTATCTGCTGATGTATAACATATTTTTGTATATCTCTATCGTTTCCACTTTTTCTACAGGGATGTATGGTTTTATGATCATGATGGGATGTGGTTAAAACCCCCCGTAATATGTTTCCCACTGTATTCTTTGCCTCTCTTTCTTTGATAGGTATAGTATACGGCTGGATGATATGTCTCGTTTTTCTCGCTGTATAGCTGAGAATATGTCTATATGCATATGAACTGATTAATATACATCAGCATTTTTTTCTGCCTAAAAAAAAGGTTTCCAAGTCTGGGTTTCTGACTGAATCTATATGGACATTTCTGTCTAGTTAAATACCCTTCTGTTTGCAGGATTGATTTATCTTTTAAGATTTTTCATTTGTGTGTTGTATGCATCAAATATTTCTATTCCCAGTTTTTCTATGCACATCAATTCAACTGTACAAATAATTATCTAATTTAATATTATTGTCTGCTAAGTTAGTTTATGTTTTAAAAATGTGCAGTGTTGTATGTAGAAAAATATTCTATTACAGGTTTTGTTCTACATATGCATTCAGGTGTTTTCATATATCCTTGTGTGTTAGGTTATTTATGTTTTTAAATTTTGCAATGATATGTTGTAAGCTTTTTATTACAGTTTTTGGTTTGCATGTTAATTTTGGCTGCAAAAATATTCTCTCCATCATAATATCATTGTGTTTGATATATTGATTTATGTTTTAAATTTTGCACTCACATGTTTTATCATTTTGTAGCAAATTATTTTTATGCCTGCTATATTAGGCTCTCTCTTTTCATTGAGCTGTGTGTATGGTATGGTTTCATTTAGACCATTTTCAACCACAATAGTGTTCTCTGTCATTAATGCAGAAATAAAAAGCACATGTTAGACATTATCATATTCACATAGGAAAAAAAGGGTTTTCCTTAATTTTACATATTAAAATGTCTTTGAAAAGTTATTTCTATTTAAAATAAAAAGGTGAAAGATTAGTTTCAGCAATTACTAGAATGAATAGATGGTAAGGCCCACAACAACAACTGCAAAAGCAATGCAATATAACCAATCAACCTACATCAACAAAACATATGGTCTTAAATGAGCTTTTGGACTCTTTAGATATAAATGTACACCGTGGCAATGTATCTTATATAAAACTTTAATCCATGTGCTTAACCTTAACATTGACACAAATGGAATAAAATTTTACTCACTGCTTTATGATAGAAAAATATGCGGATGAGTATTGCCCACATATCCGAAGTCAAAAGGGATAGATTAAAAGGGGATGCTCCGGTCATCTATAAAAGATAAATTAAAGAAGCATGACATATTAGTAATGCAAATTAGATATGCGTACCAATTATGTTCATATAACACAACAAATAAATGATTCAATACAAATGTCACATAGAAGTCATATTTATCTCATGGGCCTTCAACTTAAATTATATATCTAGCATTACATTAAGCTATAGGAGATAAATCAAGGAAGCATTTGAATGTAAATTAAACATGTGTAATAATTATGTCCTTTAGTTCAATAAATAGATAATAATTTGCAAATGCCATATCTAAGCTATATTTCATCTAAGTAGCTTTGAATTTAAACTTATATCTAATGTTAAATTATATAAAAGAATAACAGTAATCCAAAATTCAAAATAACATTTAGATTTAGTATAAAATGTGACATATAATTTTCATGCGTGGAAAAACATAGTTACCGAGAGTTCAAAACTCATGCATTTGAATACAAAGTGGGTATACGAATGAGAAAGTAGATTTTTTCTAGGAATGAGGAAGTGAAGGTTGATAGAGAGCCACACAAAATTGCAAATTCATACCTTAAAAAAATTTCACTTTTGGGTTTTTTGTTTTCGTGGTTTCATTCATAATTTCACTTTTTGGCAAATTGTCAATTTCAATTTTTCACACCACATGTGCACAGTCAAAGGACCTAAGTTCTTTCCCATACTAAAGTATGTTCTTTTAAAACATGTTTTCTTGGTGATATGGGTGATTTAGAAATGATTGGGAGAGTGAAATTCCTCATTTAATACATAATATTTTTGGTTCATGCCACTAAGCCAAGAATTTTAATATAACCAACTAAATCCTGCAAAAAAAGAATAAAAAAAATTATGTTAGGGTTGTGGATTTAGGCATTGAAACAACACAGCATGATATTTCAAATTTAAAAATAATGGTTTGATTCCTAGGTAGCTTAGAATCCTATTTGTTTTCAAAATAAGGATGCGCTCCCATTTTATTCTCATGATTAGGTTGTAATCATGAGTCTCTCGCTCAAGAGTGGACCTTCCCAAAATCTTGTGACGTCTTGTCACAAACAAAACCATCAAACTGAAAAACACATCATGCAAGAAACATAGCTCGCTGACATATCATTTTTCTCCTTCAAAGAAAAAAAAATCACATCATGTGAATATCTCCATGTACTCTTACATATTGGTGTACAAAACCATCAACCAAACACAAGTTGACAAAACATGCCTCTTCAAACAACTGACTCTCAAGTCAAATAATAGGTCATGTAAAAATTTCCATATTTGTTGCATTTAAGTGTGTCAACATAACTCTACTTTCAACATCTTGCTTCATGCAACATACACCATACATTGAATTTGCAAAGAAATTCATGAAACATCAAAATACATGCAAGGCCTTAATTGGATAAGAAATCTAACCATCCATTACCAAACCATTTCAATGGTGCTTCTTTTAGCTGCACTTCATCATCATGTGAATCATCCTAACCCTCATCGATTATGGAATCCTCTTTTCCATTATTGTCATTATCTCTTTCCACCTTCTTCAAATGTTGTGGATGACTTGTTGGATACAAAGTCCAACACTTGTCGACAAGGTGACCTTTCTTATGGAAATGATTAATAAACAATTGCATCTTATTTTCAACATCATTTTCCTTCTCCAATGGGCCTTTGACGTTTTGCCTCATTTATTTAGAAAGTTTCATGTGCATGGATATCTTCTTCCAACATCTATAAACATTATGATTATTCAAACCACAAAAGGAACATGCAAGTTCTTTTCCAAATCTTATGTGAATATTCACCATGTTTATCATAATCAAAAGCAATTTGATTAAAGGCAAATTTATACCTTGAACATTCACCTTTCTCGCCTTCTTGAGGAGGTGAATTTGATGAGGTAGTGGCTCTCCTCTGAATACTAGCAATGAATTTAATGACTCTAGAGCTTTCAACATCCTCTTCTTTTACATTCTCATTAGCTGCATGATTATTAACATCTTCTTGCAAAGTGGGTGTCAAACTTTTCCATTCATCATGAACACAAAATTCACAAGCTTGAGGTAATGAACACGAAATAAAATTCCTTCTTGGAATAGCTTCATGTGCCTCCTTGGCTTTGGAGCATTCTCCATCATGTTTTCCATGGTTAAGACCCAAATAATTAGGCCCTTCCTCAACAACATTTGGCTCAACTATGCCTTGTACATGTTTGCCTTTAACCCTTTACTTTCATAGCACATTTTCATCAAAAATTTGGACCTTATTCCTCTAGTGTGTCTCTCAAAAGCATGTAAACATTCATTTTGAGAGGAAATTGAAGACAGAAACCAATAGCTAATTCTTCTAACTAACCTTGACTAAAATGAGCTAAATTGTACTATGATACCAACTTGATTTGAATATGGAAAAACTAGTTTTGTTGGGCTATCTCCCTCATCAGTTAAATAAAAATGTGTTTAGGATCGTCTAAAGTTAGCCAATTGGGAAGGGGTTTATGTGTCAATATTTAAGTGTATTTTGTGAGAAATTTATGAGTTAATTAGCTTTTAAAAACTCATGTGTACAACAAATAAAATGCAAAATTTTTATTTTGGAAATTTTTTTCCCTCAATCCAGATTCTGATCATTGGACATGTAAGAGGAAGAAAGAGGGAATTCACTTTTCAAATTCTAGACCTTGTCTAAACCAAAATAAACTAAAGGTTCGGTTTTCAAATACATTCACTTATTTGGAAAATTTCTAGCTACCAAAATTCCATATGCCAATCTACCTCCCAAGAAATCCATTTATTACACCACTGGTTAGTTTTTTGTCTTCCTATATTCTTTATCAACCTCTTCTAGTGATTCTTGAAATGTGGATGCTTAAATCCTTCCTAAAATTTTGAGCTCTAAAATGAGAAGACATACAAGGTCATTTTAAGTCATTCCTCTATCCAATTATAAAAACCAAGTGAATATTTCTACATATTGATTTCTGTCCCATAAACTGTACAATATAGGTCAATTTTTTCTTTTAACTTATTTAAATATTGTTCTAGCACACAATTGTTCAATGTTCTGATGAAATTTCATTGATAAAGGCATTATTATGCCAATCCATATTGCATATTTCCATTAACAATGTTTACTTACATGTAAAAAAATGTTGTCTCTACTTTTATGTTATTTTGAGTTTGCTTTTAGTGCTGAAATTGGAATATATGATATTAATTTATGACTTGCAATTATAGCTGCTGAGATACTATTCTTTTTCTCTACTATATTGTTATTTCTAGTCCTCTGGGTGCTTTCTTCATATTTTTTTTTTTTACTAATTGAAGGGATTCATAATTCTATATTTTACCATATTGCTTGCTGGTTCCATGTAGATTTAATTGACATATAATAGGTGGTTTCTGTTTTTGGGATGTCTGTAAAGTTTTTGGCACATCATATTGAATTTCTATAATTTGTGTAGCTCCCTAACATTCAGATAGAACCTTCATTGAAAAATGTGAGGGGGGTTTCAAATTCACATTGGATAACACCCTCCTCTGGGATAAAAAAGTTTAACAAACACAATAATAGAGAAACAATTAGTGACGTCACCAAAAGACGTAGCCTCTTCAACGTATCATATCCTCTCATCAAGGTCTAGCATGGACCTTATTGTCATAGCCTTCTTTTGCCTAAAATGAATGCAAATTTCCTTGCAATTTGGCTTGCAACATTCATAATTCATGCTTATGGAACATGATTGTGTTGCAATTGTGATAACATCTGCTGTATGAAGAAGCTTTCATAAAAATTTATTGAAAATGACATTTTTGCTCTGTTATTTTCAAGATTTAAGGAAAATTACACCAAGTAGCTTCCAGCCTCATATGACCATCATGTCAAACTCATCTCAGGATATTGTCCAAGTAAGAGCCACTTAAGCAAGCAATCTAGTATACATGACTCTCTAATTTCAATTAGCAGCAATGACAGTTCTAAGTATGGTGCAAACATTTCTCCAGATCCTCAATGGGGCATGTTTGATGACAATAATTTGGGGAGTGAGAGAGGGAGATGGTAAGAAAAAAAATTCAAGGAATCCATGGGAAATTGAAAAATATATAAATAATAAGGTGAATACACTTTGTAACCTAAGAGAGAAACCTGTTAGGAAATGGGTGAAGTTGGTATTACACACCCAATTGGATAACCTCGAGGAGAAAACATTTCTCCCACTTTATTTGTTGGCATAACCTAGTAAGTGTTATTCACTAGCATGTATTTTGTAAAGGCCTTAACCTAGTTCCCATTCAACTCCATCCACCAGGTTGTAGAGGATTCCAAGCCTAATTTCATGAAAAGTAAGTTGGGGATGATCACATTGACCTGCTTGATGACACATGTCTATGAAGATTAACTACCTTGAACTATTTTTCTACGTAGGGAAAGAGACACATTCCCATGTCTGAGCATGAAAACGTTCTTTGATATTGTTAATGCCTTTAGTGTTTACTTCTACAAGTTCTATAGGCAGAGTCTGTAAAGGGCCAGGTAGCCTTTGGATCTCATCTTTTATGAAAGGTGACATATCTAGTAAATGCCCCTACAGTCAATCTCTGGAATGGATCTAAATAGAAGTTCTTCATTTTAATATCCATAAAACACAACAACTTTAAGGTAAAATATGTACATGTGTCATTTCTCCCACAAACTAAAGTGTATAAGTGGTAAATTTTATACCAAGTGTGCTTTCACCATGTAAAGCGCAATTTGGTGAACTTATCATTTTTATAATTTCTTTTTCGATTAAATTGAGTTTCACACATCAATTATTGCTTTGAAAGTTTTGTTCTACATAATTTGTGTACACTAAATTACAAATTGATTTTCTGAAATCTATTTTGTGTAAATGTCGACCAATAGATATATATATCATGGAGGATGAACGATGAAGATTAGCTGAATCCCATATGGAGGTTCAGGGATCAGGGGATGTTCACGGTATTTAAATATAATCTTAAATCTCCATACATGTGTGTACATATGGAATTTATTTTTTATTAACTTTGTGGGTTAAATTAGTTGTTAATAAGTTTCATTTTTTAAGTTTTAGGAGGTAAGAGGAGAAGGGTTTCTACTCCATCCATGGAGCGTGCCCATGGTTCAACCAGTCGTGGTATGGTTAACGCAATTTAATCAATGAATATGTATATGTATTTATATGTACACATGAATGTATTTTTAAATTGACTATAAATTCATAGTTGTTTATGAAGCTTCTCCCTCGTCTCGAGAGGTTGGTGGTGGTTCAAATCCACCTAGAGCGCCATCAATGAGTGGTAGCAGTTTGCATGAAGGGGGTGATATTTATTCCCCCGAAGGCCAATCAACGGCTGCTGGTTCTCAGCAGGGTCATTCTGGGTCTGGTTCTCCGTAGGGTCATGTTGGAGAAGATGCTAACCAACAACGTCAAGGTTTCCATTAATTTCAATATTTTTTCATTAAATTTGTACAATTTTTTTTACATCTGTTTTTTTCTAATATACGAAATTATATATATATATATATATTGATGCAGAGGCCGAAAATTTTCCAACTGGTGGTCAAAATAGACGCAGGGCAACCCGCTACATTCAAGAAGAAGGTTGTCAACCCAGCACAACTTATCCAACCGAGATTACTGATATACCATGGGAAACCAACATGGCGCAATGCACCTTACAAAGGTGTGAAAGACTTCATGCAAAATTGCAAAGAGATCTCGTGGCTTTGTCTCTACCTGCTGAGAGTCGACAAAGCCTTGAAATAGTTACACATTCATTGGGTGAAATTGTAAATGTGTACAGAAATCTTGGGCCAACGATTGATACATTTGTAGAAATGATGAGAAAGAGAAAATAAACAGTAATGGGTCCAGATAAATGGGAGGACGTAAAACAAAAAGTTACAAAAGAAGTGGCCAAGTCAATGTTTAATTACAAGGAAGGGCCAAAATGAAAAATTTTGAAGGTGCAGTATTTCAAGCACCCAGACATAGCTCATTATTTGTATGATAGGCACCTTGTGGCCTATGGAAGGCTTCCATGGAACAATGAGGTTCCTGTTTATTTTGCACAAATGTTTTATGTAGAATTTTTTTTGGGTATGAAACCCAACTACAATGACCTTCCGTCAGAATTTTTTGGCCCAGGGAAAGGTCGATTATATGACTGTAAGGGCGCTAAGTGAGATGTGGAGTTGCCTCACCTTGAGCTTCCATTGGTGAGTTGACCATTTCGGGTCGAAACTCTGCGGTCAGAGATGGATGTGACTTCTCAAATATGTCGAGAAGAAAGAGATTTTATGATCGACAATGTTCATAGCGGATTGGGTGGAGTCGATCTTTGTTTAAATCGACAAAGAGCACGTGAAAATGCACGTGCCAATTTTGTGTATTGTGCAGATGAGGAGATTGACAACATGAATGTTGAAGATCTCCGAATATATGCAAAAAATTGTTGCAATGGTTTGAAAGACCTAATTTTTCATGAGGAAGAGGGCACCAGAACGGTATGTGTTAGTGACCTTAGGGTTTGAAATTATTTTAACATACATATACATGTGTACAATTTGTAATAAATACATGTGTATGTACATGTATACATTTATTTGTATCTGTACATTAATCTAACAAAAATGTATGATTATATGTTAAAACACCATTTGTAGTTCTCAAACATGATGCGTGACGAAAATGTTAATATCACATTCGGGACCTTTGGTTCAAACAATGTAGATGGGTCTGACCATCAAGATATGTTGGAAAATGTTAGTGTTTTTTAAGTGACTTTAAAATAAATAATTGTGCACACATGTACATGTATGTATATATATAATTTGATAAAATGTTTTAACAAATACCGATTCCATCCGATGTTTTTGGGATGGCGGTACCTTCTTCTTCCTTGGGAGATGTACCTTCTACTTCCTTGGGAGATGAGCCACAAGTATGGACAATTTTTCACAAGTTTAAAATTTATGTTTAAAAGTTATATATATATATATTCTACCTCAAAAAGTTCCATTAAAAATTGAGATATATATATATATATATAGAGAGAGAGAGAGAGAGATCTATATTTTGAGTTATTTAAATTTTTTTGAATTTAGGTTCCTATAGAAGATTTCTTTAATCCACAGACTCTAGTGACGGAGATAGGAACATCCACAGCATTTGAACAAGTTGTCTTTAGTTCCTTTTTTTAATATTATTGAAAATAAGTTTATATATGTACACGTGCATTTTCATTTGAAAGTTTTTAATTTATATATATATATATATATATATATATATATTTAACTGTACATGTATATTGTACAGTTTACCACTGCAGATGTTTCTATGGCAGAACCTGTTCATCAAATGGAGAGGGAACCTTACGAGGTATTGCATGATTTTTTTGTTATATTTTGTTTTTTACATGAAGTTATAGATATATATATTCTCATTCATTTTTAAAACATCAAATTTTAATGTTCAAGTACATGTGTATTGTGTATGTAGGTTTCCCATGATGCTTCACATGATAGAGCACGGATTGAGACCCTGATAGGAAAGACGCTAGATCCGTCTCTATTTGATGGACATGATTTGTAGATTTGATTTCAAGATTTAGATGGTCTTAAAATTTGTTAAACTTGATACAGTTTGATACTCGTGAGATCTACAATTTTTGGACATATTTTATTACATTGTTAATATAATTTGTTTTGTTTAATTTTTGGATGGTTTTAGTACTTTTGGCATGTGGGCGGAAATGTGAAGCTGGGTTACACTTTTGTGAGAATCGGGGGCCGAAAATTTTTTTCAGCAATAGTTCGGCCGAACATTTGATAAAGTTCGGCCGAACTATGTAATAGTTCGGCCAAACTTTCTTAGAAAGTTTGGCTGAACTCGTGATTCCGTTTAGATTGACGGCACACTGACGGCGCGAGCAAACATAATTTTTGCCGGAGATTGGAAAACCGGCAACAAAAGTTCGGCCGAAATTTTACTTTTAAAATAGTTCGGCTGAACTATTTTCTATAAATAAATCGCCCACGAAGTTTGTGGTTTACCAGTTTCATTGTTTGCGTGTTTTCTGTCCCTGTCATTGTTGCTCTGTTTGCGTTGTTTCTCCTCCTGGCCACGCCCATACGCATATGTTGAGGTTTGCGGGTTTTTACCCAAAGTATTATGTCGTGTTTTTAAGGGTGTGGGACCCGATTTCCCTTCGCATTATTGGTTCAATATACATTATGTCGAGATCTTAACCACCAAGTCGAAGATTAAATATTATTGAAGGGCCCGAAAGGCTATATGGATATATATATATTACTGCTGAGTTAGCGACATGATAATGTTTATTAACCTTGGCTATAGTATTATTTGGCGGAGATAAAGATTACCTTTGGGACATTTCGTGCATGGAAGAATAAAGATTGGGATTCCAATTTGGATTGGTTCGACTTTTAATATGAATACCATTATCGGTTGAGTGGTTTTGACTCATGGTATTGATGAAGGCTAAACTATATAAGGCGAAGAGGATGATAGTACGAAGTGTGCGTGTGCAAGGGTGGTGAATGAATAAATTTCTCTAAGGAATATCTGCATGGATGAACTCTGTTCTTAATTGATAAATTTGAATCTATGATGCACCCATGGATATAATGATGGTTCAATATCTCTAGATCTGACGATGATGAAACTCTGGTTTTATCGCCTGACGAAATCATGAAGAACTGGTGCAAGTCAGCTGAATAAAATGAATAAATCTGGTGGCCTGCAAGGTATGTTGTGTGGAAGATGTTGGATCCAGTATGAAAATTGATGAAACATGGTCCGCAGTGGTGTTGAGGGTCGAAGCCTTCAGTGAGGGGGTTGTAGCTCCCTTCCAGTGGTAACTGGTAAACGAGAGCAGGGGGTAGTTGCTCCCTTCCAGAAGAGGTTGGTAAACGATATCAGGGGGTTGGAGCTCCCTTTCAGCAGTGGCTGGAGAATGAGAGAAGGTTGCAGCCTTCTACAGGTGTGTGCCTGCATGCTGGTATGAGTCTGCGCCAGTACAAAATTGTAAGAAGTTTTCTTTATAATAAATATTGAACACAGAGATGACAGCAGCGGTGGTTTTCTCCCGAATTGGGTTTCCACCTTAAATACTGGTGTTCATGTTTGTTGCTTATGTGTGATGGTTTATTCAATTATTACTGCACATGCTTACTAATTTCTAAACGTCTGATGAATGAATGATGCAATAATCTAAGTAAAGAATTAAATTTATAATAAGATCTCTGAACATATGCAAGTTTTCTTAAGGATATCCACATTTATATGTGAGTTGGGTTCAATGAAGCAATGTATGGGTTTAAGAGAAAAAAAAAGGCCAAACTTTCTTAGAAAGTTTGGCCGAACTCGTGATTCCGTTTAGATTGACGGCACACTGACGGCGCGGGCAAACCTAAAAGGCACAGAAGGGCCTCTATAAGACAAATAGAGGAAGAGTATTGGCATCAATGCCAAAGGGGGAGATTGTTGGAAATGTTGTCATTGATGGCAAAGGAGGTGGCAAAGAAGGAGCATAGCAACAGAGAGATAGAAGAAGCAGCAAAGAGACCAACAAAAAGAGAAAAGAAGCAGAGAGGACGCAAGGTAGATAAGGAACTGAGGCAGCAGACAACGCAGAGACAATGAATAGAAGTAGAGGCAATGTAATGAAGATGAAATTCGATTGGTCTACGATGCGATGTTTGCATTTGCAATATAATCACAAATTGCAATCGAAAAAGGCAGCAAGGTAACGAAGATGTGATACATATGATCGCATATCGCAATCGGCGAAAGAAACAGAAAGGTAGAGTAATGAATATGTGATGCGGAGGCACTCCTCAGTACAGAAAGAACATCGGACTGTTTTTGTCCCCCACAGTACCATTAATCCCAGTTAACCACGCAGCTTTTAACGTAAACTCCGAAAGATGGACGGAACCTTAAACGAAGGAGAGGAATCACATGTGGAATAAACAATGAAAGCGGATTCCGGTTTTCATCACACCGCTTTTGATGGGCAAGCGGTATTTCCTAGTTGGGGAGCGATTCCATAGAGTGCTCGACACGTGTCCCTGTACGACTCCATAAAACCGCTTGTCACTGCGCACCATCGCGTGTTATTGTCCGACCCAGGATGCCAAGCGATATTGTTGAGCGTCGTTGATCTAGGAAGGGAAATCGGGTCCCACACCCTTAAAAACATGACATAATACTTTGGGTAAAAACCCGCAAACCTCAACATATGCGTATGGGCCCCAACATTAATGTTCATTTCCAATTGACGGTTGTAATCGTGTCGCACCGCCTCACTTGATCGGACGGATATCGCTCGGCGAAGATGCGTGAACAATAACGCGCGATGGCCCGCCGTACTTTGGTTAAAATTCGCGCATCTTTATCAAACGACCACCATTCGATGGCTCCTTCCCAGATCAACGACTTGTATCGATATCGCTGGGCATCCTGGGTCGAACAATAACGCGCGATGGCGCGCAGTGACAAGCGGTTTTGTGGAGTCGTACAGGGACGCGTGTCGAGCACTCTATGTAATCGCTCCCCAACCAGGAAATACCGCTTTCCCGTCGAAAGCAGTGCGATGAAAACTGGAATCCTCTTTCACTATTTATTCTGCACGTGATTCCTCTCCTTCACTTAAGGTTCCGTCCATCTTTCAGAGTTTACGTTAAAAACTGTGTGGTTAACTGGGATCAATGGTACTGCGGGGGACACAAATAGTCCGATGTTCTTTCCGTACTGAGGAGTGCCTCCGCATCGCATATTCATTACTCTACCTCTCTGTTTCTTTCACCGATTGTGATATGTGATCATATGTATCACATCTTCATTACCTTGCTGCCTTTTCCGATTGCAATTTGCGATTATATCATAAATGAAAACATCGCATCACAGACCAATTGCATTGCATCTTCATTACATTTCCTCTGCTTCTATTCACTGTCTCTGCGTTGTCTTCTACCTCAGTTCCTTATCTACCTTGCTTCCTCTCTACTTCTTTGCTCTTTCTGATGGTCTCTTTGCTGCTTCTGCTATCTCTCTATTGCTATGCTCTTTCTTTGCCACCTCCTTTGCCATCAATGACAACATTTCCAACAATATCCCCCTTTGGAATTGATGGCAATACTCTTCCTTTGTTTGTCTTATAGAGGCCCTTCTGTGCCTTTCCTCCCCTTTTGACATCAATGGCAAAGGGTTGCTCATTTCCTAGTTTTCTTTCTTCATTTCTTCTCTCTCATTTGTGTTTAGTTCTTCTTCTTCTGAATTTGTACCTTGCTGCTCCAAACTGGGGTAAAAGAGTTGTTGAGAGAACACTTTTGGGGATTTTTGAACTTGTCTATACACATTAAGTCGATACCATTCCGAAGCATAGACTCTTTGCACTTGTATATAGAGTAGGTGATGACAGCCATACATAATCAGACTTGTATAATAAGAGGTGCATTATTGGATCAAGACTTAAAGATTGTGAATGCTCCAAGTGACATATCAGGCTTTCTTCAACTATACTTCAGTCTATATCTGATGTAGTGCGCCAATATATTTCTTGATGCATTCTTTCCATAGTCCTTTGATCCTAAGGACCTATGCCATACTACTGTTCCTCCATTATAACACTTGAGATTCTGTTTGATAGGCATGCTGCTTGTACCAAGTACCAAATGATATTACCTTGATAAAATATGCAGAGATTTCACTTTAGTTTGCACATTTACCCATAATTTAAGACTTTCTTAATAAATTCTTCTATTGAGCTTTCCACTGTTCACCTCAACAGTCATTAATATCCTCAATCTGATCTTTTCATCATTAACTATTTTCTTATTTTGTCATTCTGTTCAAAGGAATGTCACTGCATTTTCCTTTGCTTTGATAGATCCAGAATCATTGCTGCTTTATATTGCTTTATATACCACTTCAACTGTTCTGACATGATGATCTTCAGAAGGACATCTTCAATTTCTATACTATGAATCTTCATGGGCTGATTACTCAAATATTTATTACTCACTTAACTGCATTCCTCCAAGTGAACTTTTTGCAAATGAGAGATGTAATGAACTAATGATAGGCACCTTTATTACTCAACATTCTTGATGGGGTTCATTGTTAATTCTAGTAGTATGATGCATTCTGTAATCATCCTTTAATGTGCTAATATCTTCTTAGCTTACATGTTCATTACTGATGTTTCCTCTATTTTCATGGTTGCTTGCTACTTTTTCTCCTTCTCTCAATCTGTCATCTATTGAATACTTCAAATAATCTTTTTGATTTCATAGCTGTTCTTATTACATGGAGCTCTTCTCAAACTGCTTTCAACATGCTGCATCTTCATCAAAATCATCAAAGAATGAAACAAAATTATGAGAACAGGAACACCACCAGAGATACCAAACAACACCGCAGCTGTGTTTTCAAATGTCATCCAATAATTGTAGCATAAGCACGTCAATAACCAAGCCTTCAGGCTCTTTGCCGCATCAACATATTCTTTCCAAGAGGAATTATCATACCAAAACAACTTCTTCAATAGGCAATATGTGTCAAGTAATCATCCATGTGATCTGTTATCACCAAGATCTTCATGATTTATATTTATTTCATAATAATGATGTATCATGTGTAGGAATTATGTATAAAAGGTCTCAACCATGAAAAAAATCATCAGCATCAAATTCTGCATGATCTGTCCTTATCTCCGAATCATAAGACTTCCATCTCATCCATGTGTGAAAAAAAAATATACTCTCCAGCAAAGAAACAATCAGGGCTTATCCATAATCGCATTATGCGAAACCATATATCATTTGCACTCCTCCATGCCATATGTTTTCAGTATTTGCTTAAGATATTTTGCTTGTGATAGAAATATGCCATCTGTTGTTTGTTTTTCTTCTTTTGGAGCTGCAGGAGACTCATCAATAACCACATCAACACATTCAACAATCTTCTGAAGTCTTTTATTGTAAAATTTATATGCTTTACTCCTAGAGGAGTGACTAAGAAGTATTCCTTCATCTACTCTGGGTTCAAACTTGCTAAGTTTTTCATTATTATTTTTGATAAAGCATTTTCTCCAAAAACTCTAAAATTCTTCACAGTGGGAGGATTACCATACCAAAAAGACCTCAAGAGAGAGGTCATATTTCAAAACCATCATAATGCCAACAATGCATTATTCTCAGCAAGGCTAATGCTCCCCCTGAACTTATGCCACCTGTACTTGTCTTCTTCACACCAGATGCACTGTTAGAAATAAACACAACTATCATTCAATGGTTCCCCTGTGATGATACATTACTGATTCCTATAATGTATCTCACATCACTCCTATAGTCATTATGAGAAGTAAGCTTTAGAAATATATGACTGCGGTAGGATTATTATCCCCTATGTTTTTGACCGGTCCTCCTTCTTTTTCCAGCTTTGCTTGAAATTTCTTATTGTGTGCTGGAAATTATCCAATTTCTCAGATCTATTCATCCTGCATTCTTTTTCTACATGTCCATACTTGTTACAAGCATAACATCTTGTGTGACTAGAAAATTAAGCATAGGGATCATAATGTGTTTTTCTATTATTTCTTCTAGTGCAATCAACTGCTTTATGACCATACTTGCTACATGAAAAACAATATCCATTAAAGAAACCTGAGTACCTTTATGTGTAGAATCTGTTTGTTTGTGACTGAAACAACCTACTTCTGCAATTGGCTGCAACATGCCCATAATTATGACATTTAAAGAATTCAACATTATTGATCAAAGGAGGGAATGATTTCTTTTGAGAGTTCATGATTGTCGGTTGACCTTTTATTTCTTTCAACACTTCAGGTTTTGCATTGATATCCTTTGAATATTTAGCACTTTTTTGTGAACTAGATTCTCCTTTAACAGTTTCATGAAAACCAAGACCAAATTTAATAGAAGGAGACCTTTGACTACTAAGAATACTGTCCAGAATCTTAGTACTATCTTGAAACCTTAAGAGTTTATCTTTTTCTTCTAATTTACCTTTTAAAATGTTTACCTCAACCTCCAATCTTTGGCATTGCTTCTTCATACTTTCTTCGACCCTTCTTCCTTCTTCTACTTGATCATTCAATTTTAAAATCTCTTCTTTCAACCCATTTTCTTGTTCTTCAAAAGTTTGTAAAATTTCTTCATTCTTCTTATTTGATTTTTCAAGATCTGTTTTGAGAGAGATGATTTCTGCTTCAAGTCTTTTACTTCAATTGGTTACTTTATCCTGCAGTCTTTGATACATTTATATCTGTCCATTCATTCTAGAGATCACATCTTTGTAGATAGATTATCTCTCATTAGATAATCTTTGTTGATTTTCAACTTTAATCTTGAGAACTTCATATAGATCCATAACATTACTTTCACTATTTTCACCATTGGATGCACAAGAAAGTGAATCACAAGAACAACAATCAATACCTGTTTCATCTTCTTCATTTTCGGTTGCACATGTTTTCTGAGATATCTCCTTTATTTGAGTAGCCTTTTTCTTTTTCTTCCTTCCCATTGCGACAGATCTCCTTCAAGCGATCAAGCTTCTGTAGAAGGACCTCGCTCTAATACCAATTGTTGGAAAAATACTGAGAAGGGGGGGGGGGTGAATCATTATTTAGAGTTGACTGAAAACTTTTTTTTCTCTTAAACCCATACGTTGCTTCATTGAACCCAACTCGCATATAAATGTGGATATCCTTAAGAAAACTTGCATATGTTCAGAGATCTTATTATACATTTAATTCTTTACTTAGATTATTGCATCATTCATTCATCAGATGTTTAGAAAGCAGTAAGCATGTGCAGTAATAACTGAATAAACAATCACACATAAGAAACACACATGAACACCAGTATTTAAAATGGAAACCCAATTCGGGAGAAAACCACCGCTGCTGTCGTCTCTGTCTTCAATATTTATTATAATGAAAACTTTTTACAATCATGTACTGGTGCAGACTCATACCAGCACGCAGGCACCCACCTGCAAAAGGCTACAACCTTCTCTCATTTACCAGCCTCTCTTGAAAGGGAGCAACTACCCCCTGCTCTCGTTTACCAGTTACCACTGGAAGGGAGCTACAACCCCCTCACTGAAGGCTTCGACCCTCAGCACCACTGCGGACCATGTTTCATCAATTTTCATACTAGATCCAACATCTTCCACAAAACATACCTTGCAGGCCACCAGATTTATTCATTTTATTCAGCTGACTTGCACCAGTTCTTCATGATTTCGTCAGGCGATAAAACCAAAGTTTCATCATCGTCAGATCTAGAGATATTGAACCATCATTATATCCATGGGTGCATCATAGATTCAGATTTATCAATTAAGAACAGAGTTCATCCATGCAGATATTCCTTAGATAAATTTATTCATTCACCATTGGTGGAGATGCAGGGTACACAAACAATCTGATGTTCTTTCCATACTAAGGAGTGCCTCCGCATCGCATATTCATTAATATGCCTCTTTGTTTCTTTCGCCGATTGCGATATGCGATCATATGTATCACATCTTCGTTACCTTGCTGCCTTTTCCGATTGCGATTTGTGATTATATCACAAATGCAAACATTGCATCGCAAACCAATCACATTGCATCTTCATTACATTGCCTCTGCTTCTATTCACTATCTCTGGGTTGTCTGCTGCCTCAGTTCCTTATCTCTCTTGCTTCCTCTCTGCTTCTTTTCTCTTTCTGCTGGTCTCTTTGCTGCTTCTGATATCTCTCTGTTGCTATGCTCCTTCTTTGCCACCTCCTTTGCCATCAATGACAACATTTCCAATAGTTAATACAATTTGTTTTATTTAATTTTTAGATGGTTTTAGTACTTTTTGCATGTGGGCGGAAACGTGAAGCTGGGTTACACTTTTGTGAGAATCGGGGGCCGAAATTTTTTTTCGGCAATAGTTCGGCCAAACATTTTATAAAGTTCAACCGAACTATGTAATAGTTCGGCCGAAATTTCTTAGAAAGTTTGGCTGAACTTGTGATTCCATTTAGATTGACGGCACACTGACGGCGCGGGAAAACAGAATTTTTTCCGGAGATTGGAAAACAGGCAAAAAAATTTTGGCCGAACTATTTTCTATAGATAAATCGCCCGCGAAGTTTGGTGGTTTACTGGTTTCATTTTTCGCGTGTTTTCTGTCCCTGTCGCTGCTGCTCTGTTCGTGCTATTGCTCCTCCTTGCCATGTTGGTGCTCCTCCCGTCCACACACTTCGACTCCGTCGGGTATGTTCGACTCCTTTCTTCGGGCTGTCAAAATTTTTTTGTGTTGTGTATTAAAAAAACTTCGGGGCTTGAATTTTGGTTTAAGGCATTTTTGGATGTGATTTATGGAACCTCGTTTTTATTGTATCCTAATACTTCCTATCTAATAAATCGATGCAATGTCCCTTTGAAAGTTAGATGACTTGCTTTAACTTTAAAAAAATCATCAAACTTCAGGACTCTGTACAAGAATTTCTGGAGCGTTAAACAGTGAAGTAATTTTCATTTAGGCTTAATTATGTGGGAATAATTTGTTGGTTTTTTGAGGACTCAACAACTTACATAAGTTCTGAGAAATTTTAAAGTCTAAATGATTTTTCATAGTCATCATAAATCAACCATCACCACTGGTATAAATCTATGCTGATTTAAATAATTATGGAAAGAATCCGATATAAGGATCACTCTCATGAATGTTAAAATAAGCGTTTAATTTGTAGGTCTCATGATTGGGAATTTTTTCATCACTCACAAATATATCATCTCTAGCATAATATGTTTAAAATCTAAGTACTTGGCACTTGAACATTGTAAGGCTAATGTGATGATGGATGGATCTCAAATATCGGATATTTAGGTGGTTCAGTGGATGCAATCATAGGCAAGACAATCTGTTCATGGTTGAAACATTATATAACCACATGGATGCTAACTGAGCATTTTCAAGGGTAAATTTGATCTACATCCTTCAATGATTCTGTTGGTAATAGCCTTCAGCATACTCGCTGTCATAATTTCTTGAACAAAACTTATTCAGGGAATCTATAATTCATATATTCTGGGAATCTATATATAGAGTTCTTGCAAGTTGCAGTTTGGCATTTGTGTCTCATGCTCATCGTTACAGTGCTTCCTGTTTTACCTTTTGTGTCTCATTCTCATCATTACAGTCCCTAGCAAAGTGTTAAACTGTAGCAACTTCATCCATCAATCAAAACTCGCATATTACCCTTACTCAGGAGTTGACGATGGTATTACAAACTCATCTCAGACAAAATTAAAAACCAATTTTAACATTCGTAATCAAATTATCTTTTCCATGGCCTAATTACTTTGTTTGGCATTATTATTGCACTTGGGGTGTACACGCATCATTTGCAGAAACAACTTAGCTCATTAGCAGTGAAGCGATGTAAGATACCATCCATATCGATGAATATATGCTTTGGGTGGAAACGTGATATGAACATATATAATTCGTATGCTGTATGTACATTGATTGAATGTACAATTCATCCCTTCTTTACAGATTTTTTACGTCAGCCATTTATCGTTGCTCCACTTTTGCACATTCATGAATGAAAAGACTTTTATAGTGGATAGCCCATCTTCTCCCATGTTATTTGGAGCACTTGTTGAGCCATTCGAATATTTTGCAAAAATTGCAAAAAGAGTGTGCAAGTAGGTAGCTTACTTTGCAGGTTTGGATCATCTTCTTTTCTTTTCTTTTTTTTCTATCTATGACACTTGCCTCTAGCTTCCCCACATAACTCTCAGCTTCAGCATGCTCATTACCCTCTTCTATACCATTTTCTTGACACCATGGAGGTATTTGAATTGTCTCCATGACAACTTGGACATCTGCCTCTCCTTAATCAAATTATAAAAGTCTTGTTTCATGGCTGTAATATTTTTCCAAATCTACAGCTTAGTTGCAGGTTTTATGATTTACATGTTTCTGGAAAAATTAGTGTTGTTATCACCTTCAACGAACTAGATGGCTCTACTTTGAAGTCTTCATTGAACTATTTCCTTTTCTAATAGTGTTTGCTTTCTCCCCTCCAAAATTTTCAAAGACTGCAAGTCTTTTTCAGTAAAAATTGCATTTACATTATTGTCAAAAAGCCTATAAATGACCTCTTCTACTTCTAAAATATCCTTTTTATCTTCTGTTTCCTTCTTTTTAGACTAGTTAGCAGCCACTTTCTTAACTCTTTTGATATTGTCCACAAAGTGTTTCATTAAAGTCCCCCCAAAGCTTCATCATATTTTACGCAAATGTTTGTAATTAAGAATCCATCCATATCAATAAAGGTATAATACTTTGGTTCATCTTGTCCATTATTTTTGTTATTCTATTTCCTTTTGTGATATATTTGAGTAATATTTGTAAGTTGTAACTTTCGCTTTGAATATTTCTATTTGGCACACCACAAATAGGAATTTAAACTATTAAATTAATTAATTTAATTTGATTTCAGATTTATCAAGAGGTGTTAATATAAATTTAAGTTACTATAAATGAAATTTATAAATATTTTTTTTTTGGTTCATTTCCAAATATTTTTTTTTAAAGTAAATATTATTTAAAATTTTATAGTATGAGTAAATCTTGTCTTATATTTGACTAATTTTTTATATAATTGAAATTCAAAAACAGATGATTTTCTCCAAGTTTTAATTCTTTAAAATATGATTGTTTGAGCAACTCTTTCTCTAGGATACAAGGAGGCTGAAAGATTTTTTTTCTTGTATATTTGAAGCTCTCCATTATTATAGAAAAGGATTTTTTGCTTGTATATTTTTATGCTCTTAGCCATAGTAATGTCATAGTTTATGAAGTTTTAAATTGTTTTTATTATTTTTATTGTATGTTGGATGTGATTTTGATTGAAAATGTTTCTTTTTTATTTATTAATTAAAAAAAATTATTAGAAAAATTATTGCTTTAAGCCTTGGAATTTACAATCAAAATTAGAAAATGTATTTTTATCTAAACTATTTATGAAAAGTTTAATATTGTTTGATTTTCTCTACCATGTCCTTTTTACGTATATCTAGAATAATATTATTTGTAATTTCCGGTTTTTTGTAACATTTTACTACCATAATCAAAATCTATAGAAATAATAATCTAACATTATAATATCTTGAAATGGAGCTAGCCAACTCAAATATAGTATTGCAAATCCCTGGCTAAGTTAGATGAGGAGGCTATGTATTACTTATTATTGTATCCATATTGGGGTTGCAAGTTCTATGGGTTCAAAAGAAAACTTGCAAACAATTTGTTTTCCATATGACCTCTCTTTTTCATAGATAAATTTCATTTTTTTAGCCATTATGGATTTGCGAAAAATACATCCTGACAGTCCAATAAAAAGCCTTAAAAATGAGTTAAACATGAACAAATATTAAATATGGGTAACCAAGCAGCATCAAAACAAACAACTAAATCACCAAGGCTAGTAGTGATAAATAATAAACATTCTAGGATACTTCAAAATTCCATGTAAATAATTTTTTACCTAAAATCACTAGATGGTGAGGCCCACAGCAACAACTGCAAAAGCAATGCAATATAACCAATCAAACTACATCAACAAAACATATGGTATTGAATGAGGTTTTGGACTCTTTAGATATAAATGTACACCATGGCAATGTATCTTATATAAAACTTTAATCCATGTGCTTAACCTTAACATTGACACAAATGGAATACAATTTTACTCACTGCTTTATGATAGAAAAATATGTGGATGAGTATTTCCCACATATCCGAAGTCAAAAGGGATAGATTAAAAAGGGATGCTCCGGTCACCTATAAAAGATAAATTAAATAAGCATGACATATTAGTAATGAAAATTAGATATGCGTACCAATTATGTTCATATAACACAACAAATAGATGATTCAATACAAATGTCACATAGAAGTCATATTTATCTCATGGGCCTTCAACTTAAATTATATATCTAGCATTACATTAAGCTATAGGAGATAAATCAAAGAAGCATTTGAATGTAAATTAAACATGTGTAATAATTGTGTCCTTTAGTTCAATAAATAGATAATAATTTGCAAATGCCATATCTAAGCTATATTTCATCTAAGTAGCTTTCAATTTAAACTTATATCTAATGTTAAATTATATAAAAGAATAATAGTAATCCAAACTTCAAAATAATATTTAGAGTTAGTATAAAATGTGACATATAATTTTCCTGCGTGGAAAAACATAGATACCGAGAGTTCAAAACTCATGCATTTGAATAGAGAGTGGGTATACAAATGAGCAAGTATATTTTTTCTAGAAATGAGGAAGTGAAGGTTGATAGAGAGCCACACAAAATTACAAATTCATACCTTAACAAAATTGTTAGATCCTTTTAAAGAAAACATATTTAATCAACTTTCATTGAAATATATGATAAACTCAACCCAATTTTATGAAAAATAGTATACCATTTTTTACATAATTTCACATGATACAAATAGATAAATATTACTTAAGTATTGTTATAAAGATTAAACTACCCATCGAGAGATGGCCAAGTGATTGAGACAGGGCATCATCACAATAAAAAACCAAGTAAAAATTTTAGTAATCCTAGAATCATGCTTTACATAAGGTAAAATTGGGGAACTCATGACTTGTACTATAGATAAAAAAACATTTACCCTTACCAAAAAATATATGATAAAAATTGACAAACTACATAAGCTTAAGCTTAAGGGGATATAATCCTTCTTGCCTTCCATATAGATAATGAAAATGATTGTTCCAAGTCTCATGTTGCTTCTCATGTAATTTTATAAACCTTGATTGGAAAGAAAAATAGGAGGGCAGACATGTAAGAAATATAAAACATAATGAAACACAACGTAAGAAATAGAGAACATAATGAAACACACACATACATATCTCTAGACAATCAACACAATTATTTTCCTAGGAAATCCTTATGGGAGACAAGCAACCCTAAAATGTAATGATGCTCTAGACTCCTTTTTCCCTAGGAAATCCTTATGGGAGAAAAACAACACTAAAATGTAAACATGCTCTACTCTCTCTTTTCTGGTATGGAAAATATGTGAGTACAAAGAAAGAGGTAATCTCTCTAGAGTTAGCTAAGACTTTTAGCGTGTAAGGTTGCTTTAAAAACTTAACTTCATACATTTTTCTCTCTAACTTCACACTCCTAGTTGTATTTTCAACTATAGAACAAAATACAATTACACAAAATGGAACTCTTATTCCTCCTAGTGGCCAAGTATTTAACATAGCGTGATAGCCAACTAGGTGTAAGTTTTGACTCTGTCAACCATTAACGAGGTTTGTGATTTTAGGCCTTTTAGATTCTTGTTAAAATTCCACATGTAGCTAGCTTGCCATGCATGAGTAATGGGGCTAAAATTTCATTCTCTCGTACCATGGTGGTCAACATGATAGGTCAACTTACTAAAGGCATAAATTTTGAATGAACTTCATTTGATGTTTTTCTTGCACCATTGGATATGTCTTTAAGTGTAGAATAATGGTCCAGATTTCGGCACAAGGGATAATCGTTTGACCCCCAGAAATGTCATTTAATACCTCAAAATGAATCCAAAATGTTTTAGATCCCAATTCTCCACCCACCATTAAAATGACCCTACAAGTTGATTCTTTCAGTTTTTTCACTCTATAAGCATCAAAATATATGAAAAATAATATAATTATCCAATCTAGATCATTATTTAATAATTTGTTAAAATTATGAGTAAGATATACATCATGGAATTTAAATAAATAGCGTTAATTCATTGAACACCCTTGTACATTCGTTGTTGATACTTTGAAAGTAATACGTTTTGAAAAATAATTTGTTTTTTGGATTCTTAAGATTATGTAACTTTCGAACCATAATTACAAATTTATTTATTTTTTTACTTATCATTTAGTTGCTAAAAGTTGAAGAATTTATGTTGGTAAATAATTAATTAGGTCTATTTAAATCATTTACCACTTTTCGGATTTTTGTTTTCGTGGTTTCATTCATAGTTTCACTTTTTTGCAAATTGTCAATTTCAATTTTTCACACCACATGTGCACAATCAAAGGACCTAAGGTCTTTCCCCTACCAATGTATGTTCTTTTAAAACATGTTTTCTTGGTGATATGGGTGATTTAGAAATGATTGGGAGAGCGAAATTCCTCATTTAATACACAATATGTTTGGTTCATGCCACTAAGCCAAGAATAAGGATGCACTCCCATTTGATTCTCATGATTAGGTTGTAATCATTAGGCTCTCATTCAAGAGTGGACCTTCCCAAAATCTTGTGAAGTCTTGTCACAAACAAAACCATCAAACTGAAAAACACATCATGCAAGAAACATAGCTTGCTAACATATCATTTTTCTCCTTCAAAGAAAAAAAATTCGCATCATGTGAATATCTCCATGTACTCTTACATATTGGTGTACAAAACCATCAACCAAACACAAGTCGACAAAACATGCCTCTTCAAACAACTGACTCTCAAGTCAAATAATAGCTCATGTACAAATTTCCATATTTGTTGCATTTAAGTGTGTAAACATAACTCTACCTTCAACGTCTTGCCTCATGCAACATGTACCATACTTTGAATTTATAAAGAAATTCATGAAACATCAAAATACATGCAAGGCCTTAATTGGATAAGAAATCTAACCATCCGTTACCAAACCATTTCAATGGCGCTTCTTTTAGCTGCACTTCATCATCATGTGAATCATCCTGACCCTCATCGATTATGGAATCCTCTTTTCCATTCTTGTCATTATCTCTTTCGACCTTCTTCAAATGTTGTGGATGACTTGTTGGATACAAAGTCCAACACTTGTCTACAAGGTGACCTTTCTTATGGCAATGAGTAATAAACAATTGCAAATTATTTTCAAAATCATTTTCCTTGTCCAATGGGCCTTTGACTTTTTGCCTCATTTATTTAGAAAGTTTCATGTGCATGGATATATTCTTCCAACATCTATAAACATTATGATTATTAAAACCACAAAAGGAACATGCAAGTTTTTTTCCAAATCTTATGTGAATATTTACCATGTTTATCATAATCAAAAGCAATTTTATTAGAGGCAAATTTATACCTTGAACATTCACCGTTGTCGCCTTCTTGAGGAGGTGAATTTGATGAGGTAGTGGATCTCCTTTGAATACTAGCAATGAATTCAATGACTCTAGAGCTTTCAACATCCTCTTCTTTTACATTCTCATTAGTTGCATGATTATTAAAATCTTCTTGCAAAGTGGGTTTCAAACTTTTCCATTCATCATGAACACAAACTTCACAAGCTTGAGGTAATGAAAACGAAATGAAATTCCTTCTTGGAACAGCTTCATGTGCCTCCTTGGATTTGGAGCATTCTCCATCATGTTTTCCATAACCAAGACCCAAATAATTAGGCCCTTCCTCAACAACATTTGGCTCAACTATGTCTTGTACATGTTTGCCTTTAACCCTTTACTTTCATAGCACATATTCATAAAAAATTTGGACCTGATTCCTCTAGTGTGTCTCTCAAAAGCACATACACATTCATTTTGAGAGCAAATTGAAGACAAAAACCAATAGCCAATTCAAGGAATCCACGGGAAATTGAAAAATATATAACTAATAAGGTGGAAGACACTTTGTAACCTAAGAGAGAAAGCTGTTAGGAAATGGGTGAAGTTGGTATTACACACCCAATTGGATAACCTCGAGGAGAAAACATTTCTCCCACTTTATTTGTTGGCATAACCGATTAAGTGTTATTCACTAACATGTATTTTGTAAAGGCCTTGACCTAGTTCCCATTCAACTCCATCCACCAGGTTGTAGAGGATTCCAAGCCTAATTTCATGAAAAGTAAGTTGGGGATGATCACATTGACCTGCTTGATGACGTGTCTATGAAGATTAACTACCTTTAACTATTTTTTTGCGTAGGGAAAGAGACACATTCCCATGTCTGAGCATGAAAACGTTCTTTGATATTGTTAATGCCTCTAGTGTTTACTTCTACAAGTTCTATAAGCAGAGTCTGTAAAGGGCCAGGTAGCCTCTGGATCTCATCTTATATGAAAGGTGACATATCTAGTAAATGCCCCTACAGTCAATCTCTGGAATGGATCTAAATATAAGTTCTTCATTTTAATATCCATAAAACACAAAAAATTTAAGGTAAACTATGTACATGTGTCATTTCTCCCACAAACTAAAGTGTATAAGTGGTAAATTTTATACCAAGTGTGCTCCCACCATGTAAAGTGCAATTTGGTGAACTTATCATTTTTATAATTTCTTTTTCGATTAAATTTAGTTTCACACATAATCAATTATTTCTTTGAAAGTTGTGTTCTACATAATTTGTATACACTAAATTACAAATTGATTTTTTGAAATTTTGTGTAAATGTCGACCAATAGATATATATCATGGAGGATGAATGACGAAGATCAGCCGAATCCCATATGGAGGTTCAGGGATCGGGGGATGTTCACGGTATTTAAATATAATCTTAAATCTCCATACATGTGTACATATGGAATTGAATTTTTATCGACTTTGTGAGTTAAATTAGTTGTTAATAAGTTTCATATTTTAATTTTTAGGAGGTAAGAGGAGAAGGGTTTCTACTCCATCCATGGATCATGGCCATGGTTCAACTGGTCAAGGTATGAGTGGTAGCAGGTTGCGTGAAGGGGGTGATATTTATTCCCCCGAAGGCCAATCAACGGCTGTTGGTTCTCAACAGGGTCATTTTGGGTCTGGTTCTTAGCAGTGTCAGTCTGGGTCTGGTTCTCAACAGGGTCATGTTGGAGAAGATGTTAACCAACAACATCAAGGCTGCCATCAATTTCAATATTTTTTCATTAAATTTGTACAGCTTTTTTTACATTTTTTTTTTCTAATATACGAAATTTTATATATATTGATGCAGAGGCCGAAAATGTTCGAACTAGTGGTCAAAATAGACGCAAGGCAGCCCGCTACATTCAAGAAGAAGGATGTCAACCTAGCACAACTTATCTTGCCGAGATTACTGATATACCATGGGAAACCAACATGGCGGAATGCACCTTAAGAAGGTGTGAAAGACTTCATGAAAAATTGCAAAGAGATCTCATGGCTTCATCTCTACCTGCTGAGAGTCGACAAAGCCTTGAAATAGTTACACATTCACTGGGTGAAAAGGTAAATGTGTACAGAAATCTTGGGCCAACGACTGATTCATTTGTAGAAATGATGAGAAAGAGAAAAGAAACAGTGATGGGTCCTGATAAATGGGAGGACGTAAAACAAAAATTTACAAAAGAAGTGGCCAAGTAAATGTTTAGTTACAAGGAAGGGCCAAAAAGAAAAATGTTGAAGGTGCAGTATTTCAAGCACCCAAACATAGCTCATTATTTGTATGATAGGCACCTTGCGGCCTATGGAAGGCTTCCATGGAACGATGAGGTTCCTGTTTATTTTGCACAAATGTTTTATGTAGAATTTTTTTTGGGTATGAAACCCAATTACAATGATCTTCCTTCAGAATTTTTTGGACTGGGGAAAGGTCAATTATATGACCATAAGGGTGCTAAGCGAGATGTGGAGTTGCCTCGCCCTGAGCCTCCATTGGTGAGTCGATCGTTTCGAGTCAAAACTTTGCGATCAGAGATGGATGTGACTTCTCAAATAAGTCAAGAAGCAAGGGATGTTATGATCGAAAATGTTCATAGCGGATTGGGTGGAGTCGATCTTTGTTTAAATCGACAAAGAGCACGTGAAAATGCACGTACCAATTTTGTGTATTGTACAGATGAGGAGATTGACAACATAAATTTTAAAGATCTCCGAATAGATGCAAAAAATTGTCGCAATGGTTTGCAAGACTTAATTTTTCATGAGGAAGAGGGCATCGGAACGATATGTGTTAGTGATCTTAGGGTTTGAAAATATTTTTACATATACATGTGTATAATTTGTAATAAATACATGTGTATGTACATGTATAAATTTATTTGTATGTGTACATTAATCTAACAAAAATGTATGATTATATGTTAAAACACCATTTGCAGTTCTCACACATGATGCGTGACGAAAATGTTAATATCACGTTCGGGACCTCTGGTTCAAACAATGCAGATGGGTCTGGCCATCAAGATATGTTGGCAAATGTTAGTGTTTTTTAAGTGACTTTAAAATAAATAATTTTTGCCACACATGTACATGTATGTATATATATAATTTGATAAAATGTTTTAACAGGTACCGATTCTGTCTGATGTTTTTGGGATGGCGGTACCTTCTTCTTCCTTGGGAGATGTACCTTATACTTCCTTGGGAGATGAGCCACAAGTTTGGACAATTTTTCACAAGTTTAAAATTTATGTTTAAAAGTTATATATATATATATATATTCTACATCAAAAAGTTCCATTAAAAATTTAGATATATATATATATATATACAGAGAGATCTATATTTTGCGTTATTTAAATTTTTTTGAATTTAGGTTCCTATAGAAGATTTATTTAATCTGCGGACTCTAGTGACGGAGATAGGAACATCTGCAACATTTGAACAAGTTGTCTTTAGTTCCTTTTTTTAATATTATTGAAAATAAGTTTATATATGTACACATGCATTTTCATTCGAAAGTTTTTAATATATATATATATATATATATAACTGTACATGTATATTGTACATTTTACTGCTGCAGATGTTCCTATGGGAGAACTTGTTCATCAAATGGAGAGGGAACCTAATGAGATATTGGATGATTTTTTTGTTATATTTTGTTTTTTACATGAAGTTCTAGATATATATATTCTCATTCATTTTTAAAACATCAAATTTTAATGTTCAAGTACATGTGCATTGTGTATGTAGGTTTCCCATTCACATGATAGGGCGCAGACTGAGACCCTAGTAGGGAAGACGCTAGATCCGTCTCTATTTGATAGACATGCTTTATAGATTTGATTTTAAAATTTAGATGGTCTTAAAATTTGTTAAACTTGATACAGTTTGATACTTGTGAGATTTACAATTTTTGGACATATTTTATTACATTGTTAATATAATCTGTTTTATTTAATTTTTGGATGGTTTTAGTACTTTTGGCATGTGAATGTGAAGTAATTTTGTCATCTATAAGTTAATTTTGTCATCTGAACTACATTTGGCATGTTATGTAATGACATGTGTTATAATTTGTTTTGTTTTTAAAATTTAAGTTTTGGATGCTTGGAGTACATTTGGCATGTGAAGTAATGTTGTGATCTATATTTTTTTGTTAAATTAAAAGTTAAAAGTTTTGGATAGTTTCAATCTACATTTGGCATGTGATATTTAATGTTAAATGTTTTTGTTGGATATTTGAATTATAATTGGCATGGCATGTGAAGTTTTTAAAACTCAAGTTTTGTATGGTTTCAATCTACATTTTGCATGTGATATTTAATGAACTTTAAATGTTTAATGTTTTAATGTTGCACAATATATAATCAAAAGGTTTTTAAAACTTAAATTTTTGGATGGTTTCAATCTACATTTGGCGCATGTGGTATATAATGTTAAATGTTTCTATTGGATCTAGTTGAACTATAATTGGCATGGCATGTCAAGTAACGATCTATATATAATTTAAAGTTTTTTAAACTCAAGTTTTGAACGGTTTCAATCTAAATTTCGCATGTGATTTTTAATGTTTTAATGTTGCATGATATATTATCAAAAGTTTTTAAAATTTTAAAGTTTTGGATGGTTTCAATCTACATTTGGCACATGTGGTATATAATGTTAAATGTTTCTATTGGATAGTTGTTCACTATAATTGGCATGGCATGTCAAGTAATGTTGCACAAATCCATTTTGGATGCTTGAAGTACATTTGGAATTTTAAGATTGCTTTTGATCTCTCCATGTAGTTTTGTTTGAATGAAAAAATTTCCAATAGGAAGAACAAAGCTTTTCAATGCAACTAACCATGTATCAATTGAGCTCTAATTGAAAAAATAGTTTAAAGAAGTAGATATATGTACAAATTATCCCTTTAATTTTGATTGGAAATATAAGTCTAGTACATATATATGTTTGTGGAATTTGGTTCAATGTCATTAATGCACTCAAATAGGTAGCCTTATCGATTTATTTACATTGTGGAAAATTTTTACCAAAACATCCAACTATTTTTTCATCAATGCACATAGAAAAACTACGTGGAACAATTAATTGCACATTCTAGAACATATCTATCCAAGACAAGTAACATTTTTCATCAATGCACATAGAAAAACTAGTTCCAGTTAATTGCATTCTAGAACATATATATTGAGTACGTAAATAATTTTTCATCAATGCACATAGTAAAACTAGAACAATTAATTTCATTCTAGAACATATATATATATATATATATATATATATAAAACATTTTTCATCAATGTACATGTATAGAAAAGCTACTTTCAGTTGATACTAGAGCACGTGCTTGTACCCAAACAATTTGTACATGTGCAAAAACTTGCACAAATAACATAAGCAGCTCAATTTTTAGTTGAGTACTAGAAGTTCTAAAACATATTTAATCCAAATATAATAAATTGTTGGACAATTCACTCAAAAAATTTCTAATGGAATTCCATCCTCAATAATCTGTTCATGATCGGATTTTGACATTTTCCATCTCTTAATTTTTTACTTTTTCTTTGATTGAACTTCTATCAACTTTATGCGTGCTACACACACCAAGTGACTATATTGACAACTTATGGAATCAGGTTCATAGTCTTAAAAGTAAAAAAATTCTCCACTTTGATGAGTTTGTCTGAAAAAATAACCTTTCAGTATAATAGACCCTCTGTCATATTGAAATCCGTGATCATTATAGTTTTGTAATAATTTATTTTTTCGTTCAGTGCAATGCATCAAATAATACTTCACATTTTCATCGTTTTCAATAGGTGCAATTACAGCAAAAACATCTCCTGCACAATAAAATAAATTTAACAAAATTATACATATTTAAATTTATTTCTAGATATTTAAATCATTAGAAAGTAATTCAAATGTTACCTTCTCTAACAAGATCAGAAACTCGATCACCATCGGATGATATTGTAGTTTCCTCTGATTGCATTTCTTCAAACATTGCAATAGAAATTTTGCCCTTTGTATTTAGCTCTGTATGTTTCCAATCGTTCACATACATTTTGTTTTCAAAAACGTCATTGGATTTTGTGTTGTCTATGCAAACATCACAAAAACAAGAATATTTTCTTTTATCCAATGCAAACACATTGCTGTACGAATTTGTTTGAATTGAATGCAATTTTCGAGTCCCTTTTATTGTTTCAACGTCATTTCCAATTGATTTATCTACATCTTCGATTCCAATATGCCAGAAAAACCTTTATATGGAAAATTAGAAAAAGAATTTGTAAATATGATATCAAAATACAATCAAAGATAATCATTGCATGATAAATGTACAGTGTTTAAAATTAGATTTCCAATATAAATTAAATTGAATGTACCTTCACACTTCTTTTGATGGGTTTCTCTCATGGCTTAGAGCAACGATGCACCATTGAACAACTTCTTCAGCGTTCACAAGTCGGCTTGCAGAGTGGTTCATTTGATATCTTTGAAGTGCTCATTTTATGCATGATCCTGCACCGTCATGTTCTCCTTTTCCATGGCAGTCTCAAAGAAATTCCAACAATGTTTAATGCAGGTTTTCTTATGAAGACAACACAACCAAAAGAATGATCGTGCAGATTTTAATTTACCTGCGCATCCATCTGACCATATCCAATTTTCATTGAATGTTATTCCACGATTTTTCAATGAATCATAAATTTTTCCAAAACAATGTTGTACAAAACATGTATCATGTGTATGATCGTCACTGATATAAAAGTGATATTCTTTAATGATATGTCGGTTTTCACTCGTGCTTTCTATATGATCAACATTTTGTTCAACATTTCTATATAGAATATGGACGAGCATGGAGACTTGGTCCAAATGATAGTATTCACTCTGAATTTCTTTTTGTGGAACAAATGTGTAGTTTTCTACAAAATAAATCACCGACAAAATGGTCCCTGGTGGAAAAAATTCACGATATTTTTTGAATTTCAAGTCTTTCCATCGAGCTCTATGGGAATGCTTGGTGTATTTGTAAATTTCTGCCTGAAACTTTCTCAAAAAGTCTATCAGAAAATTTTTGTCTTCTAGTAATTCAATTCTTTTAACACTATTTGCACCTTGAATCGATGTATCGATATATTCATATCTCTTCCATTTCACTTTCATGTTGGACAATGATTGATCATTTATATCAATACGATATTTATTTTGAAATTTAGTCAAATTTCCACAATCATCGCATTTTTTACCACCAACACATTTATTTTTGTAAAATAGTTCATCGCTTTCTCTTTCACATAGAATTTGAGATATGAAATCACGAATAGTGGAAGGAGGAGGTGAATCCTTCCATAATGTTCTACTGAAATCAAGGAATGTGTCATAATATAACTCAAATTCCACATGATAGTGGCAACAACAAGTGTCGCGTACGGTGATAGGTTTTACATACCAAGGTTTTTGTTGAACAAAAGCACTGAGTGAAACATGAATTTGACGATTCTCTTCTTTGAACTTGTTGAATAACTCTATCTGAGTGGTTTCCAAGAAATAATTTTCATGTTCTTCGTACTGATTTCGTGCTATTCTTCTTCGCATCACATGCCTTGTAGTTGGTGAAACACGTGAATTGTTCTTCCAATATTCATATATTATTTTTTTAACATTTTCTCAAAGTCTATCTTTGTATGGTTGCCTACAAATAGCTCTCCAACAAGCGAGTTCATCATTTACATCTATTTGCAGCCGATATTTTCGATGTTTGTGCAAAGTTTTTCGCGAGGTTCCCAGTGCTCGTGCCATAAATGTTACCAAACGATTCTCTTGAGTACTTGATGAAACCATTGCCATCTGTATTCCTCTAGGTACAATTGAAACATCTTTCTCTCTAGATCTCTTAATTGACTTTATAGCACTACTCATATTTTTTATCACATCTTCCTTCATTTTTTTTTATCTTTGGTTGATTTTCGAATACCCAATAGTGTTGTAGCTTCTTTTAATTTCCTTAATGATAGGAGACCTTTCAACACTTGAGCCTGAACTATTACCCGCTCATTTAAGAAATACTTTTCAAAAATGCAGTTAACACGATATCGTATAACATGGTCGAGTTTTTTATCTCCATATGTGTGAGTGTCAACATTTTCTAACATCTCATTATCGATAGTGATTTCATCTGTACATATTCGAAAAAATAGTACATATTCAATAAATAAATAAATTAATAAATATATCTATAATTTCAAATATTTTTTAAATTAGTTCATCAAATAAAAATTAAGCTTCACATTTTACATTAGGAAAATTTTAAATATATCAATAGATCATAATATTTACATTTACATACCTGCTTCAATTTATGCTTGAGGTTGATTTTCTTCTTCAATATTTTGAAGAATATCTTTGTCTGTTTACATTAAACAAAATATTTTTCAAATTAGGTCATCAAGTAAAAATTAAGCTTCACATTTTACATTAGGAAAATTTTAAATATATCAATAGATCATAATATTTACATTTACATACCTGCTTAAATTTCTGCTTGAGGTTGATTTTATTCTTCAATATTTTGAGGAATATCTCTGTCTGTTTACATTAAACAAAATATTTTTCAAATTAGTTCATCAAATAATAATTAAGCTTCACATTTTAAATTAGGAAAATTTTAAATATATCAATATATCATAATATTTAAATTTACATACCTTCTTCAATTTTTGCTTGAGGTTGATTTTATTTTTCAATATTTTGAGAAATATCTTTGTCTATTTACATTAAACAAAATATTTTTCAAATTAGTTCATCAAATAAAAATTAAGCTTCACATTTTACATTAGGGAAATTTTAAATATATCAATAGATCATAATATTTACATTTACACACCTACTTCAATTTCTACTTGAGGTTGATTTTCCTCTTCAATATTTGAGAGGGCTTCTAACTTTCTTTTCCGAGATTGTCTCGTCTCTTCTCTACGTTCCTCAGGGTCTCTTTTTCGATCATATTTTCTTGCACAAGTTCTTCGATTTCCCATGATAATAGAGTATGAAGTTCAAAAAATTTCCTTCAAAAAATTAGATAATAAATCGATTACAAAAAATATCACAAAAGATTTAATTTAAAAAAATTCAGTTTAAATTTTTTGCAAAAAATACATACTACAATCAAAACACTTACTTTAAAAAATTCGAGAGAAAAATGTCTTATAAAAATGAAACGAAGCTCAAAAGATTTACTTCAACTCAAAACAAGTACATACCTCCAAGAAATGTCTTTTGAATGTACGTCCAATAATTTTTTTTAACTTCAAAACAATTTTTTGCAAAATCAGGCCGCCTCCAAGAAATGTCTTCCAAAAAAATTCTTTAAACCCAAAACAATTCTTTGTAAAATCAGTTTGCTTCCAAGAAATGCTCTTAAATTCAAACTTTGAAGAAAATTTTTTAAACCTAAACCAAGATCTTTGTAAAATGAGATGAAATGTGTGAAATGTGTGAAAATTGTGAATAATTTCACGGCAATTTATATTGCCGCGAAATGTGTTTTAGTAGGGGCTCCGCAAAACTTTCCGGCCGACAGAAAGTTATACAATAGTTCGGCCAAACTTTTGATTAAAATTTCGGCCGAACTATTAAGTTGTTAGATTTAACGAGCCGTTGACGCAAAACATAGTTCGGCCAAACTGTTAATCAAAGTTTGGCCGAACTAATGCATCACCAGTTACGCAAAAACCAAGCGCTGAATACGTTTCTGCAACTTTGGACTGATTAAAATCCATGAAAGGTTGTTAATTAACTGTCGGAACCAAGACAAGAATTTTCAGAATTGAATCTACTTTCAGGAAATATAACTTTTATGAAATTTCATAAACGTTTACTAATTTTAATTATTTTTCTAATAAAATGGGTGCAAACAATTTCTGAGGGTCATTGTGATTCAGTGAAATCAAAATTTTGTATCTCACAAAATACATTGTAAAAAAAATTGAAAAAATTATGGGGCATTACATTGGTCCGTCGTCTCTAATGGGTAGCTTTTAGATTTTTAGTTTATAACTTATATGTTAAGAAATTTCTTGCATCGTGAAACATATCCAAAATACACATTTTTTCGTATTGGACCAGTTCAAAAAATTCTAGTAATTATGATATGCATCCATTGGCTTTGTAAATATGACGAAACCAAAGTAGACTCTGTCTAGATTGTTGTAACACATTTTGTTTTCTCAAAAACAAAAATTTTCAATGAATACAACATTGCGTCATAACATGACTTCTTATGAATCCTTTGATTGTTAAGAAACACACACTCAAAAAAACGCTAAGTTGACATATCAAATCTGCATAAACAAATTTCAAAAAATAAGTAATAGAAATCTAACAAAATTTCTCACAACTTTTATTTTTATCACAAAATGAAATTCTACACAGAAAAATTGTTATAGTTTACAGAAAGTTGAAGAACCGAAAAAAATGAATTTTTTTTTCTCAAAAAAGGGAAAAAAGTGTAACCCAGCTTCACATTTTCACAAATGTTGAAGTAATGTCGTCATCTATAAATTAATGTTGTCATATGAACTACATTTGGCATGTTATATAATGACATGTGTTATAATTTGTTTTGTTTTTAAAATTTAAGTTTTGGATGCTTGGAGTACATTTGGCATGTGAAGTAATGTTGTGATCTATATTTTTTTGTTAAATTAAAAGTTAAAAGTTTTGGATGGTTTCAATCTACATTTGGCATGTGATATTTAATGTTAAATGTTTTTATTGGATAGTTGAATTATAATTGGCATGACATGTGAAGTTTTTAAAACTCAAGTTTTGGATGGTTTCAATCTACATTTTGCATGTGATATTTAATGAACTTTAAATGTTTAATGTTTTAATGTTTCATGATATATAATCAAAAGGTTTTTAAAACTTAAAGTTTTGGATGGTTTCAATCTACATTCAGCACATGTGCTATATAATGTTAAATGTTTCTGTTGGATCTAGTTGAACTATAATTGGCATGGCATGTGAAGTAACGATATATATAATCAAAAAGTTTTTTAAACACAAGTTTTGAATGGTTTCAATCTACATTTCGCATGTGATGTTTAATGTTTTAATGTTGCACAATATATTATCAAATTTTTTTAAAATTTTAAAGTTTTGGATGGTTTCAATCTACATTTGGCACATGTGGTACATAATGTTAAATGTTTCTATTGGATAGTTGTTCACTATAATTGGCATGGCATGTCAAGTAATGTTGCACAAATCCATTTTGGATGCTTGAAGTACACTTGGAATTTTAAGATTGCTTTTGATCTCTACATGTAGTCTTGTTTGAATGAAAAAATTTCCAATAGGAAGAACATAGCTTTTCAATGCAACTAACCATGTATCAATTGAGCTCTAATTGAAAAAAGAGTTTAAAGAAGTAGATATATGTACAAATTATCCCTTTAATTTTGATTGGAAATATAAGTCTAGTACATATATATGTTTGTTGAATTTGGGTCAATGTCGTTAATGCACTCAAGTAGGTAGCCTTGTCGATTTATTTACATTGTGGAAACTTTTTACCAGAAAATCCAACTAGTTTTTCATCAATGCACATAGAAAAACTAGTTCCAGTTAATTGCATTCTAGAACATATATATTGAGTACGTAAATATTTTTTCATCAATGCACATAGTAAAACTAGAAAAATTAATATCATTCTAGAACATATATATATATAACATTTTTCATCAATTCACATGTATAGAAAAACTACTTTCAGTTGATACTAGAGCACATGCTTGTACCAAAACAATTTGTACATGTGCAAACACTTGCACAAATAACATAAGAAACTCAATTTTTATTTGACTACTAGAAGTTCTAAAACATATTTAATCCAAAGAGAATAAATTGTTGGACAATTCAATCAAAAAAATTCTAATGGAATTCCATCTTCAATAATCCGTTCATGATCGGATTTTCACATTTTCCATCTCTTAATTTTCGATTTTTTCTTTGATTGAAATTCTATCAACTTTATGCGTGCTGCACACACCAAGTGACTATATTGACAACTTATGGAATCAGGTTCATAGTCTTCAAAGTAAACAAAGTCTCCACTTTGATGAGTTTGTCTGAAAAAATAACCTTTCAGTATAATAGACCCTCTGTCATATTGAAATCCATGATCATTACAGTTTTGTAATAATTTCATTTTTCGTTCAGTGCAATACATCAAATAATACTTCACATTTTCATCGTTTTCAATAGGTGCAATTACAGCAAAAACATCTCCTGCACAATAAAATAAAATTAACAAAATTATACATATTTAAATTTATTTCTAGATCTTTAAATCATTAGAAAGTAATTCAAATGTTACCTTCTCTAACAAGATTAGAAAATCGATCACCATCGGATGATATTGTAGTTTCCTCTGATTTCATTTCTTCAAACATTGCAACAGACATTTTTCCCTTTGTATTTAGCTCTGTATGTTTCCAATCGTTCACATACATTTTGTTTTCACAAACGTCATTGGATTTTGTGTTGTCTATGCAAACATCACAAAAACAAGAATATTTTCTTTTATCCAATGCAAACACATTTCTGGACGACTTTTTTTGAATTGAATGAAATTTTCGAGTCCCTTTAATTGTTTCAACATCACTTCCAATTGATCTATCTATGTCTTCGATCCCAATATGCCAAAAAAACCTTTATATGGAAAATTAGAAGAAGAATTTGTAAATATGATATCAAAATACAATCAAAGATAATCATTGCATGATAAATGTACAATGTTTAAAATTAGATTTCAAATATAAATTAAATTGAATGTACCTTCGCACCTCCCTTGATGGGTTAGTCTCATGGCTTACAGCAGCGATGCACCATTGAAAAACTTCTTTAGCGTTCACAAGTCGGCTTGCAGAGTGGTTCATTTGATATCTTCGAAGTGCTCATTTTATGCATGCTCCTACACCGTCATGTTCTCATTTTCCATGGCCAATCTCAAAGAAATTCCAACAATTTTTAATGCAGGTTTTCTTATGAAGACAACACAACCAAAAGAATGATCGTGCAGATTTCAATTGACCTGCACATCCGTCTGACCGTATCCAATGTTCATTGAATGTTATTCCACAAATTTTCAATGAATCATAAATTTTTCCAAAACAATGTTGTACAAAACATGTATCATGTGTACGATCGTCATTGATATAAAAGTGATATTCTTTAATTATATGTCGATTTTCACTCGTGCTTTCTATATGATCGACATTTTGTTCAGCATGTCTATATAGAATATGGACAAGCATGGAGACTTGGTCAGAATGATAGTATTCACTCTGAATTTCTTTTTGTGGAACAAATGTGTAGTTTTTTGCAAAATCAATCACTGACAAAATGGTCCCTAGTAGAAAAACTTCACGAGATTTTTTTAATTTCAAGTCTTGCCATCGAGCTCTATGGGAATGCTTGGTGTATTTGTAAATTTCTACCTGAAACTTTCTCAAAAAGTCTATCAGAAAAATTTCGTTTTCTAGTAATTCAATTCTTTTAACACTATTTGCACCTTGAATCGATGTATCGATATATTCATATCTCTTCCATTTCACTTTCATGTTGGACAATGATTGATAATTTATATCAATACGATATTTGTTTTGAAATTTAGTCAAATTTCCACAATCATCGCATTTTTTACCACCGACACATTTCTTTTTGTAAAATAGTTCATCGCTTTCTCTTTCACATAGAATTTGAGATATGAAATCACAGATAATGGAAGGAGGAGGTGAATCCTTCCATAATGTTCTACTGAAATCAAGGAATGTGTCATAATATAACTCAAATTCCACATGATAATGGCAACAACAAGTGTCACGTACGGTGATAGGTTTTACATACCAAGATTTTTGTTGAACAAACGCACTATTGAAACATGAATTTGACGATTCTCTTCTTTGAACTTGTTGAATAACTCTATCTGAGTGGTTTCCAAGAAATAATTTTCATGTTCTTCGTACTGATTTCGTGTTATTCTTCTTTGCATCACATGCCTTACAGTTGGCGAAACACGCGAATTGTTCTTCCAATATTCATATATTATTTTTTTAACATTTTCTCCAAGTCTATATTTTTATGGTTGCCTACAAATAGCTCTCCAACAAGCAATTTCATCATTTACATCTATTTGCAGTCGAAATTTCCGATGTTTGTGCAAATTTTTTCGTGAGGTTCCCAATGCTCGTGCCATAGATGTTACCAAATGATTCTCTTGAGTACTTGATGAAACCATTGCCACCTGTATTCCTCTATATACAATTGAAACATATTTCTCTCTAGATCTCTTAATTGACTTTATAGCACTACTCATATTTTTTATCACATCTTCCTTCATTTTTTTTATCTTTGGTTGATTTTCGAATACCCAGTAGTGTCGTAGCTTCTTTTAATTTCCTTAATGACAGGAGACCTTTCAACATTTGACCCTGAATTGTCACCTGCTCATTTAAGAAATACTTTTAAAAAATGCAGTTAACACGATATCGTATAGCATGGTTAGGTTTTTTATCTCCATATGTGTGAGTGTCAACATTTTCTAACATCTCATTATCGATAGTGATTTCATCTATACATATTCGAAAAAATAGTACATATTCAATAAATAACTAAATTAATAAATATATCTATAATTTCAATAATATGTGCATGTGTTTAATATATATATATATATATATATATATCTGTGTGTGTGTGTGTGTGTGTGTGTGTGTGTGCATACCTTGTGATTCAATTTCTTTATTTGGATTTCTTTCAATATTTTCACCATCTTCAATCATTGGTTCAATATCTCTTTCACTTTCTCTTTCAAAATTTTGTATCTCATCATCAATGTTTTGAGGAATATCTCTGTTTGTTTACATTAAACAAAATATTTTTCAAATTAGTTCATCAAATAAAAATTAAGCTTCACATTTTACATTAGGAAAATGTTAAATATATCAATAGATCATAGTATTTACATTTACATACCTGCTTCAATTTCTGCTTGAGGTTGATTTTCCTCTTCAATATTTTGAGGAATATCTCTATCTGTTTACATTAAACAAAATATTTTTCAAATTAGTTCATCAAATAAAAATTAAGCTTCACATTTTACATTAGGAAATTTTTAAATATATAAATAGATCATAATATTTACATTTACATACATGCTTCAATTTCTGCTTGAGGTTGATTTTCCTCTTCAATATTTGAGAGGGCTTCTAACTTTCTTTTGCGAGATTGTCTCGTCTCTTCTCTATGTTCCTCAGGGTCTCTTTTTCGATCATATTTTCTCGCACAAGTTCTTCGATTTCCCATGATAATAGGGTATGAAGTTCAAAAAATTTCCTTCAAAAAATTTAATTTTTAAAAAAAATCATTTTAAATTTTTTGCAAAAAATACATACTCCAATCCAAAACACTTTAAAAAATTCGAGAGAAAATTGTCTTATAAAAATGAAACGAAGCTCAAAAGATTTACTTCAACTCAAAACACGTACATACCTCCAAGAAATGTCCTTTGAATGTACGTCCAAGAAAATTTCTTAAGTCCAATTTTTTTTTTTGCAAAATCAGGCCGCCTCCAAGAAATGTCTTCCAAAAAAATTCTTTAAACCCAAAAAAATTATTTGCAAAATTAGTTTGCTTCCAAGAAATGCTCTTAAATCCAAACTTTGAAGAAAATTTTTTAAACCCAAACCAAGATCTTTGTAAAATCAGATGAACGGGGGGCAACAATAACAATTTTGTGGTGCCATTGTTGGAAAAAAGTCAATCATACTAGTGCTCACCATTATGATTCAAGGTGTGAATTGCCCCCTTGTACGACTAACATAATTTGGGTTCCATTATTGGGGAAAAGTTTAATCATATTAGTGCTTTAATGCCATTACATTTCAACAACATTATGTTATCCCCATTCACAACGACCATCATTAGTGAGCTCTTTTTTATTGTACTTTAGTAAGATTCTATATTTTTTCTAACTTGAAAAGTATCATCTTGCAACTACACCTGATCAACCAACAACAAAGAAGTATTCTACAAGACGAAATTCCCAATATAATCTTCTTATTATCCTAAAGCCTAAAATTTTCTATATAACAACAAGGTATAAGCAAAATGAAAGTGAAGCAAGTGAAAAAATAAGTTTCGAATCTTTACGTTGTTTAAGGTTATTTATTTTCACAAGTCTAAATCAAATAGTTTCCCCATGGATGCAATATTATTTCAAACCTTTTTATTTTACTAGAATTGTAGACTAGCCACATGATGTTCCTAGATCACTGGAAAATATGCCCACCTTCCTTGTTGGTCATGCCATTATGGCCTAATACCACTGAGATGATTTTATTGAGAATATGATTACTTTAGGATTTTTTTTTTTTTTTTTATATTGACGTCATGCTTAAATGATTTTCTTTTTCACTGGAGAAATAAGATAAGGATTTATTTTTAAGTTTACCTAATAATAACATTAGTACATTTAGTGGTTTTCCAGGTACTTTTTGAAATAAATGGGCAGTAAAAAAATATGTATTGATATTAAATTCTTTAACTAAATGGGTAGTAAATAAATATGTATTGATATTAAATTCTTTAACTAATATAAGAAGGAACAAAAATGAAATGATTGAGTAATTTAGCATCATATTTTATAAGATTGTGGAGGAGATCCCTAATACTCACACACAAACAAATTCCTCCATCCTCATGTATTATATGAATGTGTTCCAAGGAAAATTCTGGTTCCTCATCATTGAAGCCAAACCTAAAAATTTGGTGGAAGCTAATGCAAAAGTGGATAGCATGGATGGGAGTTGGGTACATTCAATAAGACCAGACATGTTGGCCCCCACCAAATCCATGGGTGATTTGAAACCAAAATATGATCTTCCTCCTTTTATTCCTTCTTTAGATCCTCTCATGACTAACCTAAGAAAATGGAAGAGATGTAAGTAGAATCGAACATAATTCAAAATTAGTTGGTGTAGCTAGAGAGAATTAAACAACAAGACAGGTTCCAACCAAAGAATGAATATAGAGTCCCCCCTCCAAATCAAAGGCCTCCTACAACTCTTGAATTGAATAATATGGTGGAGTGACGACCTCCTTACTTTTGCAGATCTTGTAGATTTTCTTATGATGAGAGAACATGTGTTATTTCCAATCAGTGAAGGAAGCCAAAAAATGAGAAAAATGAAGTATATTCCAACACCTAAAATATGGGGCTTAAAGGATTAAATGGGAAACAAGCATAGGTTGATCTATCATATTCAAAACTGTAACCATACCATATGGGGATATGCCCTTAAGAGATGAGATAAAGTAGATGTATGATAATAGTTCCAAGGAAATATTGTATCTACTAAGGAAAATCAACACCCCATCAATGTAACATACACCTCCCCTCACATCTACCCAAGTAATAGGCCAACTGGGGTAAACATGAGGTGAGTGGAAGTTATGACTTGATTCAACCTCCTTGGTGACTTTAAGGAAGTGGAATTGAAGCGGAAAAAACATAAAACATACCTCTTATACCTGCTAAAACACCCCTAGAGTTTATCCTAGTCATCCAACTGGCTGATCCTTGGGTCACACTAAGTTTTTGTGAGGAAAACCCTCAGAATATCCCTTGATATGGGAAAGGGTGCATCTGGGAGGCTCTAGATGCTCCCACAACATAGCCATGTGTCCGTCCAGGGACTTTTTCCCTCAGACCTGTGTCAACGTCCACAAGATTTATGGCACTTTTTAAGAAAAAAATCTCAGGCATTACCGAGGACTTCCTGTAGATTCCACAATCCATTAAACACATGATGAAAATGCCAATGAACCAAAAACCAAATCCAATACTAGGCTTGACCATCCCCAACCAGGACTGACATTCTGACAAACACTTGGCATCAATGAAATCCTTAGGTCTAGGATACAAGAAAGAGAATGATTGACTAAAAACTATTAAGAGACATGAAAATAAGGATCAAAACCCTCTTACTTGAATTTGTATGCCATCAATTAGGTATTACATTCATTATTTTAAAATTTACAAGTAAATATGTGAAATAACCATGATTTGAACTAGTCATATAACCATGCTTATAACTAGCATAAAACCATGTAAATAACAACAATATAAAAACCACGAAAGCCACACATTAATTCATATTAAAGAAATAGAACTTAGCTTTTATTAAACATGGGAAATAGTCGACCAGGTTTTGGACTTCCACATACCACCCGACCATAGACATGGTTGAGACAAATCTCTCTTCATCCTATCACCCCCATGCCATATTACAAGCATGAATGTGGGATCTCATGGATAAACCAATCCAAAAACAACTAATGGAATCCAGAGGTTAAACTACCTCCACCCTCACCATACCATGATCACATCAAAATTAGTGTCGAGATCACAAAACTGAACCGAGCCTGGAATGCCTCCATAATCTATCACTATCCTTGAATAATTTGTGTCTCCTTGTCTCTTAGGATTTACCACAATCCACACCATATTACTAGGCCCTAAGCCGAGACACCACCCTCAGGCTTTACCATGTATCCCATGAGAACTAATTAAGGGATTCCTAGGCCTTTGGGAATTTCCTTGAGACCACCTCCGCCCCAGATTCCAAAATCCATTTGGAAATTCCAATGCTAAAAACTGAGATAAAATCCAATCATACCATGGCTATTGGGAAAAGGGAAAGGAAAGGCTGAAAACCACTATCAAAACCCAGTAAAACCATGCCACCAATAGTAAGAGAACCAAATACTAACATGCATAAGCCATGCATGTCCAAACTGACTAGGAAATCACAGATGAAATATGTTACCTAAAAGTATTCCTGTTGAAGATGCTAGATCCTTGTCTTCCCTTCTTGATGTTTACTTTCCTTTCCTTTCCTTGTCCTTCCTTTGCTTCCTTTCCTCTTTCTTGGCTCAATGCTAAAATGCTCCAAGAAAACTCTAAGTGTCCAAGAGTGAAAGAGAGAGAGAGAGAATAATTATAGAGCTCCAAAATTGAACTGACAAAAAGTTTGAGCACAAACTTGCCAACTAATCCTCATAAGCCCTTTTATCAATGAGGCCTCTAATTTCTTCATTTTCCTCCTCACATGAAACCTGTGGTCTTTCACCTTTATTTTCTCCTAGTTTACATTATTTTCATAAATACATGCCAAATAATGGCTCTTTCCTTTCCAAAGCCTTTGCCATTTCCTTTTTCAATTTCCTTTAGCCATAATAACCGAAATGAACACCCGATAGGATGTTTTTCCCAACACTTAGCTTGGAATAAGTGTCACTTAACCATGGTATTATTATTTTTCCTTTATTAATTTTTACTACATGGAAATTCCTCCAAGGTTTTTAAAGAACCCTCCCCCTTGGGGGAACACCGTTCTCAGTGTTCAATGACACCTACAAACCAAAAAACCGCTGAAAAAAAAACATACTACCTATGGAGATTTATAACACAACTTGTTTCAGCTTTTAAAATGACATCCATATATACAACCATACTGTCTATGGATATTTATAAATTCAGATCGATACAATATTTACAATGATATACACATATACACATATGCACATTTTCTCAACCAGCAAATAAAAGGATGCAATGCATGTATCTGCAACAAGGAAATCTAGAGGTTGATACCTCCACCATCAAATTAGTACCAGGATTCACTTCCTTCCTATGAATTCCATAATCCACTTTGAGCTAAAGCTGCATCAAATTTCTAGTGCTACAATTTTGTGCCACTTTTCCTCTCAGTGAACAGTTATCGACTCATTTTTCTAGGACACAATCCCAATGTGCATCTAAATCCATATAGAAATGCTAATGACAAAAAAAAATACATCCCCGGCCTTCCCTTCTATGAGACACAATCACTCAGGAAATCAGGTCATCCCCTTCTGTGCAGTCACTCACCTTCCATGTTCCTTGACATTCCCTATCCAGGGAAATCCATCCCTTGGCAAGGCTTCCTTGCATCAGAAGGTAAAATAACTAAGGCACCTACCTACCTTAAAACCAACATACCGGTCATATCATGCTCATGGCAATGAATGGACACTATTGAGTACCATTGTCCCACAATGGCCCTCCTCCTAAAGTGCTTTACCAACATATTTTTGCCTATTTCAACTCCTTTTGTTGTTGTTGCTAATGCTTACAATCAGTTTCAACCACCTAATTAGGCATTTTTGTGCTTCCTATACCAAGCACATAACTGCCAGTAGATTCAAAATAAATTGAAATAAAATTGCATCATACCTCATTTTTATCTCATCAACAAGGTACACTTGCAATTCTATTTACTTCCTGTAACAAAAAGTCAAACTAGTTGTTTAATCGAATCGTCATGTATAAACATATGACATCTGGTTAGATCAAAATGAAACCATCATAAATTAAAATAATGAATCGCATGAAATCACCATATAAAATAATCATAAATCATGTGTAACCATCATAAGTTAGAACCACATATAGCATGCATAATAAAACTGAAATAAAACATTGATACTTATCCTTCATTGGTCCTTATTTCTACCTTTTTTATTTTGTACACACACAGGATTGGTTTCTGCACCCATCAAACACCCAGTGACCTTTCTTCTCTTCAATCACGTACACATACACACAATGTAAATCAAAACACATACATCCAAACACGACGTACAACACCACAAAATACGTACATCTACACCTATCATGCAACACAACACATAAAACTACCACCAATGTACAACAAAACACATACATACACCTACACTAGATGTACAATACAATGAATACCCATGTCACAATACCATGACTATATGCACATAAATAGTATCACATTCCTGCAACACAACATGTACTACATGCACAAAATACCACACGTATACCAATACCATATGCACAAAATTTACATAGTACCTCCTGTACATATCACGACCTACACAACATGTGCCCAACATCACATGTACACAACACCACCTGCAAAACGTGTACACAACGCCAAATGTACACCACACCACCTGTGTAATGTGTACACAATACCACATGTACACAACACCACATGCACGACATGTACACGAAACCACATGTACACAACTCCACATGCATGGCATGTATACAACACCATCTACACAAAAAACCACAATATGTACAACATGTACACATCACCACATGCACACAACACCACATGTACAATAATGCACATAGCACCACATGTACAACATGTACACATCACCACATGCACACAACACCACATGTAAAATAATGCACACAACACCATATGTACAACACGCATACAACACCATATGTACATAGAACTGCATATACAACATGCACATAGCGCTATATGTACACAACACCTCATATCCAACATGTGCACAACACCACATATCCAACATGCGCACAATATGGTATGTACACAACACCACATATACAACATGTACATAGCACCATATATACCTAGCACTACATATGCAATATATACACAACACCATATATGCAATAGACATACAACATCATATGTACACAATACTACATATGTTACATGTACACATTACCATAGGTAAAATCACTGAATATATAACATGTGCAACATATACACACTAGTAGTATTGCACATACATATACCACACACTAAATCCACAAATAAACCTAGCTTCTAGTGTCTCTTTACCATCCATGCTCATCCCAGCATGATGCAAAACACACTGCTTTCATTTCACTGATGTATCTCTCAACATTACCTATCCAAAACATAGACATAGTATAAACACATAATATAAATTAATATCCACATGACACTAACCTCATACATATTTCATGGCCACTCTTCCCACTTGATTCCTCATAAGACCATGAACCTCTTCATGTCATTCACCTGCATAAGCAAGCATTCCTCCACAAGGATAATCCCTGACGACCCTGTTAGACAATGACATAGATACATATATACATACATACATACATATATATAATCATTGGCACAATAAATCATGATACTGCTAGATACGACATATATATATATATATATATATAAACATTAACATAAATAAATCATGATGTCATTAGACAATGACATACATACATGCACACACACACACACACACACACACACATATATATACATTTTCATAATCATTATCACAACATAATTAGCAGATATCAAATGGTCAAGCTTAAAATAACTCCCATTATTCGTGCATAGTTTGCACAACATTGAGAAAAACAGTTCCCAACATAGCCAAGGCATCTAATAGCACAAGTCTATTCACTTTACCTTACTTGATTACCTTTCTCACGATTGTCCTATCAATATCCATTTATACCAATGGACCCAACCAATCCAATTCACTATCATACTCTTGCCTTCAATTGTTCTTACTCACGCACCGATATTTGTTTGAGTCTTTCATCACGTATTTGGTACCAAAAATCTCTCCTCAAGGTCCATTAACTTTCCTCTTTCCCAAACCAGTTCCCAAAACTCTCAAAACATAAAAGGAAATGAAAAGAACACACAAGAATAAAACCATGAAAACCAATAGAAATATGACACCACAAACAAAGTGGCAAGGCCTTGCATTAGACATAAACAAAACTCATAAATAAAGCTCAAACAAATCACAAAATACCAAAATCACAAGACTAGCAACAAATACTCTTAATCAATCCCCATGGGTTCCTAATGCTTCCAAGGAAAAGCTTAACCTAAGCCTTCTTCAAGATTTCATGGAAGTCTCTTTTTTCATGCAATCCCCTGCATCATACCAACATAAACACATAATTTTCAACGTATAATATAAACATACAATATACCAATTACCTTACCTTGTCATGCCAGGCACACTACCTTGTATCTGAACACATAGAAATATAATCTCTTAAGGGACTCAAATCCCTTGACGAATCCAGTAATAACTAGAAACCAACTACTATACCTGTTAAATACATTTCCATGTAATACCATACAAGATTAGGGTTAATAATAATTCATGTTTCCATGCAAAGTGCTCATTCATTTGGAATTGCGGTTCCAAAAAAATTCCAAAGGAATTATTACCCTATTCCTTTCTTTTTCCTTGCTACAATCGAGTCCTACTATGTACTGTCACATCACCCATTTGTTAGTTATATAAACACATAAAATATTACCTTTTAATGTTAATACCAAACATGTTTCCTTGCACTGTTCACGCATGTTAATCACATATTCCAAATATCAAGACATCACATCTATTAACTAAAATCGGCCTCTACCAATACTAACAACCATGGCATAATCAACTAATAGTCAAAATCATAAAACTACAATTATCACCTACTTATATTTAAGTACACATCAACTATCTCAACACATAGTGTGTTAGTAAAACCATTTTAAAACAATATCATTACCTCATGCAATATTTTAGTCACATACTCATATCATGCGATTGATCAAAAATTAAAACAAACTATAAACAACATAATATACATAAAACACTCAAACATCAAATAGACAACATAATCAAACATTCAAACTCCAAATAAACGACATAAGAAAAAACATACCTTAATGTATCTCAGGGGAGGCTATCATGGCTCAGTAAAAAGAGGGATCAAGGAAATCCAAAAGTGTTTTTTTAGCCAGATCTCGACGTCCTAATTGCAACGATGTGAATGGTTTGTCAAACCGAGCTCGTATGAAAAAGTTAGGAGCAGTAAAAATTATGGGTTGACTTGGTCACTACGCATCCTTAAGGAAGACACAAATTCGAGCTTTCCAGGCCACCAGATTCTAGCAATCTCATGCCAAATTCTAGGCAAAATTGTGGCCTCATTAAAAAGACTCCTATGACCTATTTTTGAATTTTTCAAAACGAACAGTCTATTTTATTGAAAAAAAAAAAATAATAATAAAATGAGGGGCGAGCCATGACCCCCACTCTCCCAACCAACTCATAACCAAAAATATTATTAAAATTTGGGCCAGCGGTCATGACCCCGCCGGACCCCACCCACAACACACGAGAATAAACTTTATTATAAGGGGTCAGTGGCCATGACTTCGTCGGGCCCCTCGCCCACCTTAACATCGGCCACGATACCATGTACTAATATGGGTGGTGGGAGATTTCCACACCGCCAACCAAACCTTCCCCATGCCACACATTCCAACTGCCGAAGGAGCTAGTGGGGATCACAGGGCGGGCCACCCAATGAGGGCCCAACCACCCTCCAAACGTACTATTTGAAAATTAAATGTGATGGGGTTTGAAAAGATTAATACGACAATTTAAAAAAAAGTTTGGTTGGGGTTTAAAAATATGCATAGTTTTAAACAAGAAACCAAATACGGTGGGGTCTGTGGGGTTGGAACCCCCGACCTCCACCTTAACAATTCTTCCCATAACCAACAGCCCAACGGGCTTTTTGTAAAATTCGACAGCAAAACTTTATGTAAACTCATCATTCAGATGTGCACCTAGGCAATGGATGAGTGAAGCGTGCATGCAGATCGAGACTTATTATTATTATTTTATTGCGAACATGTGGAACCATGAGCAGGCCCAGAAACAAGAAGAAGAACCATGATCCTTGAAATTTTCCTAGGAGGTAAATTTTCTCCATGTCTGAATATAGTCAAATTTATAGTCATTTTTCACGGTTGTTCGCAAGGAACGCAATGGCGAGGTCAGATTCACCTTTTGAGTTGCAGATTTCTAGTCCACCCATGGAGAAGAATCTTTGAGGAATCTAGGGGGAATCTAAAAGATTCATTTTTTCCCCAGATTTTCACTTTGTTAGAATTCAGAAATTTGATAGTCAATTTTGCAATATTCGACGTCACGAATCTGATGGCATATTCAGATTTTCCATCTGAGATTTATATTCTTTGGCCACTTTTTGAAGTGAAGTTGCAGGTGTCAGCATTTAGTGAGTGAGCCATCGATTTCACACCTTTTCACACCACGATTGTGATGGTGATTTTAGATCCAGTTGCATAGCAACACATTATTCAGTCATCTTTAGTGTGAGGTATATGATGAGTTGATTTCATGTACTTCTTTGTCTCTTTATCTATAAGATGCATTGTGTTGTACAGATCCTTGTTGATGTTTGATGAGGGATTTGGTTTTGTTCTTGATGTGAGATGTACTTTCTATCATGGCTTTGTAGTATTTCTGAGATCCCTTTGATGCCATGTTGGAGGGATACTCATTGTCACATGTATGTTGTTTGAGATCCCTTTGTTTTCCATGTTGGCGGGATACTCATAGTCATTATGTGAGTTATTTTCATACTGATAGGAGTCCTTTTTGAGAGTGAGAATTCCTATAGTGGAACATCTCGTAGAGAGGTTTAGCCACTCCTACATGAGAGAATTTTCCTTGTACGAAATATAAAATTCCATCCATGTACATCTTCGCTCATTATAGCACTTAATGCAGTCACCTACACCATCTTGACACCGAGGCCCGAAGATGTAGTCCCTCCTGGACACAATCCGTTATCAATGTCTTATGTTGCTCATGGTTGTTATGTTCCTCTTCTTTACAGCTTGCAGATGTTAATTTATGTTCATGAACGCTTTAATTAAACACAATCCTAACACATTAACCGAAGTAAAAGTTATTGGTTAAGGTTATCAAAAATTTACCCGAATCAAGTGGTATCAGAGTAGGTATTCTTGCTGATTGGATTGCAGGTGTGAACTGTTGAATGTTCACTGAGTTAAGACATGGATAATGTCAAGCACATGTATAATACCATGCTCAAGGTGTCCAAGAAAGCAGACATGTTGTGTGAGTATTATGAAAAACAAGCTGCAAAGAACGTCGAATTGAAGACACTCCTACATGAAGAGAAGAAGGATTAATATCGATTGCAGCTTCAGTTGCAAGACACAACAGAGGTGTGGGAAAAATTAAAGCACAATAATGAAATTATTCAAGAAGATCATGATGCATTGAAGGCACTCCTATAGGAAGAGAAGGAGGAGAAGCAGTGGTTGCAGCTGATAGAACCCTGTAATTTACAGTATCACAAGGTGACTATGTACTTTCTCTTTGTGAATTTTTCATAATGTACATAGATGAGAATATTAAAAATATTTTCCAAAGCAAGAATCAAAGAAAACAAAGGTATTAGAGAGGCAAGAAGCAACATTATACCATTAGGGAAGACAAAGGAAGTAGAGAAACAGTTAAGGTAGAAAAAACAAGCAAAGGCAGAGTCGTGAACGTGATTGGTTCAAGTCATGCACGTTCGGGTCAAGTCATGCACCCTAAGTGGGGCAAGTCATGAACTAGTCTCCTACAAACATCAAATAAATGAAACCAACCACATCATCACCCTCCACCTTTCCTCCATCTCCACTCACCCCCTCCTCATCTAACGGTCCTTGTTTCATTTCGCATTCCCGTAACTTCTGAACTTTAACCATGGGGGGGGGGGGGTGGGGGGAGGGGTCCGAAATGGGTGGTATCCCTTACCACTATGCTGCTATGTTTAGCCCTTCCTCAATTTCACACCCCCTTCTATATTACCGCTTACCAACTTAGGACCCCTCCAAAAAACAACTTTGGGTTTTAAGTTCATGATATAACCTTCCAAAGGTGATATGCGATGGAGTGGGACCCATTGACCCACATTAAAATCCTTTTTCTTTTCATTTCTCTTGAAAATCACTAAAACCTTACCTTTTCCGCTTCTCTGATTCATTTCTCTACTTGACCTTGTTTCACTGCTATATCATTGTTTTCTCCTTCACTCTTCCCATATCCCCAATTGACATTAAAGTGGGCCAATCCCCTTGACACATCACCCCTTCCCCCTGCCATCCATCGAATTTCGTAAACATTACAAATTATAGTTTAGGTGCTCGCAATGTATTTCTTTTAACTTGCGGGCCCCACTACAGCAGCTCCGCCCCCCCACCTCATAACTGTTTGACATACATTGACATATCATATGAAATATCATCAACATTAACTTACCGCTGAAATCATTTTCTGCTTTATAACTCCGTCAATGCAGTGGGACCCATCCTCCTTGCCACATCATCCTCCAACAGCACAAATCGCACTTTGCATATGTTATTGGTTAACCCCCAGTGCTTATAACAAAAAATTAAAACTTGCGATTTGCGGAATATGGTTGGGTCCCACCTCTCCTCCACGTCACTTCCTTTCTCCTTGTGCTTTGCACTTTGCATCCCTTATTGATCTGAAATGGGTGGCTGACTTGTTATGCTATGCAAGAACCTCCCACTCAGTTAAACAAATTAAGATATTGCTTATACTTGACTGTGCAGAATTGAATACTTGAACTAGGTGTATGTGTTTTTAACTGTTTTAAGGCTTATGTGTGAAGAATTAAACATTTGTTTTTTCTGATTGAAAACATGTACATCAAGCATAAATTTCAGCAAACTAATCATCAACACAGAACAACAAATTTAATAAAGGATTTCACCTGTATGTCGTGGGCTATGTCTCATTGAGCTTTTATCAATTGACTTGGCTCTTTGGGATTATGATGGAAAATTTATTTTACAAGTTAAATACTCAACTCCAATGGTTTTTTATGCTGTACCAATGGTTTTATAATGCCATCATACCCCTGGAATGGCCGTTATCTCTTTGGAAATGAATCTAAGCTCCCTTAGACTTAACCTCTTCTGTCGGTGCCCTTAAGATTCCTTGAGCTTCTATGTGGCACTAACTCCCTTAGAATTCCTTTTCCGTCCCTGAAACCTTTTCTAATGTCTCCAAAATATATCATACATCAAAAATAGGCTATTCATTTTCTCCAAATGGCTTTGGCTCCCCAATCTAGGCCTCCAACCCCTGGTGGGCCTAGGCTGCCCGAAACTTCCTTGTGGATTATTTAGCTCTATAAGTATCCAAATGGCTCGAAAAAACCCCTTAAATGGATTCAAAATTTCAAAAATAGTCAAAATAGAATATTTACTTGCTGAAAAAGGCCTCTGGTTGCTCTGGTTATGCCCCCAACACTTGGTGGCACCCTGTGGCTCTAGACTCACTATAAACTTATTTGAAGCATATCGGACTTCAAAACTCTTCAAAAGCTTCTAGAAATCATTCCATTGGATTCAAAAGGTTAAAAATAGTTAGAATAGACTATTTTTTTGTTGAGAATGGTCACTAGCTGCTCTAGATAAGCCTCATTCTCCTGCTAACCCCTGGTGGCCCTAGTGGCCCTTGGAACTTCTTTGAAGCATCTCGGACTTCAGAAGTCCTCTCCTAGCTCTAAAAGCCTCACCAATGGCTCCATAATATTTGAAAAATCCAAAATTGACTATTGGCTTCCTAAAAATGGCCTCTAGCTGCCCTGGCTAGGTCTCATTCTGCTGCTGGCCCCTAGTGGCCCTAGTGGCCATTGGAACTTCTCTAAAGAAAAATCATGCTCAGAAGTCCTCTAATGGCTCTGAAACTCTCAAAAAAGTCTCTGGAATGTCCAAGAAATTCTAAATTTAATATTCACACTCCAATAATGATTGAAAAATGAGCCTCCAACTCATTTGTCCAGTAACACCTAAAAACACTCCACTAAAAAAATGGAGGAGTTCACTTTAGCTGGAGTTAAAATAGGAACTGACCGCCAATTTTGGGCACGCTCCAAATATTCTGCCTAGATAACCATCATCATTCAATTTAGGTGGTTAGGATTTTGGGCACATGCCCTCAAATCCCGTGGTTATGGTGACCATTGGGTGGAACTCTAGGCACAAACCACGAGTTGAACTCCAGTTGGAACCGTTGTAACATTAACCATGCAGAGATAATGATAACATTACCATTACCATATGCCAAGTTGAAATATGATGTGGTATTGTTGGTAGACTACAGATTAACCATCGAATTTATGGGCACTTGGTCCTGGGCTAAGGACGTATGGGGAGGGGGCTGCCCCCCTTCAACCCCAAAATGTAATTCCATTACACATTAAATATTATGCGAGACCTATAGTAGTTAAGAACTACTCGTAGCCCGGATGGTAAACCTCACGCGTGCTTGGCAAGAGGTCTCAGGTTCAATCCCTGCAGACACAAACAATTTTTTTCTACGTGGTTCAAGGGCCACGTGGTGGCCTCAGGGCTAGCAACATGGCACCTTTTCATTGGACCACAAATCTGTATGCCCAATAACCATTCGACACTTGTCACCCTATAATTCAACTGAAAGGAATATTATAGGGAATATTCTAAGGAATATTACATGAATATTCCCTGGAATATTCTTTTTTTTACTTTTCAAAAACCCAGTCAACCCTGGTCAAATGTCAAAAATTGCAGTTTGCTGGACTTTTCAAATCGCGATAACTTCTTCATACGGTGTCAATTTTTTGAACCGTTTGCGGCACCGAAATCAAGAAGACGAGATATATTCGGTCGCTTAGGTTCAGAACACTTTTTAACACTTTTAAATTTAAGCTATCACTTAGGTCCTTGATCCAAATCTGATCACTCCTCCCCATTAGGAATCTTTTGGACCCCAAAAGACTTGAATACCTGCTCAGTAGATGACAGTACAGCTCCCTCACCTTTCCAGCCTCCATCCATGTTGCCTTTCTTGGCTTAGTTCCTTTGAGCCCCAACTCAAAGGTAGTCAACACTTCCCCTCTAGGATGCTCTAATTCTCCTGTCAAGAATTTTATCTTCCTTGAGCTCATCCAGAAATTATGGCATGAAATATTCAATATAAGGTAGATGAAAATCACGTCCTTGATCATTGATCCAAGGTGGCTCATACAAACGTACATTTTTAAAAGAAATACATGCATACATGGCTAAAATTTGCATATGTACAAATGAATGTATGTCTTACTGAGTCAAGAAGTCAAACCACTTCTTACCAAGACACTTCCATGGTGATTTTTCTTGCTGAAAATATTCTTCTTGTGAATCATCTAGACTCACATTGATAATGGAATATTTGGTTCCATTTTTTCCAGTCTTTTTATCCTCTTGCTTCAAATGCTTGGGATGATTAGTTGGATGCAAGGTCCAACATTGGAAAATAAGATGTCCCTTCTTCTGGCGATGTGTGCAAATCTTTTGCATCTTCTGTGAAATTTCCCTTCACTTCAACTGTTTCTTATATGCCTTCTTTCTCTTCCAACATTTTGAAAGTTCATGGTTACGAAAACCACAATAGGAACAATAACTCTTTATTCCATTCACGCATGCATATTTGTCATGCTTAACATAAACATAATCAAATTGACTATGGGAAGAATTATACCTCAACTATTTCTTTTCATGTCCATCTTTTTAACCTTCATGAGGAGATGAACTTGAAGAGGTTCCAAATCTCTTTTGAAGACCAACATTGGTGTTCATGTCTTGATATTTTTCAAAACTCTCTTGCTCGCCATAAGCTTTATGTCTGAAAACATCCTGCTACAACATAGGCTTCAAACAATGGCAGACATATTGAAAAAAGACTTGACATGTTTGTGGTTTTGAACTTGCAACAAAAGTTCTTCTTGCAACTGTCTTAAGTGCCTTCTTGGCTTTCGATTTTTTGCCATAATATTGAACATAGCCTAGACCAAACTTCTTAGGCCTTTCCTCAGCCAAAATAAGATCTATCATGCCTTGTGCATGTTTGCCTAAACCCTTGCCTTCATAGCCCAATTTTAACATCAACTTGGACCCTATACCTCTAGTGTGATTTTCAAATTAACCTACACATCTATCTAAAGAGGAATTTGAAGACAAATTTGAGTGATTTACCTCTGCTTCAAGCATCTTCTTGGTTAAGGCCTCTTGGGAAAGATGGAGCTGCATCTACATATCATGCATTCTTTGAAGAATTCATTCTTTCTCTTGCTTCATAGCAACCAATTTCTCATGAAGTCTAGTGCTTTCCCTTCTATCTTCATACAGACTTTGCACCATATCCTTCAAGATGAAGAAGTCCCACTTCATCTCTTTATCAAATAGTCTTGCAAATGATGAGGATTTTGAAACCTCACTTGATGAAGTTTTCATCATTATGTAAATGAATTAAAGAACTTCACAACAAATCATAAAGATTCAAAACAATTTAACAAGGCTTATTAACAAATTGGGTTGTAGATTCAAGCTCTTCTCTGCAGCTTGTATCGCCTCTTCAAGAAGCCTCTTTTGCAAAAAATCCTTCTTGTGCTTCAAGGGTTGCCCTAAGGTCCTTTGGGTAAGGAGAATGCTTTCAACCTTCTTCCACCTTGTCCTCTTCTGGACTTAGTTAACAACAGCTCCCCTTCACCTCTAGCAAACTCAAACTTGAAAGAATCAGTCAATTTGCAAACAATTAAATTATTTGCATTGTTAAACACCTTTCAAGTCAAACAAGAAAGCTAGTGCTCTGTCAAGCAAGCAATATAGTGCTCTATCAAGCAAGAAACCTAGTGCTCTGATACCAACCTGATCTGAAATGGGTGGGTGAATTGATATGCTATGCAAGCACCTCCCACTCAATTAAACAAATTAAGATCTTGCTTATACTTGACTGTGCAAAATTGAATACTTGAACCAGGTGCATGTGTTTTTAACTGTTTTAAGGATTATGTGTGAGGAATTAAATTTTTTTTTTTTTGCTGATTGAAAGAATGTAAAACAAGCATAAATTTCAGAAAACTAATCATCAACACATAACAACAAATTTAATAAAGGAGTTCACCCCTATGTCGCAGGCTACATCTCCTTGAGCTTTTGTCAATTGACTTGGCTCTTTGGGATTATGATGGAAAATTTATTTTACAAGTTAACTACTCAAATCCAATGGTTTTTTATGCTATACCAATGGGTTTAGAATACCATCATACCCCTGGAATGGCTACTATCTCTCTAGAAATGGATCTAGGCTCCCTTAGACTTGACCTCTTCGGTCGGCGCCCTTAAGCTTCCATGAGATTCTATGTGGCACTAACTCCATTATAATTCCTTTTATGTCCCTAAAAATTTTTATTTTGTCTCCATCATATATCATACATCCAAAATAGGCTATTCATTTCCTCCAAATGAGCTCTAGCTCCCCAATCTAGGCCTCCAACCCCTGGTGGCCCTCTGCTGCTTGAAACTTCCTTATGGCTTCTTCGGCTCTATAAGTCTCCAAATGGCTCTGAAAACCCCTTCAATGGATTCATAATGTAAAAAATAGTCATAATAGACTATTCACTTTCTGAAAACGGTCTCTGTCTGCTCTAGCTATGCCACCAACACCTGGTGGCACCTTGTGGCTCTAGGCTCACTGAAAACTTCTCTGAAGAATATCAGCCTTCAAAATTCTTCAAAATCTTCTTCAAATCCTTCCATTGGATTCATAAGGTTCAAAATAGTCATAATATACTATTGGTTTTCTGAGAATGGTCACTGGTTGCTCTAGATAGGCTTCATTCTCTTGGTGGGCCCTAGTGGCCTTGGTGGCCCTTGGAACTTCTCTAAAGCATCTCGGCCTTCAAAATTCCTTTGATAGCTTTGAAAAACTCAAAACTGGCTTGAGAATGTTTGAAACATGAAAAATTTACTATTGGCTTCCTGAAAATGGGCTCTAGCTGCCCTGGCTAGGCCTCATTCTACTATTGGCTCCTGGGGGCCCTAGTGGCCCTTGGAACTTCTCTGAAGAAAAATCATGCTCAAAAGTGCTCTAATGGCTCTTCAACCCTCACCAACAGCTCTGGAATGTCCAAGAAAATTGAAATTGACTATTCACACTCCAAGGATGGTTGAAAAATGAGCCTCCAACTCATTTGTCCAGTAACACCTAAAAACACTCCACTAAAAAATGGAGGACTTTAGTTTAGCTGGAATTAAAATAGGAACTGACCACCAATTTTGGGCACACTCCAAATATTTTTCCTAGATAATTGTTAGTATTTAATTTTGGTGGTTAGGGTGTTGGGAACATGCCTTCAAACCCTGCGGTTATGGTGACCATTGGGCGGAACTTTGACCACAAACCACGGGTTGAACTCTAGTTGGAACCGTTGTAACATTAACTGCGTGGAGATAATGGTAACATAACCATTACCATGTGCCAAGTTGAAACTACTGCAGTATTTCTAGTAGACTACAAATTAACCATCGGAGTTATGGGCACCTGGTCCTGAGCTAAGGACATAGGGGGAGGGGGTTGGCCCCTTCCAACCCCCAAATCGGAATTCCATTACACCTTAAGTATTACCCGAGACCTATAGTATTTAATAACTACTCGTAGCTCGGATGGTAAACCTCGTGCATGCTTTGCGGGAGGTCTCGGGGTTTAGCCCTGTAGACCCAAAAAAAATTCTGCTACGCAGTTCAAGGGCCACGTAGCAGCCTCAGGGCTAACCACGTGGTGCCTTTTCATTGGACCACAAATCTGTATGCCCAATAACCATTCAACACTTGTCCCCCTGCAATTCACCCAAAAGGAATATTTTGGGGAATATTCCCTAGAATATATATATATATTTTTTTTAACTTTTCAACAACCCAGTCAACCCTGGTCAAATGTCAAAAATTGTAGTTTACTATAATTTTCAAATCGCGATAACTTCTTCATACGGTGTCGGTTTTTTGAACTGTTCAGGGTGCCAGAATCAAGAAGATGATATCTATCTGGTCGTCATGTTAGACACACTTTCTAATGCTTTGAAATTTGAGCCAACACTTAGGTCCTTGATCCAAATCTAATCACTTATAGTTTACCTTTGCCGCTAAAAGTTAAGACTTGCGATCTGTGGGCTGCGGTCAAATCCCGCCTCTCCTCCAAGTCGCCTCCGCACTTCGCATCTTATCGCCAAAACCATTCCTTATAAATTAAACTCTAAAATGTGTGATATGTGATATTTACAAGGATGTGATGAAGTTCATGATTAAAATCTAAAGGTTCTCAGATTCAGTTGAATGGGTTTTTAGGATAAAAGGGGTTAGGTCGGGCATATGAGGTTGAAACTCATTTTATGAAGGAATAAGGTTTAAATGCAGCGGAAAGGATCAGGTAGAAAAAAGACACAAAGGTCGAGTTGGGCAAAAGGATTTTACACAAAACACATCAGCATAATCACCCAAATAATGAAAAGTGGCCAACATTGCATAGTTTTGATTACCCAACGCATGTTTTCTAGGAAACAAAGCCATATGTCAGAGCCTCCATTGGTTGCCTCTTCGAAACCATCACAGCCACCTCCAAATCTTACTGTTTGATCTTTTGAGGAGCCATTGAAGCGTTTGGATCTATGAGGAGCTACCCAAAATTAATTCCAGAGGCAATGTTGTTGTCAGAGATGTTTGATCAGGCCTTACATGGCCACACTTGTCCATTTTTCTGTTAAATTGTAATCAATGAAAGGTTGCCGAGTAAGACAAAGAAACTGACTTATTTTTTAGATAAACACTTCTTGAATTTTCATTTTCAGGGGTTGTAAAGTTGGATATTGTTAGCCCCTACATTGTAAGAACTAATCTGTTGGAACACTGTAATTTCAGAGCTGGACATCAATTCTCAAAGACCATTACAGAATTCTTGAGTTGTGTCAAGATTGTGATGTGCTTCTTCTCTGTTTTAAATGTTTCCCCTATTTTCCCTGTTGTGTCTCTGTTCACCTCATTGTAAATCAGAAATTTTAGATTAAGATTTTCTATCTGAGCACCTTAATTCTATCTACATTTACAGTCTTAATGTTTTCTGCTGAAGTTTGATTAAAGAATTCTTAACTTCTCTTTAGTCATTACTGAACCTCCCTATTTCTTTCACCTCATAATTCATACAGCTCTTAAGATCCATTTAGCACAGTTAGCTTGCCCTATGATGCTCTTGAAGGTTGATGTGCCATTCTAGCCTTTGACTCCATAGCCCAATGGAATATTTCCTGCAAACTTGCTTTCCAACAACACCATTAATCAAACAAACAACCCCCATCATTGTAACTAGCCTGATATCAGCACTTATAATCATCAAGTTAGATCAAAATAGCATAGAGAGCCCTCTCTGAGTCTAGGAAGGCTAGGTCCTCCACTCCAAAGTGGTTTGATGTTGTCCTCTTTTTTTGTTCTTGCCAATATTACAAATTATAGAGTGACAACATAATGGTGACCATATTGGGAAGTTATTGAAAAATCTTAATAATTCATCAGAACTCAGAAACCCCAGTAAAAAAAAATGTATGATTTCAGTATTTTCCAAGATTGGTATCTTCTTGTTGAGGGTGGACAACAAGCCAGACACAAGAAAGTTGAAATATTCCACCTGGTGACTCTAATTCATATCAATTCTATTCAAAGACTCTGCTGGAGGAAGGACCTGAAACATGACCAGTCAGCCTAGAAAGCGAAAGTGTTCAAGCCCAAATTGGATTCAAGAGATTTTTGTTTTTATCTATAACTATTTTCTATCCTACTTTAAGCCTGATCAGGAGTACATTGCTGAGGTGTACATTGATCATTGGCAAATTAGTGAGCCTCAAGGAGCTAAGCTCCAAATTGTAGACCATATACATACTTATATACTTGTGCACATATCGGATGCACTTGTGTAAAACCCAGTGAAACATGAGCCTCATGCTTTATCTCTTGCTCCTGCTAAATTCCCACATGGATATAAGCATCCTACTTTACTGCCTATACTTGTAAAAGTCCCATACATATACAAGCCTCTGGTTTTTCCTCTTATCCTCCATGACCTCCCTACAAATTTTATCAATAATCTACCCAGATTTGATGGAGAAAGTGCAAAGATTACTGGAGAAAAGCACATTCAAAATATTGAGGATTTCCTTGATCTGTTTGAGGTGGGAGAAGATGTTGTGTGTACCAGAATGTTTTCCCTATCAGTGCAAGGTAAAGTTAAAAATTGGTTTAAAGATCTTCTAGATGCAAGCATTAGTAATTTTCATCAATTCACTCAAGTTTTCCTAGATAGATGGGTGGTTGTGAGAAATGTTTTTCTCATCATAGAAGAGTATAAACATTTAAAAATACAGCCTGGGGAGACAGTACAAAAATTTTCATCTAGGTTCAATAAGGTATACTATTCAATACCTGATAAGATAAATCCACCCCCAAGATGGGCTCTCTTTCACTACCCAGATGCCTTTGATCCAGAGATGCAATTCTGGTTAAGAGAAAGGGACCCTACAACCTTGGAAGAAATGAAAAATGTGGAAATTGATGTGGAAGCCAACCTTCTAAACAAGGAAGCAAAGTTAAAAGCAATGAAGAAGGAAAAATTAGAAAAAGAAAAATTGATAACTTCGGAGATAAAACCAAATATGTTGACAAACACAGTCAACGAAATGATGCATATGATTAGCAGGAAAGAGGAACTTTTTGTTCAGATACCTCATGTTCCATTAGTTCCAGAAAAGAAAAACGTCAATGTACCCAAGCAGTTTTCAACCCATCTTAGACACCCTAAAATAGAAAATGATTGTTTCATGTACTCTATCCATAACACAGCCAAATATGCAGTCCAAAATCAAAAGGAGGCAGGGAAATCCTCAGCAACAATGTACATGATAGATGACCTTGCATACATAGGTAACCATCTCAAATATTATTATCAAGAGGAAGAATATAAGGTTGAGGTTGAGGTTGATTATTCGAAGCATCCAGCACTATTTTCTTGGGGCGAACAAACTCAGTGGTCATAACGCAAAGATGACAACCAAACTCTGCATGATGAGTGAGATTGTAAGAAAGAAACTGCAGAAAGCTATCAAGTAAGTACAAAATTCATTCCTCTATATTTTGCCTCACTCTTAAGAGATAATTACAAGAAGGATGCAAATAAGAAGGAGGAGGAATGCTCCAATGTGTCAATTGAGGAAAAGAGGGATGATCCTAAACCTTTTTTAGATCCAGAAGTTCTCCCCTTGAGTCATATTGAAATCACAAAATCTGAAATAGAGGAAGAACCAATACATCTTGAGTCTTTACCTTTAGGTTTCAATTCATTTCAGATTATGAAAGGGAATCTCGATCACCTTCTAGATGATAATCATAGGAGACGAATTCTCTCTCACCAATTAGATGAGGAAATCAGGGATGATAAAATATTTGTTTTAGATCCAGGGGTTCAGCCCTTTATTTCTTTTGAATGTCAAGTAGCGAATGAAATCATAGAGTCTGAAACAGATGATGGATTGATACAGTTTGACTCTCTACCTTTGTGCTTTAATCCATTTCATATTATAAAAGGAAATTAGGATCACATTCTGGCTAATAGTTATAGGAGAAAACATGAGGTCTTAGAAGAACCAACACTACCATCCAAAGCACCACATGACCCAATAGCAGACATGTTGGATGGATTCTTCTCTTCTTGTGTTCATAATGCTCTTGAAAGCTACTATGATATGGATATGATCAAACAGTCTTCTCCATTGTCTGATGCAGTAGAAGTAGTGGAATAACTCACATCAAGTAGCATACAAACATGTTATGAGTTGATTGAAGGCCAGGAGAACGCATATGTAGTACCAGGATATGAAACTAAGTTGGTTGAGTCAAAATACCCAAAAATAACTCAAGAATACCTTGACCCAGTGACTGTTGTTTTTCAAGTGTATCAAGATCCATGTAAGCAGTATCAGGCCAGGAATTTCTATCAAACACCATTGTCAGGTTGGTCTCTGAACATGGCAAAGAGAAATGAAATAACAAAGATATTAGAAAAATTGCTTGACTGGCTTCACTGGAATTATTGTATTTTTTATAAGGGCAGCCATTTCAGTAAATTATGGTAGGTAGGTGTGAAAATCAGCTGAACACTCTGAGCATCATTCAAATCATAGTTTAGATCAATTTTCATTTTCAGATCAATATGTTTCAGACTTTAGTTTCAACACAGTTATGATCTCACCATTCAAGTTTTCAAGGTGCAGTAGTATGTTTAGCTTGATGGATTGCAATGGATAAGTGCAATTGTAGTTTCAGATCAGATTTTAGGATGCTTATAAACTAGCTAGCCAAGCATGTGGTCTATTTTATCAGTCAAAGTCAGGAGGAACAATCAACTAGTTCCCAGTCACCAAGTTGCCTGACAGATCAAGATGCAAGGGTGAGATCAACTCAATGGATCAGGCCACTAGTCTATGGTGTTCTTGAAACCTCCTGAAGGAGCTACCTTCCCCAGTTGGAGCCACTATTAGAAACCTGTAATTTACAATATCACAAGGTGACTGTGTACCTTCTCTTTGTGAATTTTTCATACTGTACATAGATCACAATATTCAAAATATTTTCCAAAGAAAGAATCAAAGAAAACAAAGGCAACAAAGAGGCAAGAAGCAGCATTAGACCATTATGGAAGACAAAGGCAACAGAGAAATAGTTAAGGCAGAAAAAAAACCAAAGGGAGAGTCGTGAACGTGATTGGGTCAAGTCATGCACGTTTGGGTCGAGTCGTGCACCCTAAGCAGATCATGTCATGAACAAGTATACTACAAACAACAAATAAATTAAACCAATCATGTCATCACCCTCCACCTTTCCTCCATCTCCACTCACCACCTCCTCATCTAACAGTCCTTGTTTCATTTCACACTCCCCGCGGGTTTCAAAATTTAACCATGGGGGCGGGTCTGAAATGGTTGGTATCCCTTACCACCATCCCCGCTACGTGTCGCCCTTCCACAATTTTGCACCCCCTTCTCTATTACCGATTACCACCTTAGGACCCCTCTGAAAACCAACCTTGGGTTTTAAGTTCATGATATAGCCTTCCAACGGCAATATGCGATCGAGTGGGACCCATTCACTCGCATTAAAATCCATTTTCTTTTCATTTCCTTTGAAAATCACTAAAACCTTACCTTTCTGCCTCTTCATTTCATTTCTCTACTTTACCTTATTTCACCGCTATATCATTGTTTTCTCCTCTGCTCTTCCCATCTCCCCGATTGCGATTAAAGTGGGCCAGTCCCCTGACATCTCACCCCTTCCCCCCACCATCCATTGCATTTCAAAAACATTTCAACTTATAGTTTAGGCGCCCACAATGTATTTATTTTAACTTGCGATGTGGTTGGGCCCCAACATAGCAGCTACACCCCCCACTTCACAGCCATTTGAAATACATTTACACATCATATGAAATATCATCAAACGTACCTTACTGCTGAAATCATTTTTCGCTTTATAACTTCGCCAATGCAGTGGGCCCCATCCTCCTTGCCACATCATCCTCCGACAGTGCAAATTTCACTTCGCATATGTTAGTGGTTAACCCTCGACGCTTACAACAAAAAATTAAAACTTGCAATCTGCAGGCTATGGTCAGGTCCCACCTCTCCTCCATGTCACCTCCTTTCTCCTCGCACTTCACACTTCACATCCCTTATATTTTACCTTTGCTGCTAAAAGTTAAGACTTGCAATCTGTGGGCTACGTTCGGGTCCCACCTCTCCTCCACGTCACCTGTTCACTTCACATCGCATTGCCGAAACCATTTCTTATAAATTAAACTCTAAAATGTGTGATATGTGATATTTCCATGAATGCGATGAAGTTCAGGATTAAAATCTAAAGGTTTTCAGATCCGGGTGAATGGGTTTTTAGCATAAAAAGGGTTAAGTCGTGCATATGAGGTTGAAACTCATTTTATGAAGGAATAAGGTTTAAACACAGCGGAAAGGATCAGGTAGCAAAAAGACACTGAGGTTGAGTTGGGAAAAAGGAGTTCACACAAAACACATCAGTATAATCCCCCGAATAATGAAAAGTGGCCAGTAGTGCACATTTTTTATTACCCAATGCCTGTTTTCTATGAAACTGAGCCAGATGTCAGAGCCTCCATTGGTTGCCTCTTCGAAACCATTACAACCACCTCGAAAGATTATCATTTTATCTTCTGAGGATCCATTGAAGCACTTATATCTATGAAGAGTTGCCCAAAATTAATTCCAGAGGCAGAATTGTTGCCAGAGATGTCTGACCAGGCCATGCATGGCCACACTTGTCCATTTTTTTGTTAAATTGTAATCAATGAAAGGTTGCCAAGTAATACTGGGCAAACGACTTAGCTTTTAGATAAATACTGCTTGAATTTTCATTGTTAGGGGTTGGAAACTTGGATATTGTTAGCCCCTACATTGTAAGAACTAATATGTTGGAACACTGTAATTTCAGAGCTGGACATCAATTCTCAAAGACTGTTAGAGGATTCTTTAGTTGTGTCAAGATGGTGATGTGCTTCTTCTCTGTTTTAAATGTTTCCACTGTTTTCCTTGTTGTGTCTCTGTTCATCTAATTGTAAATCAGAAATTTCAGATTAAGATTTGTTTTCTGAGCACCTTAATTCTTTTTTCATTTATAGTCTTAATGTTTTTTGTTGAAGTTTGATTAAATAATTCTTAACTTCTCTTTAGTCATTACTGAACCTCCCTATTTCTTTCACCTCATAATTCATACAGCTCTTAAGATCCATTTAGCATAGTTGTCTTGCCTTGTGATGCTCTTGAATGTTGATGTGCCATTCTAGCCTTTGACTCCATAGCCAAATGGAATAGTCCCTATAGACCTGCTATCCAACCACACCATAGATCAAAAACACAACCCTCATCACTGTAACTATCCTAATATCAATACTTATAATCATCAAGTTAAATCAGAATAGCAGAGAGAGCCCTCTCTAAGTCTAGGAAGGCTAGGTCTTGGACTCCAAACTGGTTTGATGTTGTCCTATGTCGTTTGTTCTTTCCAATCTTACAAATTACAGAGTGACAACAACATCTTCAACTACAAGCCACGACGAAGGCCTTGGAAGAAGTAAAGCACAATGAAAGCTTAGAGAAACTTTATTCACCTGTTTCGCAATTGACAGCAAAGGTAAACAATGTTTATTTCTCTTTAGTTTCTTCACATGATATAATCTTGGTTGGAAGTGTGGAGATACCTATTACAGGAACTGGCATGAGACTCGTCACCAAGATGGGGTACAAAGGAGGAGGACTTGGCGTTCGTTTCTGTTATCACCCTAGTAATTCTCAGGTTGTGGGATGAGGATTTATAGTTGAAGAAAACCAGGGGTAACCAGGAACCTCTTTTGAAATTCAGGATCTAGCCTTCCTAAATTTTGGAGAGGGATCTCTCCTCAAGATTTAGCTTGATTTTGTTATAATATTTTAGGCTAGGTATGATTGGACAATTGTTTTGATTTGAGTGTTTGGTGGGAATAAAAGGTACTTCAAGGTAAACCACAGAGGGATCAACCAGACCATTGGGCTATGGAGTCAACTTCTTGGCAAGCAAAGCTATTAAATAAGGTCAAAAGAGAAAATGTACTAAGGGCAGGGTAGATGACCTTCAAAGGGTTTGGAATAGGTTTTTTTGATGAAAGGGTGAAATATGAACCAAAGGGCAATGAAGGTTCCTTTAGTTACAGAAAATAAGATGAAGGAAAGGGGTCAAAAGGGACTAAGAGAAATTAAGGATTCTTAAGTCTGGATATCAGCAGAAAACATATCAATGAATAACTAGAAAAAAATAGGGAGCTTTTGATACTAATCTTGTTTAAACTTTCCTAGTCAATCGTTTAAGACAGAAAACATGTAAATGTATGTATGGAACTTTAGAAAGATAAACAGTGAAAACATGAAAATACTTGAATTATCTGATCAACACAAGAATCTTGAGTTATGATGTCTGTTTGACTTAGTTCCAGTCTGCTGCTTTACAAATCGACTCACACAGACTCCCAATGTATTAAACGAAAATGTCTATAGTAGTCTTGACAAATTTTATTCCACCCTAAATACTTCAAAGAGTGAAGTATTTATACAAAATTATTACCAAATATCTTAAAGACATGTAGGAATATCTCTAGGAGAAAATAAATATTATTACATAAAAAAGAGGGACAGTTACAAAAAAAACTGGCAAGTTGTCCTCTTATCAAGAAAAAATGGAACTCATTTATCTTATCAAAATTGATTTGTTTCTTTGTTGTAGACGCTTGCTGGCATTTGGAAACAATATCTTGTTAGAAGATAGCTTGGAAGACAATCTTTCCAATTTACATCCTTTAACCTGTGCTTCATCTATGATACTCTTTCACGTTGCCACTTTTATTACTTTACCACTGTAAAATAAAGAATTACAACAGTAAATATTGTTTTAATTGTTTCATTCCTGGATACTCTTTGACTCTGATTTTTCACCTAATACACTTTTACTGCAAAATTTTACCCTTTGATACTGTAAAAATGAAATTATGACTGCACCTATTTTTCTACGTCTGCAATGTTGTTATAACCAATCAGTAAATACCCACCATTGCTCAGCATTGGGTATTTTCATACCTTTCAATTTCCTATAATTCTCATCAGCGTCACTGTATTTTGAAAAGTTTGGTTTTATAACAAACAAGTGTTTGATCTCATTCTGTAGAAAGAACAAATTTTCAAAATATTGTAAAACCACTTTACCACTTGGGGAACCTTGTGGTAAAGGCTTGCTGACTTGTTCCTTGGAATGAGCCTCGATCTTCTTGTCATAATCAGTCTGGACCATCAATTTTTCATGGAAACCATGTATATCTGGAAGACCTTCTTCTTGTAAAATTGTATACTTTGCAAGGAACTTTGTGCTTGATAAGTTCATGGTTTCACATTTCTCCTCTAAACTATTCATGATATTTCTCTTGGTTATGACTTTCCTAATTTGCAGAATAATTTCAGTACTATAATGAATTTTTATTTACTCCAACTCAGCTCTATTCTTGTTGTTCAAGAATCCAATAAGCCTTACAGCTTGTGAAGGTTTATCTGCCAGTTCTGCTTTAGTTTTCTGAATTTCTACCAGTGCTGCTTGCAATAAATCTCTTTGCTCATAGATAATCTGTATTGAGGGCCACTATAAATGAATATCCTGGATTATATTAGCCCATTGGTGATTTTTGATGTATGCTACATGTTCATTAAATTTCACCTCTTTCTGCAAAGTCTTCACCTGTTCTTCTAAGGCCTTTACTCTCTGTTCATGTCCTTTAGAAGTTATCAAAGCATTCTTGTAGGAAGATTCAAGACTTTGATTATTCTTTTTCAAAGTGATGATTTCTTTGTCCTTCAGTGACATTTCTTCCATAGATTTAACTATATCTGATGTACCTGTTGCTTGTTATACCTGTGATGAAGATGATCCAGTGGCAGAGGTATCTATAGATGTTATTGACACTGCAGTTGCCAATACTCCTTTTGGTTCCAAGTGCTCTGCCAGTGTAGAAGGAATAGTAGTACTGAAAATTGGAATGACTGTAGGAATGGAGACCTCATTTGCTCTTTTCAATGTTTCATTTTCCTTCATTAGAGTTTCTATCTGATTCTCCATTTATTTGATTTGGGCTGTCATCTTTAGTACTAGCTGCATAGTCTCATCCTTTTCTTTTTGTTGTTGAAGAATCTCCTTTGCCTGTGGATGCTCACTCTGTGGAAGTTTAAGTTTCTTTCTTAAGGCAGCAATATCTTCATTCTTTTTCCTTATGAGTGTTTTAGCAACTTCAATATTGGAGGCATCCACTCCAGTTTCTATCACCAAATATTCTAAGGACTTGATCCTCAAATCCTTAGCATGTAGAGATGCTTTATCTAATTTCATTTGAGTTTGTAAATTAGGTAAAGTCTTTTGAAGCATGGTACCACTCATGGTTTTGTTAACTACCTTTGAATAAAGCATTTCAGTGGTGCTTCTGTGGAATTCAATCTGATCTAATTCATGTATGGTATCACTGTCAATCTCTACATATATTTTAGTATAATCAACAATTGAATTTGGATCTGCAATGGTGGGTTTCAGAAATGACATGATCATCTTGTTGGTGGAATAATCAAAAGCAGTAAGCAATCTCATGTCTTTGTTTCCAGGCTTTTCTTTAAGGAATTTAGAATAAACCTCATTCTTAATTTCCTCATTTCTTTCTCTGATCTGTTTGATTTTTTTCTGGATGTCTGAATCAGTTTCTTCTGTTGCTTTGGAAGAGGAAGGAACTTCTGAATTTACCTGCATTTCCACTATTTCTCTGTCATGTTCCTGTGTTAACACCTGCTCTTTCTGAATTTCTTTAAGTGTCTCATTGACAATTAATGTGGCTTCATCATCTGTTTGTTGATCATTGTTGTTTTCTTGATCTTCATTGTCATCTATCTCTATTATCTTTTCTTTATCAGCATCAGTCATTTTTGCCCTTTTGTTGTAAATAATTTTAAATTTATTTTCTGCAATTGTCTCTGCTATATAGCCTTATTCATTCTTGGTCCTTTTGTTTGAAGCTTCTATCTGCTTAGTGACTGTTATTGCCTGTGAATTATCTGTTTCTCTCTCCTACTCTGTTTTTTCAGTAGGATCAATCAATGTATTTTCTTCCCATTCCATTTGATTTGCATATTTTTCAATTTATGGTCTGGACTCATGAAAGAATGGTTTTAATTTATATTTGACCCTTAAGTTACTCAAAATGCCTTGAGGATCATAGTTCCAATAAAAGCTTTCTTGGAACTTGAATTCTGGCAATTTGCTGACTATTTCTTTCAAGGCATCTCTGTTATTTATTATGAAGGGACCTATTTGATTTTTGAGCTTAAATTGTGGCTTCTTTTTGAAAGCCATAAAATTCACTGCATCTGCATTCAGAATTTGTCTCAAGTACTCCAAATAAAAAACCCTGATAGTTAGAAATTTGGGCAATTTGTAAGGGGCCAGGTTTACTCCAAATATCCTCAGTTCTATATAATTTTCATAAAGGTACCAGTCACCTACTTTACATTTTTCAGACAACTGTGGAATTCTCTTTATTTCCTCATTAACCCTTGGTTTCTCTGTTTTGTTCAATAAACTCATGGCTAGTCTGATAAACAAATTTGTGAAGTCCTTATAGCTGAATTCATTTCCATCTCTTCTGAGCAATGAAGTCCAAAGAACTACTGCGAGAGGATTGTCTTCAACATCCATTTTCTGTAAGGCCATTAGGAACGTTTCTTCTTGGAAAAATAAAAAGAGGTGAAATAGATATGATGAATACCTAAACACTCCTTCCTCAGGCAACTTGTTCAAATGATAGTGTATATTATCAGCAACGAATCTGGAAAAATTGAATACCATTGCAGGAGGTTGCCCTGGGGACAAAGTAGAAAGGAAACCTAGAATTGATGCATCAGTGAACTCACCATTAGAGTAACCTAGAATGAAGGAAAGCATAAATATGATTGGTCTAGAAGATTCAGGAAAATTAGAAGTGGAAGAGGGTGGATTTACTTTTGGGAAATCAACATGAGTAGGCATGAAGTTCTGAAGAATCATAAAATTCCTTGGGAAATCCAAGTCTAAATACAACTGAGCTAAATCTTCAATGGATAATGAAACTAATCTTAGATCATGGTTCAGCTGGAGCATTTCATTAATGGATTTTGCAATTATAGAAAACAAGACCTCTCTATCTTCATTTACAATACATCTCTGGTCAAGGACATAATGTAATTGGCATAGTCTAATCAAGTCTTGAGCTAGATGAGTGATTGGGACCACATATTTAGGAAAATTTTACTCCCATATAGGTAAATCATTTTCAAATTTCTTCACAAATTTTTCATGATACCAATTATGCACTTCAAATAGATCGAACTCTAATGTAGCATCAGTAATTCTGTAGTCTAAATCAATCAAGGAACTGCTCTCTTTAGAAGTAACAAGTGGCTGCAAAGGTCTGACCACTTCAGTAGAATCAGTGGTTAGGGCTGGGGTAGGCTTATTTATTTTAGAAGATTCAAGCCTTGGAAGCTTGCTTGAGGAAGATTTTTGATTTTTTGGACCTCTAATCATAGGGTTCACCTTTTTTCTTGTCATTGTGGGGAAAACTAAGCAATATTAAACTATTTTCTTAGTTAATTTTGAAAACAGGGGTTAATTGAGCGAATGTGGGAGAAATTTGGGAGTCTGGGCAAGGGTTTTGGGATGAAAACATAGGTTTTCAAGGTGCAGAAGACTGAAACCGGGGTTCAATGGATCTTGGTGTAATTTAAATCAAATTGAACCGTGGAAATTACCTTCAGATGGCCAAAAATGGCTTTAAAACAGAGTTAGGAGAAATGGAAAATTCTAGAAAAAATTTGCTAGGTTTCGCCCTCTTTTTTCATGGTTTGGGTATTTCTCAGATTGGCAATTATTTTATTTTCTTCAATAAAATAAATACACAATTTTAATTTTGATCTTTGAATGTATAAAATAGAAATTTTTAGAACACAGAGAAATACCCTTTCAGGTATTCTGGTGGTTGAGGAGGGTTTGCAGGTGGTATCAGTCTTCAAACTGGTCGCAGTGGTTTCTATGGCGAAGTTCTGTGGTGAAATCTGCTTCAGGGGGGGAAATTGATCAGCAAAGGTTTTGAACTGAAGTCTGAGCATGATTTCTCAATGGGCGGAGGCGCAAAGGATAAGCAAATAGTGAAAAATTAAGCTTAAAACCTTAGATTTTATTAACATGCAATGCATTGATGGCAGGTCACAGTCAATGGCGGGAGCAGTTTTTCTTTGAATGTGAAAACCATTCAGCGATATCACGTGGATTTTAGGCTGTAAGTTGTATTTAACTTTTGGAACACAATCAAATGGAATTGAGACACGTAGTAGTAGGTGGTTTGGGAAATCATCTTTTATCGCGCAACTTTTATCAAATGTTGAACGATTACTTTTGTCGTGCGATATGCAATTTGCGTCGTTGGATCTCGAAAGGTGATGCGAACAGTCATGATGACTTGGGAAGCTGTGGGGGAAAGGTAAGGTGGGGCCGGGCTTTTAATGTGAGCCATTCATCTTGAAAGGTAAATATTTACGGTGTGATATAAACGCGATATCGGGGAAAGGTGGGGCATGAAGATTAGTTGTTGCGTTTATCTAAGATCATTGGATTAAAAGAGAATTGGTGATCGGGCGGCTGGGGATGAATCGTGAAAAAGTTGGGTTAATTCAATGGATTAATAGGTTTGTCTATATATAAACTAGGTTTATATATAGGGTAAGATATATGGGGCGGGTTAATGGGGATTTTAACCAAGGTTTGATATTTATATGAAACAAGAGGTTCCATATATCATGAAAGGGAAAAAGCTTAAGGCTCTTAACCTTAGGTTAAAGTATGCGGGAAATGGGAGTATAAGTATTCTTTTTTTGCATTATTTTAAATACAGAGTATGTAAATAAAATGTGCCTTTTGGAAATTTAATTATATTATATATTTTTAGATTTATTTAAAGTTCTAAAACTATAGGGGAGCGATGATATTTTATTATGGGTAGTTTTTTATCAAAGGGATAATTTCGGGATGTATTTTCAACATGTGAATAATATCTTTGATATAAAAAGCATATAATAAGGGGTTTTGGGGGATATTAAATTAAAAGGAGTTATATTAATAGGACTAGGATATTTTATAGGGAGTTAATAAAATAAGTTAAAGGTTAATATGACTTAGGGACAATGTAATACATCAAAATACAATCATATAACTAAGTAAAGTGAAAAATTTAAAGCAAATCTTTATTATCATAATTTTATCTCTTTAACTTAGGATATAATGTCCTTTTGAGGGTTTTTATGCTTTATGAGATGTAGGCAATTAATCAAATGGGCCTTTATGTAACATTTAAGTAAGAAAATATTTCTCACTTATGAACTTAAATGGTGATGAACGCATGAAGGGTAAATGATACGATGTCTGGGATTAATGTAGAAACTTAAAATTTTCAACTAATCAGTCATTGAGCCTTGGGTCCAGTCCCAACAAAAGTCAAGGAAATGCCTTGAGCCTCTTTGATTGATAGTCTAGAATATCAAATTGTTATGGGGAAGGGAAATTAGTTATTTATAGCTTGGTGAAAGATATTTAAAATGATGTTTCCCACCTTCTTGTACCTACCCAGTCATATCTTCTAAAATTTTTTCTTTTATTTTGATCAGGTGCATTTTAGCTAGCAACCTTACAACATTTTATTCTTTTTGAAAGCAGTAAACTATCTAATTCTATACTTATTTCATCCAAGAATCCAGATTAAACTGTTGGATTCTTTTATTCTCTACCTAACTACTAAATTGGCATGATTAAATTGTTTGAAGATTCTTTATTCTCTATCTAAAACAAGTAAATTGAAACATGATAAGTCAAGATTAAATTGTTCAACTCATCATAGATCATGGCATTTACTGACACTCTGCCATAATCATCTACAAAAAGTAAAAGTAATGGCATTTAGACTTGCACACTTTCATGTTTTATTCATCTTTTTTCTTTTGGGGTATATCATTTTTTCTAAGTCTCTTTATTTTTTTACTTTTAGGACTTTTTACCCTCTTTTTGATTTTTTTTGTTTTTTTGTTTTTTTTTTACAAAAATATGGGAAAATAACTTGCAGAAATCAAAGTTTGTACATATTTACAAGACTACCATCAGTCAAGTCAAAATTATGAATCCTATATTTATAGGTTACTAACATTGGCTTCACTTGGGGATGGCATTTCCTGGTGTAATGTCAAGAACTCTGAGATCAGTAGCCTTCAACTTTAACATTGGTGATCCTGTAATTGCCTTCTGATTTCTGCAACAATTCATACTTATGATATTTTATACTGCAAAGCCTAGGGCCTTCTCTTCAGGCTTCAACTTTGTAGATAAAATTTCTAATCCAATCTACACACTTGCAATGAATATTTACAATGATAAAATTCAATCAATCTAACTGGTGACTGAATCAGAGGAATAGTAGTGTTTCAGCATCCTACCATTCACTGGTCCTTCCTAAAGTTCAGTTTCATTTAATTCTTGATGAAAAAATATTTTTTACCTCTATAACCATATATCACATAAGGTCCTTTCCATATAAAGTCAAACTTTCCATGTTTGCCTTTATCCTCTCTCCGTGAATCCCATCTCAAAACTTGATATCCAATGAAAAAATCATCTTCTTTAATCCTTTTGTCAAATATCTTTTGGTTTTATCATGTAAAACTTGTGATCTTTCATAAACTTCCTCCCTTATTTGCTGGAGATGTATGGCTTCATTAATTCTTCATTCAATATCATTTGTTTCCACCTGTGATTCCTGAACGATCTTCATGATTGGTGCACCCAAGGAAGAGGGGAAAACACCATCCATTCCATAGACAATCTGATAAGGTGAAGTTCCTATAGAATTCTTTGTGGTAAGTCTATCAGCCCATAAGGCATAGACTAGCTTTCTGTTCCAGGTATTTTTGTTTTCTTGAAGTAATTTTTTAATGATATTGATTAAGCTTTTGTTTGATGACTCGGCTAAACCATTACCCTGGGGATGATAAGCAGTGGAATTTCCTAAGGTAATATGGTATTTGTGACAGAAAGAAATCATTTTCTTGGATTTGAATGAAGATGAATTTTCAGTTATAATCTTATGTGGGCATCCAAATCTTGACAAAATATTACTTTCTATAAATGAGATTATAACTGAATCAGTGGCTTGCCTAGTGGGAACAACTTCTATCCTCTTGGTAAAATAATATGTAGCAGTTGAAATCCATTTATGTTGGCCTGAAGATGGAGGGTAGATTTCACCAATGAAGTCTAACCCCCATTGTTGAAATGGCTTTTCAGTAGAAATAGGCTTAATAGGTAAGGGCAATAGTTTTCTTTTCCCTTCAAAAATCTGGCATTTGTGATAAGAGGTAACAAATTTTTTGACATCAGAAAATAAATTTGGCTAGTAGAAACCAGATCTTAGTATTTTGTCTGTTGCACTCTTCCAGTATAAGTGGCCTCCATAGTCACTTGCATGAAATTCCTCGAGAATTTTGTCAGCCTCTGATTTTAATAAACAATTTAGTAAAATCCCGCTACTTTCTTTCCAATAAAGTGCATTATTTAATATAAAAAACCTCATTTCTTTTTGTTTAATGAATCTGGATTTGTTTTTAGTTAACCCAAGGGGAGCTTGTAAATGTGTGAGTACAAAGATAATATCAGAGTACCATGGTGAGTCTAGATAGGCTTCACTGATCAATGGAGTCGCCATCTCCTCCTGGTCATCTATTTGTGCAATGAAACTTATATCTAAAGCATTACAATTAGATTCAGCCATCAATCTAGCTAAACCCCATCCTTTAATGAGCTTTGTTGGTTTGATTTCCAGATCATATTCAAGGATAGTGGCAATCCAATTTCCTTGCCTACCATCAGGTCCATCTTGTGTAAGAATATCTTTGACTATTGCATTGGGGACATATGCAATGATGTGGGAATGAAGTATGTAAACTCTAAAATCCTTTATGGCTTTAACCGGGGCTAAAGCTTGTTTTTCCATTATATTGTATTTCAGAGGTGCATCTCTAAGGGCTTTACTAAAAAATGCTATTGGTTGTTCAAAACTTGATTGTTTTTCTGCAGTAGGACTGCAGCTATGGTATGTTCTGAGGAAAATGAAAATATTATGAAATCCTTTGTATAATCTGAGCTGATTAAGACTGGTGCTTTTTTCAAGGCCTGTTTAATGGATTTAAAATATTGTTTGGTTTTAATATTCCATTTTATTGTAGAGTCATTTTTAAGCATATTGTTGAGTTCTTTTATGATTTCAGCTAGGTTAGAGATAAATCTTATCAAAAAATTGATTTTACCTAAGAATGCTTGAAGTTCTTTTATGTTCCTCGGTGGTTGAATGTTCAAAATAGCTTTGATTCTTGCAGGGTCTATTCTAATGCCTTCCTTGGAGATTATGTGTCCTAACAGTTTTCCTTCTTCTAGTCCGAAAAGAGTATTTTTAGGGTTTAAGGATATATTGGATATTTTCTATACTTGATAAAGACTTGTATCAGGTGATCCAAGTGTTCATCATTTTTTTTTGAAAAGACTGTAATATCAACAATATAGATAACTAAAAATTCATTGATTTCCTTAACAAAGGCAATATCCATGGCCCTCTGAAATGTAGCTCCTGCATTTTTCAATCCAAAAGGAATTTTCACATACATGAATGTGCCCCAAGGAGTGGTAAATGCAGTTTTAGTTTGATCATCTTTATGAACTAGAATTTGGTTATAACCAGAGAAACCATCTAGTAAAGAAATTCTTGAAGAACCTACCACCCTCTGCAAAATATGGTCCATTTTTTGCAAGGGGTAATTGTCTTTCAAAGAAGCTTTATTGAGATTTTTAAAGTCTATACACAATCGAATTTCTCCTATTTTCTTTCGGGTGGACACTAAATTAGAAACCCAATCAGAATATCTAACTGGTGAAATTATTTTTGCATCAAACATTCTTTTAACCTCTTTTTCAATTAAAGGTAACAAAATTGGATTAATCCTTCTTAATTTTTGTTGAAAAGGCTTTAGATTTTCTTTCAAAGGAATCTTATGCTGAATTATGTCTTTGTTACAAGTTTTCAGATCTTTGTAACCTCATGCAAAGAAATCTTGATATTCTCTCAAAAGTTCTATATATTTAACCTTTTCTTCTGATTGTAAGGATTTTGACATTTTGATCATTTTTGGTTTTTCGTTTGTTCCTATGTTATACTCTTCAATATCAGACTTGACTGGTTCCATTTTTGGCCTTTTGGGCACATCATTGGAATCAAATAGATTTTCTAAGAGAGTCAAACCTTTGGATAAAATATTATGTTTTAAATCTATCAAATCTGGTTCATCTTCAATCATTTCCTCTATATCTACTTTTTCTAAGTCATCTATGTCACTCTGAGTAAATATAGTGGGTATATCAAAAGTATGTACATCTAAATCATCTATTTGACAAAAATTTGAATCTATATTACAATCATTATCAATTTGGAAATTCTGAAACTCTCCTTCGTTGTTCAAAAAGTGATAGATCTGTTCATCTTTCGAGAAAATTTGCCAGTAATTTACATTATCTGGGACAATAGGTCTGTGTTTGATTTCAGCAGTGTATTTTTGTATTGGTGAAAATGGTAGATTACAAGTGCAGGCAAATGTTGCTAAACAATGAGCTTGTAAATTCTGTTTTCTAGGAATAATGGCAAACTTTCTTTCTAACAAATCTTCTACCAAATTTGTTGTTGTGTCCCTATATCTGGATAATCTGGGATTGTGGACAGAGTATTCTGCATTTATTTGTTTGATAAATAACTCTGAATATCCCATTATCAATATTATTTGACCCCCCAATTTTCTAATGATTTAGAGACCTAAGATTAAAGCCTCATATTCAGCCATGTTATTTGTGCATTTTAAATCCAATCTAAAGGCATGCCCTTGGGAATGGCTAGTTTCAATGTTGGTGATCCACACACCAGCTCCAGCTCATGATTTGTTTACAGAACAATCAAAATCTAAATGCCATAAAGCCTCATGACTAATGTTATCATCCATTATTTTAGGCTTTATATTAGTGAGTTTAGTTTGGATATTATTATGGTCAGAGTTACAAAGAATAAAGGAATCAAGATCAATGGGAGTTGAATAGATTGGGTAATTGATAGGTTTTTCGGCACTGCTAATCATAAACTTCATTAAGGTTTCTCTATAAAGCTTTTTGGGCTGTCCAAATACCGAGATAGTGGCATAACTCATGTCAAGTTGTAGAGATCCCTACAAATTTTCTCCCCATGAGCGAGAAAGAAGCATGTCGTACTTTGGCGGGATATCAGCTACCACAACATCCATGATCATGATTTTACCAGGATATTGGACCAAGTTCAAAAATAAATCCTTAATCAATCCTATGCATTGGACTTTACTTGAATCAAAAGAGAATAAATCTTTATATGGCCAAGTTATTTCTGGATTCAGAGTTTCCATTATTTCTTTGGGCATTAGATTATGGGAAGCTCTGGTATCTAGTATTGCATTATGTAATATCTGATCATGGATAGTAAGACTTAAGTAAAATGGGGGTACTGACCCATCTGAATGCTTACCATCTACATTTGGACCTGTCGAGGTTCCTATGTTCTGGCAGGTTTTGCTCTACCAAAAGATAAGACAACATTAAAACCACTTTGGGACCTTAGGATCTAGCCCTCCTGGGTCCAGAGAGGGATCTCTCTATAAAGGAAAAGGTATATGTCTTTGAGGTTCTATTTTAAGGTATTAGGCTAGTTATGTGGCACAAAGGTTGTTTGTTTTGTTTGGCTTGTTTGTTTGGTTGTTGGGAAACAGGAAAGAAGGGTTCAATATAAGACAAAGGTGAGCAAAGAAGGATTCTAGGAAAAAGGGAGATAATTCAGAGAACACTCGAGAGCATTGGGAAATGGTGTCAGAAAAGGGTTTACTTGCTATTCAATATCCAAGGCTTTCAATTGGGCTAGTCATCTAAAATAGAGGATATTTAAAGATGATAGTGTGGTATGAAATGGTAAGGAATGAAGGTGAATGACAAGGAAACCTCTGAGGTGACCACTTAGGAATTAGATCTAGGGACAGGGCATACCATTAAAAACCTATGATCCAACCCCTAGAAGGCTAACTCTTCAGACAACAAGAAACACTTAAGATTTAAACACAAAGGTGAAGCTTGATATCAGAGAAAGGCTTTGAACTTTAAATTCTTTGACATTCAACTTAAGGGAACTTAGAAAGGTTCAATTGATTGAAAAAGACCCTAGTGAGACAGAATTAGCATTCTAAACTCCCATTATCCCAATTATTTCAATTAAAACCAGACAAGAACATCTAAGAACAGATTCATAAATTCATACATCAGTTAGCAGTGAATAACAGCTACTACACTGGTTAAATTATCTTGAATTAGTTCTCAGATAACACAATCAGTAGAAAACATCAAAGATAAGAAGAGCAGGAGCATTAGGGTACCATGCAAGGGTATATCCTAAGCCAAATATTTTATTCTTACCAGAGAAATGAAATGTAATGAATTACATAAGGAAAACAGAGACAAAGGTAGAACACATCACCGCTGCTTTAAATTAGGATCCAAAGAAATGTGCTTGTCATATTAAAGAGCAACACCATTCATATACAACATTGTCCAATAGCTTGATTTTTCAGTCTGAAATCATCTCCTCAGCCTATTTTACAACTTTACACACATAACTATATCTCAAGAGAAACAGCTTACAATTCACAGATATCCGATCAACAACCAACAACCTTTACAATGTGTTTTTCTTAAGTTCTTATAGCTGAAAGAGAGGCAGAGGAGGTAGATGAAACTTAAATGAAACATTAAAACAAAAGTAGAAGGAAGGGGCTCGAGGCCCATTCTGTCTTAATATCTATGCATTGATTTTTGGTACTCTTTGGAAGAAAGAGTGGGCTTCGACAAACTGCTATTAACTTCATGAGTATGTTCTTTGATGTAATTTTTGGCTCCAGTACTCTGTAGTACTCTGGTGAAAATAAAAAGGTAGATAAATGACTTTTAGGTTTTCCATACTGCATAACAAATGCTCTGGCAACATTAGGACTTTCTTTCAGGGTGTAGATCTTCTCCGAAGCTCAATGTAGAATACAAAATAGTATGGGAAATTGTCCTTTCACGAGAAAGAACCTTCTGCTGATGTGAGACATTGATAACATTGTTTTCTATGCTTTAGGCCTCATTAGGACTTCTGTGTTAATCACAAGATCTTCAATATGGTACATTCGCCCTTTGATCATTGAATCAGAGCTTAAGATCTTCAATAACATGCTTTAAACCTCTTAATTCTTCACTGATACTCTTTGCTGCTCCTGTGACTGTCTCTGTCTGTGAAAATGGAGTTTTAATGGTGCTGGATGGTTTTACAGAGTTAAACACTGTTCTTTAATGAAATATTTCATTCCAACACCTTCCTAGGAATTTTCTCTACAATCGCAGGCTCTGAAAATGGCCTTCTTTGTGCTCTGCATCACTATGATAGTGACTGTGAGCAATGGCGGTTTCCACCTCCTGTAACCCTGCAAAATGAAACAAACATGTTAGTGAAAAACAGTGGGAGAGGAGGTGGATGTTGTGGAGGGTTGAGGATATGGCAGCGCATCAGTGGAACCAGTGGCTGTAGCGGAGAAAATGGTGAAAAAATGATGCGTAATGGTGGAAAACTGATTTGTTGAAGGTCTGATGGAGGAATGGTTGTGGACCATTTGATCAGATCTGGTGGTGGTGATCGACGGTTATGATTAAATGGTGGAGTGGCCTTAGAGGGTCAGATGGAATGAATAAAATTTTTAATGTAAAAAATTAAAAGTTACACCTTGGTGAAATACAAAGGGAATGTATGAAAATGCAGTGAAATCAAGCTTCAGATGGTGGGAACGGCATGGGCGGAGGGCGATGGAATATGGATTGTTAGATTTCAGGAGGAGATCAACGGTTGAGATGTCCCGATGCAGTTCTATGGTAGCACGATGAAAAAACATGAATGGGGAACGCAATGGAATGAGGGTCATTGATCTATACAGATCAAAAGTTGGGATCTCTAGAGGGGCTTTCAGGAAAAAAAGTGGGGAAGTGGTTTTTAGAAGGAAAACCAATGTTTTCGCATTGCAAAATAACGGTTTTAGAATTTTCCCAAAATCACGCGATATGGTCCGCCGCCCGACACGTGGCAAAATAAAACCACCCATATTGCGTGATTTCAAACTGTTAAAATTCAGACGAAGAAAAAATGTGATATGGATCCTGGCCGTTGGATCTGGGACTGTGAGATCTGACGGAGGGAGGTGGTCTCATGATAAGGAGAGATGCACGGTTGGTAAGGCGGGGACTGGTCAAAGGCAGTTTGAATGTGAGCCGTCCGATCAGCGCGATGGACGGTCGAGATCAAAAGTGGGAAAGCAAAGAAAGAGGGGCAGCTTAATGGGTGGGAGTAATCCTGACCGTTGGATAAAATGGGATCGACATCTGAGATTCAATCGGAATCAGAGGAGGCAGGGGCCAAAACTCCGATGGGACGATGTTGCGATTGCATATGGACTATCGCATCAGCAGAAGATCGACGGTCGCAATTGGATCAAGGGTGACCAATCGAGGAACACAGGGCAGAGTGAGATCAAATCCTAGCCGTTGGTTCTTATGGATTCAACGGCCAGGATACAATCGGGGAGACATAAAGTGGCACATTTTAAAATTTCTGATTGGTGATTGGAGCGGTGCTGTGATGGTTGTTGGATTGTTTTAAGATCAACGGTGGAGATTGCCATCGGAGGGTATCAAAGGAATGTTATGGGACACACAGTGAGTTTTGCGCGGACCATCAGATCTGTATAGATCAACGGATGGTAATGCTTCCGAGCCCAATAGACCAATTCCTCCTCGCATCAGAACTTTTCATATAACAAAGAAAAAGTGCTCTCGACCAATCCTTCCGATGCGATAAGCGCTCAAGGGCTTAGCACCTGGTCTTGGCGCTGGGTTTCATGGAGGGGAAGTGGTTAGGGGCTGGGCGGAAAGGGGCTAAGCCTGTTATATGATAAAAAGTGGGTTTTTAGGCCTAAAAACGGTGTTTTTAAGGCTTAAAAGAGGTTCCGGTAAGCGGAAAAATGGGTTTTCTCACCAAATGAAGGGATTCACATGGTTTAAAATGGGGAATTTGATGGTTTAGAATACTTAGGAAGGGATTTTGAGGGTCAAAGGGGAAATTTGAGAAGGGGAAAAAAGGGGTTAAAATAGGGAATTTGCAAGGATACAAGGGAACAGATGTAGGCTTTTCTGAGCATAATTTTTTCACAGATAGTGAGGATTTCTTTATGGAAATAGCAGTGAAGATATTTTCTAAGGCAAAGGGCACACAGAGGCTTCAAGGATGAGAGATTTTCATAGGAAATGTATCTCTTGAAGGCTCAGAAAAATATTTAGACACCTATTTGCTTGACAAAAAAATTATAGGTGGCTAACAGGAACAGAGATTAATTCAGGTCTATCATCACTCATATTAATTGTATCCTCATTTTCATTTACATTCAATGTTTCAGCAATAATAGATCTATACAAGTCATTTTTAGCCAATTCAGTTAAAGGAATGGCTATCTTCAACTTAGATATTTCTGATTGAAAATTAAATGTTGACTGAGATTTGATAGCTTGAATTAATTCATATTTTGGAATTATTGTTTGGGATGATTTTTCTTGAGTTTCAACAGTTTTACCTTTAGCCTGAGATTTCATTTTATCTTCTGTTTGAGTTTCCTGATTTCTAATATCTTTGATTATTTTTCAGGAACAGTTTGAGTGGCAGCAGATGCTTTGTCAGATCTGGAATTTTCAACAGAAGATTTAGGATTTGATGATTTTGAGTCAGCTGGATTCTTTTTTGGATCAGTAACTGTTGTTTTTGTTGAATTAGTGGCCTTTGAAGTATTAGCCTTTTGGGCATATTTGGAGGATTGAGCCACCTCATCTATGATATCTACAATATTTGGACTAGGCTGTTTTTTAGGACTGGGTGGGTTTGAATTTTTCTTGTTTTCTCTTGGAAGAATTTGTAGAATTTTTTTTTTGGGAGTCTCTACATTCTTTCTGTTTTGATTTTGTTGATTTGGAGCATTTATTTTAGTATAAGGCTCATTTTTTTTCTTTCTCCTAAGGTTATACTGGCTGTGAATTTCATTGATTTCGAAGTCATAACCTTGCTTATAGTCAAAGGATTCACCAGATTCTACTTTGAACTGTTGAAGCTCAAAGAGTTCTTGATCCTCCTATGTAAGGAAAATTGTATTTTCTTCATCTATGCCCATAACTATGTTGATGTCTTCCTCATCCTCAACATTTTTTTGAGAACTTTCAGCAAATTTCTCTTGAAATGGGGGCCTAATGTTTTGATATGGGGAAGGTTCTTTACCTTTCCCAGGATTGTTGTTTTTTCTGTAGTTGGGATTCCTGATTTGGGATTGGTTATCCCATTGCGGTTTTTTCTCAATGTGGTCTAATCTCTCAACTAATTTTTCTAAAGTTTTAGAAATAAGATCAAATTTACCATCTAAACTTGAATTCTCTTCTTTGATAGTGGCCCTCCTTTCATTTCTAAGTCTGGCTTTTTTGGCTAGGATATTTATTTCTACACCAACAACATCCAATTGCATCTATTCTAAAGTTTCAGCATTTCTTTCTCTTAATTGATATGCCATGTCTGGATCAAATCCATCAGGAAATTTTAGAAGTACTTAATAGGGGGTAGGTTTAAGATCAATAGGGATGGCATTGTAGACACTGTTATATCTGGTGCAGTAATCCTGGAAAGACTCATTAGGATCTCTTTTTAAGGAATCAAATTTAGATAAAATTTGCAAGGGATTCTTTTTCTTTTCCCATTTATTAATGAATGCTCTATGAAATGCAACTAAATCTGCTATATTACCAACATCTAAATTTCTAAACCATGTTTTTATTTCTCCAGTTAGGCTTTGTGAAAACAACCTCATTCAAACATCAAATTCATCTATCTCATAAATTTCACAAAAATCATTCATTCTAGTGATATGTTGTTGTGTAGTTATTTGTGAAAAATTATCAAATAATGGGATATCCTTTTGGTAATTTTGGGGCATGTCATGGAGTTTTTGGGGTAAAACTAGAGGAGCATATCTCGCAGCCATGATTTGAATTTTTCCTACACTAGGAGGTATAATAGTGATTATAGGAGTAGTGTCGGTTATGATAGCTGACGTACTGAAAGTTGGATTTTAAGAACTTGGGAAATATTTTGATATATGAATGGAACTAGATGGAAAAAATGTAGTGCTCAAAAAATTGGTGGATGCAATGGGCTGAGTGAGTGATGGTAAAACTATCCTAGGCTACAAAGGCAACCTAGGACTAATAGGTTCTGTGGGTGAAGTAACAGTGGAGTCTATAAATGAAGTGGCAGCATACAGAGTTGAATCTGCTGCTGGAAAAACTATAGTGTATAATTGAGAAACTGGAGATTTAAATTGAGAAAAAAAAATGGCTAATCTAATAGCTTCATCAACATATTTAATTTGTGTAACATTAACCCTTTCTATTGGATTTTGAAATTCAGTTTTTTTTTACTTTAATGATGCTAAAATAATTTTCTATTTCTCATTCACAAAATAAGTAAAAACAGGATCTATAACAGTTTCCTTCAAATTAGTTTCAGATTTATTTCGAAATAATGAATTTTCAAATTTGAAATCAAAGTATATATCTGTTAAACTTACTAATTCTTTTGGTAATGAATTAGTTCTTCTCAAAGGCACTTCAGCTTCTAACTATCACTTTGTTTTTTCTTTTTATTTTTACTAATTTGTGTTGGGTTGTCTACTATTACAACAGGTTTAGGATCCGGGTTGGACCTGCTATAGTAGGTTTTCATAGAAGCCAGACTGTCTAACTATGAAATACCCACAACCTTTTAAAGTTAATCTTAAAGTAGACAAGATAGATTTAAAAATCTTCCTTCAAGATTAAATTTAAAACTGGAGAGTGGTTAATTCCCCAGTATGGTCGCCAGTATGTTATCACCCTAGTAACTCTCAGGTTGTGGGATGAGGATTTATAGTTGAAGAAAACCAGGGGTAACCAAGAACCTCTTTTGAAATTCAGGATCTAGCCTTCCTAAATTCCGAAGAGGGATCTCTCCTCAAGATTTAGCTTGATTTTGTTATAAGATTTTAGGCTAGGTATGATTGGACAATTGTTTTGGTTTGAGTGTTTGGTGGGAATAAAAGGTACTTCAAGGTAAACCATAGATGGATCTACCAGACCATTGGGCTATGGAGTCAACTTCTTGGCAAACAGAGCTAGGAAATAAGGTCAAAAGAGAAAATGTACTAAGGGTAGGGTAGATGACCTTTAAAGGGTTTGGAATAGGCTTTTTTGATGAAAGGGTGAAATCTGAACCAAAGGGAAATGAAGGATCCTTTAGTTACAGAAAATAAGATGAAGGAAAGGGGTCAAAAGGGACTAAGAGAAATTAAGGATTCTTAAGTTCGGATATCAGCAGAAAAAATATCAATGAATAACTAGTAAAAAACATGGAGCTTTTGATACTAATCATGTTTAAACTTTCCTATTCAATCATTTAAGACATAAAACATGTAAATGTATGTATGGAACTTTAGAAATATAAACAGTGAAAATAGGAAAATACTTCACTTATTTGATCAGCAAAAGAATCCTGAGTTATGATGTCTGTTTGACTTAGTTCTAGTCTGTTGCTTTACAAATCGACTCACATGAAATCCCAATGTATTCAGCAAAAATTTCTATAGTAGTCTTGAAAAAATTTATTCCACCCTAAATACTTCAAAGAGTGAAGTATTTATAAAAAATTATTACAAAATATCTCAGAGACATGTAGGAATATCTCTAGGAAAAAATAAAGATTATTACATAAAAAAAAGGGACAACTGCAAAACAAACTGGCAAGTTGTCCTCTTATCAAGAAAAAATAGAACTGATTTATCTTATCAAAATTGATTTGTTGCTTTGTTGTAGATGCTTGCTGGCACTTGGAAACAATATCTTGTTAGAAGATAGCTTGGAAAACAATCTTTCCAATTTACATCCTTTAACCTATGCTTCATCTTTGATACTCTTTCACGTTGCCACTTTTATTACTTTACCGCTGTAAAATTAAGAATTACAACAGTAAATATTGTTTTAACCGTTTCATTCTCGGATACTCTTTGACTCTGATTTTTCACCTAATACACTTTTACTGCAAAATTTTACCCTTTGATATTGTAAAAATGAAATTATGACTGCACTTGTTTTGCTACGTCTGCAATGTTGTTATAACCAATCAGTAAATACCTGCCATTTCTCAGCATTGGGTATTTTCATACCTTTCAATTTCTTATAATTCTCATTAGCATCAGTGTATTTTGCAAAGTTTGGTTTTATAACAAACAAGTGTTTGATCTCATTCTGTAGAAAGAACAAATTTTCAAAATATTGTAAAACCACTTTACCACTTGGGGAACCTTGTGGTAAAGGCTTGCTGACTTGTTCCTTGGCATGAGCCCTGATCTTCTTGTTATAATCAGTCTGGACCATCAATTTTTCATGGAAACCATGTATATATGGAAGACCTGATTCTTCTAAAGTTTTATATTTTGCAAGGAACTTTGAGATTGATAAGTTCATGGTTTCACATTTCTCCTCTAAACTATTCATGATATTTCTCTTGGTTATGACTTTCCTAATTTGCAGAATAGTTTCAGTCCTATAATGAATGTTTATTTCCTCCAACTCAGGTCTATTCTTGTTTTTCAAGAATCCAATAAGCCTTACAGATTGTGAAGGTTTATCTGACAGTTCTTCTTTAGTTTTCTGAATTTCTACCAGTGCTGCTTGCAATAAATCTCTTTGCTCATAGATAATCTGTATTAAGGGCCACTGTAAATGAATAGCTTGCATTATATTAGCCCATTGGTGATTTTTGATGTATGCTACCTGTTCACTGAAGTTCACCTCTTTCGATAAAGTCTTCACCTATTATTTTAAGGCCTTTACTCTCTGTTCATGTCCATTAGAAGTTATCAAAGCATTCTTCTAGGAAGATCCAAGAGTTTGATTAGTCTTTTTCAAAGTGATGATTTCTTTGTCTTTCAGTGACATTTCTTCCATAGATTTTGCTATGTCTGATGTACCTGTTGCTTACTGTACCTATGATGAATATGATCCAGTGGCAGAGGTATCTATAGATGTTATTGATACTGAGTTACCAATACTCCTTTTGGTGCCAAGTGCTTTGCCAGTGTAGAAGGAACATCAGTACTGATAGTTGGAATGACTATAGGAATGGAGACCTCATTTTCTCTTTTCACTGTTTCATTTTCCTTCATCAGAGTTTTTGTCTGATTCTCCATTTATTGTATTTGGGTTGTCATCTTCAGTACTAGCTGCATAGTCTCATCCTTTTCTTTTTGTTGTTAAAGAATCTCCTTTTCCTGTGGATGCTCACTCTGTGGAAGTTTAAGTTGCTTTCTTAAGGTAGAAATATCTTCATTCTTTTGCCTTATGAGTGTTTTAGAAACTTCAATATTGGAGGGATCCACTCCAGTTTCTATCACCCAATATTCTAAGGACTTGATCCTCAAATCCTTAGCATGTAGAGATCTTTATCTAATTTCATTTGAGTTTGTAAATTAGATACAGTCTTTTGAAGCATGGTAGCACTCATGGCTTTTTTAACTACCTTTTAATAAAGAATTTCAGTGGTGCTTCTGTGGAATTCAATCTGATCTAATTCATGTATGGTATCAGTGTCCATCTCTACATCTGTTTTAGTATAATCAGCAATTGACTTTGGATCTGCAATGGTGGGTTTTAGAAATGACATGATCATCTTGTTGGTGGAGTAATAAAAAGAAGTAAGCAATATATCTTTGTTTCCTGGCTTTTCTTTAAGGAATTTAGAATAAAACTCATTCTTAATTTCCTCATTTATTTCTCTGATATGTTTGAATTTTTTCTGGATGTATGAATCTATTTCTTCTGTTGCTTTGGAAGAGGAAGGAACTTCTGAATTTACTTGCATTTCCACTATTTCTCTGTCTTGTTCCTGTGTTAACACCTGCTCTTTCTGAATTTCTTTAAGTGTCTCATTGACAATTAATGTGGCTTCATCATTTGTTTGTTGATCATTGTTGTTTGCTTGATCTTCATTGTCATCTATCTCTATTATATTTTCTTTCTCAACATCAGTTATTTTTTCCCTTTTGTTGTAAATAATTTTAAATTCTTTTTCTGCAATTGTCTATGTTGTATAGCCTTCTTCATTCCTGGTCCTTTTGTTTGAAGCTTCAGTGTGCTCAATGACTGTTATTGCCTGTGAGTTATCTATTTGTCTCTCCTTCTCTATTTTGTCAGTAGGATCAATCAATGTATTTTCTTCCTATTCCATTTGATTTTCATATTTTTCAATTTCTGGTCTGGACTCATGAAAGAATGGTGTTCATTTAAATTTGAACCTTATGTTACTAAAAGTGCCTTGAGGATCATAGTTCCAATAAAATCTTTCTTGGAAGTTGAATTCTGACAATTTTCAGACTATTTCTTTCAAGGCATGTTTGTTATTTATTATGAAGGGACCTATTTGATTTTTGAGCTTAAACTGTGTCTTCTTTTTGGAAGCCATAAAATTCACTACATCTGCATTCAGAATTTGTCTCGAGTACTCCAAAGAAAAAACCCTGATAGTTAGAAATTTGGGCAATTTGTAAGGGGCCAGGTTTGTTCCAAATATCCTCAGTTCTGCATAATTTTCATAAAGGTACCAGTCACCTAATTTACAGTTTTTAGACAACTGTAGAATTATCTTTATTTCCTCATTAACCTTTGGTTGCTCTGTTTTGTTCAATAAAATCATGGTTGGTTTGATAAACAAATATGTGAAGTCCTTATAGCTGAATTCATTTCCATCTCTTTTGAGCAATGAATTCCAAAGAACTACTGAGAGAGGATTGCCTTCAACATCCATTTTTTGTAAGGCCATTGGGAACTTTTCTGCTTGGAAAAATAAAAAGAGGTGAAATAGATATGATGAATACCTAAACACTCCTTCTTCAGGCAACTTGGTCAATTGATAGTGTATATTATCAGCAATGAATCTGGAAAAATTGAATACCATTGCAGGAGGTTTCCCTGGGGACAAAGTAGAAAGGAAACCTAGAATTGATGCATCAGTGAACTTATCATTAGAATAACCTAGAATGAAGGAAAGCATAGATGTGATTTGTCTGGAAAATTCAGGAAAATCAGAAGTGGAATAGGGTGGATTTACTTTTGGGAAATCAACATGAGTAGGCATGAAGTTCTGAAGAATCATAAAATTCCTAGGGAAATCCAAGTCTAAATACAACTGAGTTAAATCTTCAATGGATAATGAGACTACTCTTGGATCATGGTTCAGCTGGAGCATTTCATTAATGGATTCTACAGTTATAGAAAACAAGATCTATCTATCTTTGTTTACAATACATCTCTGGTTAGGGACATAATGTAATTGGCATAGTCTAATCAAGTCTTGAGTTGGATGAGTGATTGGGACCACATATTTAGGAAAATTTTACTCCCATATAGGTAAATCATTTTCAACTTTCTTCACAAATTTTTCATGATACCAATTATGCACTTCAAATAGATCAAACTCTGATGTAGCATCAGTAATTCTGTAGTCTAAATAAATCAAGGAACTGATCTCTTCAGAAGTAACAGGTGGTTGCAAAGTTCTGAACACTTCAGTAGAATCAGATGTTAGGGCTGGAGTAGGCTTATTTATTTTAGAAGATTCAGGTCTTGGAAGCTTGCTTGAGGCAGATTTTTGAGTTTTTGGACGTCTAGCCTTAGGGGTGACCTGTTTTCTTGTCATTGTGGGGAAAACTGAGCAAGATTAAACCATTTTCTTAGTTAATTTTGAAAACAGGGGTTAATTGAGCGAATCTGGGAGAAATTTTGGAATATGGGCAAGGGTTTTGGGATGAAAACACAAGTTTTCAAGGTGCAGAAGACTAAAACATGAGTTCAATGGCTCTTGGTGTAATTTAAATCAAATTGAATTGTGGAAATTTCCTTCAGATGGCCGAAAATGGCTTTAAAATAGAGTTAGGAGAAATGGAAAATTCTAGAAAAAATTTGCCAGGGTTTTCCCTCTTTTTTCACGGTTTGGGTATTTCTCATATTGGCAATTATTTTCTTTTCTTCAATAAAATAGATGCACAGTTTTAATTTTGATATTTGAATGTATAAATTGGCGAGTTTTAGAACACAGAGAAATACCTTTTTCAGGTATTCTAGTGGTTTAGGAGGGTTTGTAGGTGGTATCAATCTTCAAACTGGTCGGAGTGGTTTCTATGGCGAAGTTCTGTGCTGAAATCTGCTTTAGAGGGGGCAATTGATCAACAAATTTTTCGAACTGAAGTCTGAGCGTGATTTCTCAATGGGAAGAGGCGCAAAGGATAATCAAAAAATGAAAAATTAAGGTTAAAACCTTAGATTTTATTAACATGCAATGCATTGATGGCAGGTCACAGTCAATGGCGGGAGCAGTTTTTCTTTGAATGCGAAAACCATTCAGCGGTATCGCGTGGATTTTAGGCTATAAGTTGTATTTCACTTTTGGAATGTGATCAAATGGAATTGAGACACATAGAAGTGGGTAGTTTGGGAAAACATCTTTTATCGCGCAAATTTTATCAAATGTTGAACGATTACTTTTGTCGTGCGATATGCAATCTGTGTCATTGGATCTTGAAAGGTGATGCGAACAGTCAGGATGACTTGGGAAGTAGCGAGGGAAAGGTAAGGTGGGGCCGAGCTTTTAATGTGAGTCGTTGATCTTGAAAGGTAAAGATCTACGGTGTGAGATAAACGTGATATCAGGAAAAGGTGGGGCATGAAGATTAGTTGTCGTGTTTATCTAAGACCGTTGGATTAAAAGAGCATTGGTGATCGGGCAGCTAGGGATGAATCGTGAAAACGTTGGGTTAATTCAATGGATTAATAGGTTTATATATAGGGTAATATATATGGGGCGGGTTAATGGGGATTTTAACCAAGGTTTGATCTTTATATGAAACAAGAGGTTCCATATATCATGAAATGGAAAAAGCTTAAGGCTCTTAACCTTAGGTTAAAGTATGCGGGAAATGGGAGTATAAGTATTCTTTTTCTGCGTTATTTTAAATACAGAGTATGTAAATAAAATGCGCCTTTTGCAACTTTAATTATATTATATAGTCTTAGATTTATTTAAAGTTCTAAAACTATAGGGGAGAGGGGATATTTTATTATAGGTAGTTTTATATCAAACGGATAATTTCGGGATGTATTTTCAACATGTGAATAATATTTTTTATATAAAAAGCATATAATAATGGGTTTTGGGGGATATTAAATTAAAAGGAGTTATATTAATAGGACTAGGATATTTTATACGGAGTCATTAAAATAAGTTAAAGGTTAATATGACTTAGGGACAATGTAATACATCAAAATACAATCATATAACTAAGTAAAGTGAAAACTTTAAAGCAAAGCTTTATTATCATAATTTTATCACTTTAACTTAGGATATAATGTCCTTTTGAGGGTTTTTATGCTTTATGAGATGTAGGCAGTTAATAAAATGGGCCTTTATGTAACATTTAAGTAAGAAAAGAGTTCTCACTTATGAAGTTAAATGGTGATGAGTGCATGAAAGGTAAATGATGCGTTGTCTTGGATTAATGTAGAAACTTAACATTTTCAACTAATCAGTCATTGAGCCTTGGGTCTGGTCCCAACAGAAGTTAAGGAAATGCCTTGAGCCTCTTTGACTGATAGTCTAGAATATCAAATTTCTATGGGGAAGGGAAATTAGTTATTTACAGCTTGGTGAAAGATATTTACAATGATGTTTCCCACCTTCTTCTACCTACCCAGTCATATCTTATAACATTTTTTCTTCTATTTTGATCAGGTGCATTTGAGCTAGCAACCTTACAAAATTTTATTCTTTTTGAAAGCAGTAAACTATCTAATTCTATACTTATTTCATCCGAGAATCCAGATAAAACTATTGGATTCTTTTATTCTCTACCTAACCACTGAATTGTCATGATTAAACTGTATGAAAATTCTTTATTCTCTATCTAAAACAAGTAAATTGAAACATGATAAGTCATGATTAAATTGTTCAACTCATCATAGATTATGACATTTACTGACACTCTGCCATAATCATCTACAGAAATTAAAAGTAGTGGGACTTAGACTTGCACACTTTCATGATTTATTCATCTTTTTTCTTTTGGGGTATATTATTTTTTCTAAGTCCTTTGATTTTTTTTCTTTTAGGACTTTTTACCATCTTTTTTTTTTTTTTTAACAAAAATATGGGAAAATAACTTACAGAAAGCAAAGTTTGTGCATATTTACAAGACTACCATCAGTCAAGTCAAAATTATGAATCCTATATTTATAGGTTACTAACAGTGTCCAAGGCATAACTCAACCATTGGAGGTTGTGCAGAGACCTCACTATGCTGGTTTGGGGTACACTGAAGGAGGATGTTCGAAGGTCATCAAGGGAAAAAAGACAGTGTTGAACTGACCAATGAAGAGGAATGATGGAAATACTTCACCATCGTTCCATGGTAACACATGTTGTAGTGAAAGAGCTGAGGTGAGCTCCCGTCACCATGATTGCACCAGATACCACCAGAGAAGGTATAATAAGTCTCATTATTCCAAAGTGCATTTTGATTATAAGAATGTTGATAACCACTGTCCTAAATCATGGCACCACAAAACGTGTCATTTTTTTGGTTTGCATAACCATGCGTTTTCTAAGTGTTGGAAAAGGATGGGAGCACAAAGGAGGAGGATGCATGGAAAGCCTTCTCCACAGAAAGGAAAGAAAAGGATTAAGTAGGTTTGGAGAAAAAAACCTTTTTCACCCATTGCGACCGAAGTGGCCATCAAAGAGCCACGTGTTGGAGACTCTATCCAGAGTAGTGCCTTAAAGACAAAGCGCCCATGTATGAACCAATAGAAAGATATAATCGAAAAGAAATTCTCCCAGAGGGGGATGACCCATTTAATTTGATAAGTGAGAGATGTTTTTTCTAGATTATTTCTAGGTGTGTTAGCTTGTCATGGCCTTATTTTTGTAAATCATTTGTTGCATTTTTAACTGTAAAAGTGATGATGTGCTTTTCCATCACTTGTTTAAGCAACAATGATATTTTTGGCTTTGTTTCATGAGTCAAGTGATGCATTTATTTCATGTAAAAGTGATAAGGTGTTTTCCATCACTTCTAGATGCAACAATGTTGTCTTATCTTGTAATGATAGCTGGGGTGTGATTTCCATTTTGATGTAAGCTTGACAACCGAGTACATGTTATAAACTCGTGGCAAGTATGGAAATGTTTTGGGTCATATTTGGTTGTATTTGGGAAGGTAATTTGCAATATATTGTACTACATGCTTTCAGGGGATGAAGGTGTCGGTTCATCGCTCAAGGCTCCAAAGGAAAAAGGTGAAGGAGATGGAAGTGTGACCTTTTTCAGGACGCTTGTGGTGTAGACATAGTACACAACTGTTGCATATTCTTGTTGATGCTTTTGGAGGACCAAAATATCCTCAGTGGGGGATATTGATCTAGGTGGCTCTAGAGACACACACAGGATAAAGAGGGCTAAAATCAAAGTGTTTGTATTTCTATCAAACTAGGTTCAAGTTGTAGATCTCAACGTCCTGATCGCAACAGTGTGAACAGTTCATCAAACCGAGCTCGTATGCGAAAGTTAGGAGCAGTCAATGTTCTAGGTTGACTTGGTGACTGGGCAGCCTTAAGGAAGATGCAAATTCGACCTTTCTCGACCACTTAATTCTGGCAAGATCAAGCCAAATTTCGGGTGAAATTGTGGCCTCATTAAAAAGTCTCCTACAACCTATTTTCGAATTTTTCAAAAATAACGGTTTGTTTTATTTAAAACGAAAAAGATAATAAAATGAGGGGTGGGTTGTGACCCCCACCCCCCCCGAAACCAACTCATAGCCAAAAATATTATTAAAATTGGGCCCAGCGATCATGACCCCACCGGACCCTGCCCACAATGCATGGAAACAAACTTTATTATAAGGGGTTAGCATCCATGACCTCATCGAGCCCATCGCTGACCTTAATGGCAGCTACGATACCATGTACTAATATGGGTGGTGGGGGATTTCCCCACCACCAACCCAGCCTTCCCCATGCCACGCATTCCAACTGCTGATGAAGCCAGTGGGGGTCACAGGGCAGGCTGCCCAATGCGAGCCCGACCCCCCTCCAAACGTACTATTTTCAAATTAAATGCGATGGGGTTTGAAAAGATTAATACAATGGTTTAAAAAAAAATTGGTTGGGGTTTAAAAATACGCATGGTTTTAAACAAGAAACCAAATATGGTGGGGTCGGTGGGGTTGGAACCCCCGACCTCCGCCTTAACAAGTCCGCCCATAATCAACAACCCAACAAGCTTTTTGTAAAGTTCGCTAGCAAAAACTTTATATAAACTCATCATTCAAAAGTGCGCACAGGACATGGAGGAGTGGAGTGCGTGCACATATCGATACTTATTATTATTTTATTGCAGGATAGGCAGAACCATGAGCAGGCCCAGAAACAGGGAGTGGAACCATGATCCTTGAAATTTTCCCGAGGAGGTAATTTTTCTCCATGTCGGAATATAGTCAAGTTTACAGTCATTTTTCACGATTTTTTGCAGGGAACACAATGGCGAGGTTAGATTTGAATTTTGAGCTGCAAATTTCCAGTCCACCCATGGAGCAGCATCTTTGAGGAATCTAGGGGGAATCTAAAATATTTGTTTTTTCCCCAGATTTTCACTTTGCTAGAATTCAGAAATTTGACAGTCGATTTCGCACTATTCGATGTCACGAATCTGATGGCATATTTAGATTTTCCATCTGAGCTTTATATTTTTTGGCCATTTTTTGAAGTGAAGTTGCAGGTGTGAGCATTCAGTGAGTGAGCAGTCGATTTGACACCTTTCAATTCCACAATTGTGATAGTGATTTCAGATCCAGCAGTAGAGCTTCATTTGTCTTCAGCATGAAGCATATGATGAGTTTATTTCATGTACGTCTTTGTATCTTTGTCTCTAAGATGCATTGTGTTGTACAGATCCCTATTGATGTTTGATGCAGGATCTTGTTTTGTTCTTGATGAGATGTACTTTCTATGATTGATTTGTATTATGTCTGAGATCTCTTTAATGCCATGTTGGCGGGATACTCATTTTCACATGTATGTTGCTTGAGATCCCTTTGTTTGCCACATTGTCGGGATACTCTAATAATTATGTGTGAGTTATTGTCATACTGATAGGAGTCATTTTTGTGAGTGAGAGTTCCTATAGTGGAACATCTCGTAGAGAGTTCTAGTCACTCCTGTGTGAGAACATTTTCCTTGTACAACATATAAAACACCATCCATGTACATCTTCACTCCTTACAACACTTAATGCAGCGGCCTACACCATCTTGATACCAAGGCCCAGAGATGTAGTCCCTCCTAGAAAAACTCCATTATCAATGTCTTATGTTGCTCATTCTTGTTATGTTCCTCTTATTTACATCTTGCAAATGTTCATTTATATTCATTAATGCTTTAATTAAACACAATCCTAACACATCAGCCGAAGTAAAAGGTCTTGGTTAAGGGTATCAAAAATTTACCTGGATCACTTGTCTACACAATCAATCTAGGTTAGCACAATATAACTTCACAACATATCCACTCAAACATAAATAACGTCATGATATCCATAACAATAACTAGCTAACATGCTCACATCATAAAATAATAAACAATTGCCATTCATGAATAACAATCACATATGCACAATTAACCTAGATTAGTATGACATAATATCACAATATATTAACTCATACCTAAATGGCATAGCCCTAATCATCTACAAAGAACAATCCAAATCAACATGATACATATAACATCAAGATCTTAATGAAATAACCCTAATATTCAAGTTAACTAACATATAACAACAACAAGTTAACATATAACATACTCATCAACAACATATAACATAATCATCAAGTTAGCTAATGTAAAACAACAACAATAATGCATATAACAATATATTGCTATCATTCATGACTATTCGACACACGTGCATATGACCACAATGATTCACTAACATCTACCATGCATATAACCATAGCAACAATAAAATGACAAACATGCATATAAAAATCCATTAACCACATACCGACATGCCAAACATAAAACCTAGATGGTGATATGCCCTTACCCCAAGGTCTAATGCTGCAACCATGCTTTGATGATGTGCATATCCTAATCTATCTCGACCAACACATTATGATCATAACGTACCAATAGCATCATGATTACATAAAATACATGCAATGACTTCATGCATGAAAACCTTAACCATGACAACATCAAACTTTTCCCAAAGAGAGCACAACCATGCTCTAATACCGCCTATAACGTACACCTCCCCTCATATCTACCCAAGTAACTATCCAACTGGGCTAAACATGAGATGAGGGGAAGTTGTGACCAAAATCAAACTCCTTGGTAACTTTAAGGAAGTGGAATTGAAGCGGAAAACCATAACACATACCTCTTGTACCGACTACAACACCTCCATAAGTCATCCCATTCATCCACCTGATTGATCCCTGGGTCCCATTGATTTTTTGTGAATAACACCCCCAGAATCTCCCTTGATATGGGCAAGGGTGCATCTGGGAGGCTCCGTACGCTCCCACAATGTAGCCTTGCATGCGTCCAGGGAATTTTCCCCTTAGTCTTGTGCCAACATCCGCAGGATTTATGGCACTTTTTAATCCCAGAATCCCAGGCACTACCCAAAACTTCCTGTAGCTTCCAGAATCCATCAAACACATGATGATAATTCCAATGAACCAAAAACCAACTCCAAGGCTAGACCTGGCCATCCCCAACTAGGACTGACATTCTATCGAACACTTGGCATCAATGAAATCTATAGGTCTAGGATATAAGACAAAGCATGAATGACAGAAAAAACTTAAGAGATGCGACAAGAAGGATCACCACCCTCTTCCTTAAACTATTATGACATCAATTAGGTCTTGCATCCATTATTTTAACATTTACAAGTAAATACATGAAATAACCATGACTTGAACCAATCATATCACCATTCTTATAACCAACATAAAACCACATAAATAAGAGTGAGAAAACAAACACTAAATCCAAACATTATTAAGTACAAAAGAAAGAGAACTTAGATTTTATTAAACATAGGAAATAGCCAATCAGTTTTGGGACTTCCACGTACCACCCGACCATAGACATGGCTGAGCCAAATCTCTCTTCAGCCAGTCACCCCCGTGCCATATTCCAAGCATGAATGTGGGATCTCATGGATAAACCAATCCAAAAGCAACCAAGGGGATCCAGAGGTTAAACCAAATTCACCCTCACCATACCGTGATCACAAAAAAACCGGTGTCAAGATCACAAAATTGAACCAAGCTTGGAATGCCTCTAGAATCCATCACTATCCTTAAGGAAGTTTTTATCTCCTTGCCTCTCGGGATTTATCGAAATCCGCACCGGATCAAAAGGCCCTAAACTTAGACACCACCCTTAGGCTTTACCGTGTATCCCACCAAAACCAGTCAAAGGATTCCTATGATTTTTGGAATTTCCTTGAGACCACCTCTGCCCCGGATTTCGAAATACATCTGATAATTCTAAATCTCGAAATTGAGATCAAATCCCATCACACCATGACTATCTGGAAAAAGTAAAGGAAAGTCTAAAAACCACTGTCAAAACCCAGCAAAACCATGTCACCGACAGCAAGAGAACCAATTACCAACACACATAATCCATGCATGTCCAAACTAGTTAGGAAATCACACATGCAATGTGTTACCTACAAGTATTCCTGCTGAAGCTGCTAGATCCTACTCTTCCCTACTTGATATTTGTTTTCCTTTGCTTTCCTTGTCCTTCCTTTTCTTCCTTTCCTCTTTCTTGGCTCAATGATGAAAATTCTAAGTGTCCAAGAGTGAGAGAGAGAGAGAGAGAATAATCATAGATCTCTAAAACTGAACTAACAAAAAGGTTGAGCCAAAAACTTGTCAATTGATCCTTATAAGCCTTTTTATCAATGAAGCCTCTATTTTCTTCATTTTCCATTATTTTCCTTAATTTTCCTACTCACATGCAACCTGGGACATTTCACCTTCCTTTTCTCCTAATTTTCATTATTTTCATAAATGAATGTCAAATAATGTTTCTTACCTTTCCAAAGTATTTTCCATTTCCTTTTCCAATTTCCTTAAGCCATAATAACTGAAATGAACACCCGCTAGAATTATTTTCCCAACATTCAGCTTGTAATAAGTGTCCCTTAACCATGGTATTATTATTATGCCTTTATTATATTTTATCACATGGAATTTTCACCAGGGGTGTTACAATTGATTAGTTCATGGAAGGCTCTAGCTCCTCTAGTAAAGTATATTGAACAAACCAATCCCGTTTTAGAGAATAATCTAGAAAATTTTCCATTAGCTTCTTCTTCTAATATAAAGGTGGATATAATAGGTATAATCAATATTTAAATGATATTAAGTGGATAATGCATGTCATGTGAAGTTAAAACTTGAAGACACTCCAAAACATAATCTAAATGAAAAGGAACATAAAAATTGTATGGAAATGTTGCAAAGAGAGGAAACAAGTGGATCAAAATGTGATCAATATGAATTTTTTCTTTGACCTTTTACAATAAATGTACTTCTCAACAATAGTCGCTAACATGTTTCAAACATTTGATTTTGTAGTTGTTGAATGTTGCGTAAGGACATATAACAAGAGAATGGAATGATATCTTAGGAAAGTAAAAATTGTGAAGGATGTAAATGATGATGAATTAACTTTAGTTCAAATTTTCAAGTGGGGTTAAAAATTAATGAAAGAGAAAAATTTTACAAATTTAAGAGGATTATAGTGGAAATAATATATCGATATTCTCCCCATTTATAATACAAAAATCAATGCATTGAATCCTAGAATCAACTTATACATAATCTACAACAAGAATTTCAAGAATTTATAGAGTAATGGTCAATGAGACCTATTAAACTTGCAATAAAAAAAAACATATAATAATGAAAAATAATAACTTATAAAGTATTATTTTTAAACATTTTTTTTCATCTATATACATTAATCTAAATAATACCATATATATATATATATATATATATATATATATATATATATATAAGCTTTTCATTTTTAGGAAGATAGATAAAATTCAATGTAATATATGAAGCATGCTAATAGAGATGTTGAAAACAATATTTGTGAATACTTAAAGTGTTTTGTTTAATATTGTTTTACAAACATCCATAGATGTTTTATGAGATGTGTTAATATATAAAGAAAAAAACTTGAATATTTGATTAATATTAGACTAAAAATAGGTTTTGAATATGTGTTGAAGTATTAAGAATTAATTAAATGGTTTGTAAGTATCTATATATTTTTTTACTTCTCTTATTTTATAAAAATGGAACAACAAGAAACATTATTATATGCATTCTTTATCAAGGTATATAAAACTCAAAGAAACAAAAATATGGAATGAAGCCAACATAAGAAATCTTGATAGATGATATGAAGAATGATTTGTAAAGAATGTGACTTATTTATGAATCAATTGGTGGTATGATACATTTTATCTTGATAAATGATGTGAAGAATGATTTTTAAATAATGTGACCTATTTATGAATCAATGGTTGTTATGATACACTTTTTCATTCAAGCATTTATGTATATTATATTATAAATGTAGATATACCCAATTTCATTTTATTCTACATTTGTAGATAGAATATAAAAAGACACATTGTCAAACTCAAGTCAGTTAACAAAACATTATAAAATACTTAAATATAATATCCCGTGAAATTGGTGAAAAAATGAAATATGAAAACATTTTATACAATCACTTTTATATTGTCCCATTTTATATAATAAAAAATCTATTATTTATATATAGTAAAATAAATTTATTATTTTTATTACTTTATCTAATATGTTGATTAAATATATAAATAATTTACATTCTTATTACCCTGAACAAATATATCAATCAATATATTTATTTAAATAATATAATTAATAAAATATTTAAATAAAATAAATAAATAAAAAATAAAATCCAAACAAATTAAGATTAAAAACCAAATAATCAACACTATATTTAATCAACATTATATTTTATGATTTTTTCTAATGAGCCACATATCCACACACTCTAATGATACATAAATGGAACGACATAAGTTATCAATCACTTTTGTTAAATAAATTAATTAATTAAAAATTATAGGGAAAGAGGAGGACCACATTGATGTGATGTAACAACATTTCCTATTTATATATAGGAAATGTAATTGTAATTGTCCGCCATTCATATCATCAAATTTATATTATTATCAGTCCGTCGTCGAGATCAAATGTTACCATCAGGCGGGGAAAGGGCAATTCTAAACGGAAAAAGAAAACTGTACCAGTATCAAATTTGCAGGACATTTATCCGGATAGCAACTTTAGAGATGTGTCGGTTTCTTTAGCCATTAGTCGGGTCCTTGGAGCATTGACCCCGAAAAACTTGGATTCCCCATGAAGATTGTCTCTCTAAACATTAGGGGACTGGGTGGTAAAGAAAAATTCCTATCGATCAAGATTTATCTTTTTTTGTGTAAACCTAATTTCATTTTTATTCAGGAAACAATGCATTCTGCTGATAGTGCTATTTTGTACTTTCGTACTATCTACTCTGACTGGAATTTGGCAGCGATTGATGCAGAGGGACAATCTGGAGGGTTGGTGGCTCTGTGGGATCCCAAATGGGTGAACATGAGAGCTTACAACTTCTTTGGAGGCATCCTTCTTTCAGGCCAATGCATGGGTTTCAAACACCATATTAATTTTATCAATATGTATGCACCTTATAAGGAAAGGTTAATCTTTTGGAGGCGGATTGAAACTTGCGGGATCCTATCAATTCATAACCTCTTAATAGCTGGTGATCTAAACTGTATACTACATGATTCTGAAATTTGGGGTGATAAAGGGAGAAGGGACCCGTTGATGGAGGACATAAAGAAGATCCTTAGGAACTCTGGATCCAGTGATATTTCTTTCATTGATAATTTCCCAACATGGCTGAATGGCAGGAAAGGCGGTGAATTCATAGGAAAAGTGCTTGATAGATTCATTATTAGCAATCGCCTGAGATTACACATGGGCAATATCATAGCTAATGTTGAGGATCTTATCGTGTCAAATCATAGACCTATTACCTTACTGTGGGACTTTGAAGAAAGAAAAGGTGGCATACTTTTTAAATTCAACAGATCTTGGCTAACCGTTGATTCTTTTAATTTGCTGATTCGAGACTATATGAAAAGACATAAGAGATCGATGAATATGACAGAAATGACATACCTTTCTATGACCTTGCGGGATTTAAAGAAACTGGTTAAAAAATGGGCATTGGGACAAAAGAAAAAAATGAAGAACAGAATAATAGAAATCCGAAAGGAAAGGTCTGCGATTTTAAAGGATATAGAAGAGGGAAGACAGCAGGATGACTATTGGGACAAATTGAAGCTACTGGAAGATGAATATAGGACTCATCTACTTATGGAGGAGGATGAATGGATATTGAAGAGTAGGGCGACGTGGTTACAAAGTGGGGATAAAAATATAAAAAAAATTCATAAGGTGGAAAATGGGAGAAGGTGTTCAAATGCAATATGGGAGATTGATGCAAATGGGGTTACATATAGCAAAACAGAGGATATAAAAAGGGCAGTGGTGGAGTACTTTGGAGCTTTATATGAGAAACAAGCTCAGCCAAACATTGGGGTTCAAATGGAATATATTGAAGATTTTCCCGTCATGTTCAACCAGGAGGAACTTAATACTTTAAAACAACAGGTCAGCTCGGAGGAAATTAAATCCATCCTGAAATATTTTGCAATAGATAAGAGTCTGGGGTCGGATGGTTGGACCCCAGATTTCTTTCTGCATTTCTTTGATGATTTTTCTTTGGTACTTACGGAGATGGCGGAGGAAGTAAAAAACTCAGGGACTATGCATGGTGCCATAAACTCTACTTTCCTTGCTTTGATCCCTAAAAGGAAAGGGAAGCTGTCATTTGAAGATTATAGACCCATTTCCCTTTGTAACACCCTGTACAAGATAAATTCCAAGATTATTGCACAAAGAATTAAGAACATTTTTGCAAAACACATAACTAGGGAGCAGGCAGGTTTTCTGAAGGATAGGAGTATACACGAAGCTGTTGCCATCACACAAGAAATACTTCATTCGATGCAAACAGAAAACTTGGACGGGGTGGTCATGAAAATAGATCTGAATAAGGCCTATGATAGGGTCGACTGGAATTTTTTAAGGATGATTTTATTCAAAATCGGTTTGGATAGGGAGTTGGTGGCGTGGATTATGGCGTGTATTACACAGACGTCAATGGCAGTTCTTATAAATGGAACTGCTTCTGCTTTTTTCAATCCAGGCCGGGGATTAAGACAGGGATGTTCATTATCCCCCTTGTTATTTATTTTGATCATGGATGCTTTTAGTTTAAAGCTCAAAAAAGCTACTATAAATGGCACTTTTAATGGTTTAAAGATCTACAGAGAAATGCTAGTAACTCACAGTTTTTTTTTTTATGACGTACTTGTCTTTGGGGAGAAGGAGAAAAGAAATTGGGAAAATTTCAAAATCATATTGAATAGTTTTTGTCATGAAACAGGCATGCAGGCTAGCGATGTCAAATCTTCTATTTTTTATGCAAACCCGGTGGACGAAGAACGTGATGAGTTGGGGCCTCTTTTTAACTTTAAATTAGCTCTTATTAGAAATGGACTGACTTATTTGGGTTTTCGGTTGAAGCCGACAAGGTACATGGTGGAGGATTGGAAATGGTTAGCTGTGAAATATAAGAAAAAGATCCATGTTTGGGCATCAAGGTGGTTATCAAGAGGGGGCATATTTATTTTGACACAAGCAATGTTGCAACAGTTCACAGTCTACTGGGCTCATATTTTCAGGATTCCAAAACAGACTATTGCAGAGATACATAAAATCATTGCAAGTTTCATTTGGAATGGGGGAAAAGAAAGAAATACTATCCATTTGGCACGATTGGAGTGCCTTACAAAGCCAAGGGAGAAGGGGGGATGGGGCCTGTTGGACCTGGATACTTTTGGGAAGGCGCTCTTATTCAAATCAATGTGGAGGTGCATTACAAAATACTGCCTCTGGGTGGATATAATAAGGATAAAATACATTGACACACGGCATCCAGAGGACATCCTTATTACGAGGTGGGAGGTCGAAAAGTGCAAATCGGAAATTTGGAGAGGTTTTAGCAATTGCTAGGGTGATTTCAAGGAGAACCTAGTATGGAGATTTGGAGTTGGATGCAAGATAAAAATAGGCAGTAAAAACATGCTAGGTTGTGAACTCACCACTCCACTGAAAGATGGTATCCTTGACTTTTTAAATAGCAGAGGTATTTTTCTACTTGGGGCAGATAGTAAGGAACTGGAGTTCGGATATACCAAGCTGGAAAAATTACCATGAGTTGGGATTAGAGGTAAATTATAAAGAGGATTGGGATCATTATATCAGTATTTTAAGCAGCATGGGGTTGAGAAAAAATAGAGATGGAGATTGTTTGACTTGGAGAGGCACCCATATGAACCCTCAGATTAACATGAAGGTTGCATATGCATCCTTGACATGCAAAAGACTTCAACAAGAACCAGACAGCTGGTTTAATTGATGTGGAAAACTGGATTACAAATTAAAATGGTCATCCTTATGTGGCTCATATGGAAGGACAAAAATATGACATGGACAAACCTGCAAAAAAAAGGATGGAAGGGTCCAAGGTGATGTCTGATGTGTGGACAAAATGGGGAAGACAATGTTCATTTATTTTATAGCTGTCCTTTTTCCCTTGAGACTTTAAATTTTCTTTTTCAGTTACTTAAACTTCCTGCTCCTGTTTATAAGACGACCACCGGTTGCATGAGCTGGTGGTTCAAGCGAGGAAAGAAAAACGAGCCATACCCATTATGCTACATTGGCACTTATGGTGTGGGAGAAATAAATGTATTTTTGATGGGAAACAAAGCACACCGGGGAAAATCTGTGCAAAGGTATATTGCAATGTGGAAAAGCTAAAAGTAATATAGAAACCCCCAAGGGACTTGTCCAGAAAGATGAGGCCTTTTGAATTACAATACCCAGCCGGTTTCTTTGATGGGGCTTCACAAAACCATAACTGTGGATGTGGGGCTTGGTTAAGGCTGTCCACAGAGTGCCACTACAAAATATATTGGAATGGAGGCAGAGGGACAAATATGAGGGTCGAGATCATAGCACTCTGGGGTTTGCTCTGGTTTGCCAGCCAACTATACACTGAGGAGTTACGGGTTTTTGGTGATTCAAAGGTTATCATAGAACATATAAACAAAGGTACACAGCTAAATCCGGGTTATCTTATACATTGGTTGGAGAGAATAAATTCTTTGAAGCAATCTTTCTCTGCTATCTTTTTTAGCCATATCTATAGGGAAAAAAAACACTGAAGCAAACAAACTTTCAAAAAGGGGATTAAACGGGTGTTTTGGTGATATGTACTATGAACTCCACAATGCAAATGGGCAGGAAGTGAAAGGTAAGCTAAATTTTAGCTAGGAAAAAAAAAAAAAAAATTCTATTAGTGGATAGAATTTAGGCTGAGTGTTTAACTGTATATTGTAAAACCCTGTTAAAGGAATGAACCAATATGATGGAAAGTGAACTATGAATCAGACCTCTATGTTTTTTTACTGAAGGTAATCGGTAAAACAAGAAACAAGAGTTAGTTTTTTATGCTTTTTTCTGATGCTAAAAAACTGAAGAAATCTGGACTGTGAATTTGTAAACAGTGAATATTGTAAAACCAAATATGGTTATTTTTCTTTGCATAGTTTTGTGCCCTGGTACACTTATATAAACCAGAAGTATTTTTTCGTGCTAAAAAAAAAACAAGTGGACTTCATTTTTTTTATGATCAAGATTCTTATTAGATTTAAATTTTATATTTGTTTTCACTAATTTGTGATAATTATTATAAATTTAATAATATAATTATATCTGGTAAAATTTTAATAAAAAGTTTACGTAATTCTTATTTTAATTTCAAAGTGTTTGAATGGAAAATTAAGTGACCCCGATGGTAACCTCAAGAGATTTAATTAAAATTAAAATTATAATTTACATATGGTTTTTCGTCAATAATATTTTTAAATATATAAATATAATATTTAGATGTGTGAATATTTTTTTATTTATTAAATTTATGGTTTATAATTTTTTATTAATAATATTTCTAAAGTAAATGAACATTTAATTATTATATATATATATATATATATATATATATTAATACGAACTTCTAAAATATTATTTAAAATAATAATAATAATAAAATAAATTTAGTTTTATTTGAAATTTCATTTAATAAGTATGTGAAAATAAAATGTAAATCTAAGTACAAATTTTTATGTTCAAATTGCTAATTTCTTACTTATGGATGTATGTTAAAGAGCGGTACAGTTCACCTAAGGATTGTAAGGCTATGTTATATGAGTATGAGACTAATTTAATTATGGATTCTTAAAAATTTTAAAAATTGAAAAATTAAAAAAATTATATATCAAAATCATTTTATTAATATTTTAAAAACCATTTTATTATATAAAAATAAAAATAAAAAAGTTATATATCAAATCCATTTTATTAATATTTTAAAAACCATTTTATTGTATACCAAAAAAAAATATAAGTATAATTGAAAAAACATCAAATAATTATTTTAAATTATACAATTTCACTCAAAATAATTAGTAAAAATGTTAATAAAGAATAATTGTACTCATAATAACTAAGTGCTATACACTTTTTAATATGACAAATGTACATACCAACATATTAAAAAATATAAAAATAATTTTTTTTTTTTACATAAAATCATTATAGACTTATTTTAAATTTGGATTTATAATTAAATTAAGAAATTTAAGTAAATTTATAATTTATAATTTACATCAACACTATATTTAAAGTAAATCAACATTTTAATATAATATCTATAAATGATTAAATTTATAATTTATAATTTTTTATCAACAATATTTTTAAAGTAAATGAACATTTAATTATAATATATATATACATTTTAATATTTTTAATATGCTAATTCTAAAATATTAATTAAAATAATAATAATAATTATTATTATTTTTATTTGGGAGTTCACCTAATAAATCTGTGAAAATAAAATGTAAAATTGAGTACAAAGTCCTATGTTCAAATCCTGAATTGCTTACCTATGGTTGTATGCTAAAGATCGGGATAGTTCACCTAAAGATTGCAAGACTCTATGTTATATGAGTATGAGATTCTTATAAATAAAAATAAAAAATAAAAAATAAAAAACAATTATATATCAAATCCATTTTATTAATATTTTAAAAACCATTTTATTATATACAAAAATATAAGCATAAATTGAAAAAAAATCATATAATTATTTTAAATTATACAATTTTACTCAAAATAAATTAGTAAAAACGTTAATAAAGAATAATTTTACTCATAATAACTAGGTGCTATACACTTCTCAATATGAAAGATATACATGTCAACATTATAATTTTTTTTTTTACATAAATCCTTCTAGATTTATTACACGGTAAGGCGTCATTATTTGAAAAAAAATTTCCTAATGTGGATCGTGTCATAATGTGAAACCCTTAGATTATATGTTAGACGATTAAAACATTTTCAACCGTTGATGGAAAAGTTAGTTTTCAATGCAGTTATGAAAAGAGAAAATGTAGAAAGTAGGGCATTGAGTGACCCTTCACCTGGACATTCTCAGATTTCAGAGAAGCATAAGTGTTACAATGCCTGTGCCTCATTGCTGCTAGAAAATGCAATTGTTACAATCCCTGCGTGTCATTTTTGCTGGAAAGGGGCGAAGCATCATTGGTAGTAGTTTTTTTCATATATGTGTAATGCCTCATTTCTTACATTTACTCTTCAACAAAGGGTTTTTGTGTCGTCTGTGTTGAGAACAGGGGTTTGTTTCTTAGGGTTTGTAGAAATGCATTTGAAATTGACCCTGGCCGTAGATGGGTGGGCAGCGGAGGATATTTTGGTGGATGTGGTGGCAGCGGAGGAAGAGGAGGAGCACTTCGAGCGCCTCTCGGACGCAGTGGTGCTATGCATATTGAACAGAGTGGGGGACAGAAAGGCATTGGGGCGATGTTGTGTGGTGTCGCGGAGGTTCAATGCTCTAGTGCTACAGGTGGAAAACGTGGTGGTGAAGGTGGATTGCGTCATATCAGGGGAAGATGGTAGCGACCTCAATGTGAAGGTGAAGGGACTACTCACCCACCTATTGCGCTTCATTGTAGGCAGCATCATGGCCTCTGTTTCAAATCGGTAACTGCGTGTGGATATATTGAGGTCAATAACAAGGCTCTTTGCTCGCTTTTTTAGTTGGGATGGTTTACATGTATTCATTTTACTTCTGTTGGTTTCGTTTTGCTGCCATTCAGCCACTGGGGCCACAGTGGAACAAAGATGCAAAGGGAAGCATGAGATCAATATTGGTTTCAAAATCCAAGCATGTACCAGATTCAAGAAAAGCACCTAGGATTTCTAATGTTGGACTCTCACATACACGTGAGTCAGTTTCAGGAAAACTGCCCAGGGTTTCGAATGTTGAGGTCTCAAGTAATGATCCATCGAGTTCAAGGATACAATGCAGGCCTTCTACTACTAGTCTCTCTGGTAAAAACATTTCAGCTTCAGCGAGGGCGTCTACTACTGGCCTGTCAAGTAAACACACTTCAGCTTCTGGGAGGCCACCAAGGCCTTCAAATGTTGACATCTCAGGCAAAGCTGCTTCAAATACATCCAAGTCTAGGGTCTTCCTACCTGTAGCTAAGGGTGTCTCAAGAAGAATGCCAATGACTGATGCATCAAAAAGGAAGAAAAGGCTTCAACGAGCTTTTACATCAACACTGACTACCAGAAGTGAGGTTAGGATCATTTGGTCCACTGGCCTTATTTTACCATGTGTAGGTGGTGCTTTTTATTCACAGAGCTTTATTGTGTTCTTTTGCAAAAGCAAGTGAACGTTATATCTAATCCATAGCTCCAATTAACATCCAATGGTTTCAATTAAACATCTTGCATCTAGAGCCATTGAGTGGGATGTCTTGCCCAACATTGGCGAAGCAGATAATGAAAATCAACTTACTGTAGTTGAATATGTTCAAGACATTTACCATTTCTATTGGTATATAGAGGTACATCCCTTTTGTCATGGGAGCCTTGCAAACTGTTTTTATTACTGTTTGAAATAACAACATCTTGTCTTTGAAAAATACCCTCCATTTAAACAATTTAATCAGACACTAGCTATTCACTGCATATATGATATAGTATGCAGTGATTACATGTGAGCAGTGTGTCTGCCATACATGAATATCTCCACTGGAGAATTAGTCCACTCAAGCACAAGGGAAGGTTATAATTTATGAATGAGGAATTTAGGCCAAGCATTGATGTGAGCCTTGATCCATGTCTATAGTGTAGATTCAATTCTAAATAAATAGTTGTTGATTCAATTCTGAATAAATAGTTGTAGATTCAATTCCGAATAAATAGTTGTATGTCTCCTTTGTTTCTATTTTGTTCTATTGTGTTTATTGTATTGCAGGCATGCAACAATATCTCATCAAACTACATGTTAAGCCAAATTGATATCAACGAGAAGATGCGGGGATACTTATTGACGGGTTGATTGATGTACTCGATTAATACATATCGATGTCTATCTATTTCTGTAATAATAACATTTTTTATACCTTTTCGTTAATATTCTGACATAAACAATTTGCGCTTACAGGTGCATATAAAATTTGAGTTGATGCATGACATACTTTTTCTCATGATTAACCTGATTGATAGATTTCTTTCTGTGGTGTACGCTATTATGAGAAAGGATCTTCAAATAGTGGGGTTGAATGCCGTGCTAGTTGCTGCCAAATATGAAGAGATTTGGTCTCCCAAGGTGGTAAACATTAACGGGAGAGGAAGTTTGTTGTTAATTTGAAGTTTTGTATTGATTTGTTTTGACTAAAAAATTTGTTTTCTGTGCCCTTGATTTGGCATCTAGAATAAAAGGCTTCACATTCTAACTCATTTTTCTTAAGGGCTTTACAGATTAGGGAACTGATTACAATATCAAACAATGTTTACACATGTGAATTTCTCTTTATGGTCATATTTTTCTTTCGCACATTAATATGTCATACTTTCTTCCCATATTTCGAGCTTTATATCTTTAATTGTTTAAATAATTCGTATTTGGAATTGTTATCTTTAATTGTTTAAATAATTCGTATTTGGAATTGTTATCTTTGTTCATTTTTATGATATGTTTCATTTTCTTCAAGAGAAATTGATGCTCAACAAATTAAGATTCAATTTGGCTATACCAACTCCCTTTGTTTTCATGAAAAGGTTTCTAAAGGCTTCCCAGGCTGATAAGCAGGTATTCTACTTTGATTGAAATTTTGATGAATATTCAAATGGCATTGAGCCTCACTTATGTTCTGAAATGAATTCTATTTTCAATGTGTTGGATGAGAGGCATAATGCACTATTTTGTTAATATTTTAAAAAACAATTTATTATATAAAATAAGTATAATCATAAATTGAAAGGGAAAAAAATCATATAATTATTTTAAATTAACAATTTTACTCAAAATAAATTAGTAAAAACGTTACAAAGATAATGTAAATCAATAAAGAATAATTGTACTCATAATAACTAGGTGCTCTACATTTTTCAATATGAGATATGTTATAACAAACATTAAAAAAATAAAAAATATTTTTTTAGCTAAGTTTATTTTAAATTTGGATTTATAATTAAATGAAGATTTATAATTAAATTTAAATTTATGATTTATATATACTTTTTAGTGAACAATATCTTTAAAGTAAAACATTTAAATATAATATTTGTAAATGTGAATATTTATTTGATTAAATTTATAATTTATAATTTTTTTGCTAACAATATCTTTAAAGTAAATGAACATTTAATTATAATATAGATACATTTTGATATTTGTAATATGTCTATGAAAATATAATGTGAACTTGAATACAAGGTCTTATGTTTAAATCTAGAGTTGCTTACCCATGGTTGTGTGCTAGAGAGAGGTACAATTCACATATGGATTGTACTGGTAGTGATTGGAATGGACTCTATGTTATGTTACTATGAGACTAGTATAATTATCACCTAAGGATTATAGTGGTAGTGGTTGGAATGGACTCTGTGTTATATGACTATGAGACTAGTATAATTATGGATTCCTCTAAACAAAATATAAAATAAATAATAAAAATAAAATTATAAAATATATTTTATTAATATTTTAAAAATGATTTTATTATATAAAGGAAGTATAACCATAAATTGAAAAGGAAAAAAATCATCTAATTATTTTAAATTATACACTTTTACTCAAAATAAATTAGTAAAAATGTACAAAGATAATGTAAATCAATAAATAATAATAATACTCATAGGTACTCTACAATTTCCATATGAGAGATGTTGTCACAAACACATTAAAAATAATATATATATATATATATATATATATATATATTAAATTTGGATTTATAAAGTATTGAGTGGGATTAAATTTCTTAATTTTATATGGTTTATAATTATTCAATAGAAGGGAATTAATAAAGTGCATGGAATTAAATGATATTAAGAAAAAAAATAAGAAATTTGATTCTTCTCATTAAGATTTGGGTTTAAGATGATTCAACTCTCACTCGCATAGTTCACTCACATAAATCTTTCTATATATGATTAGTACCTTAAAAATCCAATCTAGAAAAATAACACAAATATATACATCTATTGAATTATTTTTTTGTTAAGGTTTAGAGACAACCTCCTATGGACTTGTCTAAAGTTCCCTCTACATTTTAATAGAGGTGTTACTCCTTTCTCACACACAAAAATTTTCTAATTATCTCAAATTGAGAAATTAAATATTCAACATGTTCATTTATGGATGGACCGAGTGTTTTTTTAAAATAATAAAGAATAAATAAAAGTAAATATATTTTCATTGATAATTCGGTTCATGGTAATATTCACTCACATATTATGAGGAAGACATTTGAAGCTAATACATGGAAAAAAATAAAGAAATAGTCTAGATATTTTAGAAATCTCTAAAATGATTGCATTAATTCAATATCATAAAGAGTCATAGGAGAATATTCATGAGATCTCAATGCTTAATCAAAAGTATTTGAAACCATAAATGTCATGCACTCTCAGAAAAAATTCTCACGGGTGTAATGAATCTTCTCTCACCTTGTAGCATCAAATATTGGAGTATATATTACGTTTCATATATTTGTTAATGTAAATGGTTAGATGTTTATTCATTATTAACAATTTCATATAAATATATTTAATCCATATTTCAATATACTCCTTCATAGGAAGGAAAATTATGTCTTACTTTGCCCTTCATGCAAAGATTTATTCTTCTATTTCATTTGAATTTGAACATAATTGTTCAATTTCCGAAAATTGGCCTCCATTTTCATTAAAAAATTTAACTAGCCACTTTTTTATTTCTTCCCCCAAAAATTCTATTAAGTTGTCGAACTCATTACCCTGTGATGTCTTAATAGCTTTTAAATAGTCATGTACTACATATTTCAGAACCAATATGGAGTCTCTAAACATTCTTGGCCCTTGAAGAACTTTGACGACTTTAATAGCTTTGAAAAAAACACTTCTCCTTTGGTCATTATTTCTTGTACACTTGGAAATACCATCTTTAACATTTCTTCCTGACATATCATCATGCCTTAATTTCTCTTATTTGTTTCCCAAATAAAATTCCTTATTGTGTTTTCTAAAAGTCACTAAGAGTAGCAATTTTAGTAATAAATGTCATTAGATCATTTTCAACAAAACATTGATCATGTTCCAAGTCCTTTCACAAATAATATGTAAAAGAAGAAATCCTTTAAGAAAGGTTTTTTTAAATATAGACATGTCTACCATGCATCTTCAATAACACTTAGTCACTTATTGATATTGTTTGTGACATAAATCCTAATTCCATTCAATATTTTTCTTACTTCCTTGACTCTATTTGGTGTGGTGGATATGATTATTGGTGTAATTTCTAGGGTTGTAATAGCCAAATGGGGCATGAAAAAAGGCATAGGATTGAGATACTCTTCAAACCCATTGATCGTTCTTTCCAACTACATGTTATCAATCTATTACTCTATGACAGAATGATCAAGTGTGTCCCCTATAGTCATATGTAATTTAAGAAGTCCAACAGGTCCAACTCCTAATACATCTACTTCTAACTTCTATTTCTTTGTCACCTTCTTATTCCTAACATGCAGCTTCTCAATCTATATAGTTAATGATTTTTCTTAAAAAATGATTACTTTTTTTGTAGCCAATTCTTCTACTATTCTTTAAATTTTTGCAAGATGTAGTCCTACCCAACCAGGGACTATAGGATTATTTACTTCCATGTTGGCAGGTCCTTTTAATTATTGCAAACCTTTTTTACTAGAACTTTCATTACTTCTTATCAAATTAACAAACGCATCTGATCTTTCGAAAATACCATGAGGGGGTGGCTCTTCACCATCATCTCTAATAGAGTTGCATTCATTACTCCCTCCTTGAGTTGTAGTTGTCTCTTATTTTTTAGAGGCCAAGGAGGAACTCTGAAAAATCTATTGAGATGAAAAATACTATGTGTTTGCAAGGTTCTTCCATTTTTTCTTGGTTTTGGTCTTCCCTTGTGCTTAGTACAAACTTGTTTTACTAAATCATCATTATGTACAATTTTTTCTTTCTATTTTTCTCTTGAAGTGTCTACTTCATTATATCTACTTCATTTTGTGATCTTAGTGAATAGGTTTCCATATCTTACTGATGTTATACAATGAAAAAAATAATCCCATAGGATCAAATCCTTGGGTATGTTGTAAATATTGTCATTGATGGCAAAGGAAGTAGCAAAGAATAGCAACAAGGCAAACAGAGAAGCAAGGAGCAACATTAAACAAGAAGCATAAATAATAACAGAGAGATAGCAGAGGCAGCAAAGAGACCAGCAAAAAGAGCAAAGAAGCAGAGAGGAAGCAAGGCAGATAAGGAACTAAGGCAGCAGACAATGCAGAGACAGAGTAGGAGAAAAAGGCCATAAGTAAGAAATCCATTGAAGGAATTAATGGTTGCAGAGATATGATGAATGTAGCAAAGATTAAAATTACGATGGACCATAGTACAGTGATCAACTTGCGGAATCAAGAACTTGAGTGTGTAGTTAGAAGCGGAACTGTGACAGGATAGAACTCTGAACATGCAATGGAAGGTTGATATAGTATATATATCATAGCAGAATTGAAGACAGAGTGACATTGTGTTGTGTCAAGGTCGGAAGCCAGCAACTGGTGTAAAGAATGTATGTTAAAAGACTCAGACGAAATTGTGAACAAAGCGTTAAACTTAGCAATGGAACTGTAATAAAATGCAAAACCTTAAAGCGCAACTTAATTATAATAATACATTGAAAAGGCGATGAAACCCTGCGTGAAAGAGCAGAACCATGACCAAGTGAACCGTAAAGGCGGTTTACGATTTTCATCATACCACCTATGCGGAGTGAGCGGTATTTGAGGAGTTGGGAGAAATTCCATAAATCACTCGACACGTGGCAAGGAGACCCATGGAAAACCGCTTGTCACTGTGCGCCATCCAGCGTTATAGTTCGACCCAGGATGCCCAGCGATATCGTTGAGCGTCGTTGATATGGGAAGGGGTCATCGGACGGTCATCATTTGTTGAAGGTGCGTGAAGATTAACATAGGTACGTCGGACCATGGCACATTAACGTTCGGCATCAGAGGTCGAGCGATATGCATATACGTCGTTGATATGGAAGCTTGCTAATCTAACGATGATAGGACGTTGGACTTGCGCGAAATTTGCTTATGGTACCGTGTGCATATTTGATTGGCTATTGATTATATTTGTGGGCTCGAGGTCAAAGGTTTACCATATTGTTTGAAAGCGTTAAAATGCGAAGGGTTAACTTTAATCCTAAATTTCTGTTCAAAGTTATAAATATATTTATTTATCAATTTCTTCAAATTGATAAATAAATTAAAAATAAATCAAAGAGGTACGTAAGGGTGGTAAATGAAAACAATGTTAAAGGAATACCATTAGCAATTGAATGGTTTTGACCCAAGGTTTTTAAAAAGGCAAAAACTATATAAGGTGATGAGAATCATGAAGAACTGTGTGCATGCAAAAGGGTTGATAATAAACGAATCTCTTTTAGAGATATCTATATTAATAAAATCTGATATATCTGAATCTATGGTGCACCGGTGAATATGATCAAGATCTCTAGATCAGATGATGATTAATTCCTGGTTTAATCGACTGAAGAAATCATGAAGAACATATGCATGAGTAAGGGTTGTGAATGAATACTTCACTCTGAAGTATATCTGTATGGAATGGGTAACAGATTGCTGAGAGATCTGAATTAAGAATGCACCTCTGCAGAAAATAAATAAATCTGGTTTCTTGCAAGGTATGTTGTGTGGAAGTGGATGAAATGTGGTCCGCAGTGGTGCTGAGGGTCGAAGCCTTCAGTGAGGGGGTTGTAGCTCCCTTCCAATGGTAGCTGGTAGACGAGAGAAGGGTGTAGTAGCTCCCTTCCAGGAGAGGCTGGTAAACGAGACCAGGGGGTAGTAGCTCCCTTCCAGGAGAGGCTGGTAAACGAGAGAAGGTTGTAGCCTTTTGCAGATGGTTGTCTGCGTGCTGGTATGAGTCTGCACCAGCATACAATTGTAAGAAGTATTCTTTATAATAAATATTCAAGACTGAGATTACAGCAGCGGTGGTTTTTCTCCCAAATTGGGTTTCCACCTTAAATCCTGGTGTTCATATGTGTTGCTTATGTTTGATGGTTTTTTCTGTTATTTCTGTTCATGCTTACTGCTTATCTGATGAATGAATGATGCAATGATCTATGTAAAGACATAATAAGATCTCTGGATATACAAGTTGGATACAGTAATGTAACATATGGTTTTAAAAAAAAGGAAAACTAAAAATTGTCAGTGAGATCTAAATACTGATTCACCCCCCTCCCCTCTCAGTATTTTTCCAACAATTGGTATGAAATCAAAGTACAATTTAATGCCAAGGAAGGATCATCAATTAAGCCTCTTGAACTCATTCATACTAACATATGTGGACCTATGAGGAAAAATTCACCACGTGGTGAAGAATACTATATCTTATTCATTGATGATTTCTCTAGAATGTGTTGGATTGGGATGCTTAAACACAAAGATGAAGCATTTGAGAAATTTCAGATCCTCATTTTGAGAATGAATTAGATCTAAAAATCAAGTGTCTCAGATCTGATCGAGGAGGAGAATATACATCAGATGAATTCCTTGAATTTTTTGAACAACATGGCATAAAAAGAAAGTTTTATGTAGCTGGCACTCCACAACAAAATGGTGCTACAGAAAGAATGAATAGAATAGTTCAAAAAATGGCTAGAGCTATGCTTGATGATTCCGGAACACCTGACACATTTTGGGGAGAAGCAGCACATACAGCAGTAAACATTCTCAACAAGGCACATGTTCGTGTAAATAGTGATAAAACTCCATATGAACTTTGGTATGGTAAACCTCCCACTGTAAAGCATTTTAGAATTTTTGGAAGCAAATGCTTTATCAAGAATAATGATGAAAAACTTGGCAAGTTTGAACCCAGAGCAGATGAAGGAATATTTCTTGGTTACTCTTCTAGGAGTAGGGCATATAAATGTTACAATAAAAAACTTCGGAAGATTGTTGAATGTATTGATGTTGTTATTGATGAGTCTCCTGCAGCTCCAAAAGAAGAAAAGCAAACAACAGATGAAGATGATGATGACACATATCCTTCTACATCAAATAAGGATGATATAGACAGTGAACCCAATGAAGTACCCGAAGATGATTTATCTAAAAAAGCTCCATCTAGATATGTTCAAAAGAATCATCCAGAATCTCAAATTTTGGGAGAAAAGGGATCAGGTGTATAAACATGAAGGACTCTTGTGGGATCTTCTAGCAATCTGGCATTTCTTTCCACTATTAAACCACACAATTTCAGTCAAGCCTGCAAAGATGATTGTTGGATTCAAGCCATGAATGAAGAGCTTGATCAAATTGAGAAGAATCACACTTGGGAATTAGTACGAAGACCTCATGACAAAAATGTCATTGGAACTAAATGGATATTCAAAAACAAGTTAAATGAGAATGGGGATGTTATAAGAAATAAAGCTAGACTTGTTTGCAAAGGGTATGCTCAACAAGAAGGTATAGACTTTGAAGAAACTTTTGCTCTTGTAGCCAGACTTGAAGCCATAAGAATGTTTCTTGCATTTTCAAGCTTCCAACAAATCAAAGTTTATCAAATGGATGTTAAATCTACTTTTCTCAATGGTGATCTAGAAGAAGAAGTTTATATAGAACAACCAGAAGGATTCATTTTGGGAAATGATGAAAAACTTGTTTGTAGACTTAAAAAGGCTCTCTATGGTCTCAAACAAGCTCCAAGGGCATGGTACTATCGTCTTGACAAATATCTTCATCAACAAGGATTTTCAAAAGGGTCTGCTAATAGCAACTTATACAAAAAAACTGAAAATGGTAAACTATTGATTATGGTTGTATATGTTGATGATATTATTTTTGGAAGTAATGAAGAGTCTATGAGTCAGAAATTTTCTTCTGATATGCAGCAATAATTTGAAATGTCTTTACTTGGGGAACTAACATTCTTTCTTGGCTTGCAAGTGCAACAAGCAACAGATGGCATATTCTTATCACAAGAAAAATACCTCAAGCAAATCTTAAAGAAGTATGGCATGGAATATTGCAAACCTGTAAGTACACCAATGATAACCGGATGTAATCTCAGTTCTAATGATGATTACCCCACAGTGAATCAACCAGAATAAAGATCTATGATAGGAAGCCTACTTTATCTCACTGGGACAAGACCAGACATCATGCATGCAGTTGGGATTTTTGGACGATTCCAAGCTAATCCAAAGGAGTCTCATCTTCAAGCTATGAAAAGAATATTCAAATATCTACAAGGAACTCAAGACTTTGGACTATGGTATCCAAAGAATGTTGATCTTACTCTTCATGCATACACTGATGTAGATTGGGCTGGAAGTGTTGATGATCGGAAAATCACTAGTGGTGGTTCATTATATATGGGGCCCCGGTTAGTATCTTGGTTTAGCAAGAAGCAAAGCTCTATTGCCTTATCCACAGCAGAAGCAGAATATGTGGCTGCCGCATCATGTTGCACTCAACTTCTTTGGATGATGCAGACCTTACAAGACTTTCAAATCAAATGTTCACCTCCTTTCTCCATTATGTGTGATAATACAAGTGCCATCAGTATCTCAAAGAATCATGTTATGCATTCCAAGACGAAGCACATTCCCATCAAATATCACTTCTTACGTGAACAAGTGCTTGAAAAAAAAGTGAAATTGGAGTATGTTTCCTCCAAAGAACAAGTTGCTGATATATTTACCAAACCTCTACCCAGGGAAGCGTTCAAATATCTCAGATATAAACTGGGAGTAGTCTCTGCCATGCAGAGGATTAGGTCTACTTAAATACAAAATATTAAATTGGTTGTGAGGTGTTGTTAGGCATCTCTGAATGCACAGGCTAAGGGGGAGAATTGGTCATATGAAAAGGATGAATTGTTGGTCATATTATGTTTGAAGATGTGGCATGATCTCAGGGGGAGCATGGCATTGTCGGTTCAAAGGATCTTGATCAAACTCTTTTCCATTGATGTAAAAGGGGGAGGAAAAGAAACAAAGGGCTTCTATAATACCATCAGAGGAAAAGAAACAAAGGGCTTCTATAAGACCATCAGAGGAAGAGTATTTCCATCAATGCCAAAGGGGGAGATTGTTGGAAATATTGTCATTGATGGCAAAGGAAGTAGCAAAGAACAGCAACAAGGAAAATAGAGAAGCAAGGAGCAGCATTAAACAAGAAGCAGAAATAATAACAGAGAGATAGCAGAGGCAGCAAAGAGAGCAGCAGAAAGAGAAAAGAAGCAGAGAGGAAGAAAGGCAGATAAGGAACTACAGCAGCAGACAATGCAAAGACATAGTAGGAGAAAAAGGCCATAAGTAAGAAATCCATTGAAGGAATTAATGGTTGCAGAGATATGATGAATGTAGCGAAGATTACAATTACGATGGACCATAGTACAGTGATCAGCTTGCGGAATCAATAACTTGAGTGTGCAGTTAGAAGAGGAACTATGACAGGATAGAACTCTGAACATGAAATGGAAGGTTGATATAGTATATATATCATACCAGAATTGAAGACAGAGTGACATTGTGTTGTGCCGAGGTCGGAAGGCAGCAACTGGTGTAAATAATGTATGTTAAAAGACTCAAACGAAATTGTGAACAAAGCGTTAAAATTAGCAATGGAACTGTAATAAAAGGCAAAACCTTAAAGCGCAACTTAATTATAATAATACATTGAAAAGGCGACGGAACCCTGCGTGAAAGAGCGGAACCATGACCAAGTGAACAGTAAAGGCGGTTTACGGTTTTCATTGCACCACCTATGCGGAGTGAGCGGTATTTGAGAAGTTGGGAGTGATTCCATAAATCACTCGACCCATGGCAAGGAGACCCACAGAAAACCGCTTTTCACTGTGCGCCATCGCGCATTATAGTTCGACCCAGGATGCCCAGTGATATCGTTGAGTGTCGTTGATCTGGGAAGGGGTCATCGGACGGTCATCATTTGTTGAAGGTGTGCGAAGATTAACACAGGTATGGCAGACCATCGCACGTTAACGTTCGGCATCGAAGGTCAAGCGATATGCATATACGCTGTTGATCTGGAAGCTTGCTAATCTAACGGTGATCGGACGCTGGACTTGCGCGAAATTTACTTATGGTACCATGCGCGTATTTGATTGGCTATTGATTATATTTGTGGGCTCGGGGTCAAAGGTTTACCATATTGTTTGAAAGCGTTAAAATGTGAAGGGTTAAATTTAATCTTAAAGTTCTGTTCAAAGTTATAAATATATTTATTTATCAATTTCTTCAAATTGATAAATAAATTAAAAAGAAATCAAAGAGGTACGTAAGGGTGGTAAATGAAAATACTGTCAAAGGAATACCATTAGCAATTGAATGGTTTTGACCCAAGGTTTTTAAAAAGGCGAAAACTATATAAGGTGATGAGAATCATGAAGAACTGTGTGCATGCGAAAGGGTTGATAATAAACAAGTCTCTTTTAGAGATATCTGTATGAATAAAATCTGATATATCTGAATCTATGGTGCACTGGTGAATATGATCAAGATCTCTAGATCAGATGATGATTAATTCCTGGTTTAATCGACTAACAAAATCATGAAGAATGTATGCATGAGTAAGGGTTGTGAATGAATACTTCACTCTGAAGTATATCTTTATGGAATGGGTAATAGATTGCTGAGAGATCTGAATTAAGAATGCACCTCTGAAGAAAATAAATAAATCTGGTTGCCTGCAAGGTATGTTGTGTGGAAGTGGATGAAACGTGGTCCGCAGTGGTGCTAAGGGTCGAAGCCTTCAGTGAGGGGGTTGTAGCTCCCTTCCAGTGGTAGCTGGTAAACAAGAGAAGGGGGTAGTAGCTCCCTTCCAGGAGAGGCTAGTAAACGAGAGCAGGGGGTAGTAGCTCCCTTCCAGGAGAGGCTGGTAAATGAGAGAAGGTTGTAGCCTTCTGCAGATGGGTGTCTGCGTGCTGGTATGAGTCTGCACCAGCATAAAATTGTAAGAAGTATTCTTTATAATAAATATTGAAGACTGAGATTACAGCAGTGGTGGTTTTTCTCCCAAATTGGGTTTCCACCTTATATCCTGGTGTTCATATTTGTTTCTTATGTTTGATGGTTTTTTATGTTATTTCTGTTCATGCTTGCTGCTTATCCGATGAATGAATGATGCAATGATCTAAGTAAAGACATAATAAGATCTCTGGACATACAAGTTGGATACAGTAATGTAACATATGGTTTTAAAAGAAAGGAAAACTAAAAATTGTCAGTCAGCTCTAAATACTGATTCACCCCCCCTCTCAATATTTTTCCAATAGGGTAGGTTCAACCTCTTTAAAATTAAACAATTTTAATGTTTCAGCTAACTATTAAATGTGCATAATTGTTCACCACAACTCATCCAACTTTAAATAGTAGAAAAATAAATTCTTCTTCCTTTTCTCGTCAAATAAAATTAACCGAGAATGATACTACATACATATCTCCAAATAAAATATATATCGAAAATTAAAATAAGGAGTAACAAAGGTTTATATTGATAACCAAAAATCGTTATGAATGTATCACTATCTTTCAATATTACACTCATGTCACCTTTAAGAAGTCTTATGCTTCTTAAGTCAACCTCTACAGTTTAATTATAGTCAACATATATCTAAATTCTTTGACAAATCTATCCTAAGAAAGGCATAAATGAAATGGTGTCCTATGTTGTAATAACCCTAAGTTGATTTTCCATGTAAATAAATTAAGCTAAGGTCACGGGACATGTATTCCAAGTTGAATGGAGGGGAGAAAATTATAGTGGGCATCACTTGTGGTTTATTAATGTCTATGGAAATTGGCATTTGAATTGGAAAATTCAAAAGGCAATAGATGATAATTTAATATGAGAAATAAAGGAATATAGGAGAGAAAGGAGATGAAAAGACACAAATATGCATGCAAGGGAAAATGAAGGAAAATGAAGGAAAAAGAAAAGTAAAATGAAACAAAAGGAGAGAGAGAACATCATATGCTCTCTTGGTCACTCCTACACTCTTACACACTTAGATCATTCTAGCATTCACTTGGACATTGAGGCATTCTCACTTGGACTTGGAGAGAGAAAGCACTTGGTTAGAAGAAAGAAAGTAAGGAATTTGTGGGTAGAAGAAATGAAGGTTGGAAAGGCAACTACAATAGGAGAACATTGCAGGTAATTGGTTGCATGTGTGATTTCATTCTTGAGATTTGGATGCATGGTACATGCATTTGGTTATTTGTTTGTTTTGATGTCATTGACATGGTATTTTCCCATATTGATAGTGGTTTCAACCTTTCCTTACCATTTCCTGGATAACCATGGTGTAGTGGGTTCCCTGTTGTGATTAATGTTTTGATGCCATTGATAGACTTTGGATCCTCGTGAGGTGGTCTAAGGAAAATTCCCAAGGGTTTAGGGTGGAGATGGGATTTCTTCTGGAACTCTTGACGAATGGGTGGAGACAAGAAAACTCTTCAAGGTATGGTGAAGAAAGTCAAAGGCATCCAAACTTGTTTGATGTTACTGATTTAAGGACCGATTTAGGTGAAATCGCTATGATTGAGGGTTGAGGTGGTTTGGCCTATGGAGGCCTTGGTTGGTTCTATTTTGGTTTAACCCATATGATCCCACATTCATTCTTGGAATATGGCATGTGGGTGATTGGATGACAGAGAGATTTGACTCAACCTAATCTATGGTTAGGTGGTACATGGAAGCCTCTGACTCAGTTGGCTTTATGCATATGTTATTATGTGTTATTTCTTATTGAGATCAATGAGCACTTGTATGGGTTGTTGTGTTGATTTTAATAAGATTGGTTTGTCATGGATTTATTCTAGTTAAATGTTAAACATAGTTACCGATCAAATGAGAAAATCACTGATTACTCGTTTTTTGAGGTAGTAAAAAAACACTCGATTTTGAAAAGTGGTTATTGAGAGTAACCTTTTTTTAGCATATTTTTGGCACTTTAAATTTTCTTTGCAACATTTTTTTAAATGTTATCGATTTTCATGCTGATTTTGGAAAGTGTTGATGTAGCATCAACCCATTTTTTAGAGGGTTTACTTTTTACACTTTAAATATTTTTATGTATTAAGTATGAATATTTGTTTTAAAATGTTAGTGATTTTCATGATAATTTTGAAAATTGTTGATGCAACACCAACCCTTTTTGTTTAGAGGGCTTATTTTTTACACCTTAAATCTTCTAATGTATTAAGTGTGGATAGTTTTTTTTAGATGTTGGTGATTTCCATGTTGGTAATAAAACATAAAAATAAATAAATAAACATGACAAAAAAAATCAAATATAAAAAAATATAAAAAAATTAAATTAAAAAAAAAAAAAAAAAAAAAAAACAAAACAAAACAAATAAATGTGAATAAATAAATGGGGAAAGAATAAAAAAAAACACATAATTTAAGGAAAAAAAATTAACCAAAAAAAACAATTTTTTTTTAAAGTTAAAAAAAATGCATAATTAAAATAATAATAATAAAATAAAATAATTAAAATTAAATAATAATAATAATAATAATAATTAAAATTAAAAAGGCTTAGAATAATTAAAATTAAAAAGAAAATTAAAATAATTAAAATTAAAAAAAAATAAACAATATATAAGAATAAAAATAAAAATAAAAAAATAAATTCTTTGACAAATATATCCCAACCAAAGCATAAATGAAATGGTGTACTATGTTATTGCAATAAGTTATTTACTCACAATTTTATTTTATTGTATTTTTTTGTGTTTATTTTGGACTTCCATTATTCTTTACTCGTGCATGGTTGTGCGAACCATGACTTTCCCTAGCACGTGTGATGCACAATATCTAGATTATTTTCATTTGTATGATGGACAACGCCAGATGATATTCACATAGATAACATTCCACAATTGTGTCAAAAGATAGCTAACATTATTTGTATGCTTGAGAAGGAATTTCCCACCAATTTCATGGCCTTGTAATATCAACTTCTATATTACAACTTCTAATTCATCTAGTTTATGAGTTTGGATCAAGTAGAGGAGTCATATGTCATTGGATGTTATTATTGAATATTTAAATCAATTCAATGAAACACAAGGTATAATGTTTTAGGATGCCCAATGATATGAGAAGAAAATAGAAGGGTAGCTACTTGAAATGAATAGGAAAAAGATGTATGATAAAGAGTAAGTCATTTATCTTTTTTCAAATTTCTGTAGAGTAAATTTTTACACCAAAATTGATAATGTATATTTGATCTCATATTATTCATTTTGATTTCATTAATATGTCTATGAATTCATAAATTAATGTAAATTTTTCTTTGCAACATGAAGGTGGTACAACCATGGATCACATTGTATGAAGAGAATATAATAAAATGAGATAGCAACATGAAATAATCCAAATGGGTGAAAGATATAAGCATGCATTATTCTGATCATTGAAAAAATATGTCAATAATATATACCAATAGTTTTTTTTTTGTAAAATTAAGCAGTTATATTAATGAATGAGAATAAAAATACAATGGTCCGCAGGGGTCATAGCGACCTGCCTGCGTTGACTGGGTGGCCTTTCCAGGCAAATGCCTGCAGCATATACAGTGTGTTGTCTAAGTAGAGTTTTCATGGAGCCCGTGAGGTGATCCTGCAAGAGTGGTGGGCATCTTGCTGCGAGGTGGGCTGAATGTTGCGCGGTGGCCAGATTGCTGCCTTAAGTTCCTGAGATTGTCGTGCTTGAAGTGGATGAGCATTCAATTTATTGATGCGTCTTTTGGGTGTGCAGTGATGTCTCCAATCTTGATTGCGCAAGCCTGTTGGCGCAGATCTTCTCTTGTCAGTGGCTCATCTCCAGATATTTTCTTTTCAGTGGCGCTTCTGCCTTGGTTTAACATTCCTTCCGTTGTTTGAAGCCATGGTGTGCCTTGCTGCCGAGGCCTAAGTGTGCAGATCTGTCTGCTGGAGCTTTTTGCAGTTTTCTTTGAGCACTCCTTCGGCTAGATCGTGCCAGAGGCTGTGGAATTCTGCCATCTGGGAATCTATCCCTGCATTTGCTAAGACATCAGCTATCTTGTTTGCCTTTCTGCGAACTGCTTGGAATGTAATCCCTTGCAAGTTGCAGAGATGATTTTGGAGATCCTGCAGTGTTGCCGATAGCCTCCAGCTGGGGGTAACTTTATGTACCTGCGCTCCCATCTGGAGTTTCTTTATCATCCTGATTATGATCTCCGAGTCTCCTTCCACTATCAGTGGTAGAAATCTGTAGCGACCTGCCAGAATGAGACACTGAATGAGAGCTATTAGTTCTGCAGCGTTGTTGGTGTTCACTCCGATGTTGCCATGATAGACGAGATGAATTGTGCCTGTGTGATCCCTTACTACTCCCCCATAGCCAGCTATTCCCGGGTTCTTTCTTGAAGCCCCGTCGAAATTGAGTTTGAACGTGTTTAAAGGGGGCAGAGTCCAATTGTCCTGCGTTGTTCCACTGGAGACGCAGTTTTTACCAGCAGGGTTGATCTGGGTTTGAATATTTAGGATTTGAATGATTCTGTCATCATTCGGTGAAGTATTGCCCTCTTTCTGCAGAGTGCCCATTCCATTGACCGTTTCTTTGATGAGCTGTCTCACTTTTCCTATCAGCATGCTTACTGTCAGTGCAGAGTTTTTAAAGACTCGTGCGTTTCGTTCTTTCCAAAGGATCCAGGCTATTGCTCCCGGTATTAAGTTCCAGGCACTGTTGACCAAGGGATTGGAGGACATGGATGTTCTCCACTGGCTGAGTGAGAGTTGAATGGAGTCTCTGTTTCTGTCAGATTGTCTGAAGATCATAGCCATGTCATCCCACAGAGAGTAGGCCATTGGACAGGCATTGAGTATGTGATTGAGAGTTTCTGGGCCATCCTCACAGAGTATGCATCGTGAAGGACCTATGAAGCCTCGTTTTTGAAGATTGTCCCATGTGAGTGCTTTGTTGTGCATGACCAGCGAGGAGAAAAGTGTGATTTTTGGCCATGATCCTCTGCTCCAAAGGGTTTGCCAACTGTGGTCTGGTTGCGGATCCAGAGAGGCCGCCAAGATCTGATATGCTTCTTTGAGGTTGAACGTTCCTTTGGGGTTTCTCCCCCATCTCAGGATGTCCTCTTTGTTGGAATTAAGGATTCTTCTTTTGTCCAGGTCTTGTAAAAGCTGGTCTACGTTCATCAGGCCTGCTTGAGCTTGCCATTGTTCTCTGGATAGCCACTTTTTCCAGGTGGTGGCCTCTCTTGCAGGTTGCCAGTAGTCTGCTACCGTAACCTTTCCGGCCTCCTGCATAGCTCTTTTAAGAATATTCCAATCTGGGTGTTCCAAGGTTGGAAGCTGCTGCCAAGCATCTTCCCAAAAGAGGGCAGTTTTTCCTTGGTGCACTTCCCAGAAGCTGTGCTGCTGCACGATATATCTGTTCTCCCAGGCTTTGTTCCAGATGGGGGATCCTTGCCTAGTGCCGGTCAGCCGAATGAGGTCTCTGTCCCTGACTTGAGTTGTGTATTTCGCTTTCCACCAGGTTCCCCACAGGGAGCTAGGATTTTCTACCCATCTCCACCAGATTTTTGCTGCTACGGCCTTGCTTAATATTTCTAGATCTCTTAGGCCCAAACCTCCCTCCCTTTTTGGTTTGCAGATGTCTGTCCATTTGATGAGAGCCCATTTGGATTGCTTCGAGGCTCCATTCCAGAGGAAGGATCGCTGAATGCTTCGGATGGATTTGTACACCGCCTTAGGTGCTGCTAGTGCTGAGAACATATATGCTGGCATGGTTTGCAGGACTGATTTGACTAAGATCAGTCTGCTGGCCATGTTTAAGGCTCGATATGTCCAGTTGCTTAGCCGAGCTTTCATTTTGTTGAGGAGGTCTTCCCAGTTGGCATATTTGTAGGCATATTCCGAAAGTGGTATGCCCAGATATTTAGTTGGAAGGGAGGTCTTTTGGATCTGCAGAATTCTACTGAGATTTCTTTGCACGGGAGTGGATGTGTTGAAGAAGAAATTTTTTGATTTGGTAAGATTAATTTCCATACCTGAGGCCTCCGAGAAAGTTTTTAACACTTGGCTGATGGTTCGAGCTTCCTGCACTGTGGGGGTGCCCATGAGCATTGTATCGTCTACAAATTGCTGATGCGTTACTGTGGGTCCTTGTTGCACCGGTTTGATGCCTTTGAGTTGATTCTGCCTTCTTGCCTTGGTTAAAGATCTGCCCAACCCTTCTGCCATTATGATGAAGAGAAAAGGAGACAAGGGATCTCCTTGCCGTATACCTCTGGATGGTGTGAAGGGTTGAAGGGGTCCTCCGTTCAGCAGAATGGAGAAGAAAGCGCCTGAGACCAGTTCCATTGTCCAATTTATCCATTGCTGACTGAATCCGAAAGCCTGGAGGATTGCTCTCATGTATTGCCAGCTGATTCTGTCAAAGGCCTTTGACAGGTCAAGTTGGATAAGCATGCCTGGAGTCTTGTTCGTTTTGAGAGAGTGCAGCACTTCCTGGGTGAGGATGATGCTGTCCGTGATCTGCCTGCCTTCGATGTAGCCGGTTTGCTCCTGAGAGATAATTGAAGGGAGGACGGGTTTGAGTCTGTTAGCCATCAATTTAGAAAGGATTTTATAGAGGACATTGCAAAGGGCGATGGGGCGAAACTTGTCCGGGGAGTTAGCCTGGCCAGATTTGGGAATTAAGGTGAGGAAAGTGGCATTGATGGCTGGTAGCACTTTTTTGGTTCTGTGAAAGTTCCTTACCAGGATGAGGAGGTCTTCTTTGATGATGGACCAGCAGGCTTTAAAAAATTCAATTGTAAATCCGTCCGGTCCGGGAGCCTTTTTTGTGGCCATGGTGAAGATGGTCTCTTCAATCTCCTGCTCGGTAAAATCCTTTAGAAGGAGGGAGTTTTGCTCCTGAGTAACAAGGCTGGGAATGGCATCAGTGATTGCATTGATGGCTTGGGTTTTGTTTAGGCTTGGTTCGCTGAGAAGAGAGGTGAAATAAGAGTTGAGTTCATCCCCAATGTGCTCCCTGGAGAACACCTTATCGTCATCAGCTTTTTTGAGAGAGAGTATTCGATTGCAGGCTCTGTGCTGGATAGTGGACTTATGGAAGAAACTGGTGTTGCGTTCTCCTTGCTTTAGCCATTGCACCCTCGATTTCGGTCTCCACAGCATCTCTTCCTGCTTAATTCATTCTTCCCATTGTCTTTGTAGATTTGTTTCTTGGGCTTTCCTTTCCTCATCATGCCCTTCTGTGATCATTGTTTGCTGTAGTAGCGCCATTTTTTCCTCAAGTTCTTTTTTGGCTTGAAAGATGTCTCCAAAGGTGTCTTTGTTCCATCGTTTGAGGTTGGATTTGATGGTTTTGAGCTTTTGCTGGAAGATATACATGATGTTGTCGCTTCTTATGGTGGTTTGAGTCCACCAGCTTTTTATGTTTTCCATGAAAGTAGGGTGTTCTGTCCAAAAGGCCTCGAATATGAAAGGTCTGTTGTGGGGCTTTTCAAGATTGGTGAAGTGGATCTGTACAGGCCAGTGATCCGAGCCTCCTATAGGCAGAAGGTTGGCCTCCATGTCGATGTTTTGCAGCAGAATGGATTCCGATAAGAGGAACCGATCGAGTCTTGATGCTATCTGCCTGTTTCCTCCTTGCTTATTATTCCAGGTATGCAAACCATTGACTGTAGGGATGTCAGTAAGTCTTGATTCAGCAATAAAGGTGTTAAATGCCTCCGAGTCCTTATCCAATTTTCGTAAGCCTCCCTTTTTCTCCGCTAGAGTGGTGATCATATTGTAGTCTCCGCCTGCAATCCAGTGTGTTGCCCCATGGTGTTGTCTGACTTCGTCTAGGTCCTTCAGCATCTTCAGCTTCTCCTGTATTCTTTGAGGCCCATACACATTGGTGATACATATCGATTGGCTTGAATCAGGCATGTTGAGGATGACCGATAATGAATTCTTGGTGGAGAGAGCATTCTGCAAGAAGAATTTGTTTTTGTTCCAGAATGTTAATAACCCTCCTGATTGCCCAAGGGCATCTATGCTTATACATTGATGACTGTTGGAAACGAGTTTTTTGAGCGTTTCTATGCCCTTGGGAGAGCATTTGGATTCTTGCAGAAGGACAATGTCTGGGTGCTGCGAGAAGATGCGATTTTTCAAGATTCTTCTTTTGCTGGTGCCGTTAAGCGCCCTAATGTTCCAGGTTGTGATTTTCATTGAGCTTTCTTTGGAGCAGATAAGACTAAGGCCCTGATTTTTCCTTCATTGATGAGACGTCTGCCTAGCTCTTGTATTTCCTGTCTGGTGGATTTGCGTCCCCGTTTTCTGCCTGGTCCTTGTGGTTTGTATTGATCCAGATCAAGGTTGGCTTGAATACCTGTTTGATTACTATTTCCCCATTGCCTTTTGGCTGTATTTTGGTTGATGTATTCCAGCTGTAAGTATGCCATTTCTATCTTCTCCAAGTGTTCCTAGGGAATGGCGTCCACGCCCAGTTTGGACCATTGCTCATTGACCTTTTGGAGATCAAGATCTCCCAAAATTTCCTCCAGAGGATTGCTTGAGGTTGTAGTGGAGGGCTGATCTGGTTGTGGTTCAGTGCATTGCGGGGTTTGCATTGAGGTGTAGCTGGTAGTAGTCTGGTTGGAAGCGAGATTTGGGTTTTGTTGCAGTTCCTCGGCTTGAGAAGAAACAGAGGTTGTGCTTGGAGTATTGATCGTAGTCATGGGTTGATTGGATAACGGTGGATCCTGTGCAGTGGGGGTCTGTGAGACTTTGGGATGCTCCGGTGAATCAAGGTTGCTCAGAACTTCAAAGCTGTTTTGCTGTGTGGAGGCTTTATTGGTAGGGTTGGTATTGGTGGGGGGTTTTGTATGCTTTTTTCCTTTCTTGCCTCTGCTCTTTCTTGCGACTGTGGTGAAGCCAGGCGTTGGAGTAGCCTCTTGTTCCTGTTGGGCCTGAGGTTGTGGTTTATTTGCAGTGCAGCTGTGACTTAGATGGCTATGCTGTCTGCATGTGCGGCATCTGAAAGGGATATTTTCGTAGTCTATGGTTTGCTTCCATTGCACTTCTTTATGGATCAGTTCCATATGATCTGGGAGGGGCCCTGAGATGTCCATGTAAATACAGAGTCTGGCATAGGCTGTGTACTTACCTTGTATAGTGAGATCTGAGGCTTTTATGAAGACTCCCAACTGGTTTCCGATGGCCTCCAAGATGCGTTTGTTCCAGTAATCCACAGGTAGAGAGTGCAGGCGGATCCATACTGGAACTTTCTTGAAATCCTCCTGCTCAGGTGCAAAGTTTGGCCTCCAGTAAGTGATGTATAATCCTGCAGAGTTGTAGAAATACGGGCCGCCTTCAAATATGCGGTCTCTGTCATCCTTGTGAGCGAAAATTACTGTGAAAAAACCTCTCGATCCCAACTGAAGATCGTAGTCCCCTTTGGGTTTCCATTTTTGGTTGATCCACCAGCATAGGGCCTTTTCGTGAAGTCGAACCCCCATGAATCTACAGATCAGGGCCTGCTTGCTCATATGGTCCCTGTACTCCTCGATCCAAGGGTCATCAATGATTAATTTGGGTATTTTTTTTTATATGGGCTTGCATGTGGACTGAGTTTGCTCGCGGCGTTGTCCTGGAGTTTGCCCTTCGGACGCAGTTCCTTTGGGCGCTGAATTGTTGCTTTGTTCTGCTGATCTGGAGCTGGATGGAGCAGTGAAGGCGTCCGAGGGTATGCTGCCGAATATGAAGGGCGTGGAGTTTGGGGGGGTCGAACCCCCCCCTATGTTGTGCATGTGTCGAATCAGATCAGAATGGCCCTGAGGGATCTATCTGTCGCGTTCCTGAATGGTTGGCAGGCTTGCAGAGCCGTGATCAGGAGCTGCAGAGTTTTGGCCCTAACCGCCTCTTCTCAGAAGCCCGCGCTCGCCTTCCTATCAAAATTTACTTACCAATATATACCAATAGTTGAGTGGCTAACCAAATCTAAAATAAAAATGACACATCCTTTCGTTACTTTTGTGGTGAATAGGGTGCACTAAACTTAGGGATCGAGTGCAAAACATTTGCAATAATATCTCTTTATACATTATTCACTTTATAATGCATGTTTGAATTATGACATGTATTTTTTTATTTATAATACACAAGTTATTGGACATATGATGTCATAATTTATTCACATGTTTATAGGTGCATTTATTCACATCTATGTGGGCATATGGGCATCATTTTCACACTAAGCATGCCAATAATGGATGTGTAACAAAGGGTTTTTGATTGGACGTCAAATTTGAACAATATAGTCATGTTAAAAACCATGATCATAATTTACTAAAGGGGAAGTTAGGTTGTGCCAAGAAGATACAAAAGAGCATGCAAGTAGACTTCTCATATTTTCAATGTGTTATTTTTAGGTACAAGTGGAGAGATATATTTGATTGGACTACTGTAAATGAATTGTGATAGTGGGATAGTATGAATCAAATCTAAAAATATGTGGATGAAACTAAGGAGTTATGTTTTTCCCTAAAACACTACAGCCAAGTGTTTTTTTACACAAATGCGTTGGATAAGATTGATAATTCATGATAGACACCTAATCCTTATGCGTTTGGTGAGTTGTAAATATGTTGTAAATATCTATAATAGGATAAATGTGAAAATCCAAAATAGGAAAATAATTTGAACCTTTGAAAGACGAAACAAAAATTCATAATGTTTTATATATATAAGAATTTTTGGTTAATCATATGCAATGAATTTTTTGGACTTATTCCTCTATCCATCCAATAGTGGAATAAAATTTGGTTGTAACTATATACTTTCTTCATTCTCTACTGGATTATCTATGTCATATTCTTTTCAGGACTATATCCATCATATTCTTTACAAACCTCACCTCTAACATATGTCATTCCATTTTCCCTTTCCATTTCTCTACTTGATTCTAGAGACGTCGAGAAACACTATTTATTGTCTCTTGTGTATATTCCCTCAAATTGGAACATATGAGGTATTGACATTCAACTCATTCACAAACTTGAGGATTGTTTGTAACCTAGTGTCCTATCCTTAGAAGGTGCTTGAACTTTTAGTTCCCTAGGTGTGTTATTTCTTATATCTCTACTATGTATCTTCTCTCTTGTTCATTAGTCCTTGTAATGAAGGTTATGGAAAAGGCACATAAGAATATCTTATTTAACTTGAATAATTCAATAGTGGGTTTCACAACTCATGATTATTGTTTCAAAAAATCTATGGGCCCTTGAAAAAAATATTGGGGAATCACCTAGGTCACCAATTTTGACCTTAACTCCTTGCAATCCAATTTGGTGCTCTTTATTGTGGGCTTCTTATGTGCATTCTCACTCATGAGATTGAGTGGAACATTGCAAGGGTACCCACGACTCTTTATTTTAACCCTTGAAGTTTGTTTAAAACCTCATGATGTCATGATTAAAATTTCTAGAGATGTAATTAACACTCGTTAAGACTCCTCAATCCCCACTTATTTCATGTCTCTTGAATTTTCATCACTCTTATCTTTTATGTCTTCTTGGGCTTAATCATTAAAATAAAATGACTACCCATCCCTTGGAATATTGGAAATTTTGCATAAATTTAGCTCAAGGATATTCTTTAATATCCAAGCATTACTATAGTTTCTAGTCATTCCCCGGAATAGGAAGTAGCTTACTTATAACTACTTAAGCAAGCCATAATTTTATCGAAGTAAATTCCTTATGTTTTGGGGATTTTTATTATCAATAGGTGGTATTATAATCACATGAAATTATTTTCCTTATAATTTTAACCCCTTCATTTATTTTTTGTTGTAAGCAACATCAATTCAAAGCTTTGAAGATACATTCTCTCATCTCAATTCTTTCCTTGGCGCTAATAAGCAAGGAGAACTACCTAGAAAGGGTCATAAAGATTAAAAAGCACATTGATATTTCATGATTTATGGGATCATTAGGGGAATTTTGAGGTCTAAAATGGGCCTCCTAAGGAAATTATAAAATAATAGTGTAAAAAATAAAATAATATTAGATTACATCATCAAATTTTAGAGGGAAAAAATAAAAAAACTACTTTTTCAACTTGTATTTTCAACTTATCTCCCTATGGGTTTACTCAAATTTTGAGCGGGAACACTTGTTGGATGCAGAATTTGATTCCTCTTCCAAGGGGTACTCCTTGGATGAGGAATTTAACGAGTACTCCCGCTCGAAATTTGAGTAAAACCTTAGGGAGATAAGTTGAAAAATTAGTTTTATTATTTTATTATTTTTTAATCTTTTTACTTTTTGGCCCAAAAATGGTGAATCATCCCCCATGGTTGAAATCATCATCTTGAATCCTATTGGTTCTTATAAAGTTTATTTTGGTTGTACATTTTTCTTAAGAGGCCCATTTTAGACTTCAAAAGTTCTCTAATTCTAATCTATGAATGAGAGGTTGAAGAAGAAGTTGAGGGAGATGTGCAATGGAGTCTTAGTTGCCTACATCAACTCAGGAGCTTTCCATTTGGAAGAACAAAAACAAGAAAAATTATGCTCTAATTTTTGTGATAGTAAGTGAAGTAGTAAGCAACCATATAATTCACATTAATGATTTTTATGGAGCCATAACAAAGGGTTGAATGACTTGTATTACTATCATTTAGAATTGGAAATTGTACAACTAATGGTGAAGCTCTCCAACCTACATTTGAAGGATGATTGTCCCAGGAGTTTGGTTTGTAATATCAAATCCATCACACATGATAGATCCCACTGTAGTAAAGATAGATACTCTTATCATATAATTCATCAAGGCCCTATATCCTACATTCTCTAACTATATTCGGTTCCTTCATATTTAGTTTTCTAGTGGAAAAGTTGCAAAATATGAAGAGATTTTGGAAAAAATAAGACAACTTGACCTATTGAAGAAATTGTTCCTTACTAAAAAATGGAAGACTCAATCAAATTCATATTCTCGAGGAGAAGGCAGTAAAAGAAGAAAGATATTTGATCGTATTTGTGGCCAATGTCGCATAAATGAACCTGAGGTGAAGAGATGTAGTCATCAGAATTTGGATCACAGGAAAACAATTAGCTCAAAAATGAAAGTGCTCAAAATTGCACCAAGCTAGAACGACAGTGACTGTAACGTCGCCAATAATCCAACACAACTCATTTTGTTGAAAATCGAGTTCGTATGAGGAATTTATGGTTTGTTGATCATCGTTTAGAATAGACAGATTTTAAAAAATATATTGTAGAACAGGTATATCTGATGACATGGAAGTCCAGTTAGCATGCAAAGAATCTTATTTAGTTTTTTTCCAGTGGGACTGTGACAAGTGTCACTATTGGATTCGCCAATTTGGTTTGTGAAGCTAAAAATTGCCCAATGTCCTCCAAGGTTGAATGTGGGTTCATGACTTTTTTGTGGTGGAAATTACTTTTTTTTAATATATTTTAGTTGGGTTAATATATATATGTGTGTGTGTGTGTGTGTGTGTGTGTGATTCTAAATATCATATATTATATTAATTTATTTATATATATTAATTAAAAATACCACGTATATCATTTTCATAATCCAAAGTTCCAAGTTTAATATTACGTTGGGTTACTTATTTACAATGGTGTCATTTTAGACATTACAGTGGGCATTATTAACATATACATTAGAATATGTATATGTATTAACCATTGGAAAACATTATTAAATGGTGGTTATGCATTTATAAGGTTGGGCATATGTATAAGGGTGCGGAAATGCGCATATGGGGCAAGGTCGGGGTTCGACCCCTTGACCTCCCCCACTCCACTATGCTATTTCACCAACGCGCCACCACCATAAGAATTGAAACGGAAGGTAGAGAACTTATACTTTAACAGCAAGTGGACTTCGGATGGAGGATCAGAGGGGCCAGCCCCGCAGGCTAACTCTCCTCCTCATGGAACCACACCATATGACCTCATGCAAGTCCCTTCGTTAATTACGATTAGTGCGCAGTTAGTTCATAGTTAGCCGCAATTAAATTGCGCATATGCTGGCAGTATTTTTGGCATTCCCTCTAATTTTGGTGGAGTTGCCATATTTAACTCCAGTTTGCCATATTTGGTGGAGTTTTTCTAGGGGAAACTTTAATGAGGCCTATCTTGGTCAATTTTTGACCAATTTTTGCTAAAGGATAGTCATTTCTAGAATATTGGCATGCTTTGAATTCGTTGGAACATCTTGTAGAGGAAATGGAGCAAATCTACAGGCGATTTTTGTCACTTAAAGAATTTTTAAGTTGAGGGCCACCAGGAGGGAAGGCCATGCCCAAATCAGCTGAAGGCCAAATGGAGTGAATGAATAGTCAATTTTTTTGAACCCTTAGTTAAACTAAGAGGGGGGGTGAATCATTTTAACACATTCATGGACTTTTAAAACTTTTCATTAAACTTTATTAACACCTTGATTTCATGATCAACTTAATATGTGGGAAATATTAATTTGTGAGCATCAAGTATTAAGCAAATTAGATAATGTAATAGCAGTCTTAATATGTGAGCAACAAGTATTAAGCATATTAGATATACCAAATCAACACATATATATCATGCACATAGACAGAAGATATAAGTGGAAACCCATAAGGGAGAAAACCACATCTTATTATTTTTGTGATGCAAAGGCAAGCTCCAACTCCCTCTCACCAATGATTTTTAGTAGGCACCAACCTACAGGAGGCTACAACCTCGATTCAGCAAGCTACAACTTACAAGGAAGCTCCAACTCCCAACTATTTTCTGCAGGCTCCAACCTACAGGAGGCTCCTACCTTAGCCAGCTACAACTGACATCTATCAAGCTACAACTTGATATGGAAGCACCAACTCCCATCTGTTTTTTGCAATCTACAACCTACAGGAGGCTCCTACCTCAGTCAGCTACAACTGACATCTATCAAGCTACAGCTTGATATGGAAGCACCAACTTCCTCACTCTTTCATAAAAATAAACACTTGCTGATTTACCTGGATATCAGCTCTGTTCTATACCTTCTTTACTATTGTCCACCAGCCTTCAGCTCTGTTCTGTACCTTCTTCACTGCTGTCCACTAGCCTTCATATCTGCCTTATATCATTTCTGTATCTTCACAACTTCTATATCTGCTCCTCCTTCTTCTTACCCTCTCTGTCTCATTTCTCCATTCTCCAACCTCTCATGCATATCTATGAGATATCATTTATAGAGTTCACCTCTTGACTGTTTGTATTCTACAGAGAATTTGAAGTGAACAACCATAACTCTTTGACTTTTTCCTTCTCATTTCTTTGTCCAGCTCATTTAGAAAAAATATAACAATATGTACAAATTTCAATATTACAATGGAGTTTTTTTTTCCTACCAGAGACTTGCCAATGCATCACAAACAATATAAAATCAATTAAAACATTTACATTTACACATTTTTAGTTACATAAAACAATTTCACTCAGCCCTTTTTTGGCCCTTGGCTTGTTGGTTTTGTCTTTTCTGCTGCTGTCAAGTAACTATTCTACATACCTCTGCTATTCACTACTATTATGTATCTTCTGCAAATATAACTGCCTTACAGGCATGTACCCCTGGTTTTTCCTCAAATCTGGTAATTTAAATTAATGTTGAAGCTTTTTTCTCTATGGTTATGAAACCATACATATGATAAACTTCATATTTCAAATACGCATATACAATGCTCTTCTATAAAACCCAAGTAATTCTTGACATATAACTCAGGCTTTAATGCTTTACCAATTCAATTTTTGATTCAACATCAAACCCAATACTTGAACTTTATAAAAACCCATATATTATATGCACCAAGCTTACCTTCTGCATCTGACTATAAGGTGCCTCCGCACACAGACTCAATTCACATGTAAGGTTCGACTCTATCGTATATATACCATAGCGTATATTCCGACACCAATCCAGTTGTTAAGAACCTTTAATATTCCAAAACCCACCTTATGAAATGTGAATTCATTTATATCAAAACTTTGGTTCATACCATTTGTTTTATAATTGGAACTCCAACTTTATAAGTAGGCCCAAGGCTTATCATAATAGCTAAACTATACGAGTATCTCAACTCCGAAGTTCGAGTCAATTGATTTAATACCAATGCATACTTTAATCTCTGACTTTGGTTTTAAAACCCCAACGCATCAACACATATCAACCGAGAATCCACGATGTAATTGGGTCCCACAATAACTTATATCAATAACAAACATGCCTTGCCACTAACAATCATGCAACTTGTTAATGCAATTTCCTTTCGATCTGTTGCTCGCAAGATCATACGAAAATCGCAATTTTTCGTGAACAAAACCTTAACACCAAAAAAGTGTGAAATGGGTGGGTTTTTATTACCACCTTTGCCACATGTCAAGCGCCGAGCGCTATCACACTTTTATTTCGAATTCCACTTACAGCTTTTAAAATTTGCGAAAACCATAAATGGTTTTCTCTCAACCACCTTTACTGTTGCTCAAGGTTCCGCTACTTCTTCAAGGTTCCACTTCTTCCTTAATTGAAGTTTCACACGGTTCCATTGATCCGATACGTTGAGCGTTCACAGTTACTCATAAAGTGATGAATTCAATTCAACACAAGGGTCAGCTACCAATTCTCTATTTTAACAATGCATCTCGATGTCACTACCATCGAAAGGATTTTGCTATACCATGGGTTCAAATTCAACTCCACAGAACGAGAGTTAACCCAGTTCAAACCTACACTTTCTCCATTCACAAATCTATTCTAATTCTGCACTCATTTAATCCATGCTTCGCTCTTTCACTGGTTATTAACTCGTTCAATAGGTTCGTTCTAGATCCACGATCTCCACACATGTCTTAACAGGATTTAACGCTGCTAGTTTCCACTATGATTCGATTCACATCGTCGAACAGGGCCATCGCACTTTATTATCTGTCTTCAATGACTTCAAATGGTTTTAAGCCCTCTACTCTTACTTCTTCAATTCGTTGGGCTTCATTTCACTAAAAGCCCAGATACGATTTTATTGGTCATATCTTATTACATTGGTTGGTTCACAACAGGATGCTCAATCCCGGCATACACACACAATATCGATCCTCATTCAAATTCACGGCTTCATTAACCAAAACCCTTTATCTTCCACCTACATATGGATTAGTTCCATATCTAATGCCTGTGGGTCAAACCCACAATGAAATCCCAACCACCGATTTCTAAGTCTTGATCCTCAACGCACTGTGTATTTTCAAATAATACACCCAATTTCTACTTGAATGCCATTCTTAAGGTTTGATATGTTCAGACATTGAACGTTGTATTGAAAACTCAATTCCACTTCATGTCTTCTTCTTCGGCCAAATATTCAAATAAAATGGCCCTTTCACCCTTACTACTCTGTCTCTACTTCATGTCTAATGCTTTCTCTGTTGCCTCTCTTCTACCTCTCTGCTTCTTTGTTGTCTCAACTGCCTCTCTGTTCCTTGTCTGTCTTTGCTTCCTTTGTTTCTTGTCTAATGCTTCTCCTTGCTTCTATTTTGCTATCTCTATTGCCTCTGCTTCATATGTTTCCTCTGATGTCTCTGTTGCCTGGGCTTCCTCTTGCATGTCTCCTTTGTGCTCCTTTTATGCTTTCTTATTGCTGCCTCTCTGCTACTTTTCTTCTATCTTTGTTGCCTCTGCTACCTCTCTGCTTATTTTCTGCCTCTGGTTCTTGTCTTCTACTTTGCCTTATTTCTAGTTCAGGTGCTGCTCCTTTGTGCTCCTTTGTCATCAATGATAATATTTCCAACAGTCTCCCCCTTTGGCATTGATGGCAACACATCCACCAATACTCCAATGCTTCCTGCAATTTTTCCTCCCCCTTTCATTCTGAAAGGTGTGTTTTGTCTTCCTCTGCCTATCTTCTTTTGCTTGCTTTTCCTCCCCCTTTGACATCAATGGCAAAGGGTTGCACATTTCCTAGTGTGATTTCTATCTCTTCATTTCCTCTATCTGAGTTGTGTTTTAGGCCTTCTTTTTCTGACTTTGTACCTTGCTGCTCTAGAGTGGTGTACAAGATTTATTGAGAGAACACTTTTGAAAATTATTGAACTTGTATATACACAGTAAGTTGATACCATCCCAAAGCACAGACTTCTTGCACTTGTATAGAGAGTAGGTGATGATGGAACAACCATGTATACTCAAAATTATTTAATCAGAGATGCATCATTGGACGAAAGCTAAAATACTGAGAATGCTTCAAATATACTTCAGTCTCTAGTATGATTTTCATCAGAATACAAATCTATTGAGGAAGATTGTAGATGGAATAAGTCTTCTTCTACAATACACATCTACAGTACAACATCTATTCAATTATGATGATGCCAATATATCTTTTATAGTTGTGGTTCTCCTTTCCTACCAGTTGGTGGTGATATGAGCTAGGATGTTGATCAAGATATTACACTTAATAGCTGAAAGGTCCTTGTTACTGATGTGATCAATGAATCAAGCCAACGTTTACAACTTATTGTGAGATTAGATGATATCTTTCAATCTAGGAGACAAAATGACTTTACTGCTTGTACAATGTACTTTCAAAACAATCTCTTGAGGCTAGATACATTCAATGTATTGGTTAGTCTCACTTATCAACCATGCAATTTTATTTATGACATAAGGGGTTGTGTATGTCAATGATCAATCTCTCTTTAATGGTGAAATATTAGCAAATCCTTTCTGCTGAAGTATGTTTTTGATGAATGAATAACAGACTTTTGATCTTCACCTGACACAACTAATCCTTCATACTTTCGATACTTTAACTGTTCTATCATGATGATCTTCAACAAAACATCTTCAAGTTGTTTAATTGAAATCTCAGCAACCAGACTTCACACAGTTTTATGAATGATCTTAAGGAAGAGGCCTTGAATATATATATGTATTGACTTCAGGAAGGCATGCAGTTATGTATATAAATAGATATTGCTTCAATGCTCAATATAATGCTTCAAGGATAGATAAAATAATGAACCTTTTTCCCTTTCATTGACCTTTTATGCTTTAAAATGCAAATAATGCTGGGATACTACCTTGATGTACTTTTGCCATAATCCGTTGATCTTGAGGACCTGTACTAGACCCTTGCACCACTGATAATACTTGATATTCTACTGATAGGCATGCTGCTTGTACCAAATGCCCATTGATACTACTTTCACTTTAGCTAACACATGAACGAATAGTTAAAACAACCTTCATAATTACTACTGTTGAGCTTTCCACTATTTACACCAACAATCATCAATATACTGAATTTGATCTTGGCATCATTAACCATTTTTCTTTTTTTGTCATTTTGTTCAAAGGAAAGCCATTGCATGTTCCTTTCTAGGACTATTCCAGAATCATTGCTACTTTATAATCAATTCAACTGTTCTAATATAAATATCTTTGGGAAGGCATCTTCAATTTCTTTACTTGGAATCTTCATGGGCAGACCACTCAGAGATTTGTCACTTAATTTAACTTCATTCCTCCAAGGGGGCTTTTCATAGATGAATGATGTAATGACATAAAGATGATAGGCTCTTCTCTTACTCATCCTCCTCAATGTGATAATGTGATCATCACTTAATGTGTTGATGCCTTCTTAGATTACATGTCCATGGCTGAAGTTCCCTCTACCATTATGGCTGCTTGCTGCTTTCTCTCCTTCCATAAACCTAATGGCTATTGTGTGCTTCAAGTGTTCTTCTTCCTCTATAGTTGTCTGCTGGAGAAAATGTCCTTTCCCTTCCTGTCCTTATAGCTTTCTTCATTCCAAGGAGCTCTTCTTATACTACTTTCATGGGGATTATTTATGAACTTCTCTCCCCCTAGGATGTTGCTTCATAATTGTCACTGGTTGGATATTTGCTTTGCTTCCTAGAGCAGCTCCCCTTGAGACTATGATAGATTCATTATGTTATAAAGGTAACAGGCTCCCCCTTTCTCTTTTCCTTCCATACTTTATTGGGGTTCTTCATAATGTTTGCATTTCTTTTTGATTCATAGCTTTGTTTGATTTGATTAGATTCCATCATCTGTCTAGAGCTCTTTAATGCATATGGTTTTTTACAATATTTTTCTTTGTGACCAAGCTTGAGGCATACATAACATCTTATTTTACCAAGGTATGTTTGAGCTGATGTATAATTTTTTGTTCCCCTTTTTGAACACAATTTACATTCAACAGATTTATGTCCAAATTCATTGCATGCATAATAGTAGCCATGGAAATGATTTGTGTACCTGGTGAAATATTGTCTTTTACATTTGCTTGCTTGAGGTAGTTTTCTCATTTGCTGCATATTTTTCTAGTTGAAGTTGATATGCCTTGTCGTACAATGTGCTACAATATGTCCTGGTTTATGACAAGAAAAACATGTGATAATTTTCATAGGAGGAAAGAACCTCCTTTGACATCTTCCAAATTTATTCAATTCATAATCAAGAGTGTATGAGCCCTTTTCAGCTGACTGATTCATCCTCTCATTCTCTGTCCTTCGATGTTGCTGCTTGTTTCTATTTTTTTCTTCACAAATCCCGCTCTTGCTAGCTTCTACTTCTATAGGAATCTTCTAAGCTATTTCATTATCCTTTACAACTTTTACAAAGATGATCTTCCTGTGATCTTCTACCTTGGACTTACTGGTTTCTCCTTCATAGCCTATCCCAGTCTTTATGAGAGGATATCTTTGAGAAATTAGAATTTGGTCCAACTGTCCAGAGCTTTTCATTTGAGGAGTATTCATTAATAATTCACTTTGGGCTTTTTCTAATTTCTTTCTTAGGCACACAACTTCTTCTTCCAATTTCTCACATTCCAGACTTTTCTCACTCATTTGTTGCAGCAGAGTGTCTTCTACTTTCCTTGCTTCTTCAAGTTATGTATTCAGGCCAATAATTTATTTCTTATATTCATATTCCTTTTCATCACATATTTGCACCAATGTCTTAAATTCTTTGTTTTCTTTCTTCAATATTTCTATTTCAGTTAAGGTTGTGTCAAGTTTTCCTTTTTCTTCTCTTGTAATTTCTTCATGGAACTTACATCCATTCACACTAGCAGGTACGTCATTTGATTGAACATTTTCTTTTTGACATGAATTTTTCTTCTTCTTAATTCTCTTCTCCTTCTTGACAATGCAACCCCTAGTGTCTACTTCATGCATGAAATGCAATCTATCCCAGATTTCTTTTGCAGAGGTTAAATATATTATTAAAGATCCTTGTTATGAAGACTGTTGTATATCACACATTTTTCCTTGGCATTCCTCTGTTGTTCTTGCAACAAGGGAGAGTATGTGCAGTAACCATCACATACAAGTTTCCATACCTCAGGTTCATTAGCCATTAAATCTGTTTTAACCTTATCTCTCCATTCAGGAAAGTTTGTTGTACTTAACACAGGTACATTTTGATATTCCATGACTCAACCAGATCTCCTTCAAGCTATTAGGCTTACACCAAAGGAACCTGCTCTGATACCAATTTTTGAACCCTTAGTTAAACTGAGAGGGGGGGTGAATCAGTTTAACACATTCATGGACTTTTAAAACTTTTCATTAAAATTTATTAACACCTTCATTTAATGATCAACTTAATATGTGGGTGATCTTAATTTGTGAACAAAAAGTATTAAGCAGATTAGATATACCAAATCAACACATAGACATCATGCACATAGATAGAAAATATAAGTGGAAACCAATAAGGGATAAAACCACATCTTATTATTGTTGTGATAAAAAGGAAATCTCCAACTCCCTCTCACCACTGATTTTTTGTAGGCTCCATCCTACAAGAGGCTACAACCTCGATTCATCGAGCTACAACTTGCAAGGAAGCTCTAACTCCCAACTATTTTCTGCAGGCTTCAACCTACAAGAGGCTCCTACCTCACCCAGCTACAACTGACATCTATCAAGCTACAACTTGATATGGAAGCACCAACTCCCATCTATTTTCTGTAGGCTACAACCTATAGGAGGCTCCTACCTCAGTCAACTACAACTGACATCTATCAAGCTACAACTTGATATGGAACCACCAACTTCCTCACTCTTTCATAAAAATAAACACTTGCTGATTTACCTGGATATCAGCTCTATTCTGTACCTTCTTCACTGCTATCCACCAGCCTTCATATCTGCCTTATATCATTTCTGTATCTTCACAGCTTCTCTATCTGCTCCTCCTTCTTCTTACCCTCTCTGTCTCATTTCTCCATTCTCCAACCTCTCATGCATATCTATGAGATATCATTTATAGAGTTAACCTCTTGACTGTTTGTATTCTACAGAGAATTTGAAGTGAACAGCCATAACTCTTTGACTTCTGCCTTCTCATTTCTTTGTCCAACTCATTCAGAAAAAATATAACAATATGTACAAATTTCAATATTACAGTGGAGTTTTGTTTGCCTACCGGAGACTTTCCAATGCATCACAAACAATATAAAATCAATTAAAACATTTACATTTACACATTTTTAGTTACATAAAACAATTTCACTCAGCCCTTTTTTGGCCCTTGTCTTGCTGGTTTTGTGTTTTCTGCTGTTGTCAAGTAACTATTATGCATACCTCTACTATTCACTGTAATTGTGTATCTTCTGCCAATATAACTGCTTTACAAGCATGTACCCCTGGTTTTTCCTCAAATCTGGTAGTTTAAATTAATGCTGAAGCTTTTTTCTCTGTATTTATGAAACCATACATATGATAAACTTCATATTTCAAATACGCATATACAATGCTCTTCTATAAAACCCAAGTAATTCTCGGCACATAACTCAGGATTTAATGCTTTACCAATTCAATCTTTGATTCAACATCAAACCCAATACTTGAACTTTATAAAAACCCATATATTTTATGCACCAAGCTTACCTTCTACATCTAACTATAAGGTGCCTCTGCACACAGACTCAATTCACATGTAAGGTTCGGCTCTATCGTATATATACCTCAGCATATATTTCGACACCAATCCAATTGTTAAGAACCTTTAATATTCCAAAACCCACCTTATGAAATGCGAATTCATTTATATCAAACCTTTGGTTCATACCATTTGTTTTATATTCGGAACCCCAACTTTATAAGTAGGCCCAAGGCTTATCATAATAGCTGAACTATACAAGTATCTCAACTCTGAAGTTTGAGTCAATTGATCTAATACCAATGCATACTTTAATCTCCGACTTTGGTTTTAAAACCCCGACGCATCAACACATATCAACTGAGAATCCACGATGTAATTTTGTCCCACAACAACTTATATCAATAACGAACATACCTTGCCACTAACAATCGTGCAACTTGTTAATGCAATTTCCTTTGGATTTGTTGCTCGCAAGATCATACGAAAATTACAATTTTTTGTGAACAGACCTTAACGCCAAAAAAAGTGCGAAATGGGTGGGTTTGTATTACCACCTTTGCCACATGTCAAGCGCGAGCGCTATCACACTTTTATTTTGAATTCCGCTTACAGCATTTAAACTTTGCGAAAACCATAAATGGTTTTCTCTCAACCGCCTTTATTGTTGCTCAAGGTCCTGCTACTTCTTCAAGGTTCCGCTTCTTCCTTAATTGAAGTTTCACACGGTTCCATTGATCCAATACGCTGAGTGTTCACAGTTACTCATAAAGTGATGAATTCAATTCAACGCATGGGTCAGCTACCAATTCTTTGTTTTAACAATACATCTCGATGTCACTACCATCGAAAGGCTTTTTTTGTACCGTGGGTTCAAATTCAACTCCACATAATGAGAGTTAACCCAGTTCAAACCTACACTTTCTTTGTTCAAAAATCTGTTCTAATTCTTTGTTCATTTAATCCATGCTTCGCTCTTTCACTGGTTATTAACTCCTTCAATAGGTTTGTTCCAGATCCACGATCTCCACACGTCATAACATAATTTAACGCTGCTAGTTTCCACTATGATTCGATTCACATCATCGAACAGAGCCATCACACTTTATTATCTGTCTTCAATGAATTCAAATGGTTTTAAGCCCTCTACTCTTACTTCTTCAATTCGCTGGGCTTCATTTCACTAAAAGCCCAGATACAATTTTATTGGCCATATCTTATTGCGCCGGTTGTTTCACAACAGGATGCTCAATCCCAGCATACACACACAATATCGATCCTCATTCAAATTCATGGCTTCATTAACCAAAACCCTTTATCTTCCACCTACGTATGGATTAGTTCCATATCTAATGCCTGTGGGTCAAACCCATAATGAAATCCCAACCACCGATTTCTAAGTCTTGATCCTCAACGCACTATGTATTTTCAAATAATACGCCCAATTTCTACTTGAATTCCATTCTTAAGGTCTAATATGTTCAGAAATTGAACGTTGTATTGAAAACTCAATTCCACTTTATGTCTTCTTCTTTGGCCAGATCTTCAAATCAAATGGCCCTTTCACCCTTACTACTCTGTCTCTACTTCATGTCTAATGCTTTCTCTGCTACCTCTCTGCTACCTCTCTGCTTCTTTGTTGTCTCAGCTACCTCTCTATTCCTTCTCTGTCTTTGCTGCCTTTGTTTCTTGTCTAATGCTTCTCCTTGCTTCTCTTTTGCTATCTCTGCTGCCTTTGCTTCTTTCTTTGCTTCATATGTTTCCTCTGATGTCTCTACTTCCTGGGCTGCCTCTTGCCTGTCTCCTTTGTGCTCCTTTTATGCTTTCTTACTACTGCCTCTTTGCTGCTTTGCTTCACTCTTTGCTACCTCTGCTACCTCTCTTCTTCTTTTCTGCCTTTGCTTCTTGTCTTCTACTTTGCCTTATTGTTGGTTCAGGTGCTGCTCCTTTATGCTCCTTTGCCATCAATGACAATATTTACAACAAAGTTTTGATGTATTTGGTGTTTTGAACACAGTAGTATAGTTTATAGAAGCATTGGAACACATCAGAAGGTGTGTTTGTCACTTTGGATATTAAACAATCCCATGGCCACCGGGACTGGAGGTCAAGCCTAGAGGAGATGGAAACCAAATTCAGAGGTTGAATAGTCATTTTTTGGGTATTTTAATGTTCTAAATCCAATGGAATGGTTAGAAAATCCATTAGATCAATAAGGGTGCTTGTAATCAGACATTTTACTCATAATCCCAAGAGGGCCTAGCTAGTTAAAGCAGGTCCATGGGCATGTAGCCCAGGAGGGGTGAAATCCATTATCATCCATTATGTTATGTGATTTTTGCGAGTTATTTTACTGCATTTCATTTTATATTTATGAATTTTAAAAATATAATTAATTCATAATTTGATCATCAAAAACACACCCATTCACAAATGGTTATGATGAGACGATCCTTAAACACATTTTTAATAATGATGAGGGAGCTTTCATTGAAATAACAAGTTTCCCCATATTCAAATCAAGTTGGTATCAAAGAAAATGTTTAGCTTATTTTAGCCAAGTTTAGTTGCAAGAATTAGTTATTGGTTCTATAGCTATTGGTTTTTGAATTTGTGCAAGGAGAATTTAACAGTTTGCCAGTTTATGTTTGAAGAAGAAGGACAAGATTGAAACTTCAGATTCTTAGATCATAGCAAAGAAGCTTTGTATGCATTTCATGTTTGATGGCAGCTTCATTAAGTGATGTTTCAAATCAATCTTCCTTACAAAAACTTTTTGATAAAGAGATGTTGCGGAAAATCTACATCATGATTGATAGGATGCAAGAGAAGTATGAAGATAAGAGGGAGAGCAGTAAACTTCAATAACAGTTGATTTCCATGAAGGAGGAGAAGCAAGAGCTTCTTTAAAATATGCATAAGATTGAGACTCAACTCCATGATGCCAAGGAAGCCTTAGCCAATTATGTGCTTGAAAAAGAGGTATGCAGTTCAATTTTATCTTCAATTTCCTCTCAAAATGAATGTGTAGGTGCTTTTGAAAGACACACGAGAGGAATAGGGTCCAAATTATTGATAAAGGTGGGCTATGAAGGAAAATTATTGGGAAAACATGCACAAGGCATAGTTAAGCCAATTGTTGTTGAGGAAAGGCCTAAGTATTTGGGTCTTGGTAATGGAAAAAATAATGGAGAAAGCTCTAAATCCAAGGAGGCACATGAAGGTGTTGCAAGAAGGACTTTCATTTCATGTTCAATACCTCAAGCTTGTGAATATTGTGTTCATGAGGAATGCAAAATTTTTACACCCACTTTGCAATAAGGTGCTCATAAGCATGCTGATGAGAATGGCGAACAAGAGGATTTTGAAAGCTCTAAAGTAATTGAATGAATTGTTGGTATTCCAAAGAGAGACACTATCTCATCAAATTCACATCCTCAAGAAGGTGACAAAGGTGAATGTTCAAGGTATTAATCTACTTTTAATCAAGTTGCTTTTTATTATGATAAACATGGAAAATTCTCACATAACATTTGGAGAAAGTTTGCATGTTCATTTTGTGGTTTGGATAACCATAATGCTTCAAGGTGTTGGAATAAGATAGCCATGCACATGAAAATTTTAAATTAAAGGAGGCAGGAACAAAGAAAACCATGCTGAAAAGAAGAGACAATTATTTTGCACTCATTGCCACAAACAAGGTCATCTTGTAGACAAGTGTTGGACTTTGTATCCAGCAAGTCATCCACGACATTTGAAGAAGGTGGAGAAAGAGAATGGAAAGAATGGAAAAAATATTCCATAATTGATGTGGGTCAAAATGATTCACATGATGATGATGATGATGTTCAGCTGAAAGAAGCACCATTCAAATGGTTTGGTAAGAGATGGTTATATTTATTATCAAATTAAGGCTTTGCATGTCTTTTGATGTTGATGCATTTATTTGCCAATGGAATGCATGTTGCATGTTTACGCCAAGAAGGTGATTGAAAGTGGAGTATGTTGACTCACTTTGTTGCAAAAAAAATTGTTCATTTCAGCTTTAAGTGCATGTACATATGAATGGGGTTCTTCTACTTATGGTTGTACTTGTGAGAGAATAGAAGAATTTTATACATGCATGAGAGTTTTTGTGTATGAATGATGGAATTTTGATGGTTTCATTGTGCTTTAACATGCACGAGTAATGGACTTGTGTTGGTAGATTATTTTGTTTAAAATGTATGTTGTCAACTTGAGAGTGTTGATCATTTGAACATGCATGAGTGTCAACATGTCTTGGTCGATTGTGTGTACATGCATGTCATATCGACTTGGAAGAGTTGATTTTGTCTCCAAATATGAAAAGGAGATGTTTACAAAGTGTTTCATAATGTGAAATTATTTTTGTTTTGGGAAAATAATCGTCAAGTTGTTATACATGCTTATGCTTGACTTGAGAGTCAGTCTTTTGAAGAGGCATGTTTTTTTCAACTTGTGTTTGGTCGATGAATTTTGACACCAAAATGTGAGAGTACATGGACATGTTCACATGATGTGAAATTAGTTCCTTTGAAGGAGCAAGAGGATATCTCGTCATGTTGTTTCTTGCATGATGTGTTTTTTAGATTGATGGTTGAATCTGAATATCTTATGTTTGTGAAAAGATGTCAAGAAAGTTTGTAGCTATTGTAGACCATGTTATGTGTTGACGACAAGAAGAGAAGGAGATGGGGAATGCATTCTTCCATATGTGGAATTTTGAACCGTGGAGGTAAAAGAATGGTTATTTATTTTCTTATGTTTGAACTATTTTATGTAGTTTAGTCATTGTGCAAAGGAGGAACATGATTCTTAGTGGGAAGGCACCGAAGAATCGATTTGGTACAACACAATTATTATATCAGCAAGTAGCCAACAAGTGTTGGATTGGGTCAGCTGCAAAAGGAGAACATTGATTGAAGAACCAAGCCATTTGCAAGGCATGTCAGTGGACAAGTGGTTTTCATAGTGATTTCTTCAAGTAGAATCAAGATGATAGAACTTGGGAAACATAATAGAGTTCGACTCTTATGAGATAACCATGTTTTGTGGGTCCAAAAGCATGTCAGTGGGAAGGTGTGATCGGAATTTGGATTAGGGGCAAAAATTAGCTCAAAAATGAAATTATTTAGAATTACACCAAAATAGAACAACAGTGACCGGCCCATCGCCAGGAATCCAATGCATCTCATTTCGTTGAAAACTAAGTTCGGATAAGGAAGTTATGGTCAGCTGATTGTCATTCAAAACAGACAATTTTTTTTTTAAATATTGCAGAACAGGTACAGTTGATGACATGGCATTCCAATAAGAATGTAGAGAATCTTCTTCAGTTTTTTTCCAATGGGACTATGAAAAGTGTTACTGTTGGATTCGCCAATTTTTTTTGTGAAGGTAAAAAATTCCCAATGTCCTCCAAGATTGAATGTGGGTTCATGATTTCTTTATGTGTGGTGGAATTTTTTTTTTAATATATTAAAGTTGGGCTATAATATATATATATATATATATATATATATATAATATTTTATATGTTTTTAAATATCATATATTATATTAATTTATTTATATATATTAATATTAATTTGAAACTTTATATTAATTAAAAATACCACATATATCATTTTTATAATCCAAAGTTTAATATTACGTTGGGTTATTTATTTACAATGGTGGAATTTTAAACATTATGGTGGACATTATTAACATATAAGTTGGCATATTTATATGGATTAACCATTAGACAATGCTATTAAATGGTGGCTATGTGTTTATAAGGTTGGGCGTATGTATAAGGGTGCAAAAACGCGCATATGGGGCAAGGTCAGGGTCTGACCCCTTGACCTCCCCCACTCCACTCTGTTATTCTACCAATGTACCACCACCATAAGACTTGAAACAGAAGGCACATAACTTATAATTGAATGGCAAGCGGACTTCCGATGGACGAGCGGAGGGGGTCAACCCTCATCCTCTTGCAAGCACCTCCGTTAATTCATAGTTAGCCTTAATGAAACTGTGCTTATGCTAGTGGCATTTTTGGTAGTGCCTCCAATTTTGGTGGAGTTACCAGATTTAACTCCAATTAACTCCATTTTGCCAGATTTGGTGGAGGTTTTCTAGGGGAAACTTTAATGAGGCCTATCTTGGTCAATTTTTGACCAATTTTTGCTCAAGGATAGTGATTCCTACCAAATTGACATGCTCTAAATCCATTGGAATAGCTTGCAGAGGTAGTGGAGCAAATCTACAGGTGGTTTTGGTCACTTGAATAATTTTGAAGCTCAGGGGCAGCAGGAGGGAAGGCCGTGCCTAGATCAGCTGAAGGAAAAATGGAGTGAATAATCAATTTTTGATGTATTTTATGTTCTAAACATAATGGTACAGTTTATAGAGGTGTTGGAGCACATATGAAGGTGCTTTTGTCACTTTGGAGATTAAACAAGCCCATGGCCACCAGGATTGGAAGCCAAGCCTAGAGGATTTGGAAACCAAATTCAGAGGTTGAATAGTCTTTTTTGGGGGTATTTGAGTATTTTGAAGCCAATGGAATAGTTAGAAAATCCATTGGAGCAATATTGGTGCTTGTAATGAGACATTTTACTCATAATCCCAAGAGGTCCTTACTAGTTAAAGCAGACCCATGGAGATGTAGCCCAGGAGGGGTGAACTCCATTATCATCCATTGCATTATGTGATTGTTGTGAGTTATTTTACTACATTTTGTTTTTTATTTTGGAGTTTTAAAAAGCTAATTAAATCATAATTTGATCATAAAAAACACATGAAACTACACATATAAATCCCTTCACAAATGGTTATGATGAGCCGATCCTTAAACACATTTTTAATACTGATGAGGGAGCTTGGATTGCAATAACAAGTTTTCCCATATTTAGATCATGTAGAATCCCTTAGGAAAATATAAAATATAACCAAGGTCACAAAGTAGACATATACAAATAATTAGACATGATGAAAGATAAAACAATATGAATATGCTAATTACATTGCTTCCCATTACAATTTTGGAATGCCAAAGTCAGGGCTATAGTTGGATCCATAGTCTGTCAACATGAATCAATTTGTGGTCATTTGTAAACCACAATTTAGTAGAATACTTAAGGATCCTACAAGGCATTAGTCAATGGTCATATTTAAACCATCATCTAGTAGAAGATGTCAAATTTTGCTAGCCATCTAGTTTGTGGTCATCCCAAAACCACTAGATTCAGAGAGCACATGCAGCCGTTGGTAATTGTACATCATATCTCTGCATAAGCCTAAAAAATACCCAATTAAGGGGGAAATGACAAACATCTAATAATTAGGGATTTTGTAAATTATTAATATTTTTGTAAATTGTTGGAGTCTCGTGATTTGGCAGATTGGTAAACCAAATGATAGGGTAACATCAGACCAATATTTGGAGGGCTAGGACCTAGCCTTCCTGGGCTCATAGAGGGCTCTCTCTATGGTGTGAAGGATGTGAACTTGTTCGCTTTGTATGTTTTATTTTAGGCTAGTTGTTAAGTATATTTTGGTTTGTTTTGGTTTTGAGGTAAAACTAATCAAGTAGGACAAAATAAAAAGAGATTTTATCAAATCAACAAGGCTATGGGGTCAAATAAATTCAAGGATGTCTAAATGATGGACAAGGTGTACTGTAGGGCCGATTTAGCAAGGTTAGTGGATCCTTTGGGTGAGGTATGAGGTGAAATGAACATTAAGTTTGTGAAAAACAAAGAAACCTTAAAAATATATAGTTTTAAAGCAGATACTCATGAGGTAGGGAAAACCATAAATCTCTATGAATAATACTCAAAATGATAAACACGAAAGATAAACAATCCAGTGATACATAGAAGCATAAGAACTCCTAACTCTGGAAATTCACCTACAACTATTGGGAAAACATATAAGATAAACAAACAAATTAATATATGGAGAGGGAACTCCTAAACAACATATATCAATCTATTGGGAACTCTGAAACCAGTTTGAAAGCATGGACAAAGGGCAAGATCGAACGAGACATCTTTGACTTAACTAAAACAATCAGTATTTCATAGAAAAGTTTCAGAAATGGAGTTTTGAGAAACTATAAGTAAGCAGGGCATACATTAAATCATACTAGATAGCTAACATACTGACCATTAATGAAACAAGTAAAAATTTCTTGATGGACCTAAGGAGCAGTTAAGAATTCCTTAAAAATGATCAAGAAGAAGAAAACATCAAAGCTGTAATATGCAGGAGGTTTGAGGTGCTTCCATGAGCATATCTCAACATATACATTTTTGATATACAACAAATAAGAAGTATGAAACATTAATGGAAATAGGAAGACATAAAAAAATCAGGGAAACATCACCATTCACCAAGCTATGGAATCCTGCACACAATGCTCCTCCACCATCAAGCCAAGCAAGACATTCATCCACTTCATAAAACCAGTATTTTCCTCAAGCTCATAAAATTATGTATTGCTCTTAACATGTAAAGTTCTACCTATTTTTTACAATGAATCCTCATGGTTTATATAAGACAAGAGGAGAAAGAGCTCACTAGAGCAACTAGAAGGCCATTGACCAAAACAAAATATCTGAAACTGTCCTTGAGGCCTTACAAGGTCCAAGGCACAAAATATCTCTCTAAAATATCTTTTCGGACCAAAATAGAAAAAATAATCACTTTTAGGCTCTGAAATACATGATAAACTTGCCTAATGCACATTTTTCCCAGTCATCACATGGGAATGTAGAACATTGTCTATGTTTTAGCAGAAATTCCAAGCGCGCAGCACTAAAATAGGCCTTTTTACAGCGAGGTTTTGGAGGCATTCCCGGTGTCGAAAAAGGTCCCGTGATGGCCCATTTTAAAGCTATGGATGTCTAATTTCAAAATATACTTGAGTTATTTCAATATGATCTCCAAAAGTCTGTCAAAAAGTGGAAAATGTTCAAAAACCCACGAGCGTAGCACCTGCTCAAAAACAGTGGCAGAAAGGTGAAAAAATGGTTGTTTTTGGACCTTTTGAGGGACCAAAACAGCTCCAAATGATCTACAAATTTATGAGCATACTCTCCTAGTGCCAAGGAATTCAAAAATATAAACTTCCCCTATTGAATATTCTCTGAGAAAAAGCGCAGCGTCCAGGGTGCTGCGCTCCTAGGCTTGAAATTTCACAAAAAACAAAAAGGTGTCCAAATTTGCCAAATTTGGAGAGTAGCTCCCTCAAGGGTTTTTGGAAACCTATAGTGAAGCTTGGTCCAATATTCTAAGTCTAGCTTGGTATTTTCCATATTTTCGCACTGGATGCCTCTTCTGGGCAAGGGCAACTTTAAGCTTTTTTCTAGCAAACTGATTTAGCTTTTTGTAATGCTGAGTCATCTTTCTTTGTAAGCCTAAATACTTGTTTGTTTTCTCGAATTTGGCCTCTAAATGTAGTTTTTCCCTTTCTAGCCATGATTCTTTGTCATTTTCAATTTCCAAGGCTAGGAGCTTAGTGAGAGGGAATTTCTGCATTCAGGCTGATTCCTCTTCTCTCTGTTTTTCTATTGCTCTCGTAAGACCCATAGTCTTAGGCCTCTTCCTAGCTGGCCCTTGTTCTTCATCATATTCTTCATAGTCACCCATCTACTCTTCTAGCTTCACTTGTGACTCTTTTGTACTTGAGTGCCTGGGCTTCATAAATGGCGAGTTGGCCGCTCATTTGTGCATTTTTTGTTTGTAGGAAATGAATGATATGTTTTGATCTTTCCAAATCATTCACCAAATCTCTAACTTGTGCATCCCGATCTTGTAGAAGGGAATTGAGAATCCTTTTTTCATTGTCCTCATTACTATCAATGTGGATAAGTTCAAAATCCCTCTCTTTTTCATGGTTGCTTTCTTGTTCTTCCATTGCCTTCTTGCCTTTGTCCTTCATGGGCTTCTTACCCCTGTCTTTCTTTGGCAATCCATACTTTCCTTTCTTTGGCATTTTACCTCTGCTCCTTAATGCCCTGGTGACATTTCTTTTCACTGCTTGAGTGAATTTACCTCTCACTGATTTGGAGGTTTTTCCTTTCACTGCTTTTGGGGGGGAGTGCATGGCCCCTTGCCTTGGAGAGGCAGTAAACACATGCTCCTGACCTTGCTGATGAGAAATGGTAAAAGGTGCCAACATTTGGGCTTGTTCATTTTGTTCACCTATAGCCTTAGGGTTGTCTTTTTCCTCATCAAGTACACTTCTTGTTTGCATTTATTTGTCACTTCATTGTGGAAAGCCTCCCTGATCATTAATGTCAATGTTTGCAATGATCTCATCACTAGGAGGATAATCAGGAAGGCCCTGCTCTTTTTCTGTTTGGTGAGAAATGCTTGGTTTGATGTCTTTTCCTCTTCAAGGCTATCTCTATCTTCATCCCTTTTTCTATTTTTTTTATTGTTTTCATTAATAGGGGCTCTATCTTCTTTTCCTTGTGCATTTAGAACTACTCTGAAAATAGTCTCTGGACTATCCTCATCAATTCCCTCTTTGCTGTGATTGTTTTATTCTTGACTTTTGTCTTTATCTATGCCACTGTTTTTGCTATCTATTCTTTTACTGTTTTAAATGTTTTCCTTACTATTGCCTTCATCATTTTTGTTGTCCTTACTATGCTTTGTGTTGTTTGCCTCTTCCTGTTCACTGTTTTCTATTTGGTTGTCCTCATCATTCTTGTTGTCTTCACTATTTTCCTGTTTGCTACCTCCTTCTTCACTGTTTTCCTTATGGCTTCCGTCATCTCTCTCTTCTTTGCTGCTTTCCTCATTGCTAATTTTATTATCTTCCTTTTGGCTACTTTCTTCCTCACTATTCCTCTCCTCTTCTTCAGTTTATTCTTTGTCATCATCATTTTCCTCCTGACTATTTTCTTTGGTATCAGTAATGCTTTTCTCAGGCTCAGCATTACTTTCAAGGCCACTACTACTTTCTTCTTTATTAGCTTTATCAGTGGAATATTTTTTTTCTTGGGAGGGTGACTCATGAGAGGAAGGTGAAACATATGCTGTAGAGGGAGAAGAAGGGGTATGAGGAGGGTTTCGAGATAAGGATGGAATAATTTGCAATGGGATGGAAGATGAAGAAGTGAAGTCATCATGAGTGACAAAGGCTTCCCAAGGAATACCTTTTTGCTCCAGTTGGTGAGTGACAATCATTTTGACAAGGGATTGATGAAATAAGCTTGCCCTTTTCTGAGCTGGAGATTTCTTTTTCACGATGGTGGACATATTTTCAATAATTTTGGAGAGGAAATAAGGTAGGTTCAGCGGCTTGGCTCAAGTGAAGTGCATAAGGAGCCTAATGTGATATGAGTAGACCCGGGAGGACCTGCCCTCACAAGTAAAATATTTCATGATAATTTTCATGAGGAGGGCATGCCTATCCAGTAGATGTGAAAAAGGGAAAATGGTTTTACATACAGCTTGACAACTGGGCTTTAGGAAAGTTTGATAATGGGCTAAGTCAAGGTATGTCTGTTTAAACCATTTCTCTCCTATACAAGGGATCTTGGTGGCTTTAGATACAGCTTTAGAAGTCAATTCAAAATCTAAACCTTCTATTTGAACCTTTTTCATGTGCAATCTTAGGGCAAACAACTCAGTTAAATGAGGATGGATGCCGATTTCTTGTACTTTATTGCAGAAGCCAAAACATCCCAATTCTTGAAAACAGGATAAAACAGAGGGGGAAACAGTCAGTTCTTGGATGTCTGCAAGCTCAAACCTATTGGGTTTTCCTCCTTTCTTAGCTTGTTTTTTTGGCCTTTGAGTCTCATCACTTCTTTCTTGAGACATGAGGACTATTTTATCTCTTTTTTAAAATTTAAAATAAAAACCCCCTTGTAGATGAAATGAAGGTGAGGGAAAATTTTTAGGATTCCAAGGACTTTTAAAACAAAGCTGGATACTTAAAAGAAAATAAGCTTCTCTTCCATTTTAGATTTTTTTCCATCAAAATGCCTTAGACATCAAATCTAACCTTAACTGGCACTTTTGCAAATCAAAATTTGATGATGATATGAATTTGATGAAAAAAATACCTTGAAAAACTCTCCCCCATGAAAAAGAACAAAAACTGGGCGAAAATAGGCAAATTTGGTCCTTTGATGAAAATCTGGGCAGCACTATGTTTTTCACACAGGCATGCAACACCCTTGGCTTGGGTGGCCTCTGCCCATAGAAGTGTGATGAAGACAGTTGTGGGCGCGCAGCACCTTTGGCCTGGGTGGCCTCTGCCCATAGAAGTGTGATGAGGACCATTGTGGGCGCGTAGCACCTTTGGCCCAAGTGGCCTCTACCTGTAGAAGTGCGATGAGGACTGTTGTGGGTGTGCAACATCTGCACGCCAGGCGGTGGCCTGAGCAGAAGGTTTTGGTGATGTCTGTATGCAGGTGGCAAACTCCTACACGTTGGGAAATGGAATAAAAATGCAGCACCTCTACACAAGCGCGCAGTGTCCTGTGCAAACTTACACTGTATGCACCTACAGGCGCGCAGCGCCAGTCTACGGGTGCACAACTCCTTTGTTTTTCTTCCCGAGGCTTCCCTTCGAAAATGAAAATGTTCTCCTCCTTCTTGCTAAAAACAAAATGAATGGAGAAATGGTCATTGGGGGTATTTATATCCCCTTTTTGAAATTATTTAGTGGGAAAAACTTCTCTCCCTTAGTTCAAAACATATTTCTTACTTGCTCCCGTTACTGTTTCGTTTTCAATGTTACGGAATTTTTTAGTTGTTTGGAGCATATGAATGGGCTTAAGATGTTTTTTTCATTTTCTAGGTGGACTTTCTCAAATGCAAAGCCTTCTTCTTATCAACAAGTAGGTGACTATTTTCTTCTATGCGGCCCTCTTTTCTTCAAACTTTGATTTTTTCTTTTTGGTGCAAAGGCACTCTCTGTTTTTTTAAAACCATAAAAATTGACCTTCACTCATTTTTGAAAGATAACTCATTAAAATGCTAACACCCTCTACTGTTAATGAAGGAGGTGTTTCAAGCTTGTTTACTTATCTCTTCAAGCTTCTGAAAGTGTCCTTTAATCATTCCACTGCTGTGAGGATAATAAAAAAATTGTACTTTTCAAAGTAAAACATACATGTTGTTTGCTTCCTTTTAGTGTGACTGTACTTATGCAGCAGTTTATCCTTCAAAAATTGATTTCCCTTTTCTTAGTGCAAAGGCACTCTTTTTTTTTTGAAAACCATAAAATTTGATCTTTACTTGTTTTTCAAAATATAGCTCAGTAATAAAGAACCTTGCACCCTCTTCTTGTCTATGAAGGAGGTGTTGGTTTTTGCTTCTTGATGCCCATTTACATGTTCATCCAAATTTTATGAAAAATCTTGAAACATCTTTCCATTGTGGGGTTTAATAACAAAATTTTGTAAACAGTAAACCCACTTTTTCCTCTTTTAGTATGTGCTAGCCCCCTATGAATATTTTGACAAGCAAACAGAGGGCTAAAATGTTTTTTGAGTCTTCAAGGAATGCATTCCCTCTAAAAAACACATCATCGTTGAAGCCTCCTTATGCCTTTTGTCCTTTGATAAATCCTCACTGTTGTTTCCAATTAAAAAGCCTCTCTGTTTGTGAATAATTTTTCCCAAAAGGCCTCCATTTCCCCATATTTCATTTCCACTAAATCTTTGTTTTCATCACCTTGTCTCCTTCTGCAAAGTCCTCCAAATTCCCTTTTTTTAACCTTATAAATCATCCTAACTCCCCTTTTAAACCTCACAAATATCCTTTTTCCGGCTTAAAAGTCCCCCTTTCCCTCTACCGAATCCCTCTTTTAGCCTTAAAAATCCTCTCTTTTGGCTTAAAAACACTCATTTTACATATCAGGCTTAGCCCCTTTCGGTCAGCCCCTAACCACTTCCCCTCCATGCACCCGAGCACTAAGACCAAGCGCTAAGCATAAGGCGCTTATCGCATTAGAGAGTTGGAGCAGAGCGCTTTTTCCTTTGTAAACCAAAATCTCTGATGCAATGGTGTTTTGTTCTGTTGACCTTTGGAGAATTATCAGCCATCGATCAGAGAAGATCTGATGATCCACGCTTATCTCACAACGCACTTGCCTCACCCCTTTGTTACTCCTCTAATTGCATGTCGACCATCAATATAGCACTCTGATCTGACAGCTATCGCGTAATCAGGGCACCGCCAATCACACCAATCCCGCGCTACCGATCCCTCCCGATTGGTGAGCCTCGATTGAATCTCTGTCGTTCAATCCCTTAGAACCAATGGCCAGGATTTTCCCTCACTTCGCCCTGTGTCCCCGATTGGTCACCCTCTGATCCAATCGCAGTCGTTGATCTGTCACCGATCCAACGGTCCAGATGCAATCGCTTCATCGCCCATCGAAGATTTTTCCCCTGCCTCCTTCGGTTAAGATTAGATCTTGACCGTTCATCCCTTTTGATCCAATGACTAGGATTACTCCTGACCACTAACCAACTCCTCCGCCTATGTTTCTCCTCTACAGATCTTAGTCGTCCATCGCATAGATTGGACGGCCCATAATGAAACCACCGTCCACTTGACCCCACCTTACCGACCATGCACTTTCCTCGTATCGCGCTCCTCCATCACCGTCGGATCTCACAGTCCCAGATCCAATGGCCCACATCAATATCATGCAATTTTTGTGCCTGAAGTTTAGGAGTTCAAATTCACGCAATATGGGCGGTTTTCTAGAGCCACGTGTCAGTCGGAGACCCATATCGCGTTCAAAAAGTAAAAACAGCCTCACCCACCTTTTTCTACGCGAAAATAGTGGTTTTGTTCAAAAAAACACTTCCCCACTTCCCGCCCCTGAAAGTATATCCACAGATCTCGACCATTGATCTGATTAGATCAACGGCCCTCATTACATCTCGCACTCCATTCACAATTTTCTCATCACGCGACCATAGAGCCCCATCGGACCATCACAGCTGTTGATCTCCTCCTGATATCTAACGGTCCTAATCAAATCACCCTTTGCCCATGACCGGGTCCCACCATTCCAGCCATTTCATATGTTTTTCACGCATTTTCTATGTATTTCATTCAAAGGTCCAGACCTTATGATTTACATTAAAACTAATTTCTTTCGCCCAACATCCAACTTTGGTGTTATAATATTAAAATGTTATGTTATAACATTAAAGGTTGTTTCATATCGCTTGACCCCTAAAGTCATCCCATCAATAAATCACCACCGTCGATCATCACCTCCAGATTTGATCGGACAGTCCACATGCATTCCTCCACCAAAACTCCATCAGGTCATTTATTCACCATTCTACAGTGTTTTCGCCTGTTTTCACCTACATTCTCCATTCCGCCACCGCTTCTACGGGCCTCCACAGCAATCTTCTGCCACCTTCCCTGGATTTTTATAATGATTTTTTTGCATGGTTGTAGGGTTTACAGAGTGGTAATTTTATTCTGTCTCCACAGTGACAGTTACTGTGACTCAAAGCGCAGAGAGGCCATTACAGCAGAAAAAGTGTATCAACAGCAGAGATTAAAGGGGTTAAAGCCCGTAATTGAAGATTAAATGTTTTAATCCCTATTCAAAGAATTAAGGCACAGTTTGAAGACTAATGCACATGAAACAAGCCATATATATGTATATGTCAGCATAACGTATTTTCTTAGAAAGTACACCTTCCTATAGAAGTCTCCATGCCCCCTCGAGTTCCTAAAAGCCATTTCACTGACAGAAAGCTTCCATAGACTGTCAGGATAGCAATAATGGAAGCATGGAGGCCCAAAAGACCTTCAGTCACCTTACTTGCTTCAGAAGATAGAACAAAGTGCCTTACAGCCAGAAAGGACTTTAAGAAACATATGAGGTCAAATATCGACCTGACAGAGAGTCTGAACCAGACTACAGAGTACAACGCAGAGCTATTAAGCAGAGTGGGCATGGATACTTCCTCCACTCTTTCCTAATGAATCAAATTAATGAACATCATCTACTCTTGTTACTCATTCTCCTATAATAACCCCGAGGAACATATTGTAAAGGTTTTTGTTGTTGTTGTAGTTGCATTTGTAGGGATTCATTTGACTGTTAGAACAGTTTTGGGGGAGAGTAGCTGAGTAGTTTGTAATGTGGTAGGCTGGGAGGAGCAATCTTGGACTGTATCAGCCATTGAGCTTAGTGTATGTGACTGGTTTTGCACGTTAATTAATCAAGAAAATTTCACAGGATCCTGGTCTATATTATGGGTGATGTTTCTCTTATTGCATTTTTTATTACATTATTCATGTTGTCCATTTATTCTCCGATAAGAATCAGTAAATCAGGCTTAAGATATACCCCTGCATGGTACCTTAATTCCCACTGCTCTTCTTATCCTTGATGTTTTTTCTACTGATAGTGAATCTAAGGGCAAATTCATGTAATTTAACTAGTGTAGTAGCTGTTATTCACTGCTAGCTGATGTGTGAATTCTGGTTTGCTTCTTATGATGTTCTTGTTGGGTTTAAGCTGGAAGAATTAGGATACTGGGGATTTAGTGTGAGCCCTGTCCACTGGGGTCCTTTTAAAATAGATTGGCCTATCTAAGATCCTTTGAGCTGGTGTCAAAGAATTGAAGGTTAAAAGCCCTTCTCTGATATTAGGCCCAGTTCTGTGTTAAAACTTATCTCTGTTTTTCTCTTAGAGTATGTTGAAGTAGATCAGGAGTTAGATGACCTCTGGTCTGATCTTAAGCTACCCTTTGTGTCTTTCCTTTTCACTCCTTAATGTCCCATTTCACCTCTATCTCAAAGATCCTTTAGTATAGATGACCTTCCCTATGAAAGCCTTGGCTAGTTGTTTTGCAAGTAATTCCCTTTCATGACTCCATAGCCCAATGGATGGCACTTTCTTAACCTATCCTCTTTTACCGAAGTGTCCTACTGCTTTGTTCCTTTCATTCCAAAAACTTCTCAGTTAATGATCTCATGACCAACCCAACAACCAACCAAATAATTTTAAACCCCCTTTGTGCTTCATACCTAGCCTAATATACTTCACTTTGAGCTTCAAAGATATACCATTCTTTGCTTTATTGGAGAGATCCCTCTCTGGGTCCAGGAGGGCTAGATCCTAGGGCCCCAAAGTGGTTCTAATGTTGTCTGGTCTTTTGGTCTTACCAATCTGGCCAAAACGCTGGAACTCCAACATAATGGCGACTCCACTGGGGACTTGAGTGCATTTTATCATAGATACCCTTAGGCACTCGAAAGACCCAAAATATCTAGCTAGATTGGTATCTAATGTTGATGGTGGATAGAAACCTGTTTCAAAGATCCAAATTCATCCACCTGGCGACTCCACACTTTATAATTCCTAAAAGACCAAATGAATCCACTCGCAAAAGACTCTGAACTGGTTGAGAAGATGCAGTGACCTTCTTTGTAGAAACATGGATCCAAATATGGACCACGAAGCAAAGCTAAATGCTTTGGAGGATAGATTGATAAATTGGTGAACAGATTTGGTGAAGTAGTGAAGATGTATGCGGCTAATTTAAATGCAAATATTGATTATCTAGAACAACCCATGCATCTTCCATAGCAAGAGCAAACTCCAGACCCAGACAATGAGAAAGACATGTATGATACTCAATGATCTATAGAAGATGAGGAAGAAAGTGATCAGGAACTGCCTGATTACTTACCCATGTCTTGTACTATGCTGATCAGAGAAAATCAAGGCTTAAGGACATAAGCTAATAGGGAGTGCTGCATTGAGGGAACAAGTGACCACATGGAAGATGCAGATTTCAAGGCAGAAGAAGAACCAAAACTCATAGAGGCCCCCCCTCTGGCTGATTATTCATCTCAGATTCCACTAGAAGAGTGGCAGCCTGGTCATAAGAAATTGTTTGAATCAGAAAGAGATCAGGAAACATCGGAAATCCCTCAAGGTTTCCCTGCTAGCACAAGTGAGGACTCCACAGAAGAGGCTTAAGAGGATATCCAGCCTCCATATCAGTTAGTACAAGAAATAAAGGACTATTGTTCTTCTGTCTATGATAAAATAGAAATCTCCCCATTGATAGAAGAAGAGATGGACCGAATATTAAACATGCAATCCACATCTGAAATATTTTATAGAACAGATATGCTTGCTCATTCATCTATTGAGTTTGCTTATACAGATCCCGAAAACTCCTCTGCGGATCAGAATGAAGAAGGACCTTCCGAGAATCTAACAGGTTTGATTGGTGACATTTCTTATGATTATGATTTTCCCAGTTATGATCTATTTGATGATGATTGTTTCCAGAGGGAAGTTGAGCTTGTAGGACCATCATCAGTAGACTCATGGGAGGAAAATCAGGGCCAACAACTCCAGAGAGGCAATGAACCAAGTCAGCCTATCTATTACACTGATGGGGAAAGTTATGAAAGCATAGTAATAGATGAAGATTCATTTAATTTTCACTCTGTTACATCTCTGATCATCAGTAGTGAATGCCATGAAGATGGAAATCAACAACCTTTCATTTCAGAGGACGAGGAAGAAAGCAAAGAAGAGATTTTTGAGCATGATGAAATTAAGGGGATTTCTCTTGTAAAGGAGGAAGCAATGGAAAAAACCCCTTCTCAAGAATACATGGACCTTTTCATAGAGCTCAGCACATCCAAGCAGAATATATCAGAGCTCCAAGAGGACACAGATGCAATATATGATGAGTCCTCCAGTTCAGAAAATGAAGAAGATGAAGGAGATTCTCTTTCTCAAGAGACTCTCATTCTTGATCCAGTAGAAGAAGGATAAATCCTGGTTGAAGCCTTCCTATCAAATATTCACAACCAGGTATCATTTCATGATCCTTATGTTTATTTCCTGCAAACATTTGAAGAAGGATCAAAGGTATTTTTAAGCAGCATGTTGCAAACAACAAAAAAAATTTTAGAAGCTGTTGTTAAGAAACAAAAAGAATGGGAGTGGCCCTGCCTATCCAGCATGCTCAAGGAAATGAGCAAGAAAGACCAGTCCTGGGATCATTTGATGGACTAGATGCATTGGAAGAGAATGTTTGTAAGATAGACTTGTAAATATTTCAAGTTAGAGTAGGGTAGGTAGGAAAAGCTCAATAAAGCTCAGTCCGTGAGAATTTAGTTACTTGTTTTAAATTTCTGCAAAGTGTCAGTCCATGAGCAGTTTTGTCTTTATGCCATGGCCCATAGCGAGCTAGACAGTCTAATCCTGGCTTGACTATTTTTCAATTTTTGTCTTAGAATGTAGAGAATAAATCTGCTAGAGAGTTTAATCCTAGCAGATATAGTTTAGGGAGAGAAAGTATGAGACCAACAGTTTAATCTAGTCTCATGGAGTAATAAGGGTATAAATAGAATAGGTTTATTTCTCTATTTGTAAAAAATTGATGATGTAAAGGGTCTGCTAGTCCGAATGCACCTAGAAAGAAAAAATGTTAGGACTATAGTCTGGGTAGGTAGTTGTTTGGAAGAGCATTTCTGTTGATATAATGTCTTCATGATTTGTGGCTGCTGATCCAAGAAGAAATATGGTTCAAGGATTGAGGCATCTGGCATACTCCAAAGATTATTTTCTGAATTCTTGACACCTTCAAGAAGATTTCATCCCCATGTGGAGCCACTGTTAGCCCCCTATGAATTTTTTGACAAGAAAACAGGGGGCTAAAATGTTTTTTGAGCCTTCAAGGAATATCTTCTGGGAGTTCAGATTAAGCTAATGAACTCCTTTGATTCTATGCCTATACTAGATCAACTGTCAAGTTTAAGCTGTTTGACAGGATTTCATTCACTAGAATAAAAACATGAAATTGAAAAATGATCAAATCAGGATTAGACAGTCTGATTTGTCATGTGTTTGTGGCATAAAACAAGCTGCTCACAAATGTTATTTTTGTACAGAATGAGATTCATAAAAATCAGGGCTAGGATACATAGTTTTCTTTGCATCCCTATTTTCCTCTTTGGTTTTGTTTTGAGCGTATGGAACCAGCATCTTTGTTTCCTAATCTATTTTCTTTGATAAGTCAAGCTTTCATATATAATTTGACTATCCTTCCTTTCACTAACTTATCAGTAATCAATTTAAAACATGCTCCGCTATGATCAGGCTACATAACTGAACAAGACATCTTTTGGGCACTAGTAGTGGAATTTAGACTTGCGCACTTTCAACATGACTATTTTTTGGGTATGGGGCTGTACCATTGCTTCAGAAACTGCCCTCTTTTCTACTTTTTCTGTTGTTTTGTATTTTTTGTTTTCTGACCTTTGCTTCAAACAATGATATGTACAATGAGTGAAAAAAGATTTAAAACTAGAACTCTTGAAATTAGTGGTACTTAAGCATCCTATCTTCAAAAGGATCCCGTGATACCCTTGATCTGCTTATTTCTTGAAAAGAAACCTTAGGGTAATTTTCACTTGCAATCACAACATAAGGGTTCTTCCAAGAGTCTCTAAAAAACTCTGTATTTGCTTGATGTTTTTCTTTATACCCTTGATTGTTTCCTGCCTCTTTTGTACATCTTATTTAGGTAGAACAAATATTCTTTGTCATTCTTAAAACATATGATGATATCATCAAGGTACACCATAGTAAAGAAATTCAGAACTAGAAACATATCCTTCCTGAAGATGTCTCTGGTTTCCTTCAGATTTGAAAATTATGGTTTGAACTTTAAACTGCTTCCAGTGTACTTGAAAAAATGTTTGAGTTGATTGTTTTGAAGTGTAATTGTCTGATGATATCCTGAAATATCATTATGCAAGAACACATGGTTAGAAACTCCTAGCTTCTGTATGGTATGATATATTTTTGGAAGGATATGAGTGTTGTTTTGGGAGGGTTTATCTATGTTTCTAAAATCCAAACATATCCTGTGTCCAGCTGTTTTCTTTTCAAGTGTTAATGCTTGATCAAAGTTTTTGTGTTTTCTTTTGAAAGGGTGGTTTCTTGAAATGATGGATGTGTCATGTTGTTTTGAACTATTCTCTCGACATGTACTAGTATCCTGAAGAATTTTGCACATTCTAGCACTTCTCAGTTTCTAGTGTAATGACAAAATTTAGATAGTTCAATCAGCTCAGGTTTTTTAAGGCTACTTTTATAACATTCCTCCATATCAAATTCACCAGACATTTTTCTAGGATCTACAGAAGTACTTACAATAGTTAAAGTTTTGTTTGGAGGAGTAAAGTATTTCGATGGCGAGGTCTTTAGATAAGGCAAAAACATAAGGCTTTCTTGATCCTGATTTCCAAATATTTTTGTTCCATGCAAGTTTTTTAGCGCTTATGTATTGGAAAAAGGGTTTAATTGTATTTTTGAGGCTTGTCCTTGGTCTGAACAAGTTTCTTGGGAATGCAAGATTTTTTCTGTTGTTGAAGTTTTATTTTCTATTTCAGGAATATCAACTTTGTTTTCATCAAGATGCAAATGTTTTGGGTTGTGATAGTTTTGAGTGTCCAGCTCATCATAGAGAAACTGTTGTGCCTGATGCATTTTATCTTGGTTTGTTTAAACTCCACCTAGCTTCCCATCAATGTCCTCATTAGTATGTAAAATGAAAGAATTAAGGTCTAAATGCACAGAATACAGAGGTATGTTGTTTGATTTTTCTTGATTGCTAACCATATACTTCATGTGTGATTATCGATATAATATTCTTGTCTGATTAAGCACAAGGATGGTGGCATAAGACATATCTAGTTGAATATTTCCTTGAAGCTTGGCTCCCTAGGACCTGGATAAAATCATTCTGTATTTGGGAGGAATGTCTACTACCACTATGTCCATGACCAAGTGTTTAGCGGGTACTTGTGCCAAATTGACACAAAGATCTTTTATTAGGCCTAAACACTTGACTCTGCTTGAATCAAATGAATACAAGTCTTTGTAAGGTTTCATTATTTCTAGACCTAATATTTCCATTACTAATTTTGGCATGATATTGTGAGAGGCCCCGGAATCCAGCATGGCATTATGTAGGATTTGGTCGTGTACATTTAGACTAATGTAAAAAGGAGGAATGGTTCCTTCTTGATATTTTCCTTCTATTTTTGGTCCAAACAACAACTCAGGAGTGTCATCAGCTAGGTGTAAAGTGTCGACATCATTTCCTATGTTTAGGACCTTTAGCACTTGAGATTTGTATGAGCTTTAGGAAATCAGTTCAGTGAGAGGCATGGTGTTCTTAATTTTATCAATCTCTCCTTCAAAACTGAAAGGTACTTGGGTTTTAGATATATTTTTTTCAGTTTTATCAGCCATAATTTTTTCTATATTCTTGATTTGCTGATTTTGGTTAGGGGCTTTGTTCGGAAAAGTTTTCTTAGGGGCTCTAGTAGAGGTACTAGGACTGCTTGGGTCAAGGTTTGTTTGGCTAGTTTTGTCTTTGTTCTAATCAGTTTTCTTTGCCATGACATTGTTACTGTCTATTGTTCTTTTAAGAATGGTTTCAGGAGCTTTCTTAGCAGCAATGTCTAAGTTGTTTTTTCTAGAGTTGTCTTGGTTTTTCTTACTCCTAAGATCATATTGCCTATGAACTTCCATTATGGCATTTTTTAATCCTATTTTGGGATCGTCAGGGTCATCATAATTTATTTAATCTTGGTTTGAGGAGAAGAATCCTTGTTCCTCTTTTGTGAGAAAAACCTCACGTTCGTTATCAAAACCTATCAATTTTAGATGATTTTCATCAGTTTGTTCAATATCCCTTTCCCCTTCCTCAACATAGTTTTCTTGGAAGGGTGGTCTGATCTGTTGATCATTTTCTCTTGGTTTGATTTGAGGCACGTCTCTTCTAAAGTTCTGATTCTGGTTTCTATTTTGGGGTTTTGGTTGGTTGTCCCTAGGAGGTGCTCTTTCACTTAGATTGATTCTTTCCATCATTCTCTCCATGGTCCTGACCAGGTATCTATTTTGGAATCCGAAGAGGAAGTGGAAGGCATGGTCTCATCTCGGTAAGTGACTTTCTTTTTCATTCTCATCCTAGCCCTCTTTTCAGTGAGGTTGGCTTCAGCACTAATAGCTCCCCTTTGCATTTCTTCTAAAGTTGTAGGGTCTCTTTCTCTTAACTGATATGTCATGTCCAGATTGAAACCTTTTGTAAATTTTACTAGTGCTAGGCTGAGTGTAGGTTTCAAGTGAGGCGGAAGTGAATTATAGACACTGTTGAACCTAGTGAAATAGCCTTGAACACTTTCCCTCGTGTTCCTTTTAAGATTTTTATATTCGGAAAGGATTTGAAGGGGGTTTTTCTTGATTTCCCATTTATTTATAAAAGTTTGGTAAAGTGACGGAAGATCATGTATACTATTAGGGGTCAAGTTTTTAAACCATTTCTTGGCTTCTCCGCCTAGGCTTTGGGCAAACATTCTCATCTTCATGGTTTCTTCTTCTAATTCCATGTAGTCAAAGACATCATTGATTCTATCTACATGTTGTTGGGCGGTAGTGGATTCAGCCCCGGTGAAGTGTGGGATTATGGACTGGTAATCATTTTTCAAAGATACCAAAGGCTGTGGTAACAATAAGGGTGCATACCAAGCTGCCATGATGGGAGCTGATGGTGGATTTACAGTGGGAGGATTTTTATTATGGGATGAGGTGATCTTCATAGTGGTGGTATGAATGGGTGTGACAGAAATACTTGGACTTGTAAACTGATTTTGAGCAGACTTGGGGTGAAAAGAGTCAAAGTGGTGAAGAAGTTGAAAATCAGGTGGTGTAATGGGTGAGGCTTCTCTGCTTGGACTCTACTGTAAGTCTAAGGGCTCAAGATTGGCAAGGTCGACTCTACTTTGTGACTTGTTTCTAAAAATGCTTTTTGCGGAACACGAGTCAAACTGGGGATCTTGCAAGGATGTAGGATGTTCAGGTACAGAGCTTTCTTTGTGAATAGTCCTATTGGTAGCTAAGTTTCCAGTTTCAGAATTTTGCCACAAAATATTTTATGGGTCATTAACTATGATAGGAGGATTTGGGTCCAGATGAGATTTGGTATTAACTCTTCGTGAAGCCAAATTTCAAATTCAAAATTTAGAGAGGATGAAATTTGTGCTTGCTTTCAGAAATTTGTCCTCTCTAGGAGTTTACGAATGCTAGTAAAGTTACAAAACTTATTGAAGGCTAGTGGAGTCCTCGGGTGAAGGTTTTTGTCTTGTAGAGACAAGCTTTTATGGTCCACCACCAATGACTGATAGGAACCAATCTAGGAAGGTTTTTGTGAGGTTTTTATAGAGTTTTATATGTAGCCTAGTTTGTAAGAGTGTCCTATACCTGTCTCATCACTTAGCTAAGGTGGTGAAACAAAGATAGTCTACTCTAAATGGATTTCTAGGCTGCTTGTCTGATTTTAAATTTGAAGGACTCATGAGCCTACAAGATTTTGCTAGGATGTTATGTACTCAGTGGTCCCATCATGATTTCCATTATGTTGGTGAGCGGTGGGATAACTCGAAAAGATAGTCTTCTTAAGGGCAGCTAAAATTTTTTAGGGAATTATAATTTTTCTTTTTACTCAGAGTCCCACCGTGATCGCCATTATGTTAGAGAGTGGTGGGATGAATCAACCAGATAGTATGCTCAGTTTGACAGGGGTTTTCCGTGATTATTGAAAGATATTCAAATTATTATGACATCAGAAAGGTCCCACTATGATTTCCATTATGTTGGAGTCCCGTGATTTGGCATATTGGTAAACCAAATGACAGGGTAACATCAGACCAATCTTTGGAGTCCTAGGACCCAGCCTTCCTAGACTTAGAGAGGGCTCTCTCTATGGTGCGAAGGATGTGAACTTGTCCGCTTTGTATGTTTGATTTTAGGCTAGTTGTTAAGTATATTTGGGTTTTTTTTTGTTTTGAGGTAAAAATGATCAAGTAGGACAAAATAGAAAGAGTGTTTATCAAATCAACAGGGCTATGGGGTCAGTTAAAGTCAAGGATGTCTAAATAATGGACAAGGTGTACTGCATGGCCAATTTAGCAAGGTCAATGGATCCTTTGGATGAGGTATGAGATGAAATGAACATTAAGTTTGTGAAAAACAAAGAAACCTTAAACATATATAGTTTTAAATCAGATACTCATTAGGTAGGGTAAACCATAAATCTCTATGAATAATACTCAAACTGATAAACATGAAAGATAAACAATATGATGATACATAGAAGCATAAGAACTCCTAACTCTGTAAATTCACCTTCAGCTGTTGGGAAAACATATAAGGTAAACAAAAAACTTAATATATGGAGAGGGAACTCCTAAACAACATACATCAAGCTATTGGGAACTCTGAAACCAGTTTGCAAGCATGGACAAAGGGCAAGATCGAACGAGACCTCTTTGACTTAACTAAAAAAATCCGTATTTCATAGAAAAGTTTTAGAAATGGAGTTTTGAGAAACTATAAGCAAGAAGGGCATACCTTAAATCATACTAGATAGCTAACATACTGAGAATTCATGAAACAAGTAACAATTTCTTGATGGACCTAAGAAGTAGTTAAGAATTCCTTAAAAATGATCAAGAAGAAGAAAACATCAAAGCTGTACTATGCAAGAGGTTTGAGGTGCTTCCATGAGCATATCTCAACATATACTTTTCTGATCTACAACAAATAAGAAGTATGAAACATTAATAGAAACAAGAATACATTCATCATGCACACAATTCTCCTCCACCATCAAGCCAAGAAAGACATTCATCCACTTCATAAAACCAGTATTTTCTTCAAGCTCATAAAACTATGTATTGCTCTTAACATCTCGAGTTCTGCCTAGTTTTTACAATGAATCCTCATGGTTTATATAAGCCAAGAGGAGAAACGGTTCACTAGAGAAACTAGAAGGCCACTGGCCAAAACAAAATATCTAAAACTATCCTTGAGGCCTTACAAGGTCCAAGGCACAAAATATCTCTCTAAAATATCTTTTCGGACCAAAATAGAAAAAAAAAATCACTTTTAGGCTCTAACATACATGATAAACTTTCCTAATGCACATTTGGCCCCGTCATCACACTGAAATGCAGAAAATTGTCTCTGTTTTAGCAGAAATTCCAGGCGCGCAGCACCAAAATAGGTGTTTTTGCAGCGAGGTTTTGGAGACCTTCCCGGTGTCGAAAAAGGTCCCATGATGGCCCGTTGGAAAGATATGGATGTATAATTTCCAAATGTACTTGATTTATTTCAATATGATCTCTGTAAGTCTGTTAGAAATTGGAAAAGGTGCAAAAACCTAGGAGCGCATCACCTGCTCAAAAACAGTGGCAGAAAGGTGAAAAAATGGTTGTTTTTGGACCTTTTGAGGGACCAAAATAGCTCCAAATGATCTGAAAATTTATGAGAATACTCCCCTAGTGCCAAGGAATTAAAAAATATAAACTTCCCCTGCTAAATATGCTCTGAGAAAAATCACAGCGTCCAGGGTGTTGTGCTCCTAGGCTTGAAATTTCACAAAAAACAAAAAGGTGTCCAAATTTGCCCAAATTTGGAGAGTCGCTCCCTCAAGGGTTTTTGGAAACCTATAGTGAAGCTTGGGAAAAGATTCTAATTCTATCTTATTCTTTTCCATATTTTCACGCTGGGCGCCTCTTGTGTGCAAGGGCAACTTTGAGCTTTTTTCTAGCAAACCGATTTAGCTTTAAGTAATGCTGAGTAATCTTTCTTTGTAAGCCTAAATCCTTGTTTGCTTTCTCCAATTTTGCCACTAAATTCAAGTTTTCCCTTTCTAGCCATGATTCTTTTTCATTTTCAATTTCCAAGGCTAGGAGCTTAGTGAGAGGGAATTTTTGCATTCGGACTGATTCTTCTTCTCTCTGTTTTTCTAACGCCCTCCTAAGACCCATAGTCTTAGGCCTCTTCCTAGCTAGCCCTTATTCTTCATCATCTTATTGATAGTCACCCATGTACTCTTCTAGCTTCACTTGTTATTTTTGAGCCTCTCTTTTGTACTTGAGTGCCCGGGCTTCATAAATGGCAAGTTGGCCGCTCATTTGTGCATTTTGTGTTTGTAGGAAATGAATGATATGTTTTGATCTTTCCAAATCATTCACCAAATCTCTAACTTTTGCATCCCAACCTTGTAGAAGGGAGATGAGAATACTTGTTTCATTGTCCTCATCAATATCAATGTGGATAAGTTCAAAATCCCTGTATTTTTCATGGCTACTTTCTTGTTCTTCCATTGCCTTCTTTCCTTTTTCCTTCATGGGCTTCTTACCCTATCTTTGTTTGGCAATCCATACTTGCCTTTCTTTGGCATTTTACCTCTGCTCCTTAATGCCCTAGTGACATTGCTTTTTACTGCTTGAGTGACTTTACCTCTCACTAATTTGGAGGTTTTTCCTTTCACTTCTTTTGGGGGGGAGTGCATGACCCCTTGCCTTGGAGAGGTAGTAAACACATGCTCCTGACCTTGTTGATGAGAAATGATAAAAGGTGCCAACATTTGGGCTTGTTCATTTTGTTCACCTACAGCCTTAGGGCTGTCTTTTTCCTCATCAACACTTGTTGTTTGCATTTCTTTGTCACTTTTCTTTGGGAAGCCTCCCTGATCATTAATTTAAATGTTTGCAATGATCTCATCACCAGGAGGATAATCAGGAAGGTCCTTCTCTTTTTCTGTTTGGTGAGAAATGCCTAGGTTTCCTGTCTTTTCCTCTTTAAGGCTATCTTTATCTTCGTCCCTTTTTCTATTGTCTTGACTGTTTTAATTACTAGGGGCTCTGTCTTCTTTTCCTTGTGCATTTAGAACTACTCTGAAAACAGTCTTTGGACTATCCTCATCAATTTCCTCTTTGCTGTGACTATTTTCTTCTTGACTTTGGTCTTTATATGTGCCACTGTTTTTGTTGTCTAGGCTTTTACTGTTTTGATTGTCTTCCTTACTACTGCCTTCATAATTTTTCTTGTCCTTACTGTGCTTTGGGCTGTTTGCCTCTTCTTGTTCATTGTTTTCTGTTTGGATGTCCTCATCATTCTTGTTGTCTTCACTATTTTCCTGTTTGCTACCTCCTTCTTCACTCTTTTCCTTATGGATGCCCTCATCACTCTCTTCTTTTTTGCTTTCCTCATTGCTACTTTTATTATCTTCCTTTTGGCTACTTTCTTCCTCACTATTCCTCTCCTCTTCTTCAGTTTGTTCTTTTTCATCGTCATTTTCCTCTTGAATGTTTTCTTTAGTAACAGTAATTCTTTTCTCAGGCTCAGCATTACTTTCAGGGCCACTACTGCTTTCTTCTTTATTAGCTTTATCAGTGGAAGATGTTTTTGCTTGGGAGGGTGACTCATGAGAGGAAGGTGAAACATATGCTATAGAGGGTGAAGAAGGGGTATGAGGAGGGTTTCGAGATGAGGATGGAATAATTTGCAATGGGATGGAAGATGAAGAAGTGAAGTCATCATGAGTGATAAAGGCTTCCCAAGGAATACCATTTTGCTCCAGTTGGTAAGTGACAATCATTTTAACAAGGGAGTGATGAAATAAGCTTGCCCTTTGCCGAGCTAGAGGTTTCTTTTTCACAATGGTGGGCATCTCTTCAATAATTTTGCAGAGGAAATAAGGTAGGTTCAGCAGCTTCGCTCGGGTGTAGTGCATAAGGAGCCTAATGTGATATGAGTAGACCCGGGAGAACCTGCTCTCACAAGTAAAATATTTCATGAAAATTTTCATGAAGAGGGCATGCCTATCCAGCAGATGTGAAAAAGGGAAAATGGTTTTACATGTAGCTTGACAACTAGGCTTTAGGAAAGGCTGATAATGGGTTAAGTCAAGGTATGTTTGTTTAAACCATTTCTCTCCTATACAAGGGATCTTGGTGGCTTTAGATACAGCTTTAGGAGTCAATTCAAAATCTAAACCTACTATGTGAACCTTTTTCATGTGAAATCTTAGGGAAAACAACTCAGTTAAATGAGGATGGCTGCCAATTTCTTGTAATTTATTGCAGAAGCCAAAACATCCCAATTCTTGAAAACAGGATAAAACAGAGGCAGAAATAGTCAGTTCTCGGATGTTTGCAGGCTCAAACCTATTGGGTTTTCCTCCTTTCTTAGCTTATCTTTTTGGCCTTTGAGGCTCATCACTTCTTTCTTGAGACATGAGGACTATTTTATCTCTTTTTTCAAATTTCAAATAAAAACCCCCTTGTATATGAAATGAAAGTGAGGGAAAATTTTCAGGAGTCCAAGTACTTTTAAAAGAAAGCTGGATACTTAAAAGAAAATAAGCTCCTCTTACATTTTATATTTTTTTCCATCAAAATGCCTTAGACATCAATTCTAACCTTAACTGGCACTTTTTCAAATCAAAATTTGATGATGATATGAATTTGATGAAAAAAATACCTTGAAAAACTCTCCCCCATGATAAAGAACAAAAACTGGGTGAAAATAGGCAAATTTGGTCCTTTGGTGAAAATTTGGGTAGCATTATGTTTTTCACACAGGCGCGCAACACCCTTGGCTCGGGTGGCCTTTGCCCGCAAGAGTTCTATGAAGACTGTTGTGAGCGCTCAACACCTTTGGCCCAAGTGGCCTCTGCCCGCAGAAGTACGATGAGGAACGTTGTGGGCGCGCAGCTCCCTTGGCCCAGGTGGCCTCTACCTGCAGAAGTGCAATGAGGACCATTGTGGGTGCGTAGTGTCTACACGCTGGACAATGGCCTAGGTGGAAGGTTTGGGCGTTGTCTGCACGCATGCAGCAAACTCCTACACATCGATTGGTGGACTGAAAATGCAACACCTCTACACAGGCGTACAATGTCCTGTGCAAACTTACACTCTATGCACCTACAGGCGTGCAGTGCCAGTCTACAGGTATGCAGCTCCTTTTTTTTTTTTGCCCGAGGCTTCCCTTCGAAAATGAAAACATTCTCCTCCTTCTTGCTAAAAATGAAATGAATGGAGAAATCATCATTGGGGGTATTTAAATCCCATTTTTGAAATGATTTAGTGGGAAAACCTTCTCTCCCTTAGTTCAAAACATATTTCTTAATTGCTCCCGTTACTGTTTTTTTTCAATGTTACAGCCTTTTTTAGTTGTTTGGAGCATATGAATGGGCTTAAGATGTTTTTGTAATTTTCCAGGTGGACTTTCTCAAACTCAAAGCCTTATTCTTATCAACAAGTAGGTGACTGCTTTCTTCTATGCAGCCCTCTTTCCTTCAAACTTTGATTTTTTTCTTTTTGGTGCAAAGGCACTCTCTGTTTTTTGAAAACCATAAAAATTGACCTTCACTCATTTTTGAAAGATAACTCATTACAATGCTAACACCCTCTACTGTTAATGAAGGAGGTGTTTCAAGCTTGTTTACTTATCTCTTCAAGCTTTTGAAAGTGTTCTTTAATCATTCCACTGCTATGAGGATAATCAAATCTTAGGGCAAACAACTCAGTTAAATGAGGATGGCTGCCAATTTCTTGTAATTTATTGCAGAAGCCAAAACATCCCAATTCTTGAAAACAGGATAAAACAGAGGCAGAAATAGTTAGTTCTCAGATGTTTGCAGGCTCAAACCTATTGGGTTTTCCTCCTTTCTTAGCTTATCTTTTTGGCCTTTGAGGCTCATCACTTCTTTTTTGAGACATGAGGACTATTTTATCTCTTTTTTCAAATTTCAAATAAAAACCCCCTTGTATATGAAATGAAGGTGAGGGAAAATTTTCAGGAGTCCAAGTACTTTTAAAAGAAAGATGGATACTTAAAATAAAATAAGCTCCTCTTACATTTTATATTTTTTTCCATCAAAATGCCTTAGACATCAATTCTAACCTTAACTGGCACTTTTTCAAATCAAAATTTGATGATGATATGAATTTGATGAAAAAAATACCTTGAAAAACTCTCCCCCATGATAAAGAACAAAAACTGGGCCAAAATAGGCAAATTTGGTCCTTTGGTGAAAATTTGGGTAGCATTATGTTTTTCACACAGGCGCGCAACACCCTTGGCTAGGGTGGCCTTTGCCCGCAAGAGTTCTATGAAGACTGTTGTGAGCGCTCAACACCTTTGGCACAAGTGGCCTCTGCCCGCAGAAGTACGATGAGGAACGTTGTGGGCGCGCAGCACCCTTGGCCCAGGTGGCCTCTACCCGCAGAAGTGCAATGAGGACCATTGTGGGTGCGTAGTGTCTACACGCTGGACAATGGCCTAGGTGGAAGGTTTGGGGGTTGTCTGCACGCATGCAGCAAACTCCTGCACATCGATTGGTGGACTAAAAATGCAACACCTCTACACAGGCGTACAATGTCCTGTGCAAACTTACACTCTATGCACCTATAGGCGTGCAATGCCAGTCTACAGGTATGCAGCTCCTTTTTTTTTTTTGCCCGAGGCTTCCCTTCGAAAATGAAAACGTTCTCCTCCTTCTTGCTAAAAATGAAATGAATGGAGAAATCATCATTGGGGGTATTTAAATCCCCTTTTTGAAATGATTTAGTGGGAAAACCTTCTCTCCCTTAGTTCAAAACATATTTCTTAATTGCTCCCGTTACTGTTGTTTTTCAATGTTACAGCCTTTTTTAGTTGTTTGGAGCATATGAATGGGCTTAAGATGTTTTTGTAATTTTCCAGGTGGACTTTCTCAAACTCAAAGCCTTATTCTTATCAACAAGTAGGTGACTGCTTTCTTCTATGCAGCCCTCTTTCCTTCAAACTTTGATTTTTTTATTTTTGGTGCAAAGGCACTCTCTGTTTTTTGAAAACCATAAAAATTGACCTTCACTCATTTTTGAAAGATAACTCATTACAATGCTAACACCCTCTACTGTTAATGAAGGAGGTGTTTCAAGCTTGTTTACTTATCTCTTCAAGCTTTTGAAAGTGTCCTTTAATCATTCCACTGCTATGAGGATAATCAAACAAATTGTACTTTTCAAAGTAAAACATACCTGATGTTTGCTTCCTTTTAGTGTGATTGTTCTTATGCAACAGTTTATCCTTCAAAAATTGATTTCCCTTTTCTTAGTGCAAAGGAACTCTCTGTTTTTTGAAAACCATAAAATGTGATCTTTACTTGTCTTTCAAAATATAGCTCAGTAATAAAGAACCTTGCACCCTCTACTTGTCTATGAAGGAGGTGTTGTTTTTTGCTTCTTGATGCTCATTTACATATTCATCCAAATTTTATGAAAAAGCTTGAAACAAATTTCCATTGTGGGGTTTAATAATAGAATTTTGTAAACAATAAACCCACTTTTTCCTCTTTTATTATGATTGTCCCTTTGTAGTAGTCTTAGTCTTTTCCACTGATGGCGCCTTTGGTGATTTTTGTTTTGTCTGCAGGGGCATGGAAAAAGGAAGATGTCCCTTTCCCATGATGTTTTAAGGCATAAAAACTATTCTTATGGCATTTTTGCCAGAATTGCACCATGTTTGTTCATATGCTACTAATTTTCTGAGTTTGGGCCCAGAAACTTGAATGAGTAGAGAATTACCCCTTTAAGTGGTATCAAGTTCTCTCTAGCAGCCTCCAATTTGTTGTGTTCATTAACCACTGTAGATGGTCTTCTGACATTTTTTAGGTATCCTTGATTTGTAGGGATAAAAACTATTTTTCCTGTGCTCTTCAACTTCACTGTTTCCTTTATTCAAAATGTCAAATGGTTTGACTGAAGCTGTTCTTTAGTGCACCTCTTTTCCCTGTTTTGATTTAGGCCAGACATCAAGACATCCCTGCAGAGATGTTTTTGATAAGGTGGCTTAGTCTTAGCAATTTTTCTGTTGGACCAGTAGGAGACACCTCGGAGACTGCTTGAGAAAATATGACCATCTTTGCTCTGCTTTTCTTGATTTCACCTTTGAGCTTTGCTGAAACAGAAGTATATGACAGACATGATGGTTCATGACTTAGGGAGGACTAATAGGTTTGCTTGCGAGATTTTTAAGAAAAGGGCACTTGACTGATAGTTAGAAAGCAAAGTTTTAATCAAGACATAGGTTTTTCAGATATTCAACCTAAGCACCATCACCTATAAACCTAGACACTTTGTCATTACTTTGAAGGATTTCCTAGACATACTCAGGTCATCAATAGTAACTTGGGCAGTAGGAGGGTACAATGGGAAAACTTATGTTATCTTAGCTAGGCAAATTTGTGAAATAGGGGGATTTTAGGCATCAGAGATAAGAAGCTTTACATAGATATGACAGTTATGGACAGAGTAAAGCCTATCGGTCTAAGATGGGACTTTGACAGGATTACCAATTTAATCACAGTAGGTAAGAGAAGAGGAAAAAGTGAAAAATTTCTCTGAGGGGATTTCTAGAGGACAAAATGATTGTTTGAATTTGGTTTCTAGAAAACCTGGACAAAGCATATAGTCATCAAAACAGGTGAAAAATACTGATGACTAACATAAATATCTAGAATAAAAGAAATCTTAGAAGTGAAAATAGGAAGAGGTGTCTAACCTTTAGAAGATGAAAGAAAGAGTCATAATACTTTGTATATATCTTTGTTTTTAGTTATTAATCAAATGCAATACAGTTTTTGGAGTTATTTATTTGTCCATCCCAAATACCAGATACTAAAATATGTCCTGAAATCAAAACATTTCTTTGAGAACACCCATGTGATAATCTCAAATAAGGAAAATAATTAGAGCGATGGTAACAAATAGTGATATATCTATTTGTTTTTTCAACATTTATATTATGGATGATTCATATTATAATGATTATCTATGAAAAGAAAATTATGATTTTTTCTTAATTTTATGATGTTGCATATGAAAAGTTAACAACCATTTACAATCATCATACAAAAATAAATTAAATTGTTTTGGAACTTCAAACTCTTTAACGATAAGATTATTGTTAATTATAATATCTTCATGTTATTCTTTGGGGCATTATGTAAAAGATATTTTAGTACACATTTGTTGCAATATATTAAACTAATAAAATGTTTTTTTTTTAAATGCATACACATCTTTTATATTGTTTAATTCTTCTCCCATTATCTTGTTTCTCTCTTTTCCTGTCATCTTTTGTTTTTATCTTCTTTTATCATCTTTCTCTAATTATTTTTTGATATATTTTTCTAAATTTCATTAAAATTTATAACTTACTAATATTAAATATCAAATTAGAATAGATTTATCTTAATCTTAGATTTATTACTTGCATTAAAAAAATTCAAAAGTAAAATTAAAATTCTCTTATTTAAAAAATTTAAGTAAATATTTTTATTAATAGACCTTTAAGATTTTTAATTTAATTATCAATAATTATTAAATGAATGGTTTGAAATTTAATTTCCTTCAATATTCTACAGTATTTTAGAATATTCTTAATAGTATTCACAAATTAAAAGTATATTTATCTCAAAAATAGTTATGTCTTTTTTTCCCTTTTAATTAAATTGTTTGATTAAAAAAATGGCATATAAACAATACAATATAAAATGAGTTACAAATTTTTGAACATCTAATATTGATAAACCATAGTATTGACTCATAATATTGTAACAAATTCAAAATCTCTATGATTAAAAATCTTATTACATATTTTTTTAAATATAAAATATATTATGAAATAAATATTTCAAAATTTATAATAAATTAATAACTATTTATAAATTAATAACTATTTAAAAATACTAATAATTTAGTTTATATAATTTTGTTAGTTAATTAATTTTAATTTTTTTTTATAACCATTAATCAATTTCAAAATTTGACTTAAGTCAATTTATCATAAGATTTATTTCCTCATTTTCCATCCATTTTGGTTTGTTACTTTGCACTTACCAAATTTCATCTATTAATTTCCATTGTTGAACTTTATTGGTTAATTTGACTTATCAAGTTTATTATAATCACACAATAGGAACCCAAATTTGAGGAGATGGTTTTGTATGGGATTTTGTATGCCAGATATAGGTTCATAAGTTCAAACATGGATTTAAATTTATATTGTTTTATAAGTTTAAATATATTATTTTATAAGTTTAAATAAATGTGAGAACCTTTCGCGTAGCTCTTTGAGGGGGAAGAAATATGAGAAATTCCTTAGAGCTGAGGTGGTTATTACATATTAAATATTATTAATATTTATTAATAATATATTTAAAAATAATAGATATAAATTAAATTAAATTTTTTAAAATTACTCACTATTATGGTTAATTATTATTGAAAAAAAAATTAGAAAAAATTCTTTTAAATTTTTTAAAACCATCACTTATATTATTACATTTATAACAATTTAAATAATCATATATTTATATATATATATATATATATATATATATATATAAATTTAAACCAACAAAACTAGGATAAGAAATTATTAAACAAATGTAAAGATATAAAATTTAAACAACCAAAATTATGGATTACAAATTATAATTAATAATTGTATTTTAATTTAATTTTTTCTCTTTTTATTATATGAATTGGTAAGTAGGTTGGTCTAGTACTTGTGTGAAAAGGGATTGATTCCTACCACTATCACTATAATCTCTAGATAAATCACCCACAGATAAACTCCTCCCACTATAATCTCTACGTGAGCCATATCACCCTAGCACATGGCCACAGATAAACTCTAGGAATTTGAACCTAAAATATTTCTATTTTAAATATATGTTAAAATAGTTATTTTTTTAAATTGTTATTAATAATAATATCATGTATTTTCTCTTGAAAGATTATATGTTCAAATACAAGGAGGAGGAGTATGTATGCCTTTGTTAAATTCAACATTGATCTCTTGTCCCACAAACAAAAGGGTCTTATACATCAATTTCATATCTAACTTTACTGTAACCTTAAAATTAAATTAATATTGCATACATATGTGTGTCTTGAGTAAGTTTAATGGTTAAAATCATATACTTTTTGGTAAGAGATCATAGATTCAAATCAAAATAATGTCACTTAGGAAACCCAACTCCTGAAAAATTAGCAAAAATACACTTTCAAAAATAATATAAATTTAATATCTAAAATCATATACAAATAAAATCATATGCAATATAAAATATAAATTAAAATAAAATAAATAAACCTTAAACATAATTATAGAGAATCTATAAAGAAATATTTCTTCTCCAAAATATCTAAGCCCAAAGCCCAATTGAAATGGAAAACCAAAATAAACAAAAACATAAGACTTAAGATTACTCTCTTTACCACTATTGTTTGGTCTTGAGACAACTGCTCCTCTATGCACTTGAAGTAGATTCTGAAACAATTTCTCCTCCATGTGTTTGAAGTAGATTCTCATCTAGTTTTACTTCAAACCACCTTATCCAAGATAAAGAATATCTTTTAATATACTAATTTGATATTTATCACAACCATAACCTTAAAATTTTATTATATATATATAATTTTATCAAAATAAAATAAAATAAAATAAAATAAAATAAAATAAAATTATATATATATATATATATATATATATATATATATATATATATAATTAATTAATTTAATTCATATCAAAATAACATACATAGATTAGAGTCAAACATCAATGATTTAAATTTGATGATGTTTATGGTGACCCCTTTATGTGCTGGTAACATCAACGCGGGCAATTATAATTTTGTAACTTTTTATAACGTCACATCAATGTGGTCCATTTTTTTTTAAAGAGAAGAAAAGAAAATGTTATAACTATATTTCTTTCCATTTATGTTCATCGACTAGAGAGTGCGGGGATAAGTTGTTGGCCCGAAAATGTCATAAAATATAATGATTATCTTGGTTTGATTTGAATGTATTTCCTATATATCGTATTTATTGAAATGTATACGATTTTTTGGGTTGTCTTAATGGTTTGGTTATTTATCAACTATTTTTTTTTCCTTTCCATCATTATTATCAATAATATATATGTGGTTTTTTATATTTTAATGTATTTGAAAATAATCATTATTATGTTGTATCATTTAAATAAATATTTCAACTTGTATTTATTATAACCATGAAAATTATTTTACGGAAATAATGTTTTGCTTTAAAGAAATAATTGAAATAAAATTTGCTTGCAAACTAGGGATGATAACAAATAATTTAACCAAAAATTATGTGTTTTTTCAAGAAATTATTTTGTCTCGTTTTCTTCATCTCAGACATCTCATTACCATAGGAGACTCTCTTATCATCATTAGACACTTGCAGCTACGAACTTAGGCCAATTATCTTATATTGGAAGTAATTCTCAATAAAATTTGATTTCTAACTAATAATATGGATTTTCAAATAAAATAGTTCCACATCCAATGATTCCTAGGCCAATTTAGCAATTCACCTAAGGAAAAAGGGGTTTTTTTATTTTCAACAAGAAATATGTCACATGGTGTATCCCATGGTTTCATGATTTTTTTCGATTGTCACCTTAGTTGGAATCATCAGGGGCATGAAGGAAGAGTTAAGTTTGAATAGAGGAAGCATGTCTCTCCATATGTTCCCACTTCTTTCCATAATGGTTCACATCCAAGCCACTTTCAAAAATATTAGCTATAGTCTCATCACAAACAACAAGGGTGTGATAAATCACATTGAGTTAATAAATCAAGTATTAATGATAATTTAGGTCAATGACTCCCTTACTCACTTTATAAGCCCATAAGAAAAGGAGAATTTGGTAGCAGGTGGATTTATCTTGAGGTTGGTAGTGAATTCACAATTAGTTTTATCTTTATTCAAAAGGCTCTAGTTGGAAGGAGTTGTGGATTTTAATGAGCCACGAGCTGCCCATAGTACTCCCTGTCAATGTAAGGATTATCTTAGTGTAATTTAAGGAGATATACAATGAAGTGTCGATGTCTTAGAAGTGGTGTTATTAAAACTTTGAACACTATTTCAAGGAGTTCCCTATGATCTATCTCTAAGCCTGTTAGGGTCCCATGATTTGGCCGATTGGCAAGCCAAATGATAGTGTAACATCAAACCAGTCTTTGGAGCCCAAGGACCTAGCCTTCCCGGACTCAGAGAAGGCTCTCTCTATTTGTGTAAGGGATATCTGTGTGTTTGCTTCTTGTGTTCTCGATTTTAGGCTAGTTATGAAGTAGGTTTTTGGTTTTGGTTTTAGTTTTGTTAGGGATGAGCTAATCAAAGACTAAGATAGGTAAAAAGATGTCGGATCAACTGGGCTATGGGGTCAAAAAGGTCAAGAAAGCTTTCAGATGGTGATACAAGGTTGTTAAAGGGCCGATTTGATTCGAGGTAAAATGGATCTTTTGGGTAAAATGGAGTGGGATGGACATTAAACTTGTTAAGAACAAAGGATTTCAAATATAAATAGTTTAATAGCTTACATAAACATGGTAGGGCTAACCAATAATCATGAGAAATGTAACTATAAATTGATCAATGCATAGAAATAAACATTCAAGCCATGCATAGAGATATATGACTCTCTAACTTTAGGAAATGGCTATCAGACTTTGGAGAAATACTTTTAATACAAACAAACAACTCAAATCACTTTGAGGAAACGCCTAAGCATAGTATTTCAAGCTATTGAGCACTTTGAAGCAAGATTGCATAGTTTTAGGCAAAGGGCAAGATCAGTACAAGACCTCCTTGGTTCAATAAATGACAATCTAATCAATCAAAGAAAGGTTTCAGAGGTGGAGCTATGACTAGCCATGAGTAAGCAGGGCATACCGTGAATCATACTTAGCATGCATAAAACCATAAATAAAACAAGCAAACAATATTCTTTAGTTATTAAAGAGCAATCAAGGATTCTTTGATATGACTAAGAAGGAAGAAAACATAGAAGCTATAAAGAAACAGGAAATTTGAGGTGCCTCCAAGGGCATGTCTCAAATCTATTCTCTACTGTCTTATAGCAAGCAAGAACATGGAATTATGAATGAAAATTAAGAAAAAAAACATAGAGAGAGATACTATACCATTCTACCAAGTCATGGAATCCAACAACAGTCCTCTTTCATCATCCAAAAGCACTCAAGAAACTTTCCAAATACATGAGACAAGTGTTTCTTCCAAGCTTGTATAACCATATATTGCTTCTATTCATCAAGTTCAACTTTGTTTACAATGAATTCTCATGGAATATATAGGCCAAGAGTGAGGAAAACCTCCTAGTTCAACTTGCAATCTCATTGGCCTATCCAAAATATCTGATTTTGTCCTTGAGGCTCTGCAAAGCCCAAGGCACAAAATATCTAATAAAATATCTCAAAAATGCTAAAAAAGGAAAATATATTGAATTTTTATAACTAATCATACATAAAAATAGCTAAACGCACATGAGGAAAAGTCACTTTAGAAAGGTTCATTTTTTACAAAAATACTTAAGAAATATATCAGCAGAAAGTCCTCTAATTTGCCGGCAACTTTTGGAGGCCTTCTCGATGTCTAAACGAGGCCCGTGATGGCTCGTTGGAAAGCCCTTAATGTCTATTTTTTGAAAATGCTTAGTTTTCTCCAAAATGATCACTGGAAGTCCATCAAAAACGGATCTGTGTGTAAAAACCCAAAAAATAGACCTTGCTGATAAACAGGGCAGAGTGTGAAAAAAGTGAGTGTTTTCCGCCATTTTGGGAGAGAAAATCATCTTAAATTGATCTGAAAATCGCTGAGTAGATTCCCTTGAATTTAATGCATCCAATGGTACCACTCTCAACATCTGAGGATGCTCCAAACAAAAATGGCGGCGCCCATGATTTTATGCAATTAGGCCCAAAAATAACAAAAAACATGATCATGTCAAAATTTGCTCAATTTTGGTGAGCAAACCCCTTAAGGGTGTTTAGAAACACACCTAGAAGCTCGGGCCAAAATTCCAAGTCTAGATGTGTCTTTTCCACTTTTTCTCACCGGGTGCCCTCTTTGAGCAATTTTGAAATTTTCTTGGTTTTCTTCCTTGTTGTTTGGAATTTTAGTTTTGGCGAAGAAATCATGGCCCCTTGCCTAGGAGAGGCAGCTAGCACATGCTTAGCAGAGTGCCCTTCATGATCCATGTTTTGTATTTGCTTTCCCTCATCATTGCTTGCTTGAGCGCTGCCTTGATGTTCCTTTTCATCACTGCCTTACTTTGTTGTTCTTTATCACTATGATCTTGCTGCTGTGTAGGCTGCCATTATGTTCCTCTTCATCACTATCTTGCTGCCCATCACTTTGCTTTTCCTTGGAGGCATTTTTCTTCTAATACTCTTTACTTGCTTACCAAGGCAAACTGATTCAAATGATCACTGGAAATAATCTTCAACCAAAAACACCTTTTCCTCTTTGCAAGACTAAGTTTGTCCTTAGTTTTCAAACATGTTTTTGATAAATGAAAGCAAACTTACTTCTTCAACACTATGTTTGAGCAAAGAAGCATTTTCACAAGATATGTTTGTGGTTTTTTAAGAGAAGTCTCCTTTTGTTTTTGGCACAAGGACTCTTCCCCTCAACACTGTTTTTATGAAGTCACTTTTATTAAAAGACTGAACAAAACCCCTTTCAAACTGATAACTCTCTTCCTCCCAATTACTATCTTCCTTGGCAAACACTACTTTGAAATTAGTGATCTTCTGTGGTTATTTGAAGCAGAAGGCGCTCATTGGAAACACTATTTTAAAATACTCCTAGAAAACTCTCTTAAAATAACACACTAACTCTCCTCCATTTAACTGATTCTATCCTTTGTAATCATAGTAAGAAGACCTCTTTCAATTTGACAAATCCCTATCTCCTAATCACTATTTCTTTTTGTTTTAAATGATCATGGCGCTGCTTTGAAACCAATGTTTAAAAGACTCTTTCCAACTGACAATCATCCTTATCCCATAGTCATTGTTTCCTTTTTTATTTAGCAAACAAAGTGCTCTTTGAAACCACTGTCAAGATGCCTCTTTAAACTGATTTGAGACCTCTGCAAAACTATGCTTTTCCTTCTAGAGATTGTGCCAATCCTTGACTTTTCATAACACAAAAGACCTTCTTTAAGCTTAACTAAAAACCCTTTATGTAAACTCTGTTTTGTTTTGTAGAGACTGTGTGAAATTTTAGCTATTCACAGCACAAAACTCTTTCAAATTGGGTCATTAATCCTCCTCTCTTTCTCTATTTCTATTATTTACTATTCAAAGTAAAAAAAAAAAAAACCTTCTTTTAAACTGGTAAAGTTCTTATCTCTTTTATCATTGTCTCTTTGATTTAGTAAACAAGGGGTGTTCTTGGAAAACACTGTTTTAACATACTCCTTCAGGCTGATTATGAGACCTCTACAAACTCTGTTTTTCTTGTCTATATTTCTTAGCTATCTCATAGCACAAAAAATATTTCAAATTGGCATATTAACCAACCTCTCTTTCACCATTTATATTCTTTGTAATCATAGTAAAGAGACTTCCTTCAATCTCTGTTTTGTTTTTTAGGAGTTTGGCAAACAATGTATTTGATGATGATTAGTTTTTAGCATACAATTTCTCTCCTTTTTTTTTGATAAACAAGCCTCTATTTAAACAAGCAGGCTTCTAGTGAAACCATGAATGTCCTCTTATCCTCAATCAGTGTTTTCCCTTGAAATTTGTAACCAAACCTTCCCTCAAACTAAAACTAAGCAAGGAGACAAGAAAAACCTTTGGAAAAGTTTTCTTGACGTGTTGGAGATGATTTCCTTGAGTAAAAAATGATTTGGCACCCTTGGAAACTACTTTGGTGACCTTTTTTTCTGGTGGCCTGGGTGTTGCACAAGCGCGCCACGGAAAAACCTAGGCACGCCGCACACTTCAGAAAAATACACTGTTAATACCTACAGGCGCGTCGCGCAATTTTTCAAACGTGTCGCGCAGTTTTGCAGCCCGTTTTGGAGGCATTCCCGGTGTCGGAATTGGGTACGAGATGGCTCATTGGAAAGACATGAAAGTCTACTTTCCAAATATGCTTTATTTTTTTCATTTGGTGTCCATTTTTTTGTTCAAAAATTGATTTTCCCAACACTGGTAAAAACTGGTGAATCCTGGTGTAGAAATGCATAGTGATGTTTGCAGGCCACTTTTGGATGCCTTCCCGGTGTTGGAATTGGGCCCGAGATGGATTTTTGGAAAGCTATGGAAGTCTAATTTCCAAATATGCTTGATTTGTTTCATTTTTTGTCCATTTTTTTGTTAAAAAATTGACTGTCCCAACAATGGTAAAAAATGGTGAATGCTGGTGCAAAAATACATAGTGCTGTTTGCAGGCTACTTTTGGATGCCTTCCTGTTGTCGGAATTTGGCCCAAGATGGCTCGTTGGAAAGATATGGAAGTATAATTTCCAAATATTCTTGATTTTTTTCATTTGGTATCCATTTGGTTGTTAAAAATTTGACTGTCCCAACACTGGTAAAAATGGTGAATCCTCGTGCAGAAATTCTCTCGTGACATCTGTATTTTTTACATTTCTCACAAAAAATGATACCTGTGTAGAAAATGAAGGAGGTTTTTCTTATTGACCCTTGAGGGACAAAAGCCTCTCTCACATTTTTCAATTTCATCTATTTTTGGTCAGAAAAAAATTTTCAAACAAACTTCCTGGGTGCTCCTTAACCTCTGTCTTACCATTTCTTGAGCTGTATTTCTCTGAAGCCTTTATAAAAGAGCCTTGATATGCCGATGAGGGTCCTTTGATATAACATGAAAATTGTTTTGAGTATCTCTTTAACCACTTTTATGAGCAAATTTGCATGGTGACAACCTTAAGAAAACTGACCCTCTGCCTTTTGTGAGGAAGGCCATCTTCAAGTTGACAAATCAACTGTTATTTCTCTAGGTGACTTTGCTTGTGACCTCTGTCTCTCTAAGCACTTTATATCCTTTGAATTTTTAGACAAGAAGCATGGTTTTTATCATGAAATTGTTCTTTGCCTATGTGTTGGGAAAAACACTTGGATAGATAGCAATGCCCTCTCCAAAAATGTGACTTTGTATCTTTTGGAGGAATCCCTTTGTAAACATAAGAAAAAGAGACCTTCAGCACCCTCATGCCACATCTTGGAAAGAGATAATTCACAACTCCAAAACTTACTTTGACAATTTCTTCTCTCCTGGTGTTTTGATGATGATTAGGGCTATTGTGCAGTTTGATCAAATCAATCAGACGCCCTTGGATATTTTCCTTTGACTGTGGATGACAAACCTTATTTGTATTCACCCATGGCTTTACCTATATCTGTTCATCAAGGAAAAAGGTCTTTAGAGATCCTTAATGCAATAATATGGAATAAAAAGGCTTTTTCACATGTTTCATAAAAGGCCTTTGACTGTGACAGTGATATGGCTTGATTATTTGAATGTTGTCCCTAAATTTAAAACACATGCCATACCCTTTCTTTACATTTGATGAGTCTGTCCAAATTTTTTTCATTTTAGCTACAAGTTGTCATTGAAGGAGATCTTTGATAGAAGAAAAACCAAACATCTTTTATTATTACAGTACCACTGCTTGGCCATCTTCTTAACAACATTTTTCCACTCATAATCATCCAATTGTTTCCCACTGCACTCAAACTCTGCCTTTCAAACAGTGAAACCATATAATCAATTCTTGAAACACCACTACTATGTTAGTATTTTCATCCATTGGAGAAAAAAGGTGTAAAACAAGTTTTTTTTAAGGCAATTTGTAGCTTTGTTAGCCTTGTGCCCTTAAATGAGGCTACACCTCTGTTCTTGACCCTCTTCTTATTAAATGAAGGAGGTCTTAACCAATGACCTAACCATCTGCTCATACTTGGAGGAGGTTTTCATAGTCACCAATCCTTTGCTCATGTTTGGAGGAGGTTTTCACAGTCACCAACCCTCTGCTCATGTTTGGAGGAGGTTTTACACAGTCACCAACCCACTACTCATGTTTGGAGGAGGTTTTACACAATCATGCTATTTCATCCCTTTGTCAAACTATGTTATCTTTCCTTGTAGTGTCTTTTGACTATGTTTGCAGGAGCTCATTGAAATACCTCTCTGTCCAATACTTGCATCCCAGGCTCAAAACCACATGAGAAATAGTTGTCTTCTCATGTTAAGTTTAATAATGTCTTCTGGAACGCTGGTACACTTCTTCTTTTGAGAAAGACATTGAAACACTGTAAATCCACCTAATATCGGTTTGACTTGTCGCATATGCACTGCTGAGACATCAAGGCTTGTTAGTGGCATGACTTAAGGGTATATCAAGGTTTTCTCTTGCAAATTAAGCGCTAATTCAGGGCTGGTTGGTATGGAACAAAGGATTTTGGCTCAGGCTATTTTTGTCGAGGAAGGGATTCTCTAAATTGCCACTACCTAACTTAGGGGAAAATTTCATTGATTCTGATTGTGTTTGACAAGAAGATCAAGGATAGGAAGGGAGACACTTTTTCAAATATTGGACAGTGAGTTTCATGAGAACCAAGGGGAAAATGATAGTAGACCAGCAAGACAAAGAGAGCTATAGATAGGGATATTTTGCTAAAACAAGAGATGACTTTGAAAACTGAATATTGCTCTGATCATAGCCTGATAGGAAGGGCTAGGAAAGAAAAAATTTGTTTGGGGCTTTTCTAGATGACAAATTGACATATGGAGATCAACTTCTAGAAAACTCAGCTAGGAATCTAGTCATCAAAAACAGGTGAAAAATACTGATGACTAACAATGGCTCCATTTGGGGAGGGCAGCTCCTTTTCAGGAGGTGTCCAGAATTGCAGATCTTTGGCTTATGAAGACTAGTGCCTTATCCATTCGTGCAAATTTCATTCTTTCTTGATGTCATTTCTGAAAATTGACAGCATGATTAGCCTCAAAAACATCTCTACCTACCCAGCTATATTTCCTAACATTTTTCTTCTTTAGGTGCATTTTTACTAGCAACCTTTTGACATGATATTTTTCAGAATAGAAACTATCTAATGCTACACTTATATCTTCCAGGAGTTCAGATTAAACTGATGAAATCCTTTTTTTCTCTACCTATGCTAGATCGAATGTCAAGATTAAGCTGTTTGACAGGATTTTATTCACTATTCTAGAACATGAAATTGAAAAATGACCAAATCAGGATTAGACAGTCTGATTTTTCATGTACTTGTGGCATGAAAGACAAGCTGCACACAAATGTTATTTTGTATAAAATGAAATCTAGAAAAACAAGGCTAGGATACACAATTTTGTTTTCATCCCCGCTTTCCTCTTTGGTTTTGTTTTGAGCATGTGGAACCATTATCTTTTCTTAATCTAATCTCTTTAATAAGTCAAGCTTACACAATGTTGACTATCTTTTCCTCTCACTAACTTATCAAAAAATAAATTTAAAACATGTTCAGTTATGATTAGGCTAGATAACTGAACAAGACATTTGAGCACTAGTAGCGGCATTTAGACTTGCGCGCTTTCTGAATGACTATTTTTTGAACATGGGGATTTACCATTGCTTTTAGAAACTGCCCTCTTTTTCTACTTTTTACTGTTTTTGTATTTTCTACTTTTTCACTTTTTCTTCAAACAATCTAGAACTGAAAAGATGCTCACAAGGCTGAGCTTATTTTCCACTGCTTTCTATCTACCCTAATCTAATATATACACAATAGACATTTATTTGGTGAACTCTCTTTTCCAATGTAACCAATCAAGTAGATGATTACATGGGTGACTCTGGTTTAGTTCTTTCATGACGCTGAAGTAATGAAAAGGCCACTTCCATTTGGCTTATTTTCGGACAGTAGTGCTTAAGTTTTTTCTCATTCTTGGTAGCAACTTGTTCATGATAGAACCCACTACTCCTTCAGATTTCTCAAGGAAAACAACAAATGGATCTTGTAAAAATACATGATCTAGAGGATTTGATATATAGGCTTCATTCAGGACTACTCTTTCTTGCACTTAGCTATATTTGGGACTCTCCTGGTAAAGAAACTCTTCCCCTTGCTCATGATCACTTGAACTGTCAGACTCATCATATAGTGTAGTATAGTTTTCTTTCCAATTTGATGTGTTCTGATTAAGTGGACTGAAAACTGTGTGGAGGTCATCATGTTGATGAGAAGGGATACACTTTGACAACAAATCATCTTGAAAGGATAGTGTGACAACTCTCATGTGTTTATCAACCTCTATTTCTTCATCTGCAATTTGTAACTCAATGGAACTTGGTGGCTGCAAATCTGGAGTTAAGGAAGGTTCCATGTCCAAAATTATTTCCTCAACCATTTTAGGAAAAGGATTTTCATTTACAACATGCTCAAGAATTTCATCATCCTCTTCAACCTCATCATCAAAGCTGAAAGACTGTTGATTTCCAATTATGTGAATGTTATTTCTGATGGACTGAAGTGAAGTAGAGCAAAGAGTTAGAGACTCTTCACTTACTTCTAAACTCTTAAGGCTCTCATCATTAGTGTCATAGGTGACCTGTATTGGCTGCTTACTTTTTTCAACCTAATGATAATGAACTTCGTCCCACAAATCAATTGTTGATAGCTCTGCAAGGTTAATTTCTGTTTGGATATCATAATCATCAACATATTGATCAAACCTTGGAGAATCATTAATATAAGTAATGTCACCAGCCATGCATATTGGACTATCAGATTGATTTTCTTCAAATTGATTTACAAATCTATTTTTTGACTCATGGTATGCAAGATTAATAGGAGAAAGATAAGAAAAGTTTTGGTTATATGAAGTTTCAAAGGTTGTCTGCATGTTTATAAGTTGATCTATTTCCTCTTCAGTTAAAAAGGGAGGCATTTTCATTTCTCTTCAGATATAACTACAATAATCCTCTTTCTCTTGGGAAATATGAGTTGGAGGATGAATGTATTTTTGGGCTTCACCTATGAGAGATGATGAATCATTACTTATGCCTTTAGAGAGATCTTGTGGGTTCTCTTTCATTTCCTGCTTATTTTTATCTTCAACCAATTCTTTGTGATGTTGAGGATAGTTAGCATGTAATTCATGAGTTTTTTCAGATAGATTCTTAGGAGGCCAATTTTATTTTATGAACTCAAATGACTCCTAGCATAAAGATAGAGATCCTACAAGTTTTGATTTATCTTCTATTTCAGATCTGAATTCATCCTCACTCAACTCTTCTTGATGTTTGGGATAGTAAACATGGGATTCATGAGTTTCATCTGATGGATTCTTAAGAGGCCAATTTGCTTTTATGAACTCAAATGACTCCCAGCATAAAGGTAAATATCCTACAGGTTTTGATTTATCTTCTATCTCAGATTTAAATTCCTCTTCAATCAACTTTCCTTGATTTAGGTGAGAGTTAACTTGAGCAGGGGTTTCCTGAATAGCTGTTAAGAGATATTTAGGATGCAAATTTTCTTTCAAAGTCTGGAATGATTTAAAGCATAAGGGTAGAGAACCTAAAGGTTTTGATTCTTCTTCCATTTCATAATTTGTGATTTCAAAATGGCTGATAGTTTCTTTAGAGCATTCCTCTATGTTTTTATTTGCAAATTTCTCATTGGGAATACTTTGTTTATAACTCTTGTCTTGTAATAGTTGACTATGTTCATCCTGAGGAAGAAGTGTAGGTTGGTTTGAATAAGTAGTGTTAACCTTAACTTTGTGTATTTTTCTTTTCTTGTCAAGTAGATGCTCTAGTTTTCTGAAATCATATACCAATTTTTCCAACTTTTCCTCTAAAGATATTAGTCTCTCTTGATTTTCTTTGTCTTTCTCTATTATTCTTAGTTGTGCCTCTGTATTTAGTATGTTGAATTCTACATCAACTGATATCCTTTGCATTTCTTCTAGGGTCAAAAGATCTTTATCTCTTATCCGAAAAACCATCTCTGGGTCAAAAGAATCTGGGTAGTGCAAGAGAACACATCCGAGGGGTGGCTTTATGGTTGCAGGCATTGCATGGTATACTTTATTGAACCTGGCTGAAAAGTTTTGTATTGTCTCCCCTAGTTGTATTTTTAACTGATTGTATTCCTTTATGATGAGAACTTTATTACCCATGACTACCCACCTATCTAGGAAGATTTGAGTGAACTGATGAAAATTGGTAATGCTTGCAGCTGGAAGGTCCTTAAACCAACTCTTAATTTTTCCTTGTAATGATAAGGCAAAAATTCTAATATGCACATAATCTTCTTCTATTTCATAAAGTTCAAGCAAATCCTCAAGAGTTTGGACGTGCTCTTCAGCGGTGACTATGGAGCTTTCTCTATCAAATCTGGGTAATTTATTTTGAAGATTTGCAGGGAGGGCTTGGAAGATGGGAGGTAAAACTAGAGGCTTGTATCTTTCTGGGACCTTTGTGGATATAGGTAGTGTATAAAGAGATTTATGATTGTTTGAGGTTTCAGCCAGAGTGGGAAAGGTAGCATGAGGCTCATGTTTTGCTAGGTTTTCCATAAGTGAATCTGGGGTAAGCATAGGTGTATAAGCCTACTCATGGTCTGAAATTTGAGGCTTAGCTTTTTGAGGTTTGAGATCTTTCCAATGATCAATTTAGATCTCATTAGTGTATTCTTAATCAGGCTCAAAGTAGGATAGAACATATTTATAGATAAAGACAATAATTTCTTGAATCCAACTAAGGCCTAAGTGCTTTTTCTTTCTAGGATGACTGGTCATGTTTTAGGTTCTTCCTCTAGTGGAGTCTTTAGGTCTATTGAGAGTTGTGGAGTCGCCAGGTGGATGTTTTTGTTTTTTTTAGAGATATGTGTTTATGGTCCACCACCAATAACTGATAAAAAGCCAATCTAGGGATATTTTGGGGTTTTCTGAGTTTTTATGAAGCCCTAAAGTTTGTAAGAGTGTCCTATAGTTGGGTCATCATTTTTCTAGGATGATGAGACAACTAGATTCTACTATTTGATAATACATCTAGGTTAAGGGGTTCTGAAGTCCTAAGGTATACTTAGTTTGTCACTAACTCAGAAGGTCCCACCATGATTTCCATTATGTTAGTGAGGGGTGGGATAAGTCCACAAGATAGTATTCTCAAAGGTTTCTAAAGGTTTAGGGAATCTAAGTTCGTTTATCACTCAGAATCCCACCGTGATTGCCATTATGTTAGTGTGGTGATGAGGTGGCTCAATAGTGTAGTGTGCTTAGTTCAAAAAGGGGATTTCCATGAGTCTTGAAAGGTATTCAAATTAAAATGAACTCAGAAAAGTCCCACCATGATCGCCATTATGTTAGTGAGCGGTGGGATAAGTTCACAAGGTATTATTCTCAAAGGTTTCTGAAGGTTTAGGGAAACTAAGTTTGTTTATCACTCAAAGTCCCACCGTGATCGCCATTATGTTAGTGTGGTGATGAGGTGGCTCAGTCAGATAGTAACCTAGAGTTTAGTAAAGTAGTAAGGCCTATTGGAGGCTAATGGAGTCACCAGGTGGATTTTTAGTTGTTTTGAGGTATATGTGTATGGTCCACCACCAATACTGTCAAAAACCAATCTAAGGAAGTTTTTGGGGTTTTCTGAGTTTTTATGTGCAACCTGGTTTGTAAGAGTGTTCTAAACCTGATTCATCTCTTTGCTAAGATGGTGAAACAAAGATTTTACTCTAAATGATTCTATAGGATGATGGTCTGAGTTTAATGTTGAAGGACTAAAGAGTTTATAAGAGTTTGCTAGACTGTCATGTACTCGGAGTCCCACCGTGATTGCCATTATGTTAGGGTCTCGTGATTTGGCTGACTGGCAAGCCAAATGATAGTGTAACATCAAACCAGTATTTGGAGCCCAAGGACCTAGCCTTCCCGGACTCAGAGAGGGCTCTCTCTATTTGTGTAAGGGATATCTATGTGTTTGCTTCTTGTGTTCTCGATTTTAAGCTAGTTATGAAGTAGGCTTTTGGATTTGGTTTTAGGTTTGCGAGGGATGAACTGATCAAAGACTAAGATATGTAAAAATATGTCGGATCAACTGGGCTATGGGGTTGAAAAGGTCAAGAAAGCTTTCAGATGGTGATACAAGGTTGTTGAAGGGCCGATTTGATTCGAGGTAAAACAGATCTTTTGGGTAAAATGGAGTGGGATGGACATTAAACTTGTGAAGAACAAAGGCTTTCAAATATAAATAGTTTAATAGCTGACATAAACATGGTAGGGATAACCATTAATCATGAGAAATGTAACTATAAACTGATCAATGCATAGAAATAAACATTCAAGCCATGCATAGAGATATATGACTCTCTAACTTTAGGAAATGGCTATCAGACTTTGGTGAAATACATTTAAGAAAAACAAACAACTCAAATCACTATGAGGAAATCCCTAAGCATAGTATTTCAAGCTATTGATCACTTTGAAGCAAGATTGCATAGCTTTAGGCAAAGGGCAAGATCAGTACAAGACCTCCTTGGTTCAAAAAATGACAATCTAATCAGTCAAAGAAAGGTTTCAGAGGTGGAGCTATGACTAGCCATGAGTAAGCAGGGCATACCATGAATCATACTTAGCATGCATAAAACCATAAATGAAACAATAAAACAATATTCTTCAGTTATCAAAGAGCAATCAAGGATTCTTTGATATGACTAAGAAGGAAGAAAACATAGAAGCTATAAAGAAACAGGAAATTTGAGGTGCCTACAAGGGCATGTCTCAAATCTATTCTCTATTGTCTTATAGCAAGCAATAACATGGAATTATGAATGAAAACTAAGAAATAAAAAATAGAGAGAGATACTATACCATTCTACCAAGTCATGGAATCCAACAACAGTCCTCTTTCATCATCCAAAAGCACTCAAGAAACTCTCCAAATACATGAGACAAGTGTTTCTTCCAAGCTTGTATAACCAAATATTGCTTCTATTCATCAAGTTCAGCCTTGTTTACAATGAATTATCATGGAATATATAGGCCAAAAGTGAGGAAAACCTCCTAGTTCAACTTGCAATCTCATTGGCCTATCCAAAATATCTGATTTTGTCCTTGAGGCTTTGCAAAGCCCAAGGCACAAAATATCTATTAAAATATATCAAAAATGCTAAAAAAGGAAAATATATTGACTTTTCATAACTAATCATGCACAAAAATAGCTAAACTCACATGAAGAAAAGTCACTTTAGAAAGGTTCATTTTTTACAAAAATACTTAAGAAATATATCAGCAGAAAGTCCTCTAACTTGCCGGCAACTTCCTTCTCGATGTCGAAACAAGACCCGTTATGGCTTGTTGGAAAGATATGAATGTATATTTTCTGAAAATGATTATTTTTCTCCAAACTGATCACTAGAAGTCCATCAACAACTGACCTATGTGTAAAAACCCAAAAAATAGACCTTGCTGATAAACGAGGCAGAGTGTGAAAAAAGTGAGTGTTTTTCGCCATTTTGGGAGAGAAAATCATATTCAATTGATCTAAAAATCACTGAGTAGATGCCCCTGAATTTAACACATCCAATGGTACCACTCTGAACAGCTGAGGATGCTCCAAACAAAAATGGCGACGCCCATGATTTTATGCAATTAGGCCCAAAAATAAGAAAAAACAAGATCATGTCAAAATTCGCTCAATTTTGGTGAGCAAACCCCTTATGGGTGTCTAGAAACACACCTAGAAACTCGGGCCAAAATTCCAAGTCTAGATGTGTCTTTTCCACTTTTTCTCACCGGGTGCCGTCTTTGGGCAATTTTGAATTTTTCTTGGTTTTCTTCCTTGTTGTTTGGCATTTTAGCTTTGGCGGAGAAATCATGGCCCCTTGCCTAGGAGAGGCAGCTAGCACATGCTTAGGAGAGTGCCCTTCATGATCCATGTTTTGTATTTTCTTGCCCTTCTCATTGCTTGCTTAAGGGCTGCCTTGATGTTCCTTTTCATCACTGCCTTACTTTGTTGTTCTTTATCACTATGATCTTGCTACTGTGTAGGCTGCCATTATGTTCCTCTTCATCACTACCTTGCTGCCCATCACTTTGTTTTCCTTGGAGGCATTGTTCTTCTGATACTCTTTACTTGCTTACCAAGGAAAACTTATTCAAATGATCACTGGAAATAATCTTCAACCAAAAACACCTTTTCCTCTTTGCAATACTAAGTTTGTCCTTAGTTGTCAAACATGTTTTTGATAAATGAAAGAAAACTTACTTCTTCAGCACTATGTTTGAGCAAAGAAGCCTTTTAACAAGATATGTTTGTGGTTTTTTAAGAGAAGTCTCCTTTTGTTTTTGGCACAAAGACTCTTCCCCTCAACACTGTTTTTATGAAGTCATTGTTATTAAAAGACTGAACGAAACCCCTTTCAAACTGATAACTCTCTTCCTCCCAATTACTATTTTCCTTGGCAAACACTACTTTGAAATTAGTGATATTCTTTGGTTATTTGAAGCGGAAGGCGCTCATTGGAAACACTGTTTTAAAATACTCCTAGAAAAATCTCTTAAAATAACACACTAACTCTCCTCCATTTAACTGCTTCTATCCTTTGTAATCATAGTAAGAAGACCTCTTTCAATCTGACAAATCCCTATCTCCTAATCACTATTTCTTTTTGTTTTAAATGATCATGGTGCCACTTTGAAACCAATTTTTAAAAGACTCTTTTCAACTGAGAATCATCCTTATCCCCTAGTCACTGTTTCCTCTTTGATTTAGCAAACAAAGTGCTCTTTGAAACCACTGTCATGATGCCTCTTTAAACCGATTTGAGACCTTTGCAAAACTCTACTTTTCCTTCTAGAGATTGTGCCAATCCTTGAATTTTCATAACACAAAAAGACCTTCTTTAAGCTTAACTAAAAACCCTTTATGTAAACTCTGTTTTGTTTTGTAGAGATTGTGTGAAATTTTAGCTATTCACAGCACAAAACTCTTTCAAATTGGGTCATTAATCCTCCTCTCTTTCTCGGTTTCTGTTCTTTACTATTCAAAGTAAAAAAAAAAAACATCTTTTAAAATGGAAAAGTCCTTATCTCTTTTATCATTTTCTCTTTGATTTAGTAAACAAGGGGTGTTCTTAGAAAACACCGTTTTAACATACTCCTTTAGGCTGATTATGAGACCTCTACATACTCTGTTTTTCTTGTCTTTATTTCTTAGCTATCTCATAGCACAAAAAATATTTCAAATTGGCACATTAACCAACCTCTCTTTCACTATTTATATCCTTTGTAATCATAGTAAAGAGACTTCCTTCAATCTCTGTTTTGTTTTTTAGGAGTTTGGTAAACAATGTCTTTGATGATGATTAGTTTTTAGCATACAATTTCTCTCCTTTTTTTTTTGATAAACAAGCCTCTATTTAAAAAATTAGGCTTCTAGTGAAACCATGAATGTCGTCTTATCCTCAATCAGTGTTTTCCCTTGAAATTTGTAACCAAACCCTCCCTCAAACTAAAACTAAGCAAGGAGACAAGAAAAACCTTTGAAAAAGTTTTCTTAATGTGTTGGAGATGATTTCCTTGAGTAAAAATTGATTTGGCACCTTTGGAAACTAATTTGGTGACCTTTTTTTCTGGTGGCCTGGGTTTTGCACAGGCGCGCCGCGCAAAAACCCAGGCACGCCACGCACTTCAGAAAAATACACTGTTAATACATACAGGCGTTCCGCGCAATTTTTCAAACGCGCCGCGCACTTTTACAACCCGTTTTGGAGGCCTTCCCGATGTCGGAATTGGGTGCGAGATGGCTCGTTGGAAATATATGGAAGTATAATTTCCAAATATGCTTGATTTTTTTCATTTGGTGTCCATTTGGTTGTTCAAAAATTTATTTTCCCAACACTGGTCAAAACTGGTGAATCCTGGTGCAGAAATGCATAGTGTTGTTTGCAGGCCACTTTTGGATGCCTTCTCGGTGTCAGAATTGGGCCCGAGATGGATAGTTGGAAATATATGGAAGTATAATTTCCAAATATTCTTGATTTGTTTCATTTTGTGTCCATTTTGTTGTTCAAAAATTGACTGTCCCAACACTGGTAAAAAATGGTGAATACTGGTGCAGAAATACATAGTGCTGTTTGCAGGCTACTTTTGGATGCCTTCCTGTTGTCGGAATTTGGCCTGAGATGGCTCGTTAGAAATATATGGAAGTATAATTTCCAAATATGCTTTATTTGTTTCATTTGGTATCCATTTGGTTGTTAAAAATTTGACTGTCCCAACACTAGTAAAAATGGTGAATCGTGGTGCAGAAATTCCCCCGTGACATCTGTATTTTTTACATTTCTCACAAACCATGATACCTGTGTAGACACTAAAGGATTTTTTTCTTCTTGAACCTATTAGGGACAAAAACCTCTCTCACTTTTGTCAATTTCATCTCGTTTTGGTCAGAAACACATTTTGAAACAAACTGCCTGGGCCCTCCTTAACCTTTGTCTTACCATTTCTTGAGTTGTATTTCTCTGAAGCCTTTATAAAATAGCCTTGATCTACTGATGAGGATCCATTGATATAACATGAAACTTTTTTTTAGTATCTCTTTAACCATTTGTATGAGAAAATTTTCATGGTGACAACCTTAAGAAAACTGACCCTCTGCCTTTTGTGAGGGAGGCCATCTTCAAGTTGACAAATCAACTGTTCTTTCTCTAGGTGACTTTGCTTGTGACCTCTGTCTCTCTAAGAACTGTATATCCTTTGAATTTTTAGACAAGAAGCATGGTTTTGATCATGAAATTTTTCTTTGCCTATGTGTTGGGAAAAGCACTTGGATAGATAGCAATGCCCTCTCCAAAAATGTGACTTTGTATCTTTTGGAGGAAACCATTTGTAAACATAAGAAAAAGAGACCTTCAGCACCCTCATGCCACATCTTGGAAAGAGATAATTCACAACTCCAAAACTTACTTTGATAATTTCTGCTCTCCTGGTGTTTTGATGATGATTAGGGCTATTTTTCAGTTTGATCAAATCAGTCAGGCGCCCTTGGATATTTTCCTTTGAATGTGGATGCAAAACCTTATTTGTATTCACCCATGGCTTTACCTATATCTATTCATCAAGGAAAAAGGTCTCTAGAGATCCTTAATGCAATAATATGGAACAACAAGGCCTTTTCACATGTTTCATAGAAGGCCTTTGACTGTGATAGTGATATGGCTTGATTATTTGAATGTTATCCCTGAATTTAAAACACATCCCATACCCTTTCTTTACATTTGATGAGTCTGTCCAAATTTTGTTCATTTTAGCTGCAAGTTGTCTTTGAAGGAGATCTTTGATAGAAGAAAAACCAAACCTCTTTGATTATTACAGTACCACTGCTTCGCCATCTTCTTAACAACATTTTTCTACTCATAATCATCCAATTATTTCCCACTGCACTCAAACTCTACCTTTCAAATAGTGAAACCATATAATCAATTCTTGAAACACCACTGTTGTGTTAGTGGTTTCATCCATTGGAGAAAAAAAGTGTAAGGCAAGTGTTTTTTAAGACTATTTGCAGCTTTGTTAGCCTTGTGCCCTTAAATGAGGCTACACCTCTGTTCCTGACCCTCTACTTACTAAATGAAGGAGGTCTTAACCAATGACCTAACCATATGCTCATACTTGGAGGAGGTTTTCATAGTCACCAATCCTCTGCTCATGTTTGGAGGAGGTTTCACAGTCAGCAACCCTCTGCTCATGTTTGGCAGAGGTTTTACACAGTCACCAACCCTATGCTCATGTTTGGAGGAGGTTTTGACACAGTCATGCTATTTCATCCCTTTTTCAAACTATGTTATCTTTCCTTGTAGTGCATTTTGACTATGTTTGCAGGAGCTCATTGAAATACCTCTCTGTCCAGTACTTGCATACCAGGCTCAAAACCACATAAGAAGCAGTTGTCTTCTCATGTTAAGTTTAATAATGTCTTCTGGAACGCTGGTACACTTATTCTTTTGAGAAAGACATTGAAACACTGTAAATCCACCTAATATCAGTTTGACTTGTGGCATATGCACTGCTGAGACATCAAGGCTTGTTAGTGGTGTGACTTAAGGGTATATCAAGGTTTGATTTTGCAGATTAAGCGCTAATTCAGGGCTGGTTGGTATGGAACAAAGGATTCTGGCTCAAGCTATTTTTGTCGAGGAAGGGATTCTCTAAAGCGCCACTACCTAACTTAGGGGAAACTTTCATTGATTTTGATTGTGTTTGACAAGAAGATCAAGGATAGGAAGGGAGACACTTTTTGAAATATTGGACAGTGAGTTTCATGAGAACCAAAGGGAAAATGATAGTAGACCAGCAAGACCAAGACAGTTATAGACAGGAATATTTTGCTGAAACAAGACATGACTTGGAAAACTGAATATTTCTCTGATCATAGGCTGACAGGAAGGGCTAGGAAAGCAAAAATTTGTTTGGGGGTTTTCTAGATGACAAATTGACATATGGAGATCAACTTCCAGAAAACTCAGCTAGGAATCTAGTCATCAACAACGGGTGAAAATTACTGATGACTAACAGAGCCCATCGGCCTCATGAATAGTGCTACTCTCTCCTATGCTCTGGAAAAATAATTGTATGAGAAGAATTATGATTCCCCTTAAATCCCAATAGTTACTCTGTCTTCAAAATATTAAGTAATAGATTTCTAGAAAATGAATGTTTTTGATATATTTTGTAACATATCTTAGTTTATGCTTATTTCATTCTTTGTTGGTTCCAAGTTTCTATATGTAATATTGGAAAGTCTATAGCCTTTAGAAGGATGAATCTCATACATATCCAACTATATAAGTAATTTGGCTTATATTATCTCTATATCTATGTATTTTTGGCTCGTATGTACTCCTTGTGTGCTTTGGCCACAATCTTTTATAATTAAATAAAATTCTCAAATTTTATTTTAAAAACAACGTAAATAATCCATATATTTAATCAATAACATGAAATTTTAAGATATTGGACAATGTAATAGAATAAGACATTCATTATATTATATAAAAATAGGAGAAATTTTATTATATAAAATGGGACAACATAGAGGTCCACAATATTCAAAGTGTCAATAAATCATTATACAATTATTGGTAACATGTCTTCATCCAATTGGAGTAATATGTCCACATTAAACAACACATACAATTTTGGCACACAAACATTCCAAAATATGTAACTTGTAACATTAAATTTTCATACTCGTCATTCACTGCTCAAACTATTATCATTCCTCATCCTAATTTCATGCCACATTTCTTTGACATTTTCTCAAGATATTGTATTTGATTTATTTGGAATTTAAATGATTTAGTAAATCAAAATCTATACCATAATAGTTATTGATTCATAATAACTGCACATTCTTTCAAAACCATGCTTCATGCCATCTCTTAATATTTCTTATGTTGACTTCACTCCATAATTGGTTCCTTGTGAGTTGTATACACCTTCATAAAGCATACATATACATATAAATAAATGTTTTTTTTTGTTCCATTATTATAAAATAAGGGAAGTAAAACCACATAGCTACTTACGAATTATTTAATTAACTCTTAATACTCCAACATATACTCACATCCTATATTTAGTCCAATCCCAATCAGATGTTCAAGTGAATCTCCCTTGTATGTTAACACCCTTCAAAAAACATCTATATATGTTTGTACAAAAATTGAAATGTATACATAAAAAATATAAATGAAATATTAAGGAAAAACACATTAATTATTCACAAATAGTGTGATTAACCATTTTATATATTGTCATTCCATCTTATGTGCTAAATGGGTTCCATTTTGTTTTCATTCTACAACAACATAACAATTAAAAATTAATATTTCATGTGATAATTAAACACTTTTTATATAATAGGAAAAAATCAATAAATACAAATGTTTGATACACAATGTTGTTAAGAGTGTTCCTCCCATGATTCATTTACACTCATTTACCATCTCCTTCTACATTTTTTTCAACATATCCACTAACAAGTTTCATAAATCACATTGATTACCCTTTCAAATTATATTAGTCTTCTTAAAAAATGAAAAGATGTAGTAAAAGAAACTCTATTAATTTCTATATGAAAATAAATATAGCCAGAAGATATTAATATAGTACTTTTTAAACTAATCTATGCATATTACAAAAAAAAACATGTTCAACAATAATACTTTTATAAATGATTCTTTCTCCTTATTTTATGTTTTTGTTATTTCAAGTTTAACATGTAACCATGGGAAACCATTTATTTATAATTGCATGAACAAATAACCTTCTAAGATAAATATTAAAAACTTTATTTTTCACTTATTTCCCTTGGCTTTTGCTTATAAATTCTTCTTGTATAGACAATTTCAAACTCAAAGATAATAAGAATCTTACCTTGGGAATTTATTCTAGTAGAGTACTTCATTGTTGTTGTTTGTTCTTGTAGAGTTCCTAGATGAGACTATTCAAGCTACTAATAAAAGAGAATGTCATTAAAGTACAATACAAAATAACTCACCAATGTATGATAGCCTTGAAAAGGGAAAATATAATGTTGTTGAAATGAAATATCATTAAAATTCTAGGATGATTGACCTTCTCCCTAGCAATGGCACCAAAAATAAATGTTAGTCATGTAAGGGGACAACAAACACCTTTAAATATATTTTTGTTTGTACACTAGGATGATTTCCCTTCTTCTTAGAAATGACACCAAAAGAATGTTATTGGAAGGATTAGTAGCCTTGGAAATGTCATGGTCAAGATGTTATGGGGTAAGTACATAGGAGATATTCCCATTGTCACCTCAACATGATCTCCTTTTACTTTAGGAGAACTCCTAGAAAGCTAGGGTGGGTATTCCAATCTATACACACTTCACCAACACGTTAAAAGATCAATGCCTAAAAATGCTAATGTATCATTAAGCTTAGGAGTTAATTTTAAAAAGTGATAAACTTGAGATATGAATATGTAGAATAGAAAATTCAAACCAACAATTGAAAACACACTGAAATACCACAATAAATGATTACTGTTGATGCTCAAGAGAAAGGAAAATATAAATGCATATAATGAGATGAATTTCTTCTAAGTATCACTTGATTTTGTAGCCTAAATTTTGGGAAGCTTACTTCCTACACTTCAAAGTATATATAAGGATAGAAAACACATAAAATGCCAAATTTGAAGTGTCTTGCAAGCAATCTTGAATTGTGGAAACACACTAGGATAAAAGGTGCATGAGTACTTTAGCTTGGCCACTGAATTATGAGTGAAATTATAGGCCAACAAATAAGAAATTTTCAAGAAATAAAAAGCTACTACAATATGAACCAAACCAGCATAAAAACAGGGTCAACCACCCTAGGGTCAAACTTGGAAAATTCCCCAATTGAAATAAAATAATTTCTAGCACTTTGGGTGGTTCAAATCACTTCAAAATATCAATAGTAAGTGCTTGAAACAATTCATGAATAAAACCAGGGCTTGAGAAGGGCTAGAGACAACCTTTCTTGATGAAGCCTTAGGCTCAAGATCTTACCGATCCTCACAAAAGTATGGTTATGATAAAATTATAGAATTGAGATACCTTAAAACCCTCAAAACAACATTTTATCAACCTTCAAAGCTAAATAATAGGGGTGTTTTCCACTTGGGCCTTTAGATCAATAATTTAGGTGCAAATCCAAAGAAAATGTCTAGATTAAAAATGTAATCCATGAAATTTGTTCTAAACAATAGATAAATCATTTCCAATTGTTTATTTTTTATTTTTATAGTTGGTTTTTTTCTATTTTTCTAATTTTTGGTGTTTTTTAATTTATAGAAAATAAAAGACAAGAATTTGAATTTTGAAATAAGTGGTTGGTTATTGAGATTATAGCTTGAGTTCCCTTTTTACGCTAGGGAAATGAGGTCAAGAATAATGCTTGTGGATAATGGAAAGAGGCTAAAACCATAGAATTCAAATTACCATCTTGTCTAACCAAGATAAGTTATGAAACCAAAGCCATACAAGAAGGGATAGCTCCAAAGGGGTAAGCCTTCAAACATAATATCAACTATGGATTGAAATAAAACCAAAGCCCTTGTTGAGGAAACATAAAGAGTATGGCCTAACAAGGAAATTTAATGCTTACCTCAAACTAGGAAGAGAGTAGGAGAAAAATCCCTTGACATCTCCTTCAAAGTGACAAATTTTCACTTCAATGGATTGATATAGTAGCCTTGTAGTAGTCTTGAATTGTGACATTAATTCTTTTGAAAATTAAAAAATATAAATAATAAATAGATTCTAGTAGTTTAATCCAAAGCTTCATGAAAATAGTCACATTATGGCATAATGATCTCCAAAATTTTAATGATTTGGCAAGAGAGAGAGCTCTCAATTTATAGAATATGTTCTCAACATTTATCCTCCTTTTTATCCTTATAAAATGCCCAACAAAATTTAAGAAAGGTTGACTTATCATCCAAAATAGACTTGGAGACTAAGCAATTGCAAAAGTTAGATTTACATTTCTTGAAAAACTTCAAAAAGAGGTTGAATTCCAAATAAGGAGGCTTGAATTACTTGAAAAATAGTCTAATTTCTTTATAATTCTAATGTTTCCCTCAAATATGGTTTGGATTGACTTGAAATAATTATTTTTGGCTAGGAGAGGCCCAAATTCTCACTTTTCTTATTCAATGTTCAGTTGGAATTGACCTTTTCCCTCCAATGATTCTCTTGAAGGTGGATAAATCCTTTACTTAGGCTTTGATATTACTTGTTATAGTGAATTAAAGATTAATATATTTCCTTCCAGATTGGATATGGTCCATGACGCTTGCCACGTCACATTTGTGACATAATTTCACCTTTATGTCACTTAAGTGACTTGTCACATCATCACTTTGACCCCCACATCTTTCATAAGAAAATTTGGTCATCATTGGAGAAGAAACAAGGCTTGAAAATGCACTTTGAAGAAGGTGTTTTACATGTTTGATTTGGGGATGCCTGGGATAGCCTAGGAGAATGCAATGTAATTCTTTCATTTTCTTGGAGAATGTCATATGTGCCATGGGGAGTGAAAAATACATGTAAAGTGATGATATTTCCATGTAAAGTGATGAGAAAAATGAACCATATCCAAAGGTGTACAAGCATAAAATAAAATGGTCCATGTGGGAAATAAAATAAGAATACTAGACATGGGTGTTTCCACCCTTACATAGTGTAATCACTCTTAAATGGAATAATCGTAAGTGAGTAAATAAGGGATCCCAAAAATAATGTGCCCTAGTAAATCCATGCTCAATATCTCCAAATCCTACCTACGACATTAAATGGTCATTAAGGCAACGAGTTACCACCCACCAAGGGGGTATTTTTAGCATGCCATTTTAATCCCCTTGTTTGTAAATATAATTAATGTTGGATAATCAACATGGATGTTAAGCTAGAATTTAGCATGATGTAAATATTTTTTTAAGTATGTATGTGTTCTTGAAACTATAGGAGAGAACAACCTCTATGGATCCTGATGCCTGGAAGAGAAACTTCACTAACAGAAAGTCATTTACTATCCTTGTTGAATTTATTTATGCTTTTTTTTTTGCTATTTAGGTTGTTAATTGCTATAAATTATGAGAAATGTAGAAGAGGGTACTAGACTGCCCAAGTTATGGGCTATGTACTGCTCTATAGCCTTACTTGAGTTGACCACGTGACCCAAGGAGAACCTTGAAATCTGATGTTAGTAGAAACTTGTTTTGAGGAAGGTAGATGGATGAAGAGTAGAGGGAAGATAATGCAAGGGAATGAGACTCAGAAAAGTGCAAAGGAGAACCCAAGGGATGGCATACTAAGGAACCAATGATCTATGTATCAGTTGAATAAATTTGAGCCACACATGGGTGCAATATGTGACTCTGAAATAGAGGTAATTATTATCCTTCTATGTCATAGCCACATAGTGTAAAAGTGAGTTTCGATGTGAGTTGGACCAGGAATCAATGAAAATACTTCACTTGAGCTTGCAACCTTGAGGAATTTATAAACAATTGTTTGACTAATGCATTTGAGGAACTAGAAAATAGAAGCATTGAGGGACTTCTAGATCAATGAAGGCCTCCATTTTTTGTTGTTCAAAACTTGGATGGAAATATTTCTTGTGTTAAGAGACCTAACTTAGCCACTACAGTTCAATTCCTAAATCTAGTAAATGAAGGATTAGGAAGAAGGAGAAGAAGGAGAAGGAGAAGAATAAGGGGGAGTAAGAAGTCCCTTTAGTTGAGAAAATTTTATTTATATGGCCATAGACCATCTCCTTGTTTTTCTTCTGAGATATTTTTGACTGAAATCAACATCCTTGAATCGCCTTTATAGGTTGATGAAGATTTTTTTGAGCCTTCATAGTTTTTTGGGAAATATTTTACCCCATCGAAGTTATATTTAGACTTTTAGAATAGGCATGTAATTCCTTGTTAAGGTATCAATCCCTCGGTGTTGGTTGTCGTCATTTGCGATCAAGCCCCCTGACACCAACAAGTCTGACATATCAGTGGCTAGGAAATATTAAGGGTCAGATTCAATCCCTTTAACAATCAAGAATGGATGAGTGGAGGATTTACACTCTTGGGGATTAGATGGTAGAGTATTGGGATATCAATAGTTGGGAGATTTTATAATTGGGTATCGGGTACTTTATGGAAGCACCCACATGAAAGTCCTCAATACTAACAATCCCAACAACATTTTCAAAGGAAAGAAGCCTTATCAGATAAATTGTGGCATACCGTACCATCAATATCTCAAAATCGGATGATTAAAGAAGGCAAGACCCTTTATCGACCTTCAAGAGGATTGGGAGTCTATTTCCTAGGTTGGAGGTATTGGAGTGGCACTCCAACCTTTGGTCTCATGGTTGATAGGTGTTGTGACTAGGAGCCAACACTTGAGGTGATATCAGGAAATAAGGCACCAGGATGTTAGGTGATCAACGTGTCAAGTGTCAGGACAAATTAACATTATGTAGCCAAACATCTTGACATCACCAAACCTTGATAAAGTGTATGATGTGTGAGGAGTTAACATGGTATGACATATCAACCATGTGACGTTAATGTAATGCTAACATGGAGATTATGTGGAGATTAGGTCTCAACCATGTGACATGAACATGGGGATGATGTGATGTTGATGTGGTATTAACATGGCACCAGGGTGGTTTCTAGTTAGCAACCATTATGACGGTGACATGACCTATTGGCCCATTGATCCATTGAGAGATTGGGCATCAGATGGTTGGCCTATCAGCCTATTATCTCATCAACAGATTGACCATCATGTGATCATCATATTAGGCCTTTAACCATCGACCATTTCCATAAATCACTTCTAGTATGGTCGGGGTGCTTAATAGTTGATATGACAAGTTGGTCAATTTTCCATGTGGTCTACTAACTTGTGGGGCCATATGGATGTACAAAGAATGCGGTGGAAAGAATGGTTGACCTTTATAGGGGAATAACTTCCTATGAAAAACTCCATCTTGGATGAGGTTTATATCATTATAAAGATATTTATGAATAGAAGATTATGGTAGGTCCAAAATTGAAGTTTGAGGAGCTAGAAAAAGGGTGATTTTTTAAATTCCATCTCCAAAATTTTAATCTTGGAGGTCAGGTCTAGATAAACCCCATATCCCTAATTAGGTATGAAGTGGTTGGGTATGTTAAAATAACCAATAAATAAGTACCATTGACCTAGAGGCAATGGAGATAGGGTCTTAAATGGCTTGGCCATGACTAGCCATCTAACGAGATCCATGATACCACATAGAAAACACTTGTACGTAGCACTCCACATGGCCTTTATATATAGACAAAAATGCATGAATTTGGGATTATAATTATGTTGACTCTAGTGAAATAATGTAGGGTACATAATATAAGATATGGGACATAAAAATTCACCATTATATTTTTAAATTTTGGTGGATCAATGATATTTATTAGAAACACCATTGCATGTCTAGGATATTAAGAACATTACCTAGTTTTTTATTTTTTTTAATAAAATGCCTAATATATTTATAATAGAACATATTGACTTAGTTAAGTTTTACTTACATATAGACATAGGTTTGAAATAATTTTCTAATGATGCATTGATATATGTGCTATCATGAAATATTGAAATGTTCTTCAATGCATCTATATAACGAATGCATTGGGTCACCTTCTATGGGTGCCAATCGACATAATATTAAATTTAAAAAAAAAAAAAAAACCTGCATAGAAAAATGTCTAAATTCATTTGATGTGATATAAATGATAATGCACTGATGCACTTAAAAATTTAGATGCATACCTTAGAGTTTGTTTCAAAATAAAATAAGCCCATTTTTTCTATGGATTGGGTTTAACAACTTTATAAGTACTTAGTTGATCCAGAATTATATAGGAACGCAATAAAATATAGAAATACACATAAAAACAATGATGCATCAGAAATAAGACTTCATTTCATTAATATCACATAACTTAAATATGCATACAGACATAATGGAAATAAAATAGCTAGGGCATTGGTAGCTTATCTATAAGAAGAGATGTGGTGGCTACAGGCCTCTCAACTATATTATAATGAGGGTCAAAGGCCTATTTATTATTGAGTAACAATAAAAAACCCTAAACATCCAAAAACCGAATTCTATGATATGAAATTCCAAACTATGGGCCCCATTGGGGTAAATTGGTACATCAATTTCCTGAGGTCGTCACTTTGGCATGCAATATTTGTTTGACGCACATGAAATCTCGTTATAAAGATCTATCCGAGGATTAAAACTATTGATAGAGAAATTGAGTCAAAGACTCACATTTTTTTAATGTGATTTTCCAAAACAACGTTGTTTAGGGCCTCAAAACAGCTCCGAAATTTTAGGACCCGAAAACTGCCAAAATAGTAAATTTTTCTACAAGGAAACTGAAAAATTGAAAGAAAAAATGGTGGGGTCCAAGTGGAATAGGTAGGTGGCCACAAATATCCACCTATATCATTCCTCCCCCCTTAGGAAGCAATGGTCCCCATTGCATTGAGTTCCTCCATGAGAGGAGGAAACTTCGGCTGAACTTGGTCCCTAGTGAACCACTTGCCCTGGTGAAGGAGTTTGCCTGCTTTGAAAACTTGAAATAGCTGGATCCTCTACTGGTGGGTGTTCTTGATCTGTGTTTCCATGATCTGATCAGTTTTTTCTTATTCCATAGAGTATGGTTTTAACTCTGTTGGTGTGAGTTTTTCTACCATGTTGGATGTGTCCAGTAGGGTTGAAGGCAGTCCACATTGAACACTAGGTGCAAACCAAGGAATGGTGGAATATTTAGCTTGAAGGCATTGTACCATACAACCTTGGTGATGGTGTATGGACCATATCAGAGAGAGAAAAGCTGGCGGTGCGGTTAGTGAGGCACTCCTTCTGCAAATGTAGCCACACTTTGTTCGCCCACCCGAAAGTTGTGTGGCACTCGATTTTGATCATGTCACTAATTGTAGTTATCATTGGCTCTGTCCAATGTCATGAACATGTTGGCGGATGTGTTGAATGCAGTCAATGAATTTTTTTGCCTTGTCAGCTTCAAACTGGACATGAGCTGAATCGACCTGATTAGATGCAAATGGAATGGTTATGTCAATGGGACATAGTGGTTGGAATACCAAGCCCACCTAAAAGGGGATGTGGATGGTTAAGCTATGGAGAGCCCGATCATAATTTTTTTATACATAAGGGAGGCTCTTATCCCATATGCATGGATTATTTGAGTTGTACATGCACATAATGTATACGATCATCCTGTTAATGACCTTTGTTTAGCCATCAGTTTGGGGATGGAAAGTTGTGGACTTGGTGAGCTTGGTGTCCAGCATTGAATAGAGGTTGGACCAAAATTTACCGAGGAAAATTTTGTCCTAATCTGAGATGATAGACTATGGGATCCCAAAGTGTACCAACACTCGTTCAAATAATATTTTAGCAGTGGCGCCTTCTGTTATGATATTCTTCTTGTAGGCTGCCATAATGGACATCTTTGAGAATCTGTCGGTGACCATGAAAGCATAGTCATTTCCATTCTTATTAGAGGGAAGTCCTGACATGTAATCCATGGAGATGGATTCCCAAGGTCAAATAGGGGTAAGCGGCAAAGTATAGAAGCCTTACTTCTTGATGGTCAGTTTGGAAATGGTGCAGGAAGTGTAGGATTTGATGTACTTCCCGACATCTTGTCAAAGGTTTGGCCAATAGAAATACTTATGCAGTACTGCCACTATTTTCTCGACCCTAAAATTCATAGCAACCCGACTATAGTGCGCTTCCAAAATCATCTTAGTACACTTGCTTGAAGGAACACAAAGGTGTCCTAGGTGACATAACAGTGCATCTTCGAGGTGAAAATTTGGAACTTGCTTACCCTCCAATAACGTATTGTATGTGTGATCGAATTATGGATCTCTCTTGTAGAGAAATGGCCAATCATAATTCTTGTGCACACAAGAGTTTAACATGATGGTTAGCGCCACAATCGGTGGTCAACTGAGGCACTCTGCAAAATTATCGGTGTTTCCCTTCTTGTACTTGATGTTCAAATGAAACTGTTGCAGATATATGGATCACTTCTGATGGTGATCATTCTGCAACTTCCCTTGTGTTTGTATGTATTGTAGGGGTCAGTGGTCTATGTGGATGATAATTTCCTTCCCTGAAATGTAATGCTTCCATTGTCGGCAAGCCTTCACAATGGAATACATCTCTTTGTCATAAGTGGGATACTTACGGACTGTGTCAGAAAATGTCTCACTGTGATATGCCATTGGATGCCCCTATTAAGTAAGAACTGCCCTAATATCATAGTCAGAGGTATATGTCTCACTCTCAAATGGTTGTTGCAAGTCTAGTAATGTGATCACTAGGGTATATCTTTGGCGGCGTTTCAACTCTACGAACACCTTCTGTTGAGATTTAGACAAAAATAATTTTTCTTTCACTCCTCCCTTGGTGACATGACTCAAGGGCCAAGTGATATGAGAGAATCCCAACATGAACCTATGGTAGAAATTTGCAAGACCCAGAAAGTTGCAGAGCTATGTTAGAGTGGTTTGGGCTGGCCAAGCCTGAATGAATCGGATCTTGGCTAGATCCACATGTACCCCCCGCTCATCAATAATGTATCCCATATACTAAACCTAGGTCATGCCAAAAGTGTACTTCTCCAAATTGGCACACAACTTGTGTTTCTGCAGTGTTTGGAGGACCTACCAGATGTGGTGGAGGTGCTCTTCCTAACTCTGGTTGAAGATCAAGATGTCATCTAAGTAAAATACTACAAATGAGTTGGTGCATGGCCGCAAGATGTCATTCATCTGCCTCATGAAGGTTGTGGGAGCACTTTTTAACCTAAAAGGCATGACCAACCATTCAAAAATGTCCTCCTTGGCTTTGAAGGTAGTCTTCCAGACATCAGAGGGTTCGATTGGTACCTGGTGATACCCGGAATTCAAGTCAATCTTGCTGAAATATTTCCCCCCTTTGAGTTGGTACGAAAGGTCATCAATCCATGGGATCAGGTACCTATTCTGGAAAGTGATATTGTTCAGCGCCTGATAGTCAATATAGAGTCTCCAAATCACATCCTTCTTCTACAGACTACAAGGAAAATACCCTCTAGCGGATGTTTTTGAGGAACCCCTTATAAAAATACACTAGACATCTATTTCTAGCAAAGGTTACTAGAGGCGGTTTGTGGGTGGAGGTTTTGTGAATGTTTTTCATCCGGTGCGCTTATCATCCCAAACCGCACTGGTGCATTCACCAAGAGAAAGCAATGGTGCACACAAAACATTGGCACATCGGACATGGTGTGCGCCATACAAACCTGCCCGGTGCATCTTATTACTGTAATGCATCGATGCTTTACAAATATTCCGTACCGGTGCATCCTAAAACCCCACACCAAAACTGAAACCACCCGATGTGGTCTTAAGAAACCTCACCGATGCACCTATAAAACCACACGCACCGGAACAGGGTTAAATAAAAAAAAAATTATGGCCAAAAAAACACATTTTTCACTTTTCTCAGTGCTCTGGAGCTCTTAAGCACTGGTGCCATTTATCCTTGTCTGAGCCGCCCTGACATCAGTGCTCCCATTACACCGATTTCACGCAATGTTATTATGCATTACCCACCAATCTCTAGCTTGAATTTTGAAAAATGGTAGGAAAATTTACATTTTAAAATTCTACATCCAATATGCCTCCTCGATGGCCAAATGTACAGGTTTTTTTCTTATTTTTCCATAATTAAGCCTTTTAGTGGATTAGAATTGTAAATAACATTAAAATTAACCATTTAAAATAATAATAAAATTGTCGCGCGGTGCGCTCGAGCCGTTTGGTTCGTGGTGTTGCCTGTAAATTTACAGGCCACACCAGAACTGGTGCTAACGGTATCCACACTGGTTCTGGGGCAGTACCAAAAGGCACACAATTCCATTTTAAAATTTAAAAAAATAGCGGTGTGGTCAGTTACCCGGCCACACCATTGACCCCAGGGCATATAGCTTGGTCAGCGCACCGCCCTCCCGACACGGTCCATAGTCAACGGTGCAGTTAGTTATACCACCGCACCGTTGAATTAAGAACAATTCCAGGAGGGCGGTGTGCTAAAAATTTTTAGGTGGACCACCTCTAGTGTGCTGAATATTTTCTGGTGCACCACCACCGGTGCGTGACAAAAAATGATGCACTGGAACCGGTGCATGCTTGGTTTTTGTCGCGCACCGACTGATTTTTTTTTCAAAAAAATTCATATATGTATATTCCTAAATGCATGTCTCATTTAATAAAAAAATATTCTTTAATATGTCAATCATTCATAGACGTGAAAGGAGAGAAGAGAGGGAACAAGAACAACAATAGGCAAACTAGTATAACATGGTTCACTTGTGGGAGGCACGGGAGAGGGAGAGAGATGCATACCCTCGCCCTATTACAGCAACTACCTAGGGGCTCCTAAGGCAGGTAGGCCTCCTCAAGTTTTATGAGGAGGCTACTTCCCTAAAGGGCCATGGTTTGTTTTTGAGACATCTTATCTGCAGGTGTAATGCCCACCTACAATATTTCTGGGTTGGTTGTAACTAGTGGTATGCACCCACTAAGGAGGACATATATTTTATTAGGGGGCTATCGAGGAGAGGGGTGGATTTTCCCTCGTTTCTAGAGGTTCCAGTTGGCTATGCAGCAGGGAGTCAGTTGGTGTACTCCCAAAGATACATTAGCGCAGATATACTGTCTCCTTCATATTTTTAGGTCTCCGGAGGTCAGTTACGTACTGCTGCATTTGGTAGTGAGGAGGTGAGATTCCTCTCACTTCTGATTTTTACCATTTCACACAACACCAGTGATGGCCAACACATTAGTTTCCCACTTCTATATTATGTTGATTCTTTAGTACAGAAGCCATGACTTGTCAGGTGGTCTTCCATTTTTTTGCAGCAGTACTATACAGCCTTAGATAGATGTCATGCTCATGCATAAGGGAGGGTCAAATTCCCTTTTGCTTCAGAGATTTTTTGTGTATTTTTTGAGAGGTTTCCAAAGATGAGGCCTACTTTTGTTTGGCGGCCTCGTAGGCCGATGTTGGAGGCACGGATGCACATGTGGGGACAGATGATGCCCAAGAGGGGCGAGACTGAGTTTTCCACAAGGATATCACATGATGTAACATAGTTGCTAGCCAGTGTTGATGAGCATCCCTTCGTTCTGGTCCCCTGTCCTTATGCTGCTTTGGATTGGCGAGGGTGTGCCAACATCCTCTTCACAAATGATGAGCCACCGGATGATAGAGGTAATATTACAGTTTTATTTAAATTTATTCTAACATGTTCTTTAACTTATTTTTATTAAATTGCGTAATAAAATTGTCTAATTATTGTTTTGTACTTGTATATATTTTGCAGACATTGGGTATTTTGATGGTGAGTACATGCCAACACCACCACATGATCCAGGTGTGGATCCTCATGATGACGATGAGGATATGCTAGATGCGGAGGATCATCAAGAGGCTGGTGCAAAGAGACCTGCTCCTACTAGTGCGTCAGTACTGCCTTTTTCTAGGCACGGTAGGCTTGATAGAATATTGAGAATGGAGTTGGGTGACCAACTTTGTGCATTGATTGTTGAAGTGGGAGTCAGGCCCACTACTATGAGAGACATACAGGACAATGGTAGGCTGGTACATATGTGGAGAGGCATGCCGCATGACATGTATAGTCTAATGCGGCATGTCGTAGGAGCTACGACCTTAGTTACGTGGCTGAGGAGGAGCCTTGCCCGTTATAGGTGTGGTCGAGATGCAGCACGTGATCAACAGTCCACGAGCAGCACCGACTCATTATCTGATGATCACGATCAAGGGAGTGATCATCGTTCGCCTCGCGCCGCGCCAGTTGAGCAGCGCCCTCCATTAGCATCGAGCAAAAATCATCATGGAGAGCAGGCTGGACCATCGGCCACATCGAGTCAAAAACCTACAACATCGAGCAATACTCATGATCATGAGAAAGCTAGACCATAGACCATGTCGAGTCATCAAGATGAGAAGTCGACAGTTGATCCTGATCATCATGAGGCACTAGTACCATATCAACAAGCACGTGATGATCAGCATTTATATGAGCTTGTCGAGGTTGAACCATTGACTGAGCAGGCCTCGACTAGTACTTTTATTGATGATGTACCACCAACAGATATATGACATTATTCAGTTATATATATATGGTCCATGTATTTTATGTTCATGTTGCAGTTTTACTTAATTTACATGTTGGTGATCATCATGATGTGTATATTGTTAGGGCATGTTAGATATGTTCATTTAATGTGTAGCTTGCAGATAGATGTGTATGTGATAGCAATTATTTCACATGAGATGTATATTTGATGTTTGTGTTGTGATGATGGTATACAATGCTAATTGTGTTTGTTAGATGATCATGATCACGATGATGTTAGCGAATTTGAATGTGTTTTTTAATCGAATATGATGTTTGTATGATGGTTATCATGATCATGTTGTTTATTAATTAATTTAATATTAAATGGTCATGATATTGTAAAATTGTAATATTTGTAATTCTAATTGTATGTAAAATTCTAAAATTGTAATTGTATGTAAAATATTTGTAAAACTTTAATTGTAATTGTAATTGTAATTTTAAATTTGTAAAATTGTAATTGTATATATGTAAAATTCTAAAATTGTAATTGAAAATGAAATTGTAAAATTCTAATTCTAATTCTAATTCTATGTAAAATATTTGTAAAATTTTAATTGTATTACTGTGAAATGATTATAATTGTAATTGTATTATGTGAAATTGTAAAATTGTAATTGTAATTATAATTGTAATTGTAATTGTATGTAAAATATTTGTAAAATTTTAATTGTACTATTGTGAAAAATTTAATTGTATTAATGTGAAATGATTTTATTAAAAATTTTAAATTTGTAAATTTGTAAAATTTTAAATAATTGTAAAATAATAAATCTAGAATAATATGAATTTTTGTAACATAATAAATTTTAGAAAACAATGAAAATAAATTCATGTACTATAGAATTATCATTATTTTACTATGATATTACATAAAAAAAAAAGAATTTTGTACAATACGCCATTATTTTTTAGATCAACATAATTGCAAATTATTAAGTGAAATATTGATTTTAACATTAACACAACGCAAATTACCAATTAATTCCAAATACACATTATAATGTTTTGAAAAACCCATCTTAAAAAGTATAAATATTGATCAAATAACACATGTACCATATCACTCTCGGTTCTCATGATCACCCTCATTATCTTCTAGCTCGCATGGCATGATAACACTATTGTCCTAAAAAATATGTTTTGATCTAGGGTCATGTCTCAATATGAACCACCAATCCCTATCCAACACATCTGGGTAAAAAAACACCTGGTTGTAGTGTTTGGGGAAAACATAGGGCTCCTTAGCTTCATCCCACATCTTTCTATAGTTAATACATATCAGCCTACAATCGCAATCTTCCTTTACATTATTCCGATCAAAGGTGTCCCACCACTTGCACCTAAAAATAACACATTGGAAAGAAGAGAAATCCACTTCAATGATTTCTCGTATCTTTCCAACATTACCTAACGTCCCTCGTAATAGGTTTTCATCACGGTGGCTAGATCAACTAGATTGATCGAACTCGACTTCCACTCCACAATCTTATGTGATGTTTCTAGCATCAAAATTTTCTGTGGGAAAATGGTGTCCATATGCCCACATAGATGGGAACAAATGCACCCATTATAAAAAAAGTAAAAAAAAAACAATGTCATGTGTCTTATAATAACCCAATAGTTAAAATATGAAATATAGATGTAATTACATTTGAAAGGTGCATTATTAAGTTTAAAATGTACATATAAATTAAATAGATTATTACTGAGTTTCTGCACCCAATCCCTACGTTTAGCGCATCCTCTTCCGCACGTGGGTAACGACCGGTTGCACCGTATTTCTCTCTAACTTGGTCAGCAACCCAACTGTTGGAGCATAGTTTTGGCATATTTTCTTTTAAATGATCGGGATAAGGCACACTTCTACCATTCAACCATCTGAATTCTTTCCTGTCACTATCCCATTTCATCCTCTTTTGTTTGTACAATGCGACCACAGTTGTGTCACTTCAGAATTGTATAGAATGAATTTATTGATTGCTTGAATTTCTGCATTGGAAATCAAACCGACATCATATAGTACATAGAGATGAAAATATACATTATATCAAAGTTCAACATGAATATTTACTTTGTGTAAATTTTAAAAATTATAAGTCGCTTACTCTTTATCAAGCGCCTTTTTCCACTCATTTGGAGCAACTCCCCTTCTCTTTTGTCTTCATCCCTTTAATCGTCCCAAATCACCGCACCTAGTCTATTTTTTATCTGCTTGATGTACTCACTAACATAATAGAAAGACTCATACGATATGTACCCCTCTGCCATAGACCCCTTGGTTTTTTCCCTTTGTCGAAAAAAACCTTTCAATTTCTTCATGTACCTCTCTAAGAAGAACATCCAATGACAAGAAACCACCCCAACTAATTCAACCTCATCTACTAAGTGGATTAGAAGATGAACTTGCGAGTCCATGAAACTCATCGGCAGTTCCTTCTCAAACATACAAATAATCTCAACTATCTCTTGATGCCACCATGAAATGATAGCCACATGAATCTCCTTTGATTTGATCCATCGTACAAATGTAGATAATTTAGATATGGCACATTCTAGGTCTTGAGGGACTTCATGTTTCACACACCCACATACAAACAAAGGATAATGACATTGCAAAGTTATAAACACATGCAACAATATAAAAAATTGGTTATGTTTTATGATCCTTGCATGGATAAAATTTATTAATATAAAAATTAATAAAATCATGATTTTGCATTATACATACTCTTAGAATATTCAGGTGGTCATGCAATTTCAACCCCGACAAATGGTCATCCATAGTGAAGCAACACCGTAGTGAAGACCCGTATGAATATGGTACCCTCACACACATTATAACTTCCTTTGCCAAAGAAAGATCATCTTTTTTTAAAATCCATGGGACATCACCTTCTTTGAAATACCATGAATTAGAGGGACCAGCACCTGCCTCTGATCCTGTACTTTCTAATCATCTTGGCCAATGTTTATTTTTAGTTTTTGAAGTAATAAGATCTTTTCTAACAACCAATGTGTCAGTTTGTTTCGATGATATGTTCCTCCATAAAGAAGATGAAACATTTTTAAATATATGCATGGGATCTAATAAGTGGGTAATCTTAAGATGCTCCCAACTTGGGAGGTTATAAAAGATATATTTCCTTTTCATCCCAATGGGAAATTTCTCAACATTGGTGTCAAATAATTCTGGATCATCGAACATAGGCTCCCCATTTGAATTGAACATTTCTATGAACTCCTTCTCCTTCTCTCTCTCAAATTCTCTAAGCCATCAGCTGGTGTCGTTACTGGAGGCCTTTGGGTTCTCTCTCATTTACCATTGAAAGCGAATGCTTCTCTTCTGTAAGGGTTTTCTTCTGGGAGGAATACCTTGGAGCAATCATACATTGGCTTTCGTAGGTCCTTGGACCATCTAGCGTTCAGAGAAGGTCCACAACATTTACATCCAAAATACCCTTTTGTTACAAGACCTGCGAGATTATTGTATACAATTAATATGCATGGCATGTTAAAGAATATCATGAAGATAAAAAAAATTACAACGAATTAATAACTAATATTTGAAAGAATATTGTTACGTATATAAACAAATCAATAAATTAAACATCTAATTTTCCAGAGAAAACTCCTAAGCCTGGATAATCATGTGTCATGCAAGAACATATGCCATACAATGTAAAACTCCTCTCTGCTGCGATGGGTATTGATACATCGTATACATTTATACCATCCCATAATTCCTTCGATTCATCTACCAGTGGTTGTAAGTAGACATCCATATTGTTCACTTTTCTTCTCCCAGGGACTATGAGAGCCAACATAAGATGTTCATTTTGTTGGAAATGTTGTCATTGATGGCAAAGGAGCACAAAGGAGCATCACCTGAATTATCACTAAGGCAAAGGAGCAGAGAAGAACCAACAATAAGGCAAAGGATCAGAGGCAGCTGAAGCAGCAAAGGTAACAATGAAGCAACAAATATAGCAGAGGCAGCGAATGCAACTAAGAAGGCACCAAAGGCAACAAAGGAAACAAAACAAGCTCAAGAGAGATCGATGCACTTAGAAACTAAATAAAGCTTAGGGAGAAGTAGCGTGGAGTACTCGATGAACAGAAGCAGAAAACATGAATCGATGGTTTGCTTGAACGTTTTATGAAATATGTGGAGAAGTGCATTGAAGAGTTGAAAGCGGAACCATGAGTCAACGGTGAAAATGGAATAGTGAAAGTGGTTTCGAAAACCACCAGAGGGTTTTCGCACCGCTTTTGGAGGATAAGTGGTTTTAAGTGAGATGGATGCGATACAGTTAGGAGGGCGACACGTGGCATAGTGAAACTGCCTATTTTTTGTAGGTTCAAAAACTTTATCCATTGGACTAGATGAAATGCGATAATGCGATGACCGTTGGATCACTCTAGGATCAACAATGGAGAGTCAACATTCTTTGGCATAACGAAATTTTGAGTTAAGAGGAGGCATACTGTGGGGCCAATGCATTTTATTGACATGTTTTGTTTTAAAGCAAAAAGTATATAAATAGTGGAATGATAAAAGGTGTGGGACCTGTTAGCCACCTATAATATTTGTTACACCAAAAGGTGGCTAAGACTTTTTGAACCTCCAAGGAACAAATTTTATCACTAAAAAAGGTTGGCTCTTGAAGGCTCCTTGAAGGCCTCATGCCTCTTTCCAAACCTACACTGTTGTTTACATCCTAAAAGACTCTGAAATCCTACTGATTTCCAAGGAAAAGTACTGCTGCAAATTCCTTTTTCCTTTTCCACCTCTTCCAAGACTAATCTCTTTTTATTTTCCCCCACTTCCCATAAAAATCCCTCCTTTTCATGTTTCTCCCTTTTCCACATCATAAAAGACCTTGATAAAGTTCTAAGACCCCTTCTTAGCCTTATTGGAATCCTAAAATTCCTTTGAAAAGCCTTGAAAAACCATTAAAATGCATATTTTATGTATTATGGACTTAAGCCCCCTCGGGCTAAGCCTTTAAACCTTTTCCCTCCATATACCCTGGTGCCAGAACCAAGCGCCAGTATTTCTAGCGCTTGTCGCGCTGCCCATACGCGAATAGCCCCCTTCCTTTTTAAACTTCCAGTCATATAATTCTCCACGTACCCCAAAGGCCCCGCAGCCGGGCACCTAACCATATTTCATATACATCCCGCCCCCGAAAATATTAAAACCTTACGATATTTCCAAACTTTTGGGTTTTCATGATTTTCTAAAGTTTCCGCCGGTCCAAGTTTCAAAGCACCCTCCACCGTCGATCTAATCTGCAGATCGACGGTGCGGAATCAATCATTTTTGGTGGTCCCCACCAGCCGTGTGTCGTTGCCCAAAATTGCGCAGTATTCATCGCACCGCCTTTGGGCAAAGGTGGTTTTCTCCTGATCGCCAGCGATTCCATACACCGGGTGACACGCATCCCTTGTACTTTTTGCAAAACTGCCGTCCATCGCGCGTTATCGTTCGGGCATGGACGCCCAGCAATATTGCTGTGCACCGTCCGATCTGGGGTGGGCCATCCAATGGCGATCACTCGTCGAAGATGCACACGCGATAACTGGGCTACCGACGTGAAATTTGATCAACCTCCACCGTCGATCTGATCTGCAGATCCACAGTCCACGTTTCATCGCCCAGATTTCCTCTGTTTGATTTTCAACCTCCACTCCCGACCGTCGATCTCTGCGCAATCGACAGCTCAGATTTAATATTTTTCCACTCGTTCTACGATTTTTCCCGATAAATCCTGACTGTTGGATGATGCCATCCAATAGCCACGCTCCCTCCACACATCCTTTGAAGCAGTCAACCTATATATGTAGGATTTTGTAATAGTTGTTTGTATTTTTTCAGGGTTTAAATTGTTTTTCGCCATTCTGAAGAAAATTCGCAGGCTGAGGGTGGCGACCCTCCCACCTTCAATTTGTCAAAGGAAATCATTCATAGGTGTTAAATGCATGGTTCATCGGTGTTTCATAAGGCATTGATGCCATTCGATTCATGTTTTCAGTCCTGCACATTTGAAAGACACAACGAGTCAATCACAAATCAAGAGTATCAGTATAGAAGACCAGAATGCACCAGAACAAGAGATTAAAAGACAGATTTGTGGGGATTATATCTAAGATGCCTATCAAAAGCCTAATCCCTGGATTTAAACACATTTTAAAGGAAAAATCAGAGTGTTTTATCTGACAGAAAGCTCCACCGCCTTAGTTAAATCGAATCAATTCTTCTCAGCTACCACGAAGGACACCTATGCCTCAAAGAAATCAAATGCAGGCCAAATTTATTGCATGAAATCAAATATCTACTTCACAACGCAGCTAAAGGGTAAATCTGCGAACAAAATTAATGACAAAATATCTACAGAGTTAATCTAACATGACACAGAGCCTCAAAGGTCAAATTAAGCTCCCACCAAGCTTAAATCTTTATGTGAATCATTTAATACAGAAGACACCTATTGTAAGCTTCTTCATTGAGCCCCCAAGGGCCGAGAAGCCATTTAAAGTCTGTATTAATTGTAATTGGAGATTTTTTTATTAGGATCTCACCTCCTCATTCTTCTATATATACTTCTGCAAAAGATGAGTGAGTGGTTGGTTGTAGTTTGATCACAAGCTGTAATATTGAAACTATCTGAAATCAATACATAGTCCTTTGAAGTTGAATAATAAATTGAAGTCTTGGAGATCTTGATGATGTTGTTGCATGCTTATTCTTGAGAAGGCTCTATCATTGGATCCATGAGCTTGGATGTTGGTGAAGTATTATGAACTGTTTTATGTTTTCTCCTGTTTTCATTATGTTCCATAATTTCTCACTACAGTAGGATAGAAAGTATTAGGCTAAGAAATGACTCCTAGAAGCACCTTAGACCTGTTCATCCTTCAATTTTTTATGTTTTCTTCTGCTGAAGTATTTTAGAGGCTTTAAACTTTCTCTTTAGTCTTCATGCTTGTTTATTTCCTTGATAGTTTGAACAATTGGTTTCAACATGATTTATGGTTCTCCCTGCTTGTCTGCTGCCACTTAAAAACTATTATTGAAGTCTCCCTTTGAATTTCTTTGCTTACAGTGAATCAGAGAGGTCTGTTTTGATCTTGCCCTTTGTCCTCACTTAAAAATTCGGCTTAAAGGTCGTTATAATTATGATCATAGATTTTTTTAGGTGTTCCCTCTTCTATGACTGTAATTATCAGTAAATCCTTTATGTTTTCTAAGTCCTTTAGAATAAAACTTTTGAGGAAATAGGATGTTACCTGAATCTTAGATTTCATTTTGAAAGTTTTCTTGAAGCCATTATTTTCTTAAAGAATGTTTGTAGAATTTATGGTTAGCCTTGTCTATCAAATATCTCTTTATTTTTTAAATTATGTTTTTAGGTTCCCTTTGTTGAGAATTCAATTTCTCTTTCCGAATCACTAATGTTCATCTCATTCCAAAAAAAAAAGGATCCTGTGGCCAAGTTATATTTTCCCTTTGATATCCCATATCCTTTGATGAGTTTTCTATGACCTTTTCTTGACTCCATTTCCCAATGAACCAGATGTTTCTCCATTCTGTGTATCTTTCCTAGACCTTTCATGTTCTACTGTATTAATTCAATCCAACCAAACAAACAAACACCTGCACTTAATAACTAGTCTAAAACCAATACTATAAGCACACAAGATAAAATTTTGCAAACAAACATTTGAGAGATCCCTCTCTGAGAACAGGAGGACTAGATCCTGTAACTCTAAAGATTGGTTCTGATGTTGCCTTGTCTTTTGATTTTCCAAACTATCAAAACACGGGACACCAACATAATGGCGATCACAGTGGGACAATTCTGAGTCAGTAATAGTCTAAGTACCCCTTAGGACTCTAGAAATCCCTTATTTTCAAAGACTATCTAGTGATTATCAACCACCTCATCACCACCAACATAATGGTGATCACGGTGGGACCTTGACTAAATTCTGCAAAACAAAACACTCACTGTCTAAGTATAACATAAGTAACCTTCTTCAAGCACTACCAAGCAATGGTAATCATGATAGGACCTTTTGAATCAGTGAAAAACTAAGTAACCCTTAGGATTCTTATAAAGCCTTATCAAACCTTGAAGGTTTCGGTTACCAAGCCATAAGAGTAAACTCTATGCGTTTTGACACCCTAGCTAAGTGTTAAGTCAGATTTAGGGTACTCTCATAACCTATAAAACCAAAAATAACTCAGAAAACCAAAAAAACATTTTAGTTTGGCTTCATAATAAACTTGGTGGTGGACCATAAAACCTTTACCTCTAAAAAAGCTGAAAAATTCCACCTGGAGACTCCACAATCCTAAAAACAGACCGTAAGAGTCCACTGGGAAGAACCCTTATCATTATAACATCTTTCAAACTTATTTAGAAGACTATAGGATTGAATTTCAAAAAGATCAGTTAGCCTCTTAAAGATTGTCATATTTGGTTAAACTCTCTTTCTAACCAGGCCTGAAAAACATAGCATAGTGGCTCCTAAAAAGATTCACACTAGAGCCCATCCTGACCTAGATCCACCTGAGATAGTTGATGACCCAAAAAGCATCCTTTGGAAGTCTCCTAGGATTAAATTATCAACTGTTTTCAAATCACCCTTAAGAGCTAATTCAGTTCCCGAAAATCTTGCAGCTCTACAACAATCACAACCTGACTTAGTAAATCCATTTAGAACTAGGTCATTTGATGATATAACTCAGCTAGACTCTGAATTTTCACTTTCATCCCCTGAAAAAGGTGAGAATCCTGGTAATAGAGAAAGAAAACCCCCTGACTTACATTTCCTTCACAACTTAGGTGTCTCTCATCCAAGATCAGTCCAACAATCTATTTCTGGTCCATCCACTTCTGCTCACCCTTCATCCACTGTTCAAACCACTTCACCTCAGCCCACTATTCCTGTTATAAATTCACCCCCACCACCTATCATGGCAGCATGGTATGCTCCCCTAGTCCTTCCTGTACCATTAGTTAATCTTCCACAAGACTATCAGTCCAAAATTCCATTATATGATGCTAACAATGCTATAACTGCATCACAACATGTAGATAAAATGAATGACTACTTTGACAGAAATGAAATTGATGATGATTCTATCAAGCTTAGGTTATTTTCTCAGAGTCTAGGGGGAGAAGTAAGAAAATGGTTCAAAGGTTTAGCCCCCCATAGTATTAATGATCTCCAAGGCTTCCATCAAACGTTCTTAAAAAAATGGGAAGTAAAGAAAAACCCCCTCCAAGTCCTTTCTGACTACAAAAACCTCCATATAAACACTGGGGAAAGTGTGCAAGCTTACTGCACTAGATTCAATAGTGTGTATAATGCACTTTCCCCAGAACTAAAACCTCCATAGGGCTCAGCTTTAAATAAATTTCCTAAAGGGTTTGACTCTGACATGACCTATCAGCTGAGAGAAAGAAATTTTGCAACTCTGGAAGATATGCAACAGGGTGCTCTTTCTGTGGAAGTCAACTTAATGGAGAAGAGAGCAAGAATGAAAATTGAAAAAATAGTGTCTTTTAGAGAAGAGTCCACTCCTTCTACTTCAAGCTCAAAAATGGAGAGGATGTTGGAAGAGATGATCATAATTAAGAAAGCACAAGCAAATCAAAATCAAACTTCTCCTCGAAATAGAAATCAGAATTACAGAAGAGAAAACAATCAAGACAAACAGAACGAGAATGACCAACAGATTAGACCTCCCTTCCAACAAAACTATGTAGATCAATATGAGGAAGATAGGGAGTTGGAAAGGTTGGAAGAAGCTCATGTAAACTTGATTGGATCAGACAGTGGAGATGATGTTTTCCTCACTGACGAAGAACAATGATTCTTCTATGATGACCAAAATACAAACACCTATGAAGACTCTGATGACTATAGATTGGGTTTTGAAAATGCAATTATGGAAGTGCATAAACAATACGATCTTAGGAGCAAAGGGAATGCAGATGACTTAAAGGACAAGAAAGCTAATACCAATGTCAAGAAAAACACAGAAACTCAGCCCAAAAATACAGCGGAGAAAACCAACATTTTCACCAAAAAACCAGACTTAAACAAAGACAAAAATATTCAGCCAAATGTTGAAAAAAGTACCCCTAGCACTTCAGCTAGTGGTCCTAAAAAAACTGTCCCAATTACCAGTCCAAATAAGGTTCAGCAAATCAAAGTTGCTGAAAAGAATTCAATTGAAAAATCAGATGTAAATATCAACAAGTCAATTATCCCTTTCAGCCTTGAGGGAGAGATTGCTAAGATAAAAATTACCATCCCCCTAGCTGAACTAGTAACCCAAGAGGTGTACAAAAACCAAGTTTTGAAAGCTTTGAACTTAGGAAGTGATACAGACACTTTAAACTTGACAGATGACAAACCTGAGTTGTTGTTTGGTCCAGAAGTTGAAGGAAAATATCAAGAAGGGGCTGTCCCTCCCATCTATGTTAGCTTGGACATACATGAGAAAATTTTACACAATGCCATGTTAGATTTGGGAGCTTCACACAATC